>CM030014.1:16929263-18137179 GCA_017639485.1 Pluvialis apricaria | reverse complement strand
AGATGATATCCCTAGAAAAAGAACTGTAAGGGATGAGCAGTCATGCAAGAATCACATAAGTTATAAAAGGAGAGCTATATAAAACGTATTTCCGATTGCAAAAATGGTTCTTTGTCAACAGCAGTTTGGTAATGTCGGAAATCACACAACAACTCAGACTCCTCAAGGCCTCCCATTGCCCCAGGATTCTCTGGGCAGGGCAAAAGATTTCCCGTTTGCAGGGGAAGCAGAGGCCTCAAAACATCAGTAAAGGTGCTAGCTCCCAAACCACACAGACTTCTTTCGGTGAGGTCAGTGCATATTTGTGACAAAATGTTCGATGCCCTATAAAGGGCACAATGTAAGCTCTCTAACCATGCAAGAAATAGCTATCTTAATTTCTTTACCACAGCGTCCCCACGGTAAGAGGAATTATGAGCACATTGACACATACTCATGCAAGCGTAAGGCAACACAGGGCTATAACAAAGGAACCTATTAATAATACCCTCAACATTAGAAACTATATAAACCTATGTGCTTAATAATTTTACTGTGTTCCAATTTAGCAGTATAATGTGCTATGCATAGAAATACAAAACAGATGATGTTTTCTAGAAGTTACTTCCATAATTGGAGAACTTATTGATAAATCCTGTACTAAAATCACCTAATACAATAATGTGAAGTGTGAATGTTTCAGACAAAGTTAGAGAAAATTATTACCATTGGGACATAACTATATTTTAAGAAAGAATGTGAGTGTTTTTACTTATATACTATCATTATATTTGTAACCTCTTCATTCATAGCACAAGCCAAATCTCATTAAAGTCAAAGGGCTTTGATTCATGACATACAGCCTCTATTAAATTAGTTTATCTGTATTTTTCCTGAAAAAAGGCTTAAATGAAGAATCCTACCTTTATTTTTTATCTCTGTCACAAATTCTCAGATGAGAGAGTTGTGACTGGCTACATTTAAGGGAATGTTGTAATTGTCAACTTTTACAAAACAGGAAATTGAATAAAATATAATTTAAACTAAAGATAATCATATATACTCTAAGTATGTGATATTAAACTGCACTCTGCTCTGTTTCAGCACGACGTGTTGATGATGCAAGGATATGTTCATAGTGCAGGATTAGATTGATTTTGGTTTGCTTTTTCTCCCCATGCATTCCACAGTTGCAGCGATGAGGAGGGTGGCAATAATTAGGGAAGGGACTTGATTTGACAGCCTACAGAGAGAAAATTCTCTTCACAAACTAGCTGTGCTTTACAGAGGTGGGGTACAAGCCTGGATCTTTGCATGGATGCAGATTTAAAAACTAGGGATAAGAGGTAGCTACCAACAGTAGAGAGAAACATTTCAGAGGTCACTCTTCAAACCTCTTGTGAGACTATCGAGAGACACACAATAACAGATGTGTGTAAAGTAAAATTACATGATCTGCATAGTTATATAAACTAGCTTTTTGGTTCTGCAGTAGCTTACATAGCCCCATACAGTTTGACTCCACTGCACAGATGAAGACGTATGAGAGTCTCATTTGCGATTCAGGGCACCTTTCAAAGAAACTACAGCATGTGTCTCAGTTTGGAATTCCATTACATATTTCTCCATATGTCAATGAGATTTTGGCCTATAGGTTTTAATTCCAATTGGTATATGTTAGCTAACTGCTGGCATCTGCTACTGTGCTGTAAAAAGTCAACTTTAACCCTAACAATCAAAGAACTTTATTAATATTTAAAGAAAATGTTTAATGTTTAAACAGATTGTAAAAACTTTAATGAAGCCATTTGGAAACTGGTTTGCATATGGCATTGTGCTTCTTAGCCTACCAGCATCAAAAATGATATTATTTTTCAACAAGACGAGCTTTTTTGCAGAAATACCGCCTTCACTACGGTTCTGGGTTTCTTCAGGGTATGAATTACATTTGAGCATGTGTATTTTCCAGTTCCTGTGCTTAAGCAAAATGAAGGAAAGTTGTTTTCCTTTGTTTTGCATAGGTCCAAAATATTATTTTTAGTCACAGGGGGGTGTGATTCTAAGAAACTAGAATACGGTATTCCTTACAAAATACTGATGACAAAAGGACACATGGTTGATGTGAGCTAATGAGACCAGAGTAAATCTGCAGATTCTCAGTTAAGGAATCACTAAAGCAGGTATACAAAAACAGAGGAAAAGTGGAGATTAAAAAATGAGATATTCAAACAAGATTTGGTGGACACCCAATATTTTCTGTATTATAGATAAGATAGCAGCTAATTTATGATATAAATCATAAATGATGTGGCTAATTATTGATTTACCATAGTTATAAAGTCTACTGTTATCAGTTTATTTGTAGCAATGTTTCCTAGCTGCTTACCATCCATCACGTAGCTCATAGCTAAAAGAGAGGAAACAATAACAGCATTCCCACATAAATTTAAGGGGAGCTGCATGTACAGAGACTGCAGATTAACATTCTTTTAGCATGTTTAAGTAATCAGGAACATCAGTCAGATAATGAGGGATTTTGTAAGAAATTCAGATTGAAAAACATGGTAGTATAATTCCGTTTGCAGAAATCAAGATTTTCTTGTGCTGTTTTGATTCTTCTTGTTAAACCCATACAGTAAGCAGCTTTAGCTTTCTTATAGCATTATGCTATTCTATGGGGTTCCATAAGATCTTACGGTACATCTGGTCAAACAATGCATCTGGCACGTTTCCAGTCTTCAGCTTTTTCTGCTAAACACAGAAAATAGCTATGTAGAGAACTGGAATTCATTGTACACTTCCTGTCAATTGCCATCCATTTTAAAGGTAATAATTATTATGAGCACTATGCATGTGGTGCATATTCAATTAGAGATAAGAAGGCAATTTATAAATGAGGGCAGCCTGTTTGTAACAGACTCAGTGGCTCTGTAGAGATGCATTGAGTTAGCAAGCTATGACAGTCCAGTTTAGGAACACAGGGCTTAGCCAGCGTGCCTGTGCCACAGCTGGAGCTCATTAGTGCCTCAGGAGGGAAAAGTGGACGTTATAAGGGAAAGTGCAGAACAAGAATGAGAGGTTGCTTCTCTTCAGAGTACTTGGGCCACAGCTGTAATGATAGCTAATATCTAGAGACGTGTGAGCTTTTGGACTTTTAGGAGGGTCTAAAACAGTGACTTTTGCTGTTTTCAATATGTTAGGTGTTTTAAAGTTAGCAGAAATTTCTACCTTCAGTTTCAGGTATCTACTCTTAACAGCCATATGCTAAATGCAGCACAAGCCATTCTTCTTCATCTTCTTTTTTTAACTCTGTGCTTACAGGCTTTTTATGTCTGTATCATTTTCTTCTCTCAGAAAGCAAAAGAACAGGGACATTTCTACGTCCTCCCTGATCACTTTGAACAGCTGCAAAACAAAGGCTTTGCTACAGGCCTTGTCTCAAACACCCTCCACCCACCCAAAAACAATAAAATTGGGTAAAATATAAGAAAACAAGAGCAAGGTTTTTCCCTAATGTAACTAATTTCCAGAGTTTTTACTTTAAGTGAACTGGCTAAAAGAAGGGCAAAAGCATACTAATACCACTCCAACACAAATAAATCTTCCCAAATGCTATTTTAGTTTCTTATTCTTGTTATCAGAAGTAGCTGCTTCTTCAGACCTTTCTGCTGACCACTGTAAGTTGGTCACCTGGACTCTTTGCTGAGCAGCACTGCCCAAGGCACCAGTCTATTGCTTTTGAGGCTGAACTTGCAGGGGTTCAAGGAGGTTGGAAATTAGGGTTTTTTTGTTCGGCTGCAGAAAGGGAACCATGAGACAGGAGACAGTGCCCATCAGAGCTAACTTTTATGTTCACTCTCCACTTAAATGGAAGAAAGTACTTCATGCATGCAACCTGTTTAATGCTAACTAGGAATCTGGACTTTATTGGATCTTTTAGGCAAGGACCTCTTGTATACTTTTTGAAGAGTGCCAGACTTGAGTGGCACGTATTAGTTAAAAAGAATTTCCGGTTTACCCTCAGATAGAATATTAGCCATCAAATACGTTATCTTATATCAGAAAGCCAATGGTATTATATACCTCAGAAGATAATGAAAAAACATTCTAGTATGACATTTTCCTGCAGGCACAGTGATTGTGGTGTGCTGGAAGAACAGCTTCCTCCTGCACAGCACACATGCAAAGACTGATTAGAATCTGGTACTGATGGCAATCTTGTTTGAAAGACAACTTTCTTTTCTCTCAGTCTTTCTCTCTACCAGTCATTTATGTGGAAACACCTGACCTCTTGCAGTGCCCTAAATGTCATTTTTTCCTAAGTAAAGCTCCTGAACAAATCACAACAAGAGCTGCCAATTAGGCCACTCGTTTCAAAAGGATGAGAATTATGTTTTGTACTTGTTGCTGCTTTGCTAATTATCGAGGACATTTTGCTGTAAGTAGGGTTTTCCTCAGTCTAGAAATACTCTTGAATTTTTTAAAAGTCAAGAGACTGAATTGTAAGAGCCATTATATCCTGACATTTGTGTGGCCTTTTCTTCCAAGAAGTGTAAACTAATTATCTATAAACAATCCAATGTCTGATAACAGAAAATAGTAGCATTAACCAGAGATAAATTAATATAGGCTGTGTGCTTTAGAAGTAAGCGCAGTTCTTATTGTTTGGTCTTTTAAACACTCATACAAATAGCAGGACCAAAGCCACAGGGCACACACATGTCCTGTGTGACGGTGGAGGGTTTAAGATAAGGGCAATAAACCTGTTTCTTTTTGTGCTGTTTCTCCCTATGATTTTAGAGGGCTGCTTCTCCCAAATGCAATATGGGTGCTAGGTATCCGGAGTGGGACCCCTCGCGAACAGATTGACACGGTTTTGGCAGTAGTAGTACATAGCCAGCTCCACTCAGCTGCTCCCCTTCTCTCACAGAAAGATGAAAACAGTAGCTGCAGTTCCTGGCATGTGCTTTTAACAACAAAATCAGGAGAAAGCATTCTGCTACTGGAGCAGAATTTGCAGTGCATTATTTATTTTCTTATGGAAAGACAGCTGATGGAAGAATCCTGTAAGATAGTCATTGTATCGTGTATCTAGAGAAAGATCTGTTGTTTCAATTCTGAGTGTAGGTCTGCTTGTAACTAGTTTACAAGATATTTAGGCCAGCAGAAAAGCAGTAGACTGACTAGATCACAGTGATGGTGCTTCATTTGGATATAGCGAGCCAAAAACTGACTTCAGCCAGCTCTTTGTCTTTAGTTCTACAATGCTCCTTTTACTAAGCATTATCTGATGCTGTTCAGGAACCACTCCTTTGATTCATTGATTTTTTGTTTTCCCACTTTCAGTAGATTTGGACATCTCCATTGCCATACTTTAATTTTTAAGTTGTACTCTCCTGTTATGTTCTGATTTGCTTCAGAAGTGAGTCTGTAACTATGGATGGAGCAGCATCAAGTCTAAAGTCTATACTGCGGCTATTTGATGACATATCAGGGTCAAGAGACATAATTTGATTTACAGTTTTTGAGGAATTAAAAAAACTGTTTCATGACTTTTTTCAGCCTGTTTCAATTAATATGGTTAATTAGCATTAAATTAATATGCTTATAAACACAATGTTTTTACACCAAACTGTCTGTGGAGTACAGCTCAATTTATGATCTAGCAATCAGCTGATTGATCCCTAGCCTGTTTCCTTGTTGCAAAATATATCGTTATATCAGAAATGAGCTAAGCAAGTTTTGAAAACTTAATGTATTTTCAAGGGATTTCCAGGAGATATTAGCTGCTCCTCTGCAAAGTGATGACTTTTAAAAATCAGAGTTAATCAAGTCTGCTTTATGGTGTGGAAATTAAAATTTGAAGCAATCAGTACTATGTCCATCAGTGAGTAAAGCCCAAAGACCAGTCTGAACTTTCAGTCCTTCAGTGTAAGTTAATTTGCTCATGCAGTCCTAGTAAGACTGCATGCTTTGGTAAAGTTACTCAGAAGTATCGCAGCACTGAGTTCTTGTTCTACCTTTACCCTGTACTCAAGCTTGTGTAAAACCTTGGAGGTGAAGCACTGCTGAAATCTTAATGTGGCATCTTGTGCATACTGCACGCCCGGTGCAACGGAACAATAATCAGCCCAGAAGCTTTTGTCTATAAGACAGGTGTTCCCTAATGGGTTTGCTATCAGGATCAGCAAAAAGTGTAACTGTTTAACTAGCAATGTGGTTAGAAAGGCTATTACACTTAATTTGAGAAAGCAACCTTCACGAGCTTGTTAGACACAACTGTTTCAGTTGTGACTATGTAAACAAGGGTTAGCCTGGTGGAATGAATGGAGACAGGCAGGGCAGTATGTGACATACTCCCTTGCTGACTGGACATGCTTTCCTGTGCCTTCTAGTAATTCCCTGGCTCTACTTCCATAGAAGATGCATTTCTGAATTCCCTTTCCAGAATTTATAACTTGCTGGCACTGTATTTTGTTTGACAGCAGAATTCTCCATACCCTTGCACACTTAACCAAAGAGAGGTGTTGCCCCGTCCCCCGGTTTCTTTGTTGTGGCTGTTCCCTGCAGTTAAAGGAGCATAATAAAAAAATATATAATTCATAAGTATGATGGATAACATTTATAGCCGTTAGAGAAAGTGATGAAGCTTCTCTTAATACTCCACCACTAGGAAACTGTGCTGGTCTTAGCTTTGCATTTGAGTGAAACTGGTGGAGGAGAGAGAGAAAAAAATAGCGAGGAATGTCTTCTCTTCCTGTAGAAAACAGTATTGTCCATGCATCCCTTTCTAGAGCTGATCTGTAGGGATTTACAGTCTGCCTGCTTTCAACAAACCATTAATTTATGTTTATCTAGCAACACCTTGCCCATCCACTGACTTACTTGTAGCTGGGCAAATCAACTCAACCCAACCCAACTGTACATCTGAAGAACCTAATGTAAAATCTGAACTATGATGTCCTCAGTTTTAGAAGCAACTGTTGTTTGCCTGCAGCATAACGTGACGTTATGCTAGCAGCTGTAAATAATTCTAGAGAAAGCTGCACAGAATCAAATAGCTTTCGATCAGGTCCTAGCAGTTTCATCTTCTCCTTCACTACAGATATATTGGATAAATTAAACTTTAAATGTTTGAAACTCAGGAGCACTCTGTTTGACCTAACCTTGTCTTTGCGGATGGCAGTGTCAATTTTAATGTTAAAATCACTATGACTGTAGTCAGGTCAATGATGATGATTTAAAAATAGTGCCATAAAACATAATTTATATTAAAACCAAACAATAAAAACACACAGAGAGAATGTTTATAAATACTTAGTGAGAATAGGGATAATTCGATTGAATGAAAACTCTCTAAAGCCATTTTCACTAAATCTTTGTTATCTTACTTTGACGATGTTAAAATAGTCCATTGTTTGTGACAAGGTTTGTGTTACTTTATACTTTCAGATTCTGTAAGTTTCAGATGCTTGAAATCTAATATTTCTCTTTCATGGAATGTTAAACAGTGATTGACAGGATAATAAAGGATACATAGGGACTAATAATTACATGGCATCTTTTAACAGGCATTCTTAATACAGGTTCTTAAATTCTCATTTAAGAACCGTAGACAAGTTTTCATTTTATATCAATACCTGAAGAAAACAATACTGGTCTTTTTTTGTCTATTATTTTTTTTTTTTTTGTGCAAATGATGAGGTATTATGAGAAATGCAGAACTCAGCATCATGGCCAGAAACACCACCTCTAGCATTGTATACTGAATTTTACCATCAAGTTATGAAATTTTAACAGCCAGTAAAAAATGCAAAGAAAATTAAGCAAAGCAGTAGAGAAAAACCATTTGTTTAAAAACAGCTAACACAATTTCACAATCTGATTTCCAGTTTTAAATCTAATTTCCATGGTTTTTGTTAGCTTTAGTTTCAGCCTTAACTCACTGTTTTGTCAGTGTGCATTACAGTTCACCAGTCCTCATTGAAAGATCTGTCATATTGTAACAAAAGAGAGAGACTGCTTTGGAATAATTCTATAAATGAACTGAAAAGCCCTTGATTTTGGCCAGTAATGAGTAATAAAAATGACCTGGATTGGGAACGAAGCCTTCTGTCTGAGCAACAATATTCATTTAAAATGCACTGAAGTCATATATGATTATGAAAATGCCAAGTGTGTGGCTTAGTAAATTTGCTTGAAGAGAATTCTTGCGGGGAGAGAAAGAAAGAGGCAGTGCAGGTCTCACTGAAACAGCCACATATGAAAGGGTAATCTTTGGATTAGAAAATAAATTAGAAGAATTCAAAGGAATTTAACAACAATTTTTGAACCATATCGTAAGGGAGGCTGAGGATTAAAAGCTTATGGGGGAAGAGAAAAACGAGTAGAAGGGGTGCCTAAAACTCATAGCTCCATAGAGAAACACATAATCCCTTTTCTGTATGTTCAAGGGTAGGTTCAGTTTATTTTCACTATCTTATTTTGCACTGTTGAATGGGAGGGAATAAAAGAGTAAACATGAACAAAACCAGTATGCATTTATACTAAATGTTAGTTAATTCTCTAATTGAAAAGGTTCATATGTAATTAAAAATATCATGGCCTGCCTTTCTGTCTTTCTCTCTCTGAGCCTATGCATCGCTAAATCATGCAGATGAATCCCTGAAAAGCCTTGGACTCAAATTGTAACAGTTATATGCAAAGGTAGTAATGGCGTATGCAATTCAGTATTTCTGCAAAATAGAAACAATTCTATAGTAGATATAAACGTTATTCCCTTATGATACAGTTATCAGAGAAAGGTTCTCTTCTCTGCTGGAATACTTTTTGAAAGCATCAGCCTCTGCTGGTATGAAGAAACGCAATTGAGAAGACTTATCGTGTTCACTAGCTAACGCTTTATTCTGGAAGTACTGACCAGAAACTTTTTTGTGATTTAAAATCTGAGAAAGTCTGACAGTTGAACTGATACTGTGGCCAGTATTTTTTCAATCAAACTGGTTTTGATAGAAAATTGGATTTTTGATTAAATCGAGATGTGCAAGAAGCGATGAAATTTTCTATGTAAAATTTCCAATGCTTAAAACAGAGGAACTGCTGAAAAAGGTACCAGGTTGCATCATGAAAATTATAGTCTTGGACCATATGTTTCCATTTTGTTCTAGGAGATAGATTTTCTGCAACCTGGGTCTTGGGACATAGGGGTCAACATTAAAAGGAAGAAAGCTGCATTTAAATGACTTCTCACAGGATCTAGGTAGTGGTGAAGTAGTCTAAAATTACTCCTTGTGCTGAAAATTATTTTGAACACTGCAATGCCATATATCTAGCACTGAGAACAGCCCCAAGTTTTAAAAAATAATTACAATTGTACTAGTCACGTATTCAAACAAAAACCAGATGACCAAATTTCTCATCTCTAACCTCTAAATAACATAATGGAAAAAAAATCACTATCTTTCTAATTATTTCAGATTTTTTAATGAAGCACAAATGAAATGATGTCATTGCTTAAGTCTGTGGCTAGACTGCAGTTTATACAGTGCCTTTGCAAAAGTCCACATGGATCAAATCCCTCAGACCACTTCTCTCTTATTTACCAGAGCTCTTTGATTTCCTGAACTTTGTAGCATTTTTGTATGGAAGCTAATGTAAACTGTTATCTCCTTACCCTTCATCTCCTTGACCGACATTTCAGGTCTCTTGGGAAGAACAGATTCTTATTTTTTTCCGTATCCAGAGAATTGTTACTGTTTTCTTGGCAAAATTTCTAGTCTTTCCCCTAAAGAAGACATAACCCTCTTCCTTTGCATTAATGAAATCCCATCCAGCTATATGCCAGTGCCTCTGTCTATTCCTTACATCAGTTGAAGACACAGAGTCAGTTATTTCCATGCCCTACCTGTTTAGTTCTCATTTTGGAATCTGGTGACAGATTGTTGTAGGTATAATGGGCCTGTGTAACTCCACAGAAAAGGACTGCAACAATACCTGAAATTCAAAGAAAAACCACAGTTAGCTGCTTCTATTTTCTTACTTAGGTCTGTCAAAGGGCTGCATAAAAAAGCGAATTCGACTGTTAACAGCATTTTGTAACAAAAGAACTTCAAGATATTTTTTGCAAGAACATATTTCAAACAAACTAGATTTTTTTTTTCTTTGCTAAAAATCATGAAGGTCTTGACTCTTCTACCTAGTCCATCATGTATTCTTAGCATTTCCACTGTTGTGTATTTGGCCCAAAACAGTAGAAAACTTGTTTGAATTAATACCTGGTAACATCTGACCATAATCTGATTAACAGTTAGGCAAGACTAACATAATTGTAATATGAAGGACTTCAGACTATTTGAAAATTTTGGCAGAGACTGAATAGGAAAGGAAAAAATATTTTTATTACATTTAAATGGTTTGAGAGTGCTTGGTACTGAATGACTGTAATAAGGGAAAGTCATTTCAGTCTGTGCCTGATTGTGTTAGCCCTATTATAAACAATATGGAACGATGTGCAAGGTGGGCAACACCACGTTGCTTAAAAATAATGCTCTGGCAGGTGCAAGCTGCATTGCTGAGAACGACTAGGTCAGTCACTGTAGCCATGTGGCAGTGATTATACTTCCCAGCCTGTGGAAGGTCTTGAGGAGCAGGGCAGCAGGCTTGTCAGGAATAATAATAATACATTTGTATTATAGTGATATTTCTTCTTTTTGAATACTTTCTCCCTGGCCCTGGTCCTAACTCCCTAGCATCATTGAGTAACATCACTGTAATGCACTATTTTAATTAAAGTAGCTGGTAAGATTTTAACTGCAATTTTCTGTTAGCTCTGGGGACAGATAAGGCAGAAGGAACCCACACAGGGAGAAAACAGAAAACCGAAAATAAGTGTCCATGAATATCCATATGTAAATGCCTATGGAGGAAGAAAGCTCTGTGCTTTTCTTAAACTTGGGGCATGTCTACACAGATAATTATTTACGCAACAGCTCAGGGCTTGTTCGTGTCCATTCCAATCACCATTCCCCTGAAAACCTCCACACACGTTTCCTGAAGCATGCGGAGCATGCAAGTTCTGCTCAGTTTCTAGATGCACACCACATGAGCAACAACTGGTTTTGCACACAGCCAGCCTGCAGCGTGATCCCTGCATGCCTCTCATCTCTGGGCCTCACGGACGGGCAGTTTTCCACCATCCACCCCACAGTGCTTTGGTTCTTGTGCCTTTCAGCCCTTCTACCCCCGGCCTCCTGTCTAAGAGCTACAGCATGCCCTAATTAGCTTTTTAGTTCTGCTTCTTCATGGGCTGCTCTGCAGATTGTTAGGTAATTTTTAGCTCACAGGCTGCCGATGTACTGAAATAACACTGATGGATCCAAGGAAACACACTGAGGCAACAGAAGCAAGCAAAAGATACCTGTCCAGGTCTAGGCAATACCCATCCTTGCAATGTGGTAGCGCAGCAGCTTTCTAGGCATTTATTGGGTTAAACTAGCATGAACTGAAACATATAAACCAATTCTATGGGAAACAAAAAGCATGAAGTAGAATTGTGAAAATAATCCAGTCTGTGCCTTCATTCCTGGACTTGAAACTGGATAAGGTTTCCTCCAGCTCCTCCAGGATGGTGACTCTCCTGAATTTACAAAGGCCAGCAAGAAGAGGCTCAGTAAGGGGGCAGAATTCACCATGCTGCAGGCTTTAGCACGGCAAACCCAACGTAAAACAATCTGCTACTTCAAAAGGATTAATCAAAGCAGGCCAGGCTTCATAGAGTCACAGGAAAAACCAGATGGTAATGTACTGAACACGGGTCAGGTGAAAGTGCTGGTGCCTCGATAGGTTCTTTAATAGGTTTATCCAAACCTCTGAATGTCTGAATTTTAGCAGCATGGGGGCCCTGGAGGTGAGTGAAATATCCTCCTCCCCTAAAGCATGGTATAGATAAGGAAACATGGGAAAGTAAAAATTTAGATAGTGCTGAAACGATTTCATTTGGGGGAGTTCGTGTGTGTGTGTGGGAACAGCACATTGCCACACACCAGTTAGAGCAATTATTACCTTACCATGTCTTTCTCAAGTTTCTGACTCTCTTTGGATTGCTAACCACGAAAATCTTGTCCAACAAAATCCAACTTTCTTAACTTGCAAGCCTCTCTTATTTCTGGGAAGAAATGAGGCCCGGCATTAATATGCCTCTCATAGAAGAATAAAGTATGGAGTAAAAAATTCTGAGATGAATTTGGCACAAGGGATAACTGCTGTCAGAAAGAAAATGAGAAAGCAAATCTTTTTTTCCCCATAAACCACTGTGGACATTTTCTTTGCTTCTGGGTTCTCGCTGTATTGTAAATTTACCTGTACTACTTCTTCAGAACACAGTCTCTGCAGCCAAGAGAAATTCTACTGAGCTTTAACTGCTGTGTCTTTGTTTTATAATATTTATTTTCTTATGTCTGTTTTGATATTTATTTTTTTCTAACTACACTAGGACTTTTCTTTGCTTTAAATGATGTGGGGAGTAGTGAGATTGTCACTGCGTAAATGCGGTCCAGGAAGTTCATGGTTTTGTGAGGTCTAATTGTTCTCTTAAATGTGTCTAAGTCTTTTTTTTTATCAGTAACTGTATTTGATTGTGCAGCACTGATCTGGGGAGTTTAAAAATTCTTAAGGCATTAATAATATGCACTGGGATGCTCAAACAACGAAATGTCAGTTAAAAAATAAAGCCAATCAGTAATGTTGCTAAGTATCACTGGCTCCAGGCTCAGCAACAGAAATGGAGATAAGAGTTTCTGACTCACTTTCTTCTACATGAATCATCATCATGCCAAATCTTACATTTTTAAAATTGACTATTAAATTCAACTGTGATTATAAAACGTTTTTTGACTGCTAAAAAACTGTTAATTATGGGTAGTGAGAGAACTGAGAGAGTGACGGGAAGAATAAAATGGCCTAAATCTGATTTTACAATAGGAATAAATGATCTGAACCACGCAATTATGCAAGTGTAGAAACCAGACACCCTGTTTCCAGGGAAGAGCGGGGGAATGCAGTGGAATATTTCAATTGCTACAATTGAAGGCTTAATATGTACCAGCTATGCCTCTCGCGATGAATGCTTCATTAAGGGACTTGGAGAAAATTGTTTGTAATGCATTTCCATAAAAATGATTACTTAAGAGTAATGACCAATTACATGTTAATGCAACTACAAAGGAAAGAGAAGTACCTAAAGAGGCAAACACAGAACTTTTTAGTTAGAAGGAAAAGCAGTCTGGATTTCTTTGTAAGACTATTAAAGCTGGATTTTGAAGTTAGCTGTGTAGCAAGATATGGTGTGAACTGTGTATGGTACATAAATTAGGCTGTTAAATTTTTGCAGGCTTTCTTTCACAGAGAAACAGATAAAACCGGATGTGAGAATACTGGAATTGTAAACAGAAAGTATTTATCAGACACAGGGAGGCAGATAAAGTGAGATGGTCCTTTTACCATTCCTTAGTGCTCAGTGCTTTCATGTCAGGGTGTCGGAGACTCAGCTCGCTTTTTCACTGCCGTTATGTTGTTTCATTTCTAAGTGGCAAATTTAGCAATTATGGAGATACTTAATACTACAATTGCTGAAACAAATGCTAACCTACAGTAAACAGGGAATGTTTTGAGTTGAAATGGGTGATCAGTTGTTAAGTGCAATACAGCTGCTTGTGTCTATAAATAAAGTTACTGAAAGTTTTCACTCAATATAAAAAATGAGAAACCTCACAGTAAAATGCTGATAGTCACTAGTAAAGTTTCAGCTGCAGCTCAACCTCTTTGAAGACGTTTTATTAGAAATAAAAGCCTACCACTTTATTTGATGGTTTTGCTCCTTATATAACAGAGAAATAGTGATAGCTTGTTAGCTGCTTATACAGTTAAAGAACTTATATTAGTTTTGCCAAATACTTGTAGTTGAAATTGTTTCTAGGACAAAAGCTGGCAATATCTAAAGATAATATAGAACAAAGGAGTAACTTATATCTTTAAAAGTATTTTGCTGATGGTGTGAACATTAACATGATAGCGTGAGCATTAATTTCTTAGTGTTAATCTAAAAATGTTGTCACTGAAAGACAAATATATTTTTTTTTTTAGTCATTTCACACATAGGCAAAAAGAAATGTACCCTTGCTTTTCAATACCTGGTGCTAAAAGAAAAACTGGAAAAAAGTCTGTCTTTTGCCAGAGAAGGGCAGCACGTGCAGTGTGCTTTTAATGCAAGCCTGGAAGTGACTGGCTACAGTCTACTTCAGAATTTGCTATAGACACTATAGAAAATAGACAATAAAACTGACACTATGTCTCCAGCTGTCAGGACTTTTGGTGGTAAAAAAAAAGAATTTAGAAAAAAAAACCCCAAACCTCTACCTTCTGGGGAAACAAGGGAGTGGATAAAATGTATAACTTCATTTGAAAAGATCTATAGGTAAACTGACCAGTTTTCATGCCAACCTCGAAGCATTCCAGAGCTTCAGGGATGCCTCTCTAATGATGCACAGTGTACTTCAGATCCCACAGTACAACAAGCAACAGGAACTGGTCTTTCATCAAAGGCAGTGAAATGTGGGGAAAAAGAGAACAATGAGGACTGAGCATAGAGAAATTGTTTAAATCAGATAACATTTACTTTGGAGTCATATTTGTGTCAGAATATTTCCACAGCACCTACTGGGCACATCCCAGCGCAGACTGAACGTGTGAGTGGCAGGAAACGAGGCGCTGTCTTCTGCATCAAATTGTTGCAGTAATAAGGCTGTAAAACCAGTAGCAACAATATCCCCATTCAGTCTGTTTTCACTGAGGGTATGAAGTGTGACTAATCATTTTTTTTGATACTGAAGCAAAGATTCAAGGCTTCTTTTGCCAGACCTGCACCAATGCAGAACCAAAGCTGGTGCTTTGTTCGTGAAGCTTTCATCTCTGGAGTTGTCTGAGGTTGATTTTATGTTGAAGTGACAGAAAGCAACAAAAGACAGAGCTGAAGGAATTTTTTAGGCCCTCATCTGAGGAATGATCATTGGTATTGCACCTGGCTGCTCCAAGTGAGACCTGAGCTTCAGTGTTGCACTTTCGTAACCCCAAATGAATTGCTGCATTCAATTTAGACTGGAACTCCTCCAGTGAGACACACCAGGTTTTATTCTAGACATGCTAAGAGTGCTTACTCTGTTTATCCTGAACCTATTTACTAGCAATAAGGCTGCGCTATCCTCATTTTATGCAACTAGTCATCAATCTCAGCCTAATGCCATGCTAGAATACGTACTTTTCTCTAAAAACAAACACCTTTTTCTTCTTTCCTTGCTGTCTTAAAAGGCTATAACTACAACAGGACCTAAGTTAGCCAGACCCAAGCACTGACTCACGTGCGTAGTCTGGTCAAGTGATGCTATTGAAAGGGTGAATGGGATCAGTGAAACTGCACAGAGTATTGGATTTAGCTTATATGTCGGCAAAGTATGTCTAGAGCTTCCTCTAAAGTACAGGATCCACCTGGCATTCCCCATTTTAGAATACACATAGACCATCCAAAGCCATCTCTGAAGTCCTACAGGCAAGTAATGGGTTAGTAATTAGTGGTAAACCTGCCCAGTTGTCATCTGTCTCCGCACAGCAGTGCAAATGCCATCTTCTTATCTCTGAAGAGCCTGCTTTCCTAATTAGACCCAAATTTCGTCCTTTCCTCCTAGGAGTGGCAGAACTACAGCTTAAGAGAGTTGACGTCTATTTGCTTTTGACCTGGAAGCCAAGCGGTCCCTTCTCCCTCATTACTGGGAGGAGTCTACCTGCTTCTCTGTATGACACAACATGGCACATTAGTTATGAATAAAGGAAAGAAAACCACAAAGTTGAGAATTTAAAGCCCAGAATCACTTCCTTTTATGGAATCATGTCAGCCCAATGAACTAAAGCCAATCAGGTACCAACCTGCATTGTGCTCACAGTGCTCAGAACTGTTTTGAAAGATCCCTTCTGAGAGTGATACAAGAAGAAGAACTGGTCACAACATTTAAAAAAAGCATTGGGGTAGATGATGGATCCAAGACAAATTACAGCAAACGGATAGGAACAGTGAACAGCCACGAGAATAAATGCACTTTGTCAGCAGCACTAAAGGAACTGGAAGTTGGTGACATTTGTTCTTGCTGTGTCCTAAATACAAAGGTAGCACAAAACTGCCCCAGTGAGAGACCACATCTTTGGACTTGTCCTGGGTGCATCACTCATAATAAGCTGCCTATTTAGTTTTGGAGTAAAAGCTTTCTCACTAGGTAGACTGTGCTCTCCTGTGAGTCCCTGAATAAAAAGGCAGTTGTCAGACATATCACAAAATGCTCAGACAAGAATCACTGAGAGCGAGGAAGCAGCAGTAATTCATTATCACAAGCTATTTCCTTTATGATGATCAGAAAACAATCATTTTGGGCTGGGCTTTGAAAAACAGTAAAGGAACAAAGATGATCCTCTCCAACATTTTCTCCTTCAAGATCTATTTTCTTTCTTAGCTTCATAGCACAGGTCTTTGGCATGTAAAATCAAAGGTGGTTGGCTGTAATTTTGATGCTTTTACGCTGATAAATTCTATATGACTTTGAAGTATGCATTAATTGAATACATAAACACAAATAAATTCACATACATATATTTAAGTGCATTTTTGCAGGTATATTAATCTCTTTTTAATTGAATATCTACTTAGTTCAAACATCTGTAGATGGAGAGGGTCTAACTGAGGTCAACATTAAATGCCCATGTACATCATGGAATCTTTCACAGACTAATGACTGAGCGATCAGTTAAAAATGAGGAAATTTTGTTAATTATAAAGCAAAAGAACAAGCAATTAATAAACGCAAGATGTACTTTCCTCATTTATTTTGACAAGGGTTTATTTTAAATTATTTATGATTTTTTTCATAGCCTACTAGTAAGTATTCTGTAATGAAGTTTGCAAATGAAAGCAACTATATCAAAGCTGACCTTACTATGGTACTCTGTTATTACAACTTTGCTCAGCAGTCAGGAATGATATACTTCGGGGCAAATCAGAAAGTGCACAAATTAGATTCTACTGTATAAGAATCAATTTATCATGCATATGTCACAGCTTGATGATAGTGCTATAAGATTAATAACCATAACATTAATTTATAATTTACAGTTATCAGTATAACAATAATTGTGTAGTCATCCCAGATTTTTATTTTGATTTGCTGGTTTGATCACATCCGTTTTTCAACCAGGGTCAGGTCCATATATTGTGTGTTATATGTCATGGGATATCTTAAGGTAGAGGAATAAAAGATTTTATAACATGTTGACCTGTACTACTCTCCATTCACATTTTGTTTCAAAAATCTGCAAGCTAAACAAGTGAGCTCTGCCACCTACTATACCTACACAAAAAAAATATAGCCCGTTATTTATAAATTATGACATACTTCAATAATAGACATCAAAAGGATCATAGTGATTGAAAGAACTAGTGTGGAGAGCATTATAAGGATAAAATTATTTTGCAATTACATGAATTAATAGCTACAGGGAAATACTGATGTATAGTCCTTTGAAGTTCATTTAGAAGGAATGAACATAGGAAACATAATATCCAAGGAAAATGAAGAGGAATATAGGCATAAATGTACAGTGGATCAATTAATTTTTTAAGCAAGCCTACTGAAGTCAAAGACTTCAAACCAGGAATTTAGTTTGTTGAATGGAGTGGTCCAGCAGAGTCGTTGCATGGTTATGATGCTCTCTTAATTTTAATCGTTGCTTTTGAGGGTAGACGCACTTCACTAAAACCAGATCATGTATGCATTAAGTAAGACAAAAGGCAAAGCAAATAAGCTGGAAATGACTGGAAATGCTAGAGTATGAATTAAGACCTGAGTGTGTTCTAAAGGATGACTGGCTTTTCCCTGGGCTCCCTGTGCCTTCTGCAACAGGTGCTTTGTGCATCACATACCCATGTGGGAGAGGCAATAACTGCATTTTACATAGATTTCCTTAGCACGGGTATGAGAAATCACAGCCATCTCTGAAATCTATACCTCAAACAGAACCTAAGTCAGCTGAAAATTTCTTAGCTTATACAGTAATTCTCCTGCTGAACTGGAAGTTTAAAAATATTATGAAAGGAGGGGAATTGGAGCTATTTCCAGACAACTAAAAATATCCACTCTAAAGTGTAACGTTAGCACAGTATTAATAAAATCAATGCATTTACAAAACACAGCTTTGAACTTCTGAAGCTACAGGAAAGGCTCCATGAGTTTTCTCCACCATAATGGTTTCTGACAAAAACCTTTCACAGAAACTAAAGGACAAAGACTCAACTGATAAAATTTCAAGTTAAGCTTTGTCTCTTCACAACAGTGAAATTAACCAATTTCCACCTGAAACTCGGAACACACCCATGAAACAAAGGCTAGCGACAGACCTAAAAGGGCTTGGTATGTTTTTCTTGGAATTTGTGTGTCGGCAGAGCAAGTCTCTTTTATATGCCTATATCAATTCCTTTATTTGTAAGAAATAGCTAAATTTCCCAACGGTTTTCCATTTTTTCCCTTTAACTGGAACTTTACTCTGGTTCCACTCTCTTTCTGTGACTCTCCCTCTGTCCATTTAAAATTCCTTTCCATGGCTGTTGCAAAAACCATCTGTGGTGTTCAATAATTAAGTCTTTTATTTCAGATATTTTATATATTGCAAAAGGAAAGAGAAATGAAACACTCTGAAGAGTGACTACCAGGAGAGACTATGCTGTCTGTCATCACATTTGCAGTATGCAAAAAAAGACATATGCCAATTATTTTTTCTCCAGACGTACAGTCTATTCCTATGCCCCCAAAATGGAAATTACCTTTGGTGCAGTACCTGAGGCTCTGAAAAGACATTAGTGCTTCCCTTACAAATCCACTTTTGGGCTATAATGTATAACTTATTAATTGTGCATTTGCTGAAACATAGCGTCCTTGTTATCAGCTGGGAATGTATTTTAAAATAGTCTTTCCTTGGAAGTCATTGGATTAGGAAATCATTACCTCCAGTAGGAGGCAAGTAATTAACAATCATCCTTCTTTTCTTCCATTTTTATGTAGTAATCTTGTCACAATTTTAAGAGCCATTAAGCATAAGGAAGCAAAATGGACTTCTGTTCCAGCTGGTATCTGATTTTCTCCATGTGATGGAATACCACTCTTTTGTTCAGTTCACGTGCTCCTCTTTTTATTCATTGGCCTGAAGATTTTGGCAGTAAGTAGGATGCAAATTTGTATGTTTAGTAAGGCAAAGATGCCAGAAGATGCATATGTTAGTACTCGTTTGGAAATAGTTTCATTGTGTGGCTAATATTAAAAAAGTAACATGCTGGCTCCATAGAAGTCAGTAGAAATACAACTGTTGACTTCAAAAGGCTTTGAACAATTTGGCAAACAAAACAGCATGGGCAGCATTAACGCTCTCTTAAGCAGTTTTCTTCCCCTGAGTATCCCTGACATTAATTAGAGCACTAGATTTCAGAGGTGACAGCATTATGAACATTAAAATGATTGAGCCTCTTACAAACTTCGTTCTTTCCAATCAAACTATACAATAGGTTGCTGTTGAGGTAAACTATATCCACTTACAGTTTTTGCCTAAATTTCTGTGGACTCTTTATGTTGCAAAAAGTAGTCCCTTGGTACGTACTTGGCTGTGATTGCATGATTTCTTTCTCAGTATTCACGAAGAACCAGTCAGATCACGTCTTTCTACCCGTCACTGGGACATGACTGTACTTCTCCTGTTGCAGAAGGTATTCATGGGGAGGGGCACTGAACAAGATGAAAATTTATTTTAAAAACCCAGAGGTGGCTGCAACCCACTGGCAATGTTGAGGATGACCCTATCCTCTGTTCAGTCATTGATAGTTGGGAAAAAGAAGGAGAGACCAGGACCTACAGTGCATGCAGAGGAGCACACTCTGACAGACACACGGCACTGTATATTTGCTTCCTCGTACTTACCATCATGTTTGGTCCTATAGCTGGGCAGAAAATAGTGGGGTCAATAGCAGGACTAATAGGGATGGGACAATGTCGGCAAGGTAGGGAAGAAAGACTGAAGACTTTAGGCTGATCTAGTCTTTGTCTGGAAGAACTATTCAATGTCTCTGCAGATTTGTTCTTAAAGATGAGACCATCTCCAATATAGCAACTGGCTTTTAGAAGCTTTATACATGATGTCATGCCCAAAATAAACATGCAATTTTCCTGTACTAGAGGTATATTATAAAACTGCTTTCATTCAATAAAATGCGGCACTTACCTGTAAGACCAGCAGCTTCTGCTGATAAGAAGGCACTCCAGGATAGGAGGAAAAACAGACCTGTCTCCAACATAGGGAACTCACACAGCTTTGTAAATTTTGTCAAGTGCTAAAAGATTACTAAGGAAAAGTAAAAACCCAAGTGTTTTGTAAGCTAAAATTGCCCCCAACCTGATAAAGGATGAAATAAAGCAAGCTCCCCCAGCATACACATCTATACAGGTTGAATTCAGGAAAAACTGCACAGCTTCTAAATTACCTCAAACAAAGAGGAAAATCCAGCACAGGTTTTAACCAGGTGAATTCTACAAGTCAGCTATTTCAAGTACTTTTGTGGTTTTTGAACTATTGCCTATTTTTTTCCATTTGATATTCTTTTCCCAGAAAAAGGGAAAAGAAAGTAATTTTGTCCAGTTTTGTAAACAAACTGTCATTTGTTTACATTTTCATCAATGCAAGAAAGATGAAAATTGCTGCTCTTTCTACAATAGCATTTTACACAAAGAACTGTAAAACACAAGAAAAAATGCAGGGCAACAGATATGCCTTTTATTTCTAGTTCAGGTAAACTGACTGACTTGATTTGTAGTCCAGTGTTTGCCATGTATTTTTGTATAATTGCTGCTAACCTGTAGTTCATAAATAAGTTGCTGTAGTTCATAAATTCATGTTTTGACCTCAAAATGCTTCAAACCACTTCCCTAAAAGCATTATTATTTGCAAATAGTAAAATAAGACCAGAGTCTTGCCTAATATTAACAAGAAATTTGCATATTAAGTTCTTTGTGGCTTCTGACAAATGAAATTTCCTGTCAATTTATGATTTGACTGTTTGTTTGCAAAGTCTTGAATCAACGGTGAAAAGGTTCAGGCTTAAAGTACAGATGGTCAGTCTCACATATCACACATTTTTTCCAACACGTATAGATTTTCTCTCTGAAAAAAACCATAAAGGATATTAAAGCTGTGACAACAGCATAAGAGGATCCCATGGCAAATGATCCAGCAAAGATCCCTAGAAAATTTCCCACTGACTGGAAGAAAGCAGCAGCATCAAACGCATTAGGATTCTCCTTAGGGCTGTAAATGGATATAGAGCTGAAAAGAAAACAAAGGGATGGGGGAGAGGGAGAGAAAAAGAAGTAATTAATACATTATTATGTTGGAATCAATAATTGAAAATGGACATTTTTAGGGATTCAAAATGCAAAACAAGGCTTCTCTGGGCTGATAGCAGATGGAGAGCAAAGCAGATGGAGACTGCAGCGGGAACGGTTTATTTTCAAGGTATCACACTGGCAATCAATAGTCTACTGCCAGTCAGTAAACATTTTTATACTAGAAGTGCCATAAAGAATATTGTTTCCAGGCCAACTAAACATTAAAAGGTGGTAGGTGTATAAGAAAACTGCAGGGAAGATAGATAACTTTGAATTATTTATTGGCTGTATGTCTTCAGAGCAGTTATATATTCACAAATATTCTTGATAAAAAGTGCAGCTTTATGGCTGAGGCTCAAATGGGTGACACAAATCACAGTTGGTACCAAATCTGCAGCAGCAATCTTGTCATAAACCACCTAGTAGTTCCCTTCTTGGTGTAGCCCTTCATAAATAGAGCCGAAAACATATCAAGAGCTCAACAATAGGAAACCTTGTGGACAGAATGAATGTTGTCCTACAGAAAGAAACTGCTGCAGTTGTCAAAGGTCATCTCCTGTATCCCACCCCTGAGTACAGCCATCAAGAGTATTTTTGAATGGGAAATGAGGCCACCAAAGGGAAGGCCGTGCACTAAAGCATTTTGAGAGTTTCAGGGTTCTTATTTACCACTAGTCAGTTACTGCCCAGAACACTAGTAACATCAAGTTTGTATGCCTTTTTTCTTGTTGAAACATTAAATTTAACAGAGACAAAATAGCTGTAAGCCTCCCAAACGCTAATTAAGCAACATTTTAGGTCTTTGTGGTTCTGTTGCTTTCAGTTCTGTAGGTCTTTTATGTTCATTGTCAAAGAAAATGCACTGAGCTTGGCAGCTTGGATTGCTGGAAAATGATTGGTATTTTAAGCATTAAAAATTTAGAATTTTTAAATGTTTTGGATATTTTAAGCTCTTGCATATTAAGAACATGATCCGTGCAGTCTGATGTCTTCCATCTGGAGATAAGGCTTAGAGATGAAGCTCTGCATGGAGGATTTTCTAAACAGTTGCATTCATTTAGGAATCTCCAAATAACATGAAGACATGTGAAAACAGATCTCATCCTTTCAGTCTGTAAAAGAGGCACAAGGATTCTAAAGGCATATGGTGGGGCATCACTAAATACGAGTGGTGAACACTTATCCACTACAACAGAAATTACTAAGCACCAAAATCTGATAGCTCCAGTTACGCTAATTGGCACCGCCACATAACTAGTGAGATGATTTGTAGCGGAAAGTGCTATTAATGTAAGTGTACAAAATATTGCTCCCAGAGGAAATGCTAATCGACAACATGTTGCTATCTAAATTTTCAGTCCTCTTTCAGCTGTGACTCTCTTAGACCAGAGGTCAGTTATAATTCTTTGCTTCTCTTGCCTTCAGCTGATTCTTGAAATGTTTGTCATCCCTCATTCACTCAAAATTTTTTGTTTTAGATCCCATACGAAATAATGAACTATAGTAAGCCATAGATGCATTCTCTAAACTGACAGAATAGCTCTATCAAAGGAAATCCTATCAGCTGTGATACTGTATGTTTATAGTCTAATTTACTAAGTGTATTTTGTATACGTGGGGAGGGCCTTGGTTAGTTATTTAAAGTTGAAACTATTTTGTAGCGTAACCAGAATTGTTAGATATAAAATTTTTAGGCATGTCTTGACAGCAAAGCAGCCACTTGGTTCTCTGATATCTGCCCCAAATAAGAACTGCAGCTGCTGTTCTGTATTGCTTAGTGAACTATAAATCAGGAATTGATCTTTTGTGCCACTGGTGTTGCCACGAGCATTGAGTGGTGAATTCAGAGACGTCAACCTGACTACACCCTAAAATCAAGGAAAATTGTTCTAATTGTTCCTCTGCCTGCAGAAGGGATGCTCAGTAATAAAAAGTAAAACAAAAAAATCTTGTCACGGAGTGAAAGTTTAGTAGTCAAATGCAAGCTATAGCCATTAACTGGCTTTTTATTAAGTATATTAACCTTAAGGCAAGAAAAGTTGACTTTGTTAAGATCAGTTAGGGTTCCAGTTTGCCTTCTAATTTACCAACAGCTGTCAGGTATGGAGAAAACTAGAAGAAAACATCCTATTCTTAATGTAGCTATTTCAGGAAGAAATATGCAATGAATCCTTCTCACTGGTAAATTTTTCTACTCAATATGCCCCCCAAACCCCACGATTTTTTAAAAGCACCATAACACAACATATGCTTATTATGCTAACTGGTTTCTGTTTCTGGTTCTTTCCAGAACTCAGGTTTCCCTACAGCTCAAAGAGTATTTAGTTCTATTTTTCATTTCATGTTATTCTGTACTAGAGCTATTATTTCTTTTTTTGAATATGTTTCTTCTTTAACTTTCAACCCTTTCAAGCGTCTAAAATACATACTAATTTACCTGATAATTTTTCTATATGAGCTGTATTTCAAGAACAGAATTTTATCCTGTTTATTCCAGTACTTCCTGCCAAGCTAATTATTTGACCTAAAAACAAAATTGCAAAGTTTAAAACTGGAGAGAACCATAATTGAACTTACAGTGCCTCTACTGTTCTTCCTTTTCCTTAGAGAGAAATTCAAGAAACATGCTGGCATGACTTGCTATTTCTGCTGTCTGCTCTCTGTGCCTGATACAAAACAGGTTGATCGCAGTTCATTAACAAGCAGTGTGCAAGAGTTTGATACTAAATTTGAAACTGTTTAGTTTCTAATTGTTGAACTAGTATAAGGAAAAGAAAAGGGTTTATTTCTGTAAATTTGTATTAGAGGTCGATTAAGCAAATCCTGAAAAGAAATGATGTAGAAAACTGTTTTCAGAGCCTGATAAATGAACAGAACTAATTACAAAGATATGCTTTATCTACCACCCATAATGAGATGGAGTGGGGGGATAGGAATAAAAGATTTTTGTTGGGTCCTCGCTGAATGCTTGATAGACATATCTCACAAACACCTGCCCCAGTCCCTACTGTCTGTCTATAGGTAAGTTTGGTAACCTCTGCCTCTCCTTCAGGTTGGAGTAAAGAATAATAATTAGCTTCCTTACTTGTTCTTATAAGGATTAACTATCACTTTCTGTATTAGAAAACTATTCAACAGATTGCTTTTTCTTTCCAGTTCTTCTCTGCTTCCTTGACCAAATAACAATGGACAGCGTCAAGTGCTTTCACAGCTTTCAAAAAGGAAATACAGGCACTATTCATTTTTACAATAAATTGCAAGTGAGGACGGTAGCTTTTGCTTGAAACAGAAAGAAAGATTAACCATTTGTGCTAGTTGTACCATGCTGATCGTTCTGCTTCTTCCCTCCCTTCATGTGTTAAGATCATTTTAGGATGATGCTCAGCATGACAAAGAATGTTTCTTTCTATGGGCTTAAATAGGGATATAATACTAAAGATCTCCGTGACAAGCAGAAGTGCTATTGCAATAGAAAGAGTACAGTCACATTTCCAGTTACATCTTAATTGATTACTTTTTACATTTTCAGTTATTTTCAAGGAAAATCTCATTTATTTGTAAGATCCTTTTCTTCCTGTAAGTTTTCCCAGCCTGTGAATGTAGCACAATGTAAAAAAAATTGAAAGCATATAGGATTAGAGCAAAGATTTTTCAGTAAGTCATGAAAGCTATTTGAGGAAAAATCTGTAGTTGAGGTTAAATCTTGTATCCTACCTTTTGTTCCTGTCAAGGCCTGACACGCCTAGGGCTAGTGTGGCACCATCAAATAAAGAGATGTTAATCAGTTGTAACTAGCGGAACAGCACAAAGATCCTTGGTTTCGATATAAGCCAAAGTGATGCAACACATGTATCAGATGAATTTTAGAAAAAGGGAATATGCTGAAGAAAGCATCAGAAGGAAAATGTGTGCAAATGGCAGGAAATTTCTAATTGTATGATGTAGAATCGATAATTAGAAATAACTGGTAAACATACGGTTTTATTCCTTTCTTCCTCTTTCTGTCTATTTGACCAACATGAAAACAAACAGCTGCTTATCTCTGGAGAGGAAGATTTCTTTCTACTTGCTAAGTCAAAGGACTTCCTCTTGCCCAGTGGCCTCCTTCCTCTTTGCCACACTGTCACGTGCCACATAATACTGCACAGAAGTGAATCAGGAATAATCTAAAAAAAAGTAATCATACCTGAAAACACAGGAAAGTCAGATATTCCTTAAAATACCTTTATTGAATAAAGTGGGATCTCCCTCAGGGGATAAATAATTATAGAACTACATTGTGATTTCATCAGCTGCTAATTAAGAAATATAAAACGGGCCAGGAAAAAAAAATATTCTAGAGTTCAAGGTTGTTTTCAAGAGGGAAAGAAGGTTATTTCTTCCTGACATTATACTTACACAAAGAAAGGTAGGTCACTGTACTGTGTTAGAAAACTTGGAGCTTTCAGAGAAGTAGACTGTACTGAACAATTTCTGTTCCCACACAACTTTTTAACTATATAGTCTTCCTAAAAGTGTTGGAAGAAAGCTGAAAAGACAGAACTGTGATTTTCCCACAACATAAGTGTTTGAACTAGAAGCTAGATGTGAAAGTGCATGCATAGCACCAGGCACCTACACCTTCTCTTGGCAAGTTTTAGGCTGGTGAAGCCTTCCAGGCTTCCTCATAAAATAGCTCCCCACCCAGTAATAGTAAGTAGATGAACTATAAAAATAGAAACGAATGAGACAAGATTGGGATGTGAGTCTGGTAAGACAACAAAAGCACATATGAAGTAGAGAAGGTTTGCAGAGAATTAAGTGAGAGCAAAGAAGAGTCACACCAGTACAGGAAGGCTTTAGGACTAGCAAAAGCAGCCAGTTGTAACAGTAGCTTGAGGCAAATATATGGAGATCCTCTAGCTGAAGATTTCCAACAACAAACAAGCTTACTGTATTTTTCAGCTTTGTTTAAAACAGTGATCCATAAGCAACACAAATGCACAGAAGGTGCATTAAAAGAACATAGATGACTCTTCTCTACATCCTTCTGTATAAAGAAATCTGTCTCGTTGGAATTTATTCCTGAAAATATTTGCAAACGTTTAGAGAATTAAGGCTCCAGAAACATGGGTTTCACAGAAATATACATATTACGCTTTCTATTTATATGTGCATAAGAACAGCCAAAAGAAAAAAAAAGTTACTGGTGGCTGAGTTACTGCTCAAGTCAGTAGCGTTTGAACCTTCATTTTTCTGGATATCCAAAACTTTATTCTCTTTGGCAATGCATTGCATTGTGGTTTTTGTTCCACTCACAATCTGGTTTCAGCACACTGCTAGTAGTGCTGTTGGTTTTAATTCTAGAAAAAAGGTCTAGTAGTTATTTTAGAAACGATCTTCTAGCCAGGATTACACTCTGTTCCTTTTTCTCTGTGTCACGGCATATTCACTTCCTCTCTTTTCTGTCTTGACTTTTGTTCCTTTGTAGATTTTTCCAGACTTTATGAACTATCAGAGAACGTTTTATTTTGATTACTTTAAACCAAACTAATGCTTGCTGTCGTCATACATAAGTCTTTTACTGTTTATGAAAACCTTTCTCAAAACGGATTTGTTATCACTTCCAAAGTGGCTAGCTGATGGCAGATCTCGAAGCACCAGTAATGCTGGAAAAGTAAAGCTGTCACAGACTTTATGGAAAATTTAAGTTTTCCTATTCATAAGGAAAAGCAACATCTGCATGAAAATAAAAAAAGAAATGCAGGCTCTCTGCTAGATTTTCACTTAACATAAAATATCATAGGCTAGTTCTACTAATAGACTCAGGCTCCTTTTTAGGTGACACAAAGTGTCCTCAGGCATGATGTAACTGGATAGCTTAGTAAGTTTTTCAGTGGTATTACAAAGCGACTGCAGAATTTGAGTGACTCTGTCCCTTAACTTGGGCAGTCAGAAATCAGCTTAGCTTGGCTCATCAGGAGTAATTTTTGGCAGTTAATGATAAATATTTTCTACAGTGGTAAACTACTTCAGTTTTCTCCTGTATTCACGCCTGAGCTGACACATGGCAGCAGCTTGCAGTACAGCCAGAGCAAATAATGAGTAGTTTGTGGTGTTCCAGGTGGACTTCCCCTAATGCAGACCTTAGTTCTCATCTGCCCTCAAACATCAGGGACGGCAGAAAATTCTGCCCTCCTTCTCCTTGGCCTCCCTAGCCATTACCCTTAGGAAGCCTGCTCTACCTCCTTAGGCAGCATTGGAAACCATCTATTTATCTTGGTGATCCCATCCTTGCCCTGAAAATTCCATGACTTTCGTCTTAAGAGGACCTGATATCTCACCCACCTCGATGGGGTTGAACCCAATATCCCAGTGCCCAGGAAAAACCTCTGCAAGCCCCTCCTGACAGAGGGTGCTGGAAACATCCCCTCCCTCTGATCCTGATCGGAACTCGGTCACTACAGACCTGTAGTCACTACAGACATGTAGAACGGAGATGTGAAGTGACAGTTTTGACAAGGAGTAATGACCTAATGGGCCTGCAGGCTGAACAATTTCAAGTTTAAAGTCATATCTGATCTGGTGTGGAGCTTCTCTACCCCTTTGCATTTGAGAAATGGTATGTACTGTCCTAACATATCCGTACAGATATCTTAACTTTTCATTACCTTGTTCTAGGCAAATACCACCCTGTTTTTATCTTTGACAGAAAGACATCCTGATGAACAGCAACCCGGACTTAAAATTCTTTGTAAAAGAAAATTAAGGCTTTAATAGTAAAATAGTTTAGCATTTATCTGAGGCTTGGTATAGGAATGTTTCATTCTTAAATGACTGCTATTGCTTCTAACTGTCTAATTTTCATAAATCTATTTGAAAATATCACAGTCATTTTCCAGTGATGACTTTTTTCCAAAAAGTCTGTCCCATATCTTTGAGAGGAATGAAGCACATCAGCAGAAAACAGACAGCTGATAGTGGGTCGTCTGTGACAGCATGTGCTGCATTCTGCGTTATGCTATTACCAGTGTCTGACTGTCCTTACTTATGAGCTGATCATATCAAAAGGCACATAATTTGCAGATTTCTGTGCCTGCAACTATGATCCTTTCTCATTTAGATATCAGAACTGTAATCCAACTCAGTGTTCATTTCCATTCTTTTCAAACCTTGCATAAAGAGAAATGGCCTGTGTATCTAGAGCAGCCTGAAGTCTGTCCTCCCAGTTAGGGAGCTCTTGGTGGCTTCATCAACTGCAAAAATGCATATAGGGCAAATAAAGTAGAAACAAAGAATCAACCAGCAAGGAACATATGTATATCTAAGTAAATTATTATCGTATTAATACGAAGAGCTGGATTTCTCCTCTGCTTTGTATCTCTCTGTAATCACTTATGCCTACAGAAAACAGAACTTATAAATTAGAACAGCACTGTACAAATATGCAGTTTTGCTGCATAGAAAACATGACTATAAAAGTCACAAACCAGTGATGTATCAAACCCCCAACTCTCTGAGTTAGCAAGAAACAATGAATAAGGAAAAAATTCTCCAATCAGTATCTGGAGGAAATAAGAAATAAATTCCTATATGTTAGTTGAACCAAATCTGCTGCATCATGCTAATTAAAAGGCAGAGCATTTCCAGCGAATAATAGTACCTTATACTTTGTGAAGGCATCTTCAGGCACCCAAGAAGTGCAATAATCCCCAGATACATGCCAGCTAAAACTGTTTCCTGAACAAAAAGGAAATGGTAAAAAAACAAAAAAGAGAACCTAAAATTAAAATTTATATATTGTGCCATTAAGGGAATTAGATGTGCTGTATGCGCTAACACCATCACTAACATTTGCCTATGAGCCTGAACTATCTTTGCCTTCCTACTCCTGATACCTGAGTTGAGAGCTATCCTCTACTCCCAGCTCTCTCACTTCTAGATCCAACCATCTGAACTTGTGAAATGATCTAAAGATTTGTATTTCTCTAATAATAAAATAGTGTGCAGCACTTCTTTTCCTCATATATGGCTAGACCTTTATCTCCTATCACCTTTACGTTATTCTTCTCCATTATATCATTCTTCACCTTTGTATTATCCTTCAATTTTTTGTCTGTGTGCCACTAGCCTCCAGAGTTACTCAGAGCAGAGTTGATAAGTATTTATCAGAAATATTTGCACAACCTTCTGTTTATGTGACAGTTCTTACCATTAGTCCAGGGTGATGAGACCCTGGAATAAAGATTTTCAGTGAAAATGATATATCTGTTTTGAAAGACAAAAATTGAATTAATGTGTAATTTCAAGTGTTCTATAAGCGTAGGGAAAAGAGTTTAATGTGCTCTTGGAGGCCTAATTCCATCCACATCTCAGGTTTATTTGTACAAAAGTGGCAAAACGTGATACTATGTGACTTAATTTACACACACAGAGTGGAAAGAATAAAACATAAGAGCAAACTAACAAGACGCTGACTGATGTGTCCATAAGAGGTAGGGAAGGTGATTACTGGTAGGATGGGTGGTCTTAATTACACCCCCCCCCCCGGCTTTCGTACTAAAATTGTTGGGATAACTCCAGTATGAGACAATGAAGCCTTTCAATGACCCTCATCTTTTACAGTCACTGTACTCTTGCAAATACACGTGACATTTATCTATGTCAATTGAATTCTACCTCCCTGTTGATAAAACGATGTAGCCTGATGCTTGCCTGCACTGAGCGATACACATTAGAATGCTGCAACAGATTACCACCAAATGACTATGATTTACTTTCATTCTGCTTGAGCGCTCTAGATGAGAAACTGCCTCAAACTACTATTACAATGATGAGTATCTGAAGTAATCCCACTGATTCAATGCAGTTGTTCCAGATGTGCACTGATATCACAAAAAAAGTAGAATATGACCCAAACACTTTAAGGAACATTTCAACGAGCTTGGTTAGCCATGAAAAATCCTTTGCCCTTATGGGCAACTAGTAGACGTTAAGCAGAAACAGTTTGCACTGAACCTTTACTGAATCATAACTTTCTTAGAATCACACAGCCCATGACTTTGCTCAGGAGAAACTTAAGACTGAAATAACAGAAAGTGATGTATATTTTATGCCAGACAGTAGTCCCTTCGTTTAGGGTTTGACTCATTGTCATAACATTGTAGCAGAACTCACTACACCTGTCTACAGTATGAAATACTGAGCGATGAAGAGCAGCCTTCCATTTGTAATAAGTTAGTCCTTATCCTTCACAAATGCATAGTCTCACTCCCATCGCCGTCCTTTGGGGTTTAAATCAACTTGTCCCTGAGAGTTAGATGGCTAAACAGTACTATAGTACACTATAATCTTTGAATTCTCCTTGAATGAATCTGAACAAAGGGGTGGAGGGGCAATATCAGATTGCTTAGCTGATCAATGAAAGAACATATATAGCAGGTTCTTATTTAATATTCAAAAAGCTTTTCTGTGGCCTCTGCTTATGAAGATCTTGAGACTGATGTGTTCAAGGGCGGCGTGTCTGATTTCTGTTCACAGACAGCATTCCACACTCACGGGAGACCTGTCTGTAGACAGCTCAGTACTCCCAGAGAGAGCATGAGAAGCTCTAAGTGCCCAGTCCTCCTCATCTCGAAGCAAACAAATAGCCCGTTCTTTCACTGCTTCTCTCCTCTTTTTCAGTAAAACAGGAAAGAACCCCATTCTTACCACTGGCCTACCAAGCTGAACCAGTCCATATAACTCGCTGTTTCAAGTGTAACAGAGGATGTAAAGCTTACCTATGAACGTTGAATAGGAAGGACAGAATTGGGAGCATGGTACTGGTGATATGCTACAAAAACCTCAAAGCATTAAGCAAGGGAGCAGGGAAAACTGAAAGTAAACTATATCTTTGTGATTTCTACCAGATCCCAGTCTGTTAAAAATACAACACATGAACCTACAAGCTTTTGTAAATTTTTCTTAGGCACAACAGTAGTTTCATTTTTTATTGTTTTTCCTCTGTGTTACCTCCCTGAAATACACTGTGACACAAAAGTAATTTCATGAAGCTGGACTAAATGATAATTTATGTTCAGAAAAAAACTAGAGTTTAGTAAGTAGTCAATGAAGTATGGATACTCTTTGTCTGTTAGGAGATCTGTAAGCTACTGTTTGTGTTTAAAATATCATATCCCAGACAGAGCTAAGTCTGCTGCTAGAGGATGCAGGTAGTCGCTGGAGCAGATGGATAGTCTGTTGCCAATATTGAAGTGCTGTGCCAAATTTCTTGGCCTATCAACAGCCTCGGGCTTTTTAACTTCCAGAATGTCTTCTGTAAGAGATTAAGAAAGGAGCCCCCAGTCTCCCTTCACACAACTTCAGCATCTTTAAGAACTTGTAAACAGAGCAGTACACTGAGGGGCCTGATGCTGAATGCAACTGATGAAGATAAACTACATTAAATCCCATAAAAATCAGAGTGAAAGGAGTCTGAAAGTCTATCTAAAGTCTTTTTTCTATTTTGGTGTTCTCCCTCACTCCTGCCTAAGACTCTCTAATGTGTAATAAATAGGAAGAAATGCGATCCTTAGTATGTGTCTGCAACATGGTATGTGGTCCCCTGGACAGTCTGTGCTTGCAAAACACATTTCATCATAGTTAGAAGGGGTCTAAATAGGAAAATAGTTTTACATTTCACATACGTTTTCAACGTCTGGAATACAGTTTGTCAATCTTTTACCCAGATTCTTGTGAAGATTTAAAAAAAAATATTTAAAGCTCTGAGAAATATTGGAAATAGATGCAAACAAAATGGGCCACATGATTCCTAATGTACCTGGACCATATACTGGATGACCCTATCTCAAGCCTGACTTGGAACAACATGACCTTGAGGTCGGTGCAAAACTTCCCTCGTTGCCACATTTTAATAGGGAAAGTAGTACAATTTTATCTCAGGTACATTGCATTGCAGGTCACAGCATATTGCAAGTGATACAAAGCAAAATCTTAAGGGAAGGACAGATAATTTTGAACTCTTTTGTGTTAGCATTGCAAACTGCCTATGATTTTTTCCTTTGCATTAGACATTAGCAGTTTCCAAGGATGGGTCACATCTTTTTTTCCCCCAGTGAGGACACACCCAGTGTACTCAGTTTGCTGTCTCTGTGCTTCAGTTGAGAACATAGCTAGCACGGGAATGAGATTTTTCAAATCTCAGTACCCCTATCAATTTTTTTCATGTGCCCACCAAACAGATGATAATTTTTGCCTCTTGCTAATCTGGATTTGAGATGAGCCAGTAATCTAAAGAAGAAAATCACTTTAATCTCCTGAGCTGTTCAATCCCACCTATATTTCATTATTGAAAATATTTTCTATATTTTTCTTTTAAAAAAGGGAAAGGCTAGGCAAAAATGACTCTGGCATTGTCTGAATGAAATACTACCCTGATAACAGAGCTTCTCTCACAAATATTAGTTCCACTTCTATTGCTTTATAATAAATGGTTGCAGCTGTTGCCATGGCAATTTTCATTTTCAAAAATGTATCCAAGTGAAGACAAGAAATGCAGCTGTTATCATGAGAAAGTCTAAAATAAATCCAGATGTGAATTGTATGCTCTAGTGTTGGCAGTAACAATGTCAGAAACAAAACATGTTACATGTTTTGTCTTCTTGATATACTGGAGCTGAGAATGGGGATTTAGGGATATTCTGAATTGTAGGTCTCTGTTCCTGATCCAAATATAGCAAATGAACACAATGAAATTTCACCTTAGGGAAAGGCACTTCACTTGCTAGAAAATCTGGTCAGCCTTGCATAGAGAATGGCAGTAATATTCCTGTAGCAGCAAGGTAGGCCTGAAGCTCTCCTCGTTTATTCTGGTAATACGCTGACATTTTCTTTTTTACAGCTTATAAAAAGAAAAATCCAAGGCATGGTAGAAATTTTAAAATTGCAATCTTACCTATTGTTGTCTTATCACTCTGTAGCCTGAAAGTTCTTTAAAATCACTGCTATACCTTTAATGTTAGACATAGAACACTAAAACAAAATTACTGGGCAGTGCTCTACACAGAAGGTGTAATTCAACAAGTCCCAACACATGCAAATAGTCATCCACTGGAAAAATGCACTGTGTTGGGGAGGTATAGTCTGTTTAAGTCACTTTAGAGAAAAAACTATTTAGAGAATTTCTGAGAAGGTGACAGAGGAACAGCTCTGGACTTATTTCAAAGTGAAAAAAAGAGTTTGGAGTCATATCTCTAGCAATTGCTGACTGAAAAGCAATTGCCCAAAGCGTGAACATGAGAGGTGGTTAGAGACAGACTGTGTAATCTGACAGAGTTTGGGACTTGGGCTGGATGGCAGATGGGTTGAGAGGTGGCTTTGCATCCATCTTGTACCTTTTCTCCTTGCCTAAGAGCTGCAAAAGAGTATTTTGGCTGAAGCCATTCTAAACTGTAGCTGGCTCTCTGCAGCCTCAATGGTTCTTTTCAGCAGCTTGGGGCTGCTGAGAACAACAGAGGTGTAGCTGCTGAACCTTGTGGAAATTGTTTTGCTCAAGCGTTAAGTCAGTGGTGATTATGACACCTGCAAATACCTTTTAGTCTGCAGGATTACTCAACTTCACTGATGGTAAAATAAAATAAAGAGGAGGATTCGCCAGTTAGGCAGTCAAGTTAACATGGCTAGAATTTCAGTCCCAAACGCTAAGGCAATCACAATGGTAAAAATTCTTTTTATCCTTAAAGATTATAGCAAGAAGATAATATGTTCTAATATTTATAAGATTAATAAGATAATGTTCTAATATTTATTAGAGCACACATTCCATACTTCTGACTTCTATCTTCAGGGATATTTTTCTCAAAACTCTTGGTACAGTCTTTATTTCCCTATCCCTGCTACAGGAGTTTCAAATGATAAGCCAACTTTAAGCAGTGCTACATAAACACATGCTGCTCTCGAAGAACAATCTAAAAGCTAAGTGGAATCTTGAAAATAATCTAGATAATAAAATCCTAAACAAATCCCAGTTTCCTAAATATACTGTAAATCACTTTATCAAAGAGGTCTTATACCAAATATACTGAATGGGAGTTCTTGCTTTGACAAGAATGCATTATGCATTATTCACAAGAATATACGCTAAGGTTTGTGGGCATATATCTGGCTGGTCATGAACTATTCCTCAACAGTAAGATTAAAAGAGTTAAGTAAGATCTCCCTTTGTTTAAAATTAAGGTTTCTGCTGTTACCTGTGTCCTAAATCCAATGCACTGTGGAAAGTCTCACAGAAATGATAGGCAGCCAAACAGACCATTTTTCCTTCTGGATTTGTGAAGACTCCATTGATTTACAGATAAACATTTAGTATAACACACTAATTTCCACCACTTAGTTTTAAAATAGATACTTTCCCCAGACAGGCAGTTCCATGAGGCTTAAAAGCAGCTATTAATAAAATGAAAATAATTCTGAGTAGCTTAATTACCCTCATAATTACTAGAACGAAAGAGTCTTGCCTCACAAACCTTGCATTCACCTCACTCTAACAATGTGCAACGAAAATAGTCTCCTAGCTATGGGCTAAGTCTTGCTAACTCTAGAAATAGAATGTAAAACTGTGAACATCCTAAAATGATGGTTTAGAAATACCTTTAACATTACTCTGTAGGAATAAAAATATTGTAATAAAGAAGATGTACACTGTTAAATGGTCCAGGAGGCTGAAATATTTTCTTCAGGAATATTTTCATCTAGCTATAACCCTTTCCCAGGCAGAGAACAGCAGCCTGCTAGGCACTCTATTATTCTCATTTCTTTCACTATCGTTTCTGGCTGTGCTTGCTACAGATCAGTAGAACAATATAGAAAGGAAAAACTTTTTGATTTCTTTTAAGTGAGTATAAATATGCAATGAATGGGGATATAAAATGAAAATGCTGTATGTTTAAAAATTATTTCACTTTTGTGAGACTTTCTAATGGAGAAATTACTAAGGGAAAATTGTGAATATCAGTTTATTCAATGTATTGTTGGGATGCTATTTTGTTCAAAGTTTCAATCGTATTTAAACCTTCCTTTTCAAAATCCAAATTGTAACTAGGACTCCCTAGAAACGTACTGAAATATCATTATGAATCCAAATAACACACACATATACACATTAAATTCAGAATATGTAGATCATTATAATTAGCAATTAGTTAAGGTACATCAAAGTACCAAACACATTAAGAGGAAACTGATAACAAGAGTATATTTTTTTATTTTGAGACAATGGTCTTTACAGAACATGTTCATAAGTCCCATTGCCCTAAAGGCAGTAGAAATGAGCAAACTTTGTCACACTGTCCTCTCTCAGGGCCACTTGCACAACTGCTGTCCTGAGTGTTTCCTGTCTTTCACTCTAGCACATACATGTAGCGTGCCAGGCAATGTCCTAATTTTATTTGGGCGTTGTTTTTTTCATGGTGTGTGACTTTGCCGAAATGACACCAGTTAGACTACATTTCCATGCTGCATTTGCACTTTTCATGAAGACGCCTTCTTTTTTTTTTTAATTTAGCCATTTTGCAGAACCAGTATAAAGAAAATACGTTTGTGCTTCTCTTGGACAGAAACCTTACAACTACATAATTACAAAGCTTTCTCACTGTACTACTTTGAAATTCAGACTTGTCATTTCTAAAAGGATGAAAGAGGAAATTACCCATCTGTTACTCATGTGTCTTTCACCCTTGTAAAAATGTGCCAAAATTGAGCAATTTTTTAAGGTTTCTGAAATATTGAGTTGACAAATCTCAGCAGTGATATGATAAATTTAATCAGCTAAAAATCTTCTAAGATCTCATTTGTATTAGGTATGTGCTATCTAAAACTTAAATATCTTTTTTCCTGCAATTGCTGCTCCCCAAACTCTGCCGTCTACTGTTTCACCAGCCTTCAGAACTGACCATCAGCATCCCTCTCTCTCATCCTTATTATCTCTTGCATTTGTCACAACATAATAAGGAGGATAACAGAGAGGTGTGTGTATCAGAAATAAAGACAGGGTACCTCTTGGCTTTAGGGAATGAAGGACATTGGGTTAAGAGTTTACAGTCCTAGCTTATCTTTAGGAATAACTTCTTTCCATCTCAGATGGGAGACAGAGACTGGTGACTGCAGTGGAAGTGGTGGAATAGGTCATGCTATTCAGGGGAATGGGTAGAGTGATATAGAGACGGTGACCCTTGTCTCTCGAAAAATAAAGAAGAGAGAAGGAATAAGATTGAGGCCAAAACAAAAACAGGTGGAAACAGAGAGTGGAGCTCTATAAGGATTGGAATAAATTTAAAGAATAGAAATTTGCTGAGTCTCACCATTTAAGTAGCTATGAAATGCAGTAGCTAGTGGCATACAGTCTCTCCTCCCGCTGTGCCTGGCACTCAAGGCAGGCAGCTGCATGCTACTGTTATCAATTATTCTCTTTGCTCAAGTGACAAAAGTATATTCTGAAAACATTGAAGTTCCTAATCCAAAAGGTGAAACGTGCACACTGAAATAATGTCTTGGGTATGGAGAGAGGGAGGTTTCTGTCTATGAAAAAATAAACCTAAAAATTCCATTTGATTAAAATCTTTACAGAAGGTGCCTCTCAACTCCTCTTCTGTAAGGCGTGAAAATATATTTGGGGCGCTATGTAACTTCTGAATACTTGATAACCTTTGCGTTATTTTAATTTGCTTTATGATGATTCCATATGCACACATAAGTATATATGTACACATGTGCACATGAAAAAGAATTTCAGGTAGACTTATGTTGGTTCACTCTAACTGACTCAGTAGCTTAAGGATTTGAGTCTTAAAAGATCAAGGCTTGCAGTGGGAACCAGTTTATGTGATGTTGCTGTTAGTAAAAGGAAAAAAAAAAAGGATCACTAGAGACTTTAGTCTTTCCTAGTGCTCCTGGGTAGCCACTGGAAATATGCAGTCCATTCTCTCACAGTGTGAACAGGTTCTTCTTTCATGGAATCACAAAATCACAACCTGATCTCCAAGGAATAAAGGATTTTTGATGGGAGTTTTTCCTGTTGTAACAAAACCTCTGTCTATCTGAGACAGCGGTACTCTTCAATACTGTATTTCTGGAAAGGATTTAACAGTGAATAGATATTGGTGGGTACTCAGTAAATTAAATGGCAAGCTCTTCCTCACCTTTCCAATTCATACCCCTCTTCTGTCCTCCCTGCCAAGAAGACTTGAAAAATATGGTGATCTACTGGAAGTACCAGAGAGACTCTTATGTACAGTATCTCACCCAGAGAGGATGAAATGAGCTTTCTTTTGGAACACTTCAAGGGAAATAGTATCAATACGTTCATTTTAAACTAAAAGGGTGTTGTCTCTGTATGTAGAATTAGACTCTGTATGTAATTATCTTGCTCTCAGAAAATCTGTCTTATTCACTAGAGAAAGGTTATTTGGCTAAGAAAAAACATCTGGAAGAGCTCAAAAAACAAGCTGACTCGTACCAGGGTGTACTTCAGTTCTGAAGAGTTCCCAATAGAAATCTTTGAAATGAAGATGCTTTGATGCCAATTTGGTCATTTGTATGGAAAATGTAGCTAAATAATTGCCTCTTAGATGTGATTTGCAAGCACTGCAAGCAGCGTTCTTAATTCTCAGCTTGCATTTCATATTTTTAAATGTTATCAGTTTGTTTGTGTATAAGTGGACAGAAATACCTGCAGCTAGTCTGATTTGATTGGATATGACAAGTACAGACATTCCCAGCTGATTTGAGCTAAGCTACATTTTCATACATCCCTGAGGGCAATCTTCATAAAAGTACTCACTGAAATCTATTCTAGCTTAGCAGACTGCAACTGAAGGCTGCCTATTCAAATAAATTGCATAAACAAAACAGAGCCAATTAGATAACTTACAGCTAGAAAGACCTTTAACATGTATTAACTAGAAGCTAAGTAGAATTTTAATGTGGAGCTGATATTGGAAAAAGGGAGATGAAATGTTAAAAAGTGAAAACAACATAGTGATGAGGATTACCTCCCGAAAACATTCTGTTCCAAGTCTCCATTTTCATACAGAAATTCCAACTAGTACAAGCATTACCGAAATTCCATAGCATTTTTCCTGCTGATTTAAGCACAACACTGGTCTGTACAGTAAGGCTCTTGGAGAAAAAAGAAAGGAAGTTTTATTAAGCAAGGACAACATCATTTTATGTGGGATTTCCTCTATTCTGGGAAAGAAGCTCTTTTAAAGTTCCTGCTAATAGCAAGTTTGTTTAGTTTCCCAGTGCTCACATCTCCCGTTCCAGATGGTCACTGACGTGAAACTCTAATTATTATCAACAAAATAAGCTGGGGCTAAACCCTTTCTCAAAGGTAAAAAGAGCAGATGGACAACCATAATTTCATTATTATAGAAATAATAGATGGAAAAGGATTTCTTATCTGCCTTTTAAAATCACTTACTAACTTGTTGCACAATTGACTACTTGCTGTATTAATTTATAAGTTGCTCTGTTTGACTGGTTGAATGGCTGCTTGGTACATAAGCCTTTCTAACAATATTGGGAATAGCAGCCAAATTCATCTTCTCTGTGGGGAACCAGTAAGTGAAGTGTGTGGGCTGAACTTCTATCCCGCGTTTTGTTTCCTTTCATGTTTTCAGGTAATTCTATTTTATTCCCCTCCATAGTGTTACAGTCATCCCTCCTCAAGAATCTTTGTGGGAATAAAATCACAAATAGTATTTATCTGGAATGAGCTTTAGGCTGACTCCAGAGATCCAGTTAGTCATTTGTCCAGGACTGTAGCTCACAGGCATTGAAATCCCTAAACCTTTGTCAAGGAGTCAGGATCATGCAAGTCAGTACCACGGAGCAACTCTTCCTATGACTGTTATGGTCCAATGCTGGTCTCACTTTGATCTGTGAGTTCTAGGTCAGGTTTTGCAAAGACAACCACCCATCTAAAGCCTGCCACTGCTCAAACTAGAAGCTTCAAATAGAAGCCTCAGTTTCTCCAGTTCTGCCAAAGTAATTTACGGAGACAGCTACCAAGAAAGGGTCTGGGCAGAACTCTGTGTTTCTGGCAGAATCTCACTCCTTTTCTGAATTCAGATTCATTACCGGATTGCAGCGCACCACTCTTTAGAACTGTCTGTTCTAATTTCTATACTTTTCACAGTTTCTTTACAGTTCAGGAGGACATTTTACTGTACTACTTAAGAATTGCAAACATAGGCCTTCCTAACAAAACAACATAAAACTGCAACATTGCACCAGAGAAAAATAATCGGGTTTTCCTCTGCATCCCTATGAGTAAACAAGCTTTTCTTTCCTCTAAAGAGTCCTAGCTACAGGTTTAAGTATCGCTGTCATGATCTGTATTTACACAGTATGCCATACCTCGGTTTCTCACCACGTCTTTTCTTTCCTCCCTCTTGCTTCTTTTTTCTAGCCATGCCTTCACAATCTCCACGTGTTGCTTTCATGAGTTAAGCTCTTACTCTTTCATCCCCATTTCACCATCTCTTCCCACCCTTATAAATCTATATGCCACCTATTTTCTTTAAGTAGGAAAATGTTTTATGTGTTAATCCTTTTTACCTTTTTGTCATCTGCCTGATGGCACACAGGTGCTTGTATTTCCCTTTTTTCTTCCTTGGCTGGAAGCATGTCTCTGTGCATACTTGCTACAATAGTTGGCAAGGAATAAGGCTTATATATTTTTGAAAAAGAAATACCTGGGCTGAACAGTTTTATGTGTAGGTACACTAAAGCTATTAATTGTGTGTGCATAAGGGCCCGCTTATGAATAGAAGGGTTTTTTTACACTGTTACTTACATACTGACATGCCTAGGCTGTGTGAATAACATCTTGTCAGGACACAGATACATGTTGGAAATAAACAGAACTTAAATGAGTTTCTTTTTCACTCCAGTGGCTGAAATAGTATAGTAAAAGACACTAAGAAATTGCATGAATGCATTGTAAAAAAAGGCCTAAAAATACAAGGGCAATACAGAAACAAATATTCATTTTCCGCATGTGATGACTCAATACTGAAGTAATCATATTTTTTGCTATTTGCTAAAAGTGCCTAATAAATCTCAGCAGGAGGTATGGGATACAAGCTGACAGACTTCACCATGTTCTTAGACTGACTGAACTCCCAGTTACCTAGAGATGAGGAGGAAACTGAAGCAAAGTATTGGCTGGCAGAAAAGTCTTTGTTTCTTAATTGACTACACATGATACAAAAGGTTTTTGAGCTAGTACACGTGGAAGCCCACGATATCACTTTTAAAAGCCGCTTTCTGACTATAAATGCAGTTTAAGGGGAAAATATGATATGAGAACATTCAACTGTCTTTCCTTTGCAAAATTTGTTCTTCAGTAGGTTCAGGGATCAAAGTGTGGCAAAATCTGTACAGAATAATGCTCCAAAAATGGAAGGGCAAAGGATCGAAATTAGAGACAGTCCATGACAAAAGAAGAAAGCTTAAAATAATTGTAAAGGGAGTCTCACATCTACTGAGATTATGCATCAAGGAGACACCCATCATAGCTTTCAAAGCCACTATTTTTTTCTGCAAACCCCAGCTCCCAACTTCATTATTCAGCAACATAGCTACAGTATCTTTTCATGTCCTTTATAGAACTACTGATTTTAATATATAATAAACAAGGAATCACAATTAGAAATTGCAAAAATAGGAAAGTAACACTTGCAGATAATGGATAGTTACATCACCAGGCCAATGACCAAGTGAAGTGGAACATAAAATGAATATTTGTACCTATATTTGGTGTTTGTCAAATGTCTGTTCTTCAGTCTCTGATTACATTCTGTGTAAACTACCTTCAAGTTCAATGACATAATAACAGAATTAAAACTACAGAGGTAATAAAAATACATGTATACAAATAACTAAAACCAGAAATGTTTAAAGGTTCTTATTAATTTTCTGTTTGAGATCCATTTGATCAAAAGAGTTTCTTATATTTTGAAGAGATCTGAACTGAACTAAAATTAGTAATATCATGACTGTACCTTTCAGTAAGAATCACGAGTGTGACAGAAGGAATTCTCTTGACTTCCTAAGGCAATTATAGGGATCACTGTCTGAGAAATGTCAACCTTAGAGGGTACTCAACACAAACTGAGCTGAACTCTGGCTTCTGAGTTATTTCCCCTGGAAATGGATACTGTTTTTCAATAAATTTGTCTCAGGTATTTTAGAACGCCCCATACAAGCTTCCAGGAGAACTTCTGCCAAGAAAGAATGGTTTGAACATGATATTAACTTGTATAAGGTATTACTAGACTAGGATGAAAGTATTTTTTGAGCAGAGAAGAGGTATGCTATGACATGTGTTGGTTCATGTCCACCCCGGAAATAGTTAAAAGGAGACATGATTTCCTCACTGGACGTAGCAAAGTTGACCATCACCTTTATCAATTTTATCACCTTTTCCCCTCAATACTATGCCCTGGCATCACAAACACATTGAATAATTAGAGTTCTCCTTTATATTTTATCCTACTGTAGCAGATAAGCTCTGTTTACGCTAAAGAAGGAAAGACAAAAGCAAGATGAAATGGGCAATCTCCAAACCATTTGTCATAAATTTCAAGCCTTTTAAACTATTAAAAAGGGGTCTGGATTCTATGGACAGTTAATTTATCAAGCACAAATATGGTGTCATACGCTGTAGCTAGATCATGAAAAATAGACTTGAAATATATCTATTGTTAAAGAAAAATTATATCCCAAGAACTTCAGAAAATGAACTTTCTTCATCATGGTAAACTGCTTGGTAAATCTTTGAACAAATCCATACAAACCTATTATGCAGAAGGTGGTTGCAGTTTCCTTCTACCAGCACAGATTTTTAGGGGGGAAAAAAAAAAGGAAAGTTACCTATTTATTCAAGACCATCTTATCTGGCTAACAGCCTCACTGAATTCGTGAAATAATATTGCATCTGTGAGCATCAGTGCAAATATTCATCTCACCAACAAATACTGTTCCATCAGCAAGGGGTCATACAATAACACCATCTGTTACGCCTCCAGTTCTTACCTAGTTCAAAGAATTTAGCCTTTCGGTACTGGTCCTAGACTTTTGCAAAGGGAGCCTTACAGCCTGACTGAGTCAAAATCTGGGCCATCCATTGCCTGATTTTTGCTAATAGGCATAAACAAACTTTGTGGAATCTATACAACCAATAGATATTTTACAAAAGAGGCAGGATATCTATTTCAAAACCATCTGGCATTTTTTGTTTACTTTCCTCTTCACCTTCTTCTGAACCTCCAACATTATCATCTCTTCCTTTATGTACCATTTACAGTACTTAAAAATGTCAAGCTCCACTTCACAAGAAAACTATGCTTGCAGCATGGTTCCTCTCTGCCCAGAAATATCAATACTTCTAAGCCTTCTACGGCAATTAGCATTTTGACATGGAATGGGAGATCTTCCTTTCATATGTCAGCTAGTTTCTGTGTTCTCTGGCCTCACTGCCATGTGATCCTCAACCATGATTTTTATTGCCATGATTTCCACTTCATTCATGTAGCAAACTGTTCCTGATTGCATATAACAGAGCTAGAAGATCCATTCCTTGCCACATGTCACAATGTCACACGTCCTGTTTCCACCGGCTGCCACTCACTTGTTCTGATTACTTGTGAAAGACACTGCCATATGTTGATGTCCCTGCTCCCCATTACGACTTCCACACTATCACCTCTTCTCGGAAGGGGGTGAAACTCACCAGGTCCACTGAGCAATGGTACAGAGCCAGCGGAGAAATGAAGTCATGTCTTTTGCACAATAATGGCACAAACACTTCTGACACCGACTACAATGGAAACATCTCTCATGTAATGTTCTCTTAGATAATTTGTTAACAGGGAACATGTATCAGTATTCATTACTGCTTTCCATATCCTGCACTCACTGAGCGCTCAGCAGGCGAAAGATTAAATAGCTCTGCTAAATAAACTGTCTCAATGCTAATGACCTGTTCAGCTACTTTTCAGTCATATCTCAAGCTATTCAATGCTTTTTATACAACTTCTTCCACACTTTCTTCATCAAATTTCTCTGCAAATGTGGAAAAACTATGCCAAGTCCAAACCTACAGCACATGCACTCAAAATACATGTGGACATTTTCTTCAATAAGTGATACATGGTATGAAGACAGAACGATGAAAAAGGAATCAACGTGAAATAAGAGGTTAATCCTTATGATTTGCTCAAAAATATCCATAAATTATTATTTTTTAGCCAGATTCTACCATCTTCATCACACTCAACTCCAACTGAAGTTACTGGGGTGTTTCTCAGTTTTGATCTTTAGAACATGGCCCACAGCTAATAAGCGCCTGGGTACACAGACAGCTCACCGTATTTGTCTGTAAAGTACTATCGACAAACCTAAGCAATGATAAAAGTTCCTGGGTCTGGAATCTGTGAATGAAATAGATCACCTTGAATGTTGCGTCCTACAGCATGGATGCCTATGCATATCTGAAGCTGAACAAACTGCTGCTTTATGGTGTTCAGGTAATTGGATGGTAGAAGGTTAAATTTATAGCTAAGAGAACAGCTTTATGTTTGCTGGAACATTTGTAAGCTAAATTTTGTTGTTATTTTTGAAAAAAACGCTGAAGAAGTTGAAAACTCAGGAGTTAGAGGATACAAACAGTGGTAGAAAACCTATCATCTGGAATCTTTTCTGAAAATACTACATCATAGACCAACCCCCGAGTAAGAAAAAGAAGTCATTCTATGCACTACATATAATGATACAGTGATACAAGAAACATAATCTTAAATTATATTCTTTCATTCTGGAAGCTACGGAATAAACTTAAGTAAACTTCTTGGTGATGTATCTGAATGTATCTGAAGAACTGAGAATGATTTCTTTCTTAAAAATTGTAATAAAAATATGATTGGAAAGATCTTTCCATAAAAGGTTGCCATAATTTGTTGTCTAAAATTTAACTCTAAATAGCGAAACAATCTCTAATCATCAAGACTGTAAGCGTATTTAAACACACATTCAGAGGAAGCTCAAATATCTTATTTTTCCTATATAGGTTTTATTTATTTGGTTTAATGTTAGCATATATAAAATATTTCTATAGAAAAAGCTTATACTGTAAATAGACATAGAAAGTGGACACCAGTGCCAAGGCAGTTTCCTGGAAAACAAAGCACGTAGGCAATATTCATGGTATAATTAGTCATATAGGTTTTTCTGGGAAAAAGCAGACGTGCTTAGTCATCTAATAAGTATTGTCTTGTAGGGCTCTTATTATTTTTCTTAAATATCTTGAAACCTTGATATAAAACAGGCTCAAAAATGACTCATTTTGAATATTTAAATCCTAGTTTTATTTTCTGTGAGAAATCTCACAGACTTTTTATTAAAAGGAGACTTTTCCCCTAATAATGAAAACTTGTATGCAACTCTGCAAGTTACTTATATAGGAGAAAATCCTTGTTACATCTACAATACCCTCACTTATAGAGGCCTTTGTCTGGATGAGCTCTCCCAGACGCACAGCAACTTGTCAGCCTTTTCGCAGCCACTACTGTCAATTTGATTCACAGTGATCCCTCCTGCGTGGATTATCTTAAAATAGCACAGTATAAATGAAATCTTGCAATTATCACAAACAGCCAGGTGTTTGGCATGGCAAGATGGCCTATAGGAGAGTTGCTAATTTGGCCTGGGGAACTTGTGCGCTTGATCAGTATTTTCTGAGGGCATTTGGCCACAGTGTCTGTACACACTGTTGCAGCAACACACAGATAATGTGACTTATTAAATCCATATGAAAAATGTAGGTGTAGCTGGTCCTGCCACTGTCCTGCTTAAACTAAATGATAAACAGCACAGGAAAAATAGAGGTTGGAGGGAGAAGCTGAAGGAAAAGAGAGATATCAATATAAAGGCCTGCGGGCAGCCAGCCATACTACCTTTACCTTGCCAAATTGCCACAGCCAGCCATAAGGGCCGTCCCTCTTTTCTCTTCCCCCCTTTCCTGCAGTGAGTCACTCCTGCAGACATTATCTTGGTTATTCTGTTAGTTGATGAAAGACACTGTGTATTCTCTTATTTTCTGTTTACCATTACATAGTGTACAAAATGACTTATTGCTTTTCTGGATTTGTAAACATTATTCTCACACCTTTTTAAATAGTCTATTACTGTAATTATGAACATGTTGTGTTTGCACCATCCTGAAAAGTGGTATGTGTTACAGAGAAAAAAACCGAGCTGTTCTTTCGTAGTGACAGAAAAATCATATTCTTCATTTAAACTCGGTTTGATTTAGTGGGGTGTTAATGCACTGAGGCTGACATTATTAACAGTACAGTTTTACTTAAAAGGCTATGGGAAGGAAGATCATGTTAGGTTGCAGAAACATTGTATTTGTGCAGAAGCTGATTATTTAAGCCAGAAATTAATTAAATGTGAAACCGATGATGCCATATATTCTCTTTAGTCTCTACAAATGACTAAATATATTAGAGAAATCAAGGTATCAGTGACACTGAATATGTAGAAAATACTCTAGTTCTCCAGTGACAAGTAAAAGTTGTAATCCCTCATGTACAGCAAAGAAAACATGAGAAGGAGATAGTCAGCATTTGCATCAGACATCCTTCCTATAGATTTCCGTATCCATGTGCAGGCTGCGGGTCATAATGTAGACTTTAGTACTGGGAAGAGTAAAGGTTAGAAACTCATGAATCACGTACTATCTGATAGTACTTTTCTTTCTAGATTTACTTTACAGTTGAGTTATACCTTTGAAGAGATCCATGTGCTTTGACATCACAGCAACTGAAAACTACAGACGCTTAAAATATTTTGGGCCTCCTTGAGTTGCTTGTAGCCTAACTTTTCCACAATCTATAGGGCCCTTGCACTATCAGATGAAGAGTCTAAATGAGCTTTAGTAAACAAATGCCTTTAGTAAACAAAGCCAAGTGAGGGAGAAAAAAATCTCAGACTTTTTGTCACCTACATGCTTCTTTCCAATTCTAACAGCTGCTTTAATGCTTTTCTATCTGTTCTCTCCACTGTGGTTTCTATTCTTTGCTTGGTTTTCCCTTTGCACGTTTTATTATCTGATGTACTAGATGCTGTCCAAAGTGACACATTCCAACCACAGTCACTGAATGTGACAGCCATGCTGTATCTAATCATGAAATGCTGTGCTCAGACACTTGACAGCGTTTGAAAAGATTACTTTTGCTCTAAAAACAATGCGAGGAGTTTAGTGTAGGTGAATGTAAGTAGACTGATAATTGGAGAATGAGAAATTAAATATGAATACTATTTTTTTGTATTGTGAAACAATTTTGCTTGAGGGTTTTTGCAATTCAACTGTTATAAAATTTCTCCATGGGGTTTCAGACAAAATATAAAACTAATTTTTTAATGACTGTAAACTCTGTAAAAGTCTGTTCTTCTGAAGGATAGGACAAATCCTAGTTCAAGGAACTGTATTTTAAGGAGAAAGGTGGCACTGAATTGGGACTTACTGTGAAGCATCTTCAAAAATGAATTTGATTTTGCAGAGTTCTGTTACTTTTAAGATTATCTGAGAGGATTATTTGTATTTCTAGCAAAGCTACAGGAAGCATATAATACATGTAGAGTGGAGTTAACTTGAGATTCTGTTAATCATGTACTTAGCATCTGTGTTTCTAGGACAGCACATACTTGTGTGATTCCGGCCTATCGTTTGTGATCTGTTTGAGGATTCCTGAGAATAAAAAGGCTATATATAAATTTAAGATAATATTATCAGCTGAAGCTCTGTCAGATTCAATAGGCAGAAGTAGATAAACTGAGCTACTGTGTGACACTTTGTGGTTTTAATCTTGGAAAATAATAGATTGCAAAAAATAAAAAGAAGCTGTCTCCAATTTTATAGTTGCCCTATGTCCTAGGTGCTCATTCAGCATTATTTTTTTTAAGATATCTTGTTTAGATGAGAAAAGAAATCATATTAAATTAAACTTAGACATTTCACAGAATATACTGCTCTCTAGGTTGAAGAACATGAACTAAAATTGCATTCTGGATACACAGTTACCATTAACAATATTGGAATTCTGGTGTTTAACAAACCAAGAACAACTCCAGAACTACAGCTTCGTAATGAAAACCTCTAATGTTATATCTATACTTGCACAAGCTCTATCAGTGAGAATTATATCAGCAATTAAAGCTTGTACTTGTCTCACCAAGTAAAGAATGGAGGTGGTGTACTTACTATGTCAGCACAATAGCCACAGCATCATTTAGGACACTCTCTCCAAACAGGAGTGTGTACAAATCTGTATCCACATGCAGCTCATGGAAAATAGCAAGGACTGTCACTGTATGGAGAAAAAGGAAAGTGAGTTTGTTATTTTCATATTCATTTGGCAGTTCAAGAAAAAAAGCAATGTTAGAATATAGGTTTTGAGAAGTCCAGTTCTATTTATTACCTAAGTGTGGAGCAATAAGATAAAAGGCATCAACTGAAATATTTAAGATCCTTAAGTCCAGTAAGTCTATACGTTTTCGTGCTTCAGCTGAGTTAGGGAGAAACTTTCCCTGCCACATAGAGAACCACACATAAATGAAAATGTCACAGCATATTTTACTGTGCATAAAGGACTGTGATCTTGTGACCAAGGAGAAACAAGAGTGCTGAAAAGACAGGTTTTGTCATGGACTTTGTGTGTGATAAGAGTAGTGGTTTACCTATTTTAAGAACAATGTTGTAACGCTTACCAATCTGTTGTGCATGTTCACTGGGGAATGTGCATAACCTTATACCTTGTTCCACCAGCAGCATAACCACTTTCACCTCAAGTGTAGCGTATCTGTAGTCATGAAGCCCTCTCATCTAGATCAGGAGATCTGATACTTGTAACCTGTTTTAAGGTTTCTTCAGCATGTCGTTAATTGAAATCCCTTCTTTCTCCCTGAGTTATATGCTATATTTGATTTTTACCGTATTAGCGCAACGGGAAAAAGTAGAGTTTGTTGAATTCAAATTGAAGTTGAGCAAATCATGTAGACACACATCCTCAGGGGCATTTAGACACTTGGCTTATATTCAGGTAATTAAGTCCTATAGATATTAAAGCATGCCTTAGTTGTTTTATGCCTCAGTTTCCTTACTTGTAAACAGGGGATCAGAATCCTTCCCAAGATCTACTTAAAACTTCTCCAACTGAAGAAGGCTATCTAGGTTCTGTGTTGATGTTATTATTCTCTTTGCATGGACAAAGCAGAGCTTTCTCTTTTCAAACTGAATTTAATGTAAAGGCCCCCAATTATTTGTATGGTCAAAAATTACACAGTAACTCACTGCTTCACTGGTGCTCATTCTAGTACATAATTGTGCAATTGACTCAATCCTCAAGGCCCAGGAATCCCAAAGATTAGGAGTGCCTCTGGGATGCTATGTTAACATCTGACATTTCAGAAATGAGAATTATATATTTTTACATTGAGATGACTGCTAATAATTCACACAAAAATATGAACAGGTGATTATGCTTTGTCTTAATAACACTTCTTGGAACTTTGAAATCATTACTGATAAGATTTTCTAAATTGCACTTAAATGTGTAATCTAAAAATCAGTTTATAAACCCAAATTAGATTCTCAGTTCTCCTGTGAGATTTTATGTCAAAGTGATCTCTGTTGATGTGTTATCTTTGAAGAATTTTTGAAGTGTTATTCTACAGAAGACAATTTAGGAGATGTGTGTAGCTGAACATTTGCTGATATAGCCATATTTAAACTAGCTAGTTATATTTAACCATCCTAATAACCTCACCCATCTACTCCTAGTGCAGTTATAATTTAAACTAGAAAAACAGTTCTTTCCATGGAACAGCTCAAAGGTGTAGGAAGAATTTTTATTGGCAAAAGATATTTTCTTGGTTCACCAATATCTATAGTCAGGTTTTTGCTTGATTAGCAACGCTGCCTTAATGTGCTAAATGTGGACCCAATTTAGTCTCCCATTCTTTGATGTCATTGGCATAACAACAGGCTTGTTTTCTAAAATTTTTTGCCGTTTCCAGCTTTTGTTTATTAGCTAATTAGTTTGGGCTCACATTAATAGTCCCTGTGATAAAGATAGAAGGAAAAGAAAAGAGTAATCAAAGTCCAATGTACTGTTGGTATGTACGTGTAGCAAGCCAAGCCAATTAGACAGATGCCTACACATTCCTCTCCTTCCGCTTACATCCTAAGAAAACAGCTTTCTCTTTGTGCTTTCTCTCCCAACGCTATCCCAAAAATCTGCCTTAAAATCTTTCCAAATGAAAGCAAAATAATAAAGCAAGCAACACAGTAATGCATCAATTGCCTCTTCTGGGAGAGACTCCCCAGTTCACCAAGTTCTCAGAAATTATCTTCCATTTCAAATGTTTCTCCCATTCCCAATGGAGTTTATTGGATCTGCTATACAGCACTGCCTGTCCCTGACTGAATAATTCTGGTTTCTGCTCTGTCCCTGGTTTTGTCTGGCCCAAGATACAGCAAGCTTCAGCCATACCACTGCTGACAGATGCTTATCTGATCTGTTTTTAAAGAACTGAAGAGATGCTGGTCCCACAAGTCCCAAGGGAGACCAACCTGCTCTTCAGTATTCATACAATTTATAAATGCAGTGATTCCTGAACGTCAAACCTAAATCTCCCCTCCTGCTCTTCAAGTCTGTAATTTCTATTCCTAGCCTAATGAGACATGAATAATTTGTCACGTTTATTCCATTTTTCTTTCCAGTAACATTTTGCCTATTCAAAGAATCGTTTTAGACATCTCCTCCCTAAACTGTCTCACTTCTTTCAATCTCCTCCTTTCGGTAATGTTTTCTAGCCCTCTAACCACTTCTAATCTGTCTATGTCTTTCTTGAAGTACAGTGCCCAAAATTGCATCCAAGTACTGCAGTTGACACTTGCTGTCAAGAAACAAAGTGAGAAGATGCTGTAGAGCACGTTAATAAATCCTGCTTTCCTTTTTTTGCTATGTATTGGTACTGATGACTCATTTTCAGGTTGTAAACTTGAAACCCTTTTCAGCAGCGAATGCTCATTTCTTATCTTCTTATCTTCTATCTATGAAGTTGAGAATTTCTAAGTGTAGCATTTATCATCCTTGATTTTAAACTGCTGCAAGAATCATATTGAGTTCTAATCCTGTCCTTCGAAGTGTTTGCAATCGCCTCTCAGCATAGTATTATACCTTAAAGAAGCATCCTCTATTGCATTAGGCAACTCATTAATGAATATGTTAAATATTATCTGCATAAGAACAGAGAACTGCATAATGTTTAACACATTCACTCCATTTAGTAAAGTATTTTCACCTTGTTTTGCCAACCACTGTCTAGTCATTTCCTCAAGATCACATGTGCCTTCATTAATTACAAGAATTTATGGATATGGTTCAGAATGGGCATCTCAAACAGGGATGTGATACTCTGCCATTGAAGAAAGTTATTTTAAATTATTCACTGGATAGAATAATACTCTATGAATAGTTATCATTGTCCAAAGTAGTCACATCATGTTTTGTCTGATGGATGACTTTAAAACTCAAGGAAATTAATTTAGAAATTCAGTACTTGCTATCATGTGCCACAGTAACGTATCTAACCTGTGAGAACCTTCATATCTAAGTAAATATCACAGAGACTACATTGCAGTAAGTATGGCCTCTCTGGCTTTCTGAAGGCACTTTTGAGGAACAGTAAGTAGGGCTTGTTTTTTGTGTGGTAACTACTCAAAGACTTGCATAATTCATTAGATACAGTATGTATTCTAAAAATACCAAACTACTTTTCATTACGGTACACAGTATCTCTTCATCTCTTTTTTCAGTCTAAGCATCTGAGGACAGAGATAGGGATAGGTAAAGAACTAGATGGCTAGAAGGACAGGTAATTGGGGGGCAGGAAGCAAACATCTTTGGTGGCAGTAGAAAACTGACACAAATAGAAATAACATGTATCAGAGCTCCTGACTCAGAAACAGTTGTGAACTTCAGTGAAAAGTTCAGTGATGGGAAGCATGAAATAGTGAAGCATCGAAGATTTTCACAGTACTTCTGCCAACAGAAATCTGATTCACTTCTTCCTTCACTTCATGGACTGAGGTAACATCTGTTAGATGCTAGGCCTAGCATGATTTTGGTTGTACCCAAGTCAGAACAAATGTCTGTGGAGCTGGTTTGTGAAAGATACCTTTTGACATATGTAGAAACAAATTGGCTTGTTATTAATTCCTGTAAAAAGTATGTATAACTGAAACATCAGCAAACTACAGCAATCCCCAACCTAACTGTATCCCATACTACTTTGCTGTTATGTTTGAAAAGAATAAGGAAGCTCTGAAAATAAATGAGACCATTATATAAAGTACTGGTATTACTGTACCTTCATCTTCTGACTAGAAATATTAATATCTTTCATAGCTCATGGGCTGAAATTCTTTTAGGAGGGCAGTATCAAATGGGAAGAAAATAAGAAGAGAGAAATCTCACTTATATTTCCTGTCCGTTTTTCTCAAAAAATAACAAATCCAATTTTAATTATAGTCTCCTTTCCTGACTAATCAGTCACGCCACTCGCAGATTAGTTCAGTGGTGAATAAGAAGAAAACATAAAAATATTTTAAACACATTTCTAAACAGTCTTATATAACCAGTGTATAAAATGTATTACCTTGCTGTATTTATAAATTATGCTTCTGAATGCAAAATCCTTTGATTTTATGAGAACAGAGACTGCCGCTTCTGATAAATATCCAATTTTATCAATAACAACAGCAGTGCAACTCGCATCTTCACTTCAGCTGTAACCATAGTAACTTCAAATAGAGAAGAGCCTTGTGATTATCAATATGACCAAAGGTAAGGGAGTTCATATAACTCAGAAATAGCTGTGCTTCAGCAAACCTTGTGAGGGTTTTCTATGCTTGAAATGTCAAAAGCTGAAAAAAAAGAAGTGCTAAAGAGACATGAAACATCTTTGAATTGGAAGGTCATTGCACAGAATGTGTTAATAACAACAGCTAAGACAAACTGCCAAAGTTGTACCTTCCACTTATTTTTTGGTGGCTAAGGCAGAGAGATCAAATCTTTTCATTCATGTGCCAGTTTTTGTTCTGTCATTCACCTTATTGCATTAGAACCACTGGTACCCCGAAGCAGCCTATTGCTGGGGTTCATTGCTGTGTCTGCCTTTCAACCACAGAGCACAGTCGTTATCAGGATATCCTTATCTGTGCTCAGATGTGAGGCGGTTTCATTTTGCAGATCTCTGATGCGCAGGGACCGAGAGCACCAGCACCTTTTCCACAGTCTCTTTGCTGCTCTTGATGAGTGACGCATGTACCAGAACATGGGGAGGAACTTCTCCATCCCCCTTTGAAGGGATCACACCAAAAAACTCCCAGAGTCAGGTTATACTAGGAATCAAAACACAATACTAACGCAAGGCAAACCCTTTCAACAGCAAACCAGAGAAATCTCTACTGTTTTACGCAGATGAAATAATCAGAAGAGACGATTTCCCCAACTACATGATAAATGATACCTATTGATCGGAATAACGAAAAATATAAATACTGGTCTGATGTTTTAAATCAAAGACTAATGAAGGAAGAATTTCAGAGCTTTAAAATTCTATTTCTTAGAAATTAAATCTCTGACCTGAAGTCTTGAAATAAGAAACCTTTCTGCTGAAAATGATAAATCATTGGAAGGAGATATTTTCTGTAAAATGAATCACTCACTTGAAAGTAACCTTGCTTTGTCCCTAAAGTTTCTACGTTTTCTTTCTAGAGGCATTAGAGTTTTTTGAGGCATCCCTAAGTATCACCGATGTTTAGGGATCACAGTCTATAGTGCAAAACACCGTCCCAAGTATATCCAGTCATAAATGAATTTCTTAATTTTAGTTCAAGTGCTAGTTTTCTATATAAGGGAACCCCTAACATCTAAGAGCAATCATTCTGAACTAATTTTATGAAAAATCTCTATATTAAAAACCTTCAAATAGCCTTCAAAACTAAAACCTACAGAGTGCTATGATATGATTTGCTTCTTCCTAACAATATCAGCAACTTTTAGCTGGATACGTGTGTTTACTGCCCTGATAGTAAAATTTTTCATTTAACATGTAAACATCTACCACTCATCTTTACTATTACAAATAAGGAACTCAATCAGAACAACTTCTGTCAAGTCAACAGATCCGTTTTAACATCTTTTGAGACTTAATTGCTTTCCGCAAACAAGGAAAATCAAATCTCTTTTTGAAATGAACTTATAATCCTACACAGTGAAGAATTAAATGAAAAATCAGGTAGCAGATCTGACAGAAATTTATTATTTCATTCTTGGACAGTAATTTATTATTCTATCCTACTTCTATAACACTAACAGCATTTTATCAGTGATATTTTTTTTAAAGCTAGATATCACATATAAAATCATTAGACTGATTATTTTATGCCCTAGTATGTATCAGTCCTCCAGAGGACCATTTTTTAACTGATTTTGAAATTCCAATAAGCTCTTTATATGGCTTGAGATTATAATTCACTCACAAATCCCGCAACACAATGAAACATTTTCAGCAATGCCTACCATTAATTAATTAATTAAAGCAAAAATTTCATTCAAAATTCTCTAAGTTTTTGAGGGACTGAAATTTATGGATAAGATTAGTAAAACATGAAACGGCTTAGAATATTGTGAATAGATAACAGAGGGAGTAAGAGGTTAAAAAACCTCTTGGACATGCACAGACACTCTATAAGCAGAAAAGTAATTATAAACAGTATTAATCAATGATAGTTTGTCACACTAAAAGCAGTTTTCTCAACTGCAGTGTTAGATTTTTAAGCTTATTTCAAAATCTGGGAAAAGTAATCCTTGTCACTTCCTATTTCTGCCAGCGCAAGAGGAGCTTCTCTTTTTTTTTTTCCTCATGATTGTTCCAGATTAATCAGTGGTGATTTAATACTATTATAATCAAAATCAGTGCATTTGTCTTATGTATTTCTCCTCATAAGTAAACACGTTCATTTGTGAAACTAAATAGTATTGGACTGGAAAATGGGAAAAGAAACTAAGCCAACTGAAAACTCTATTTATAGCACAATCAAGAAATGGACTTGGAAGCTGTAAGCAACCTTTTATTCCATAAGCAATTTATTTTCCTAGGTTTTCTTTGTGCTTTCAGTTTCTGTGTTTTTCTCTTGCTCTGAGGATAGGCTCCAATCATGTGCTGAATCTTATTAAAGTAGTTGGGCGATTTCATAAGTGGCAGCATATTGGATGCTTGGATTAATTTGAGAATAACAGTTTGATGCAGCTTTTACAGCAGTCTTGCAACAACTGGTTTTGGGGAAATAAATCGTTTTACACCATATTTTTAGGCCATCAGAATGATAAATCATGAGCTTAGTCTTTTGTTAAATATTGAGGGTTCGTTTAAAGTATGGAACAGATTTGTAGAACAATGTTTCTTTTTGTCATTTCTTTTAATAGCCATGAATTTGAAAGATTTACTCATAAGTTTCTCAGAGAAGCTTCACAAGGGTAGTTAACACTAATGCAGCATGTCATGTGCATCACAAGATGATTTCTGTTCCACTTCCTGTAACAGCTCAACTGAAAATTTTGCAAAAATACAATGCACCCTTGTAGATTTCGTACTTTGTCTCTTTGTAGGTAACATATAAAAAAATCCTTTTTTCACCTCATCCTTCACTATGCACTTCACAGATGCAAAAAGCAATACTTTCCTTTTAATATCAGAGTACTCTGATATTAACATTTTCAGTGCAACAAAACCTGGACAAATCTACGAAACCTAGGCTAACTTTGAGGTTAGCCCTATTTTGATGAGGAGGTTGGACCAGCAGACCTCCAGATGTCCCTTAGAATCTAAACAATTCTGCAATTCTGTGATTCCAAAATTCACTGAGTCTGTTTCCCAGACTTGGCTATTTGCTGTAACTTTACGCTTTAAATCTCACATCTGCAAATTCAAGTCAACCTCTTGGTTTCTATCTTTTTAGACTTGTATTTATCATGAAACATTGCATTCAAATTGTAAACTGATACCTTATAGACAGTATTTATATAGCTAAATCTGAAAGCTCCATTCCCCATATCTTTAAACTGGGTTAGATCACACATGAATGCAATGTCTAAATTATTAACCATGAGGCTCCAGCATTACAGCAGTTCTCATATCAGCAATGAAAAGAGGTATCCTGAAGACTGGCAAACAACATTTTTCCAACTTCCCCAGCAATTTCATTTATAAAGTTTGTGAGCTAAATATAGGTAAACCAATTACTAAAACAAACACAAGTGATATCTGGAGCCAATTTGACTTATGATTATTGGAGTATCAGACATTTAACAGCTATGGGAATAAAACAGATCAAGAACAGAGACTTTGGACGTTTCTATGGGACATGCAGTTGTTATGTGTCATTTCCTCCTCTGACTTTTGAAAAAGTAATTTATTTTAAACAGTTACCTGGATCTGTGGCAGACATCAGTGATCCAAAAAATAAGCAGTCAGTGAAGTGGAATTCCCATTCTTTTAACTGGCCAATGTGTACCATGGCCTTCACAAAACCATACATTATCAACCTGTCAGGGGAAAGATAAGACAGGCATTCAGACAGAGTTATATAATATTTATGCTTAATTTGTAGTATTAACCAGGTTCTTATTATCTTCAGCTTCTTTTAAATAAGTGTATCACGTGAATACTAAACATAAATTGCTATCATATAAAAATTCTATTTCCTATTCAACTGTTCAAGTATCGCATTGAAATGTCACAGACAATTCCAAAGCAAAGACTTTTCTGAATAATTGTCATCTGCTGGTAGCAGAGGACAATGCTTTTAGCTGTTTATTTTTCAAAAGGAAAGATAATGTAAGCTTAAGAAGACATTATTAAGACTAATTTGTCTAATGTTGTAGAACATTTAAACAAAGGCAGTTTTACTATCAGCTCTGTGGCTTGCTCTAATATTTCTAAACAAATTGTTTTACTTTCTAAGCTTTAAACGTTACTGATATTCAAAGTTCCAGATACAGTCTCCAAACAAGACAGATATTTAACAGCCCACAATGACAGTGAGGCAACAAAGTCACACTTCAAAATGCACTGCTAAATACTCACTAGTTTCACAGGAAACATTATTGTTGTTTTATATAACTAGGCAGTGCTATCTGAGACGGGTATTTTACCAAGAAACTTGAAATATCTTGAAAAAAAGGAATTCACTTGTGGTTATAATCTGTTGTAATTTAATTTTTGTACATTTCCAATCTAGTTATTAAAAAACCCCATTGCATTCAATACCTTTTCCATAAACACAACACACAAATTGACAACTGTGCTCTTCTAACTATAGACTTTAAAATACCATTTAAATAGAGCTATATGCATTCACATACTTAGCTACATTTTGCCCTCAGCTGTACTCCTGTTTCTGAAGTCACGTAAGTACAGAAGATCTGAGTGACAGATAAAGTGCTATTGAACAATCAGCCGGAGAGTTAATTGCAAATTGTTTTCAGATACTTTACCAAGCTGTACATTTTCTGCAGTATAGTAACCTTAATACATTAAAAGGGAAGCATATAGGTCACCACAGAATTCCTCAATGGTCGCAAGTATTTGTGTATGTATTTATATAAGCTGCCTAGCAAACAGCCACCAATTGTTCTAAAACAGTTTATCCAGCTGTGGGTCTTCTTGATTGATGAGCTCACTTTCTCTCCATTCCCATAGAATAAAGATTCAAGACCCTGCAGTGAAGTTAGTCTTTTTATCCCCAGCACAAATATGTTTGCTTTAGGGAGTGAGTTCTTCAAGAACTAACTGTGGTGCTGCTATCCCAATTTGCAATTGTCTCAAAAGTCAACAGTAATGGATGCGTGCCTTTTAGAAATAATTGCCCAAACCTGCTTGCAGTTTTGACTAGAGATACTCTTTTGACTCAGCTTAAAATATTTTAAAATAATAAGTAAAATTAAGTTTTGATTATCTGACAAATTTAGTCATGATAATTCTTTAAATACCCAGCGTAGACATCATCCTGGTCTTTAGCATTGTTTCTTATTCATTACTAAATATTTTCAGTATGTCTCTGCTCACTGGATGTAGAGAGTTGCAAATGAATTAGACAAAATTGGATTCAGGAGTCTTTCATTGACATAAGAGGTCTAAGTTCGCCATAAAATTTAGTACAGTAGAAGACTCGCGGAACCTGGTCTTAGTTCACATACAATTCAATTCTTGGCTGCACTGAAAATGGAAATAAACTGAAGATCAGACTAAACAATGGTGTTGATTTAGTCACTGAGATGTTAACCTGCATCCAGCAGAGAAAAAATAACAGCAAACTCAGTGTATTATGTGTTGTTTTTTTTAAAAAATATCATGAACTATTTAATACATTTTGGTAATGCCAAAATGGCAAAGCTCCAATTTTTCAAACTAAGTGCAGACATACATTTGAATTCTGTGAGAAACTGCTGGGTTAAATAAACCACAAGAATCTGTACTTGTACCTTCTCCATCTAACACATATGGAAACATGCACAGAAATAACTTCCTATGGTAAATTAACTTTTAAAACACACTGTTTTATCTTTTCTTTAAAAGCTGTGTATTTTTAATGAAGGTAATACATTAAAGTAAATAATAAACACATAAAGTAAATAATTTATCAGTGATTTCTTACTAGACCTAGACATACAAAATGCAAACCCTCCTTCACTTTAAATAACTTTATAATGACTTTAAAATAAATTTAACTTTAAAACAACTTTAACTTTAAAACAGAAATAATCTATTTCATTTTCAATTATAATTTTCTAGTCATCTCAAAATTTGTTTTCTTGTCATCTCTCCAAACTACACAAAAAGTTAATCTAGAGGCTATTTTGAAAATTAGAAATCAAAGGGCAGTTTTGCACCGGAGTAAGTTCTTTGATGTTTGTAAAATTAACAGAACTATGGCAGTTTATACTAGCCACGAGTTTGCTCTCAGGAAAATAATTTAATAAATTCATCATAATACAGGATATACTAATGCATCCACTAAAAAAACAGGAATTTCACAGAACCACAGAATCCCAGAATGGTAGGGGTTGGAAGGGCCCTTGCTCACCTAGCCCAACCCCTCTGCCGAAGCAGGTTCACCGAGAGCAGGCTGGACAGGAATGCATCCAGGCGGGTTTTGAATGTCTCCAGAGAAGGAGACCCCACAGCCTCTCTGGGCAGCCTGTTCCGGTGCTCCGGCACCCTCAAAGTAAAGAAGTTTTCCTCATGTTGAGAAGGAATTTCCTGTGTTCCAGTTTGTGCCTGCTGCCCCTTGTCCTGTCACTGGGTGTCACTGAAAAGAGTCTGGCCCCATCACCTTTACGCCCGCCCTTTAGATATCACAAGCTGAATATGTCATGTGTTTAGTATTTTTAAAATTTACATTTTAAATAAAATTGCTTTTGTTATCTTGTACATGACATCAGATCCTGTTCTCAGTTTTACAGATTAGAACTAAGAGAAATTCCAGTTCTACATCACAGGAGTTACTCTGCATTTTAGACTGGTAAAACTGAGATCAGCCTCTAACCCTGTGTATTCCAGCTTGTAATTTTTTATTATTCAAAAATGTCACTCTGGCTTTATCATTGTCTTCAGTGATACAGATTATTCAGGTGACACAGCCTAAAATACAATCAAATTTAAACAATAAAACAATTTATATATGAGAAATGTTAATAACAATTCTTTTTAGAGTACTAGTTGATGATGTAGCAACTTTTCTACTACATATTGAAAAGTTGGATCTCAGCTGGATACTTGAGCTCCCAATGATAGTGATATTAAACATAATCCAGTATTACACAACACAACTGTTCTTAATGGAAATCCAATGAGGAAAGAATACCCCAATGACAGCAGCACACTAATCCCAAGGAAACACCCTGCACTGATATTCCTCACCAAGTTTCAGCAAATCTGATTGCTTTATCCATCTTCAACAATCCATTTAATATATATGTTAAAAATAATTATTAAAATATCTGTTAAAAAGTTGTAAATAAGTCAAAGTGTCAGTGACTCTGAATTTCCTCCAGAATGTTCCTGTCCCACTAGAATGCATTCCCAACCCAGTGCTCACTGTTTGACACAGCGTAGGCTATTGACACAAATCAAGTTAACAGTATTAGGAGCTCTGAACCTGTTTAGTAGGACGGTACTTCCATCTTTCCAACTCCTGTCTGTGAAATCCTCTTTTTTACTTTACTTTTTACTTTTACTAATCTAGAATGCTGAATTTTATTTTTTCATTCCTTTACAATACCAGAACTGAGATCTGCAAGGCTGTATAAAGGAAATAGAAGCTGAGTTGCAAATCAACGTAACCCTAATTTCCAATGTGGCTTTGAAAATCTTAAGCTTAAAATACACTTGCAAAGTAGTTTCATTTCATTCGTTCTTTTTAATCTTGTTTTTAATCTATATTGTAAGTTCTTTGGGAAAGTGGTTGCTCCTTAAACTATGGGACCTTTATCTCTGTGTTCTATGTGACACTTCTCTGATAATAACTGTTATAAAGTAACTGCTATTTTCTGTATATGCTTGGATTTTGCATTTATGCTGTGAAGTGTGCATCATTTAGCATGCTGTATTAGCCACTTGAGATAGTGTTCGCTTTCTCAAGCGAAGTATCAAGTAGTATTCTGTGGAACAAAAAGAATGAGGCACAGATCTATGAAAGGACTTAGATAGGAGACTACTACTTACATTGAAAAACTGAATCCTTAGAGCCCTACTACACTTAATTTTCATCCATAAAGCCCCTTTACCCCCAACAGGTCTTTTTTGGGGGGCTTGTCCAGCAGTATGTCTTGCCAGAGAGGTCTGTTAGAGTGATGCTGAGACCTGACCCTCACAGAACCTAAAGCTGAATGAAAAAGAGGTGGTTCTACTTCGGAGGCCCTTTTCATTCAACTCTAACAGGGCGGGATACGTGAGCCTTAGATTCAAAACCCCGCTTCACCTCGGTCATGTTCAGTTATCCTAGATACTAAGAACATGCCAAAGAGAGACTCTAGGTTGCCAGTGTCTAGAAGTTGCTCCACCTTGCTTATCATTAGCCATTATTCATTAAATTAAACAGCTAGAAAGTGCATGAATGTGAAAGCATGATGGGATATCAGGTGATCTGGGTCCTCATCCTGGGTGATGGAAGTGTGACCTTAAGCCTACACTTTGAACTCTGTTTTTCCCCCCCACTCTGTCCTTCTGGCTTTGTATAGGTAACTTGAAGCTGCGAACTCTGCTAGGTGACAAGTGTCTTAAACCATATCTTTTTTGTATCTAGGCATGTATGACTGTTCAAGGAGCTACATACAACTAATACAGAGCAGGGAGTTGATTTGGGGTTGCTCTCCCTCCTTATCAACTTCTTATTGTTAAGAATAAATATGCAAATTCAGCAATTTATTTGTGTGATCAGAAACTAGATGATTAGCAACATTATACTTCAGAAAGAAATGGCAAATAAGTGATCAGTAATAAACAGTCGCTGAAGACTTCTCAGTTGGATTTAGTGATAGTTTGATACTGCAAATAATATTTGGTCCTGGGCTATGGAAGTGATCATCCCTTTGTACTCAGCACTGGTGAGGCCACACCTTGAATACTGTGTTCAGTTTTGGCCCCTCACTACAAGAAAGACATTGAGGTTCTGGAACGTGTTCAGAGAAGGGCAACAAAGCTGGTGAGGGGTCTGGAGCACAGGTCTTATGAGGAGCGGCCGAGGGAACTGGGGTTGTTTAGCCTGGAGAAAAGGAGGCCGAGGGGAGACCTTATCACTCTCTACAGCTACCTGAAAGGAGGCTGTAGCGAGGTGGGAGTCGACCTCTTCTTGCTAGTAACAAGTGATAGAACAAGAGGAAATGGCCACAAGTTACGCCAAGGGAGGTTTAGATTGGTAGTAGGAAAAAATTCTTCACTGAAAGGTTTGTCAAGTATTGGAACAGGCCGCCCAGGGAAGTGGTTGAGTCACTGTACCTTAGGGACATTCTTTAGTGGTGGACTTGGCAGTGTTAGGTTTATGGTTGGACTCAATGATCTTAAGGGTCTTTTCCAACCTAAATGATTCTATGATTTGGAATATTAATAAAATAATACAATAGAAGAATAAAACTCAGATTAGCTTTGCTGCAGGAAAGCTGACATTTTCTATGCCCAAACATAATTTTTTTGAAAATACAGGGAGGCGCCCATCAAGTTAGAGCAAGTATTTTGCCACTTCAACAGGAAAAGAAAAAACCAGTAATGTAATGAAACACAGGAGAATTCAGAATTTTCCAGATTATGCAAGTCTGGCACTTACAAAGTGCCTCATCTCTAAAAAATGCTATATACAATGCTGTCATTGCACAGTAGAGGAGATACCATGTAAATATTTGACTTGCTGAAGTAAGAGTCATCTTCTGGGAAACTGAGCTTTTACTACCATAATTTCCAGTATGAATCAGCAAGTAGACCATACAAAATCTCAGTACAACAACACAAAAGAAACTTTAGATTGACAAAAATCAGAGTAAATAACAGACACTGAAGAACCAGAACAAAAATTCTGCATGGCTTTATTGATTCTGAGCACTGGGTCCTTACATTTTTGAAGCTGGACTGAACTAAAGCTTGCCTGTGTTTAAAAAAGGGGGGAAGAATCTCCTTATGTAAAAGGTCCAGGTTTTTTACTACCGCAGTACTGCTGCTACTAACCTTCTATTGCTATGCGTTGAGGAAAGGAGTTTGGAAAGCACACTGACTGTCTGGGTACTGCTGCAAGTTTCCAGTGAATTTATTTATAATGCTGCTCTCTAGGAAGGCTACTCTGGGACTGGGATATTCTTGAACTAGCTGCTGTTTAAATGTAGAGGAAAAAGAAGAGTCCTCTCCTAAGGTCTTTACAAAGTAATTACTACACAAGAATCTAAATGCTCAAGAAGAGCTTTAGATGCAGCTCAACAGAAGCCTATTTTTTGCAAGAGTTTCCTTTAGTAACAGCTGGTTTTAAGAAGGGATCTAAAAAGAGATAGTGAAATTGCTTTGGGGGTTTTTGGGAACCTCTTGTCAGAAAGTTCTACGTGGTAAAACTTGTATCCAGCATACCGCTAGTAGAGGAGAGATAATTTGTAGTTTTAAAGTAGAGGCAAGCAGGGTATAGGTGATGCAGAATAGAATGGGAAGGCTGGAGGAAAGATGCAAAGAAAGAAGCTGTCAGGGGGCTGGGAGAATGATTTTAACAGAAGCATTGTGAATAGCCACAAATGGGATCAGACCACATCTGTGAAGGTAAAAGATACTGGAGTCATCAAGACAGGAAAGATGGAAGCCTGGCAACAGTTTTAGCCATATAGGTGGATGAGAAAGGCCATATAAGAAACACGTCAGTAAGCAGCATACCTAACATCTAAACATATAACAAAAGGCTGTACTATACCTAAATGCTGCTGGAAAAAAAAAACAACCAGCATTTCTGGAAACGCAAGACAACATGGTGTTCAAAAGAACTGTTGAGAGGTGCTATGTATGCATGAACAGCAAACAAAGGGGGACAAGATGACAATGACAAGCAGGGTGCCTTTGGGTAAGGTAGCTTAGGTATGTGTGAGATGAGACAAATACAAGTTGAAATAAATCCTACAAATCTCTCATGGTAAAAATATGCCTGAATGGTGCAGTCAGGTGAGAAAACTTGTGCTGAGCTTTGCTTCCTAAAAAATCCTGGCCAACTTTTCAGCTTGCATAAGCTGGCATCACAGCACCTATCCCTCTGCATTACAGCAAACTGAAAAAATCATGTCGATAAATACGTATCGGCAGGTTAGTTTATAGGATGCTGCTGCTTTGATAAGTAACTGCATCCTCACATGCAAGCTAATGGAAAAACCTTTCAGTTCTAGAAGAATCTACTCTTAATTTAAAGCTGTAGAGGACAAAATTAGAATGTTACAAAAATTGTTAAGTGAAAATGTACAATACATATACCATATCCTCAATACAGACAGCCCCATCTGCCTGATGATTTTATCAGCAGTTGTATTTTCTTCAGTTTTATTATTCATTGTAACATCACCGCTGAATCTCACTGCAAATGGTCTTTATTATGTTAAAGGTTTAAAAAGCATTATTCCAGATTTAAAGTGTTTGTGCAGTTATGCTATGTAGCATGAATGAGACTTGTAATATAAATCTTTCTTGCCAAATATGTTTGCTAATCTGCAGAGAATTTTCCATCTCATATTCTAACTCCCTAAAGAATCTTACTCTATCTAGACATGATTATCTTGTAGCCTGAAGCCAGCTGAACATAGCTACAGATTGTAATCATGCAAGCAAAAGATGAAAAAACCCCGAGTTCCATTTCTTTCTTTTCACAAGGAATAGCGATATTAATAAGCCAACAGTAGGAAAAGTAGATCATTTTAGTCTTGCTTATGTATGAAGTAATATAGTCATTGACTGATCGATATTACAACAGTAATAAAAAGTCACTAGTTAGAATGTAAAATGTATGCTGAAAAACATAAATAGTAGAGATGAAAATGAAATATTAATTCCTTTATTCTGATCTTTCTATTTCTACCACACCAATATATTCCTATAACATTTTCTATACAGTGGAACGCTTCACATCAAATGTTTTGGCTACAGTGATTCATTATTTCAAAGTGCTCTATGTACTAGTATATTCTTTTTGTCATCTTTTAAATCAGTTTTGTCACTAGAAAAGGTACTATCACGGGCTTTTATTCAATAAATCATTTGCTAACTAATCAAAGCAAGAGAAAACCTCAGTGAGGTGTCTCAGGTAACAATAAACTAATAATAAATTTACCTTAAGCTATTCTGTATAGATCACACAAGAAGAAAACCCCTTTGGCTATAGAAATAACTGGAAGAACAGAAAAGAAACTGGCTTTACAAATCCACTGCATACCTAGTTACCTGGAGCACAATAACTGTTCAACTGCTGAGTATTAGAACTATAATGCATAGCTTTAGCACCTACAGATCTGACAAACAGTTCAAGTGTGCTCTTGGCAGGACGTTAGGTGATGTAAGAAGTGCTTTTGCTTAGCATTTCCCAATGAGCAACAGAAAACATCTACTACGAAGCTTTTTATATTAGTCACAGATTATCTTCTTTTTGCTTCTTAAATCAGAAGTTTTGATGGAAAGGCCTAATGGACAGAAGCACACTTTACACCTCAGAGATATGATGTATGTGGGTATGAGTAACAAGGGCTGTGTTTCAGTAACCATGGTACTATAGCTAGCTTAGCTCGTTAGATATTCCTGTGGTATTGGACTTTTAGGAAAGCGGTGGCTGTTCAGAGTTATTTAGACAGTCAAGCCAACAGATACTGAATGTGGATGAAAAAAAAGCCAACCCAGGTTTCTGTATCAGTCAATTTGGGGGCCCCTGGTAACAGGAAAAGTGAACAGAACTGAAACATGCTTCAAAATATTTCTCTTCGGTTCTGCAACCCACCTTTATTGGTACAAGACCAAAGCGAGAGACTGTCCTTACACTGAAACTGGGGAGAGATCAACCATGGGCTTCAGCAATGTGTGTGTACGAAAGATGGTAGCAGAGGCCAGCGCTAGTTTGTCATCACTGTATCATGGAAAGCAAGCTCAGAGGTTACTGTGTTTGCTGTATCTGCACCCTTTGCTGTATCTCTACGCAACTGCAAGGCTGACATGCCTGAGTAAGCGAAGTCCTTTGACTTTAGGAAAGACCTACCCTATTTCTGTTTGATGCTTTAGGACTGGCTGAATGAGTCTATGCAGAATGCCCGAGTGGTCGGAAAGCCTGAATGTCTGAGCCTTTGCTTACTTAAAAACAACCTCCTGTGGAGTCATGCTCAAGAAAGTAAAGAATTGCTACACGTCAGTATGAATTTTATTTTTGGTGAGTCTTCTGTAGGACATTTGACCATGGAAAATATCTATTGAGATATAAAGATGCTTTCCTTTAAAATAGAAACAAAATTTTGCCCAGGTTCAAAATTTCAGGATGCAACTGTAGATTTTGCTAAGTAATGCTAACAATGTAGCAAAAGTAAGTGAGGAGTGAAAAAAAAGGGAGTAAATTGTGGACCTATACGAGCTGAAGAGTTAGCTGAGGTCACCAAACATAGCCAGAAACTGTCAATAAATGGTATTTCAGTTTTTGGGGATTGTTTTGTTTTGTTTTGTTTTTTCTCAAAAAAGCACCTTTTTTTCAGACTGACTTTCAAATAGCCCTTACTATACTATAGGTTTATAACATTTTGCATCAAAGACATACAAACCAATTCACCAGAGCTCACAACTGCACAATATTTTTAATATTCCTCTAATGAGTATAATACAGCTTTAGGATCCCTGTGTTCCTGAGCTCCATTTAAATCAGAGACATTATGCATCATATACATAAAAACCTGAATCTCTTTGCAATAAAAAAGCTGCACTTGATCTTTTAGTGATGACTAAAATCTCATAATTACTCGGGCAAATGAGCCATGAAACACTGTTAACTGTACTGTGTTCAAGTCATAGTGCCAGTGAATATTTTATTGCACTACAAAGATTTAAACATTACATCAAGATTTACTTTACTCAGTATTATTAATTGAGAGAACCTCCAATAAAGACCGAATAATTGACAATCTTACATCCATATTTTGAGACAGATGTCCTCATGACAGTAAAAATAAAATCTGAAAAAATCACAATAATGGTAGATTATTTTAGAAATGCCTAAATTACTGTTGTAGAGAAGGTGGTGGAATTCTAAGAAAAACATTAGTGATGCTAAGAGAACTTCCCTACAAAAAGAGAAGAACTGAAAATACCTAGTTTACAGAGGGAAAATAAGATAGTGACAGGGTATTACCTGCATGAGTTAAAAACATTGTAACTATGTGTCAATAATTCTAAATTCTCAGCTTACACAACTATTTTCACATACTGAACTAAAATATCAAGTCAGTCGGGGTGTCAGGTAAATCAGATTCACTAATTAATGGGCTAATTCATTCAGTCAGCAATGAATTCAGTTCACCAATGAATTATTTCAAAGATTATCATTATTATAGCAATCATAACATGCAAGGTTCTTGCTTTACCTACAAGATGTTAATATCTTATTTAGCCTGGTCAAAACATTCAAAAGTTTTTGTAAGTTCGAGAAAACCTGTTGCAGCCAATTTTAAAATTGCCTTCTATAAGAGAAGTTTCTTTCTAGTTCTCAGATGACTGCTTTGTATTCTGAAATGTGAAGAGCCCTAATCCCACCCCATTATCAATATAAATGACTGACTTTATTAAAGACTGCTAAATCCATGGCTTTAACAACATCTGATAGCGTTAAGTATCACAGATTAGCTATGGACCAAGAACAAACGTTTGTATGTTTTCTTCACCTTTGATTGGCTTCAAATGTGCTAACCTTTAATATCATTGAGTATCGCTTAATTATTATATTGATAGAGGGATATATGAGGATCACTTTGTCATTTCAACTTCAAGAACATCCCCCGTGTCAAAAAAACTTTTATATGAGTTTTCTTTAGAACTCCATGTAACAGCAGAATCCTAGTTTCAGGACAGTTGAGAATGTTATTACAAAAGACCTGTCTAAGGAAAGTCTTCAAACCTTGCAGACCTGAATGATTAAAAGGAAAAAAAAGGTCTGCTTCAGCAGAAATTCAGAAGAAAATTATTTTGAGTCAAGAAAGTGAGAACCAGTAATGTTTTGAACTCCCTCTCCAAGTATAGAAACATCAGTAGATACTAACCTGCTATCAATCTCTGTGGAAGACAGACTCATGCTTCTGGTTATTATTTACTCTGAACTAATTCATGAATAATTCAGCTATTCTCTGAATTTCAGAATGAAAACCCCCAAAGATTCTGAAACCGCAATATTTTTGCCCCACATTTAAAAATAATAATAACAAAGTGTAAATATTGAATTTTACATATATAAGAATATTTTCATTTAGTATCTCCTATCAAAATACATAAACCCCATGATTTTATGTTTGTAAGGAACTGTTACAGTAGGTTTTCACCTGATGTTCCCTTTAAATGAGCTTGTATTACCATTAAAAGATAATTACGATCAGTTTGTGATTTCAGAATAATGTAAATTAGATTAGAGAATAACCTGCTGTAAAATAGGGCATGAAATGAACTATGGAGAAACCTGTTTGAAACCATTTTAGCATTTTTATTGGATTAGCTCAGTGAAATGGTGATACAAGTGCTCAAGAACAAAGGAAAGTGGAATTCATACCCATACCATCAGTGGAGATTGTCAGGTACCCTAGATGGACGTGTAATTTATAGTGCAGTTTCGAAATGTAAAATGTGTTTTTTGGCCAAATGGTTGAATGTTTTTGGGACAGACAGGGACCTTGCTAAGGCTTGAGAGCTTTCAGATATCTACCTGGGCTTGGTTCAATCTCCCACAGAAATAAGGGGCATTTAAGAATATCAACCCTAAGCTTCACATTTCTAACTTAGGGTGTGGTTACCTCTTGGGATGTGGTTCAGTCTTGTGCCAGATTTTCTTTCTTAGTATTTGAAATCCAAAATTTAGACCTCCAAAAGTCTCAGAATCTCTGTGAGTGTGTCAATGGGAAAACAAACCCATCCAACCTTTAACAAACATTTTAAGTCTGGTTTCATTTTTTAAACAGCATCCTTGCTACAGCAAACAAGGATGGAGGAGAATGACAAGATTTCTTGTGTCTAGGCTAGCTCCTGTTTCTAGGGATATAAGAGTATTAATGTTCAATGATGTTCATTGGTCAAGTGAAAACCACAACTTTTTTTCTTGAAAAAAAATAAATTAACTGAATGACAGGTCTAATGTGACATGAAACTGGTGTGATAAACTTTGAGAAACAGGAGCCTTCTAGGCCAGTAAATAACTTCTCAGGGTGAAAGTATTTGTCTTGGTATGATTCAGAATGAGTCAGCAGGACACGAGCTTCAGAACACTGTTACTTAACTTGTGGCAAACAGGTGAATGACAATGCAAATGAAAACCTCCTGTCCACACTACCAACAATATACTAGATACTCAGAGTGAATGCTGCTTTTTGTCAGATCTGGACCATACCAGAGCGATGCATAAACTTCTGCCTCACAGGCTTTAACTCTGTAAAGAGCCCTATGTACAATTTTTTTATTTTCTTCTTTTAATGGAGTTTATACTGTACGAACCCCAGCCACGCAGCAGTGCATTCTCTGGCTCTATCCTATACTCATGCTCTTCACTGACAGCAACCAAGGACAGGTCCCATTTAAGCTTAGGAATTGCCGGGAAATTTGGTTAGTTATTGCTAGTAGAAGGCAGTAGGTGGAAGTTATTGTATTCCTTATGGTTTGTAGGATATAAACCTATAGGATCCTGTAGGATACATGACTGAACCTCTAGCATAAATCTACAGGTGTGCCAAGATCTACTTCACTCTGTCTCCAGTTTTTCATTTCCTTTCCCCCGCAGGCAGAACAACCTTCTGAAGAACTGTATTTTATTTTACTAGCACTAGGATCTGATTAAGAAGACTTACACAGGCACAAGTCAGAGAGTTTTACCTAAGCATTTCTGAACAGTTTGTGGAAGTAACATCTTTAGGACAGATTGACTTGATGCATCACATGAAGGGCACTTTTCTAAACTCCAAGGCTTGCACATGGCCACTTACAGGACATGCTATTCCCATTACAGGGTGTTCATAATCGTTGTGTGTCTAGTTTAACAAATAAAATTTCCATTTCTACAGGATGAGGTTTGACAATCTTTAAAATCTAAAGCTACTACTGTAGCTTTTAGTTGAAATGATTAAGTGGAAAATTGCCTTAAATGTTTCCTGGGTGAGGCAAATGAATTATAATTAAATTGATTAAATGGAAATGCAGTTGTGACGTATTGGCTGCTTTCACATGGAAAATTTACTTTGTAAATATATGAAGAACAAATGTTTTTGATGAGAAAAGATTGAGATATTTGTGTAAAAGATTTTGACTTTGGAACAGCTCTAACATAGTGACAGTGGATTACAGAGGATATAATTCTTAAACGTGTATGTCAAAACATCAAACCAGGGGACAAATAATTTTTGCCTAAGTCATGTGAATTACATATCAAATTAAATACAAACATGAATAAGGCAAGCATACGGGATTTGGCTAGCTGAAAATAACACTAAAAACTGTTGTGTCTCCTTTTCTTCACTTGCTCAGATTGAATATCACTCCCAGACACTGATGCCTGTCAATAGGGTGTAAATGCGGAGGAACTGCATGAATAACTTTGGATTTACATTGCTATTCACTGGGCATGACTGTCAGCCCCTGACACTGCCCTGAACAGGTGTTGTCTATTTTATTGATCTTTGAACATTTAAAGAGCTTGAAGAAAGAGTTCCCTTTTCTTTTCTAGGCATGAGCAATTCTGTCAGATGAAGCATGTAAACATTTGCCTATCAGTAAACCAAATCCATGTGATACAATGCTTTATAAGACACAGTGTTTATCAACATAAATTAACAGATAATAAAAAGGAGGAAAGCAAAGTCAACTTCCCCTGTAAGAAAAAGCCGATTAGTTCATTGTAAGTTACACTTTTTGTTTTTTTTTTCACCAAGTCTACAACAACTGATTGAATGATATTTTTCCCTTTATGGGGTATATTAGGGCTCCTTCAGCTGAACCAATGGCTATCAAGGAGCGAGCAGAGCTGGAACTTAGGAGTATTGAATGATCTGTCCTCACCTCTAGCATGTGCATTGCTCACATGAGCAATCTGACTGTGTGCCCGTTTTCTGCTGTTCCAGCCACCTCTTTTTCCTATAGAGATCTTTAACTTGGCCAGGTTATAACACTTCTGTGCTGGGTGATGGAAACAAAGAGGCTACACCAGACCTGAGAACCATCTACTAAGCTTAAACTGACCTTACATTTCCAGGTTTGTGAAGGCAGAATAACACTACTGATTGGTAGAAAAGCAGGTGCAACTTACTCAGATTCAGGGTGAATTTATAAATACGTGTCACATTGTGCGGTTATGTTTGCATCAGAATGTAGCAGTTGCTCAATAGTGCTTATCACGCCGATAAAGCATGTAGAACAGGGAATGAGAAATACAGCCTACAATCAGAACTGCAGGGGAAGTCTGGTTGAGAAAAATGCAATGTAATTATTATGGCTAAAGCTAGTAAGGACATTGGGGCAAATGTCACTATTCCTGTAAAAGTGTGCAGTGGGATCTTTATACATGCATTATTCAGAGTTTTACAGTTCTTCTAAAAGCTGAGGTACCCTTGCATGTTATGCTGGGCACTATTCTATTGCAGGTGAAAGGAAAATTTACTGAACCACTGACACTGCTATATTATGTTTCATACACTCCAGCGTTGGCTTCAAAAATTCTCACCACAGCCCTCTACTGATGTGGGCCAGGACATGGGTGGAGTTAAGTGGCTATGTAGTAACGCTCTGCAATCAGACACAGATTTGACAAAAGGCTGGAAAATATTTTCCAGCAATAGGACTGATTAGACATTCACAGCTAGAGCTGAAGCACTGTAGAAATGCAAATAGATTTGTTCTCTATAATGGCAGCAATTACTGCTTTGCTTCATCCTATAGCTGGATCAAAGCAGAGAGAAAAGGACTGACATTTCTGCACACTAGAATTGCTCCTTCATTACTTCCATGCTCCCAGGTTTTTATGTATACTGAACAAAGTACCCAAGAATGCACTGCAGAGTAGCCTTTTAGGGACGGAATAATGAGCTGTATGGTCTAATAGCTTTTTTTCTTGCTCTAATTTCTGTGCCTCCATGATCTACTCCTTCATTTCATCACTTCAAAGATCAGAGAAAGATTATACTCCTAAACGGGCGAGACTGACGAACATTCCCTTCCTGGGAGGACACTGATATAAATTAACTGATATTACGTCACTGAGCATTGCCTACTATGAACTATGGTAACGTTTGGTTTTGCTATTATACAGCAGCTGTAGCCAAATTTGTTTAACACACAAACACAGTTTAGACTTCACTGTAAGCTGTAAGTTGCGGAAATCATTTTTTTTCCTCTTTAATCTCATATGGATAATCAATTACTCAAAATGCTTTCCAGGAGCAGTTTGTACCATAGGTTGAACCACAGTCTGTGAGATAGCGCTCATATCACATTAGAGAATTCTTTCTTAAATCAGCCTGGACCTCCACAGATAGGAAAAAATTTTGAGACTACTCACGAAAGTAAGAAGTGCTTCAGAAATAAATAAACATTAATTGTTTTAGGCTGCCTCTTGGTGCACCTCCAAATAATTAAGTTAGTAAGTATTTCTGGAATTTCTTGACAAAACTTTAAAAATTTGCCTTAAGATCTCTACTTCTTTCAGTTTGGAGTTCTTGCTATGTTAACTTATATTTTATACTTTCTATATTACATTTCAGTTTTTTATACACGTACACACGCAGAGCCGCCTTTTTTCATAGTGATTTCTCCTGTACAATAATCACTGGTCTATGTTTTGGAGCATTGAAAGGGTTAGAGACATTACAGAATTAGTCACACTCGTCAAACACCTACTGAAGTCAACTGAGGTTTGGACTGTACAAGGAAGTAACGATGACAGTTTTTTTCTAGTAACTGAACATACAGCAAAAACCAAACAGAATATGAAAGCTGAGACAGAAGAGCCCAGCAGAGCTGCCTGCAGTTAAGCAATAGCACTAGCAACAAGAGATCGGGGAATAAATCTTGGTCCCACATGATAGATGAGGCAGCCTCAAGACTGGAAATGAATGTTAAATCCCAGTTCAGCTGCACGGAGCCCGGGCTGCAGGGGGGCGATCACCAGCGCCCACCAGCATCCCCAGGCTGTCTGTGAACCGCGCTTTGCCACCCTCTGCTGTCCAAATCCTACCCAAGCAGCACGCAGTCATTTTACCGAGTTAAAACCTTATTTGAAGCAAATTGTGTTTTCTGGGGCACATTAACTCAAAGAGTGGGTATCAGTATCTTCCAGTAGCCTTTTACTTTGCAAAATGTTACGTGAGCTTGGTTCTGGAGTGATCCCAGCTCGCAGAACAAACCCAAAAGAGAGCTCTGAGTATAAATTTGGTACATTTTGTTTGCTACATCTCTTTCCAAACACTTCAGCTGACTGCAGTTGGGATGTGACACAGCATCAAAAGGACAGGTAGGATTCTGCACCAAAGCTTCTGGCCCAGAAGCCAATCTATCGGTACCATGCAGCATATGACTTTGACCCAGCCGAAGGAGTCCCCCAGGATGGATTGTTCCCAATTTTCCTGCTCTTCCCCATCCCGTTGCAACTTGAGCCTGAAGAATGCCTGAGCCTTGTTTGTCCTAGAAAGACTGTTTGTACCTGCTTTTGCTGATTGAAAATATTTTCAATCTCAAATTAATTTTAGCGAGTGTTAGAACTTCTAAAGGATAAAAAACAGATCCAGGAGCTCCATTTACATTCACGGAAGCTTGAATCTATTTGGTGGCAGAGAAAGCAGAACTGTCTGCGACACCTTGCCAGGAGAAAAAGCACAGATGAAAGGAGGAATCATGGCACTGAGGATTTTACATTTCCATTGCACTTTGATGTTGAGCTCTCACTCCCCTCCCCACCCGAAGCAAGCTAACACCACTGCGTGTGACTACATGCTTCTAAGTGGTTGAATCTGCCTCCAGGCACTCTCCTCCTAGCCTTCCTTGCTACATTTGAAAGATCATCTGCCTCCCCAGCATCTGTTCATGAGTGATGACGATCAATGCTAACGGAAGAGAAAGGGCATCCCAATGGCAATTTTATCGACTGGAAATCATACATGAAGCTTTCAAAATGGGCAAGCGAGAGGAAATTAAGAATAGGTTAGACTATAATGATCGAGCAGATCAAAGAAGTGAGAGAAAGAGGGGAAAGTAACTCAGACATCTTTTCAGAGGCAGAAAGCCCTGCAGAAAAGGGAGTATGAAGGCACAAATATCTCAGCACAGCATCTTGGCACTGCACTGTTACACATTCCCTTGAGACAGGGGCTTACATAGTATCGCTATGGAAAGAAGAGAGCATTCCAGCAGGGACATTGGCTGAATAACACTACAGTGATTCCATCCGCAACATGTTAACAAAAAACACCAAAAGATAAATAAGTCCTAAAAAAAAATTTTTATTAAATGACATAGTTTGCTTTCTTTGGATTGTTCAGCTTTTAGTTTGCCGTTGGATCATGTATTCCAGTTTTACTTCATCATGAGGCATTAAAAATCATTGAATATGAGGTTTTTGAACAAGAATACCCTCAAGTGTGGCACTAATTAAAATATAGAAGATAATAAGGTTTGCCAATAAAACCAGGTTTGATAACACAGAGGTGTGGCACACCTCTGAAATGTGTTGCCTGGCTTTAGCCGTCTGTCCTGGCTGTTACCAAAGGGTTTTGTCCTTGTAACACGATGGGGTTAGTTGTTGTTGAAAAGAGAGATGTAGGCAGAGTTTGAATAATTAATTCCTTCAAACCAGAAGCCACCCAGAGGCCAGTACCTAATGAACAGAGGAAGAACACAGCTGAGAAAGCTGTGGCTACAGACACCTTGTTTATAGCCCATGGCCAGCTAACCTCATGGTGTGGCATTTTTTTCCTCCTCAGCCCCTTCCTGAGGCTCTTTAATCAGAAGGAATATTATCTGAGCAGCTTTGTGGAACTGTTTGTCCTTCAGAAAGCATTTGTGGGCAATTATTGGGAAATGTGTTAAACTAATACCAGTGTGCTCTATCGATGTGGAAGCAGCCTGCCTGGATGTTTCCCGGCTTTCCCAAGTCAACCTAAGGAAAGAATGGCCTGGTTTAAAGAGTCTATGAGAAAAATTGGAATTTGTCCTTACATTACATTGAACATTTTTACCTTTAGAACCCAATGGCTGTTTGTCTCTACCCTGCACCGAAAGCCTAGGAACTCACAATTCAGCCAGAGAATGAGGGTGAATCCTCTGAAGGAATGAAGCCTGAACAGCTTAGGAACCTTGGGGTGACCCTTGCCAGCTGTCCTACTAGGCTTTTTTCTCCTGGCCAGACCCTAATGCGCGTGGACATGTATTTGAGCCCTACAGATTTTACTAACAGGCACCTGTTCTCGGGGCAAACACTGAAGCCAAAGGTACCTTTCCCTCACAGCTTTGATCACCAGTTGGTGATGCCCTCCTTGCTACTCTAATAGCACCTTGGTTTGTTATCCTGGCTTTGTTACTCTTTGTTTTCCTACTCAATCTCTCTACCAGCAGGGAAAAAGTCTTGCTCCCTCTTAGCTCCCAGACACAGTTAAGAGATAATAATGCTCCTTTACTACATGCATCACACATGCTTTCAGCCAGACTGTGGTGTGAGGGACACATGAGGGAGTGATTGTGGACACTTGTGTCAGACCTACTCCTAATTGTATAAATTTCTTGTATTAGTGGAGTATGTGAACAGGACCACCTGCTGCCTGTCTGGTAACAACTGATACTGCCCTGTAGTAAAGTTAATGCATTGCAGGTCAATATGTCATTAATAGATTAATCTATTCTTTTATTAAAAAAAAATTATGTACATCATCCTTGTCATATATAAGAATTGTATAGTACATCCACACCACTGAAGAGAGTTTTGTGGGGACAGGGAGATGTTACTTTATGTGTCTTGGCTCACTGGGAAAATATGACAAAATTTATGTTCTTACAATTATCATTAGATCTTAATTTTTGGCAGGTTTAACTACTACCTTCTCTTCCCATTTATTTTTAAGTGAGTTGTGTGTTCGTGAATGTGCCAGTTTGATAGCCCCAAAGACAGAGAGCATCTGTTTGCCTATAAAGAAAATATATTTACAACATTCACTTCCACAAACTGCTCCCGAAAGAGCGCTTCAGTCACACACTTGAGGGGCTAACAAGAGGATCAGTAATGTAAAACCCCCGTCATCTTGCCAATATTACTAATGAGGCTGCAATTTGCCAGCGAGAGGTTGCAACTGTAATGGGTTTTGCAGTCTATTCCTTTCACTAGAAGGGCATTGTAACAACCAGTTCAGGTTTCTGAGTCACTTCCAGTCCTGCAAGTGTTCCTATAACTAATGTAATCTTGTTAGTGGTGTCCTTAATTCATTATATCATGGTTCCAGTAACTGTGTCCATACTTAGAAAACTAAGGGGAAACATTTGAGAATCAGGCTGATTATTAGCGTTCTGACATTTAGGCATACTGGACAACACTTTTAGCTGAAAGACTCCTTTATATGCACGACATCCCTAGTTTTCTAATAATAGTTCATCAGAATTTTTTCATTTACAGTGTTATTCAGCGTCCTTGGGCAGATCAGCGTTTGAAGAGTGACTTGTAAAGAATGCTGCTTCTTTGGTAACTCATGGGCTACCCTTACAACCAGTGCTCAAAATTGGAGAAAAGAGAAGTGAGTTTCCTGGCTCCTGTGGACTTTGGAAGCTATTCCCATCGCACAACAAACAAGAGAGCCGGCACTGGCGCTTCCTGATTTGGAACTGGAGTGTTGCCTTACTCCAGTTATCCTGAATTTGGATGCCCCCAAACTGGACCCACCGTGTGGGTAGGTGCTCCCAGCTCTAACATAGAGAAGAGCTCTAAATATAGCAGGCATTTGAAAAAAAGTTTTGAGATGGAATGTTTATTTCCCTCCTTCGTACTTTTCTTTAATAATCTAAAAACTAACACAAAATCTGCCTTTGGATCAGCTTGACATCTCTCCTACCCGCTCTCCCCGCTCAGCCGCGTTCATGCGCTCACAGGGCAGCGCGGCGGAAAACCGGGCTCTGCAGTTTGGCTTAAACCGCGCTCTCCTGCCGCGCCGTGCTGCCGGCCGGGCCGCCCCCCAGGTTCCCCAGCCGCCCCCCGTCCCCCGCCCCGGGACACGGACACGACAGAGGCGGACGGGCAACGCGGCAGCGCCGCGTCTGCGGGCGCGGAGCGGAGCGCGGGCGCCCCCTGCTGGCTGCGGCGGCCGCCAAACTACGCCCGGGGTTGATTTTCTCCCGCTGCAGTACTGGATGCCGTCGTTAACTACTTCTATTTGCTGTTTCTCTCCTCGTCGGCTTGTATTTTGAAAAGATGTTAAGAATACGAGTACGTTAAGATGTTTTTCCCCTCCTCGCTGAGGTGCGCGGGAAGACTCGCCGACGGCCTGCGTCTTTAGCAGGGAGAAGAGCTGACAAACGGTGCAACCGCATGTGCGGCACGTTAAACGTATGACAAAGTTCAACAGCAAAATGGGACCGTTCAGAGTCTTAAGAAAACCCTGAGTAAGGCTTGTTGCGTTGAATGTCTGACTCAGGATCGAACACAAACGTTGCTTTTGGCCGCAGCGGAGGGCTGGTTTGGAAGGATGCCAAAAAGGGATTGCCATTTGGACAGGCAACCAGACCCTGAGTAACCCAGCTACATCCGTAAGCCCGCGGGCTTTGGCAGTGCTCTTTGATGCTGGCCATTCTCTCTTCCATTCTACAAGAATTTTTGAGCCACCTGAACGGTGATGGCAAGAAAGTGCTTTTCAGATCCTTGCACTCGTACAGCCCAGGGATTAGAGCAGGGCATGGGGCTTTGGAGCTGTCTCCCAGCTCTGCCGCTGCCACTGTGCGAACAGTTATCCTTTAACCTGTCAGCAACTGCCTTTTTCCACATCTAAAGTGAGAGTAATATTCTGTTTCCTAGAAATCGAGCTGAATTTTAAGGTATTTTACCATCTTTGAATGATATGGTCTATGTAGTAGGCAGGTTAGACATGTAATAATGCTATGCTATAGAACAAATTGTAGATTTCTGTATGGGCCAGATAAGATAGCCTTAACAGGAAGATTACTGAAAGCTGGTGAAATCAAGTCACTCACCATGGAAGGACTTGTGGGTAGAAAACATACTCTCTTGCTGGGCTCAAAAAGTAATGAACGTTGGTTTGAAATCCAGCTGGTACTTGGTTAATAACGCTGTTCCTCAGAGATGGATACTGAGATGCATTCAAAACTTGACAAGGCTCAGAGTAACCTGCCCTAACTTTTGAAGTTAGTCTTGTTTCCATCAGGGGATTGGACCCGAGGTCAATTCCACCCTAAATTACGTGATGACTATGACAAAAGTGTGGTGAAAAGCCATCTCACTCAGAATCTTGTTCGAAAGGAGAGAAACTGAAGTCAGCTGTATCCATAACCCCAATGAACAACGGAGGGCGTACACCAGATGACAGGATTTGCAAGAGGACTGAACAACATCAGGTAGGTTCCTCTGCTTTCCTAATCTCATTTTATGATACTTGTGTTCCATAGAGATTGCATGAACGCATATCTTTTCCCCTTGTGAAATCAAATAAACGAAGATCATTCTCAGGTAATGCACCTAATGTTTCCACGTGCAGTCTCACTTGGATTAAATCAAATAGGCAAACAAAACTCTGAAAATAATCCCCGTTCCTCAGCAAAATGAGTCTTTGCTTATTTTCACCACTGAGTGGTTTGTAAGGATGGGTGAAAGGAAAGTGAACAATTTAAAACAATGCTTTGTTTTGGTCTTCAGTCTGAGAAATTTCAGACAGCAATCCTGTCGTACAACATAAGCAGGCTACAAAAAGGCATCGATGGTGCAGTATCCAGGTCAGTCAGTGTCTCTATATATGAGTTTATATTCTTGTTAGAGGGTTTTACTATTAGTCATTGTTTTTTTTACAGACCAAGTATTTTTTACTAGTGACATCATCCTGCTCAAAATTTGCAGTGTGCACATAAATACCACATAACAGATAAGAGCACGCGTGCTTCCAATAAGGGAGAGGTCAAAAAGGAGTGGAGATTGTGGTGTTTTAACACTTCGATTTTGTTTGCTGCTGAGCTTCAGAGAGAGGGTGGTTAGCTGGGGAGATGTGATGCTGCAAAGAGCAAGCAAGTGCCCAATCAGTATATTACAGAAATGAAAGTGATTTTTCCTTTTTAAGGTATGGAGCTGGCTACGAGCAGAGGCTAATTAGCATTTTAAGAGCCATCTTCATGCATAAAGTCCTTGCTGCAGCAGAAAGCGAAATAATCCTAGACATTTTTCTTCAGTAAGACTTTTTTATTGCAGACTCCATATTTCAAAAAAAGGTGAGGCGAAAGAAAAACTGCCTGGGAAGGTAATTGTTGGGTATGGGATGATGGGGACTAAGATAATTGAAGAAAAAGAAAAAGGGAGAGAAAAGTTGAATGTACGAAATGGCTGAAAGGAATGGACTAGGGGCAGAATATGTTCTGCTGTAATGTGTTATTTATAGCATCACGGAATTGTAGACTAACTTATGTTGGAAGGGACCACAGGACATCTCTAGTCCAAATTCCTACTCAAAGCAGGGTCAGCTATGAGCTCAAACCAGAGTGCTCAGGGCTTTAGGTACTTAGGTCTTGAAAACCTCCAAGGATCGAGATTGCACAGCACCTCTGGTCAACCTGTTCCCATGCTGGACTGTCCTCACGGTGAACAAGTTTTTGCTTCTATCAAGTCAGACCTTTTTAAAATTACAGTTTATATCTGTCAAGTTGTCTGCTCACCGTGCACTGCTATGAAGAGCCTAGCTTTGTCTTGTTGATAACCTCCCCTCAAAGCTTCTCTTATCTATGTAAACAAGCTCAGTTTCTTCAGCTGCTTCTTATAGGGCAAATGTCCCAGCTCTTGTCCATCTTGGTAGCCATCCATGGAACTTGCTGCCATTTATCAACATAGTCAAATGTATGGAATAGGGAGTCAAATGTAATGGAGTTCCTTCTCAGACAGAAAGTTTTAAGAGGGGAGCCAAGACTAGAGAAACACCTTAAATGGTTCATTGCATCTTAATACTCAGAAATAAACAGGAGCTGAAGAAAAGCTCTGTGTACTATTTAAACGTTATCTGTCTGTCACTGTGGAGAATCTGACTACCTGATCAGATCAGCTTTTGTAGTTTCTGTCTCCACTGAGTCTATCCCAGAACCATCATGAAAGCTGGTGTGTTTACAAAGCGTTTCAGCCTAATAGTAGTTGTGCTCCATAAAAGTTTTGTAAGATGCAAGTGTACTGTTTGGTCAATTGGCTCAGAAAAGGCATACGTAAAATGATGGTGGGTGGATGAAAAGAGCATCCTCTGAGTTGGCTTATTATGAAATTTTCATGGTAACAGATACAAGATCTGTGTGCTTCAAGTCAAGCACACCAATGAGTTACTGCTTGTACATTTCTAAATGTTGGTCAGTGTTTTATCTGTCTAACAGTAAACTGGTCAGTTTGAAGAAAGAGGCTAAAGGTACTTCTGAGAATGGCAGTGGACTCTTGGGATATGGGGCCAGAAGGGATGCATATTTTCCATTTCGCCAGACCTGTAAAGATGTTTTCCTTGAAAGTTAATACAGAGTCTGCAAGAGTAGTCTTGCAAACTTGAGACTTCCAAATGATGCTGCAGCCAAGGAAGCTGGGTTGCACAGGTGTAGGGGTGGTCTATAGCCAGAGAAATAGGGGATGGCAATCTCTGGAGACCACGTTGAGTGTCAATTCTTAAAGGACTCATGAAGATCAGGGAAGACGACCTTAGGAGATCTATCCAAAAGTATCCATTCCTGCAGTAAAAAACTTTAACTTCCAAGGAAACTGGGAAGAAACTTTGTTTAAAAAAAATCCCCAAAACAAATAAGCAAGAAAACCCCAAACAAACCCTTCCCTCCACTGTGGGGTTTCTTCTTGGAAAATATCTGTACTCGACTGTTCTGCAACAAAGGCCATTGGCACATTTTTCAGAAGAATGCATGATTTAATTTTTTTGCTGGGTTCCTGGAGAACCTACTGGGTATCAAATACCAAATCAAACATCCTTTTGATTTCAGATGACTCTCCCGGTATTCCAGGTTCTGTTTGTCTCTACAGTCCCACACCTTTAGTGTTCCATGTAATACAATTCTTTCAATATCCTTACTATGCTGAGGGGTTCTTCTGGAAGATGCAAATAATTACGCCCTGCTGTTCACCACATCTGTTTATGAGAAGAAAAACTGTGTTTTCTGCATGATCAACTCTGCTGCAGTAAACAATGTCAGATGTTTATTGCGAAATAGCTACAAATTCTGACTGAACTTGCAGCAACACGCATACTTGAATGTATCAAAGTACTCTTGGAAGAACTTTCAGCTCTGTGTGGGTGTTAGTGGCCTGGGAAACACTATTTTATATCAGTGTCTTGATTTAATACAGCTTCTTATCCATAAGTTGAGAATTCATGCAAATTAGAGGCTCTTTTTCACTACTTTATAACTTAGAACTGCTAGAACTCTCTAAGAGTTATGTCTGTGAGAAAGCCTCTTCCCTTTTTTACTCCCTTTGCAAAATTCCTACACGTAGACGTTGTAGTGGGTATGTGTTTTCAAGCTTCTCTTTAAACACCTTTAAACAAAGGAGATAAGCAGGAACTACCCCTTACAACCGCAGCTGTGAGTTGTAGTTTGCAACTCCGCAGACTGCAACAGAATTATCTTAGATTCGGACTGACCAAAGAATCAAAGCTACTACACCGGGACACTGAGCTGCACGTTAACAACTAAACACACCAATTCTTTTCCTGCCAGGACTCAGTGTTAGGTTACCTTCTTTGGAGAACTCTGGAGAGACTTAGCTTGATTTCTCAGCTAAATCATGCCTTTTCAGTTTCCTCAAGTAAATGCAAAAATGGTGCAATACTACTTCATGACTGAAAGAAATTGCCTGCATTCACTCCTAGATGGGACATGAAAGCAGTGGAAAAAACCAAAAAAGAGTACCAACACAGGTACTATACTCTTACAAAAATTATACTACGTTCAAAAGAATGTCTGCTTACTAGTTTTGTCTTTATTTCTAGTCATAGGCTGAATATCTGTCTTCAAAAGATTAATAGAAATTATTAAAGCCAGGCATTTGATGTTCAGAGGGTTTTATCACTGGGAAAGGCAAATGATCTATGTATAATTTTTCCCTCTTTCTCCCTCAGTTAATCTCTACAGCACCAAGAGACTTTAAAAATCCCTGTCACCGGTTTCTGTTTTTACCAAAAATAAAGCTTTTATTCTTGCCTCTGGGGAGGGTAAACATTTGCTGTTTATAGGTGGTGCGAGGAGGAAAGATGGGCCTCGTTTTTTTTGCATCATTTTGTGGGAACATGTGATAGAGAACAATATTTTATTAGAAAAAAATACTGCTTTCCTTGTACATGAACTAAGTCTGAATTAATACAAAAACGATCATCCGGGAAGGTAAAAGCTTAGGTGGTGTAGCAGCAGATAATCCTTGTAAAGATATTTGTATAGTTTATGGAGAGCTCCGTAACAGTGATATTTTTTCTGTTACCCTTAACCTGGCCTCATTTTTGATTGCATAGTTTCCAAAATCCAGAAGAATCCCATAGTACTGTACAGTAGATTCAAGCCAAGTAACATTTGGTTTTGCTCTGCTGAAGCACTTAGCTACAAACGTTTAGTTTCCAAGTTGTAAGGTCTATCCATAGCCCTCAGATGAGAAAGAATAGTCAGATTATAAACTCAATACCGTTTCACATCAGCAGATCCTATTTGTATATTCCATTAAGCTTCAGGCAGAAAGTAATATAGAACACATCCATAACCTAACTAAATTTTCATCTAGCATTTGCCAAACTACTGAAATATCTATGAAAATGAAGAAAAAAAATTAAAAAGAAATCCCCAGAGTCATGCAGTGCTCAGTAAACACAACTACTGCATGCTGAACCTCTCATGTGTGTGCTGCCAAATGTTTAATGTGAGATGGAGCCTCTGTCTATTGCAAATATGTCAATATATCAGTATATCAATAGTCCTGTCTCATGTTACTACGAGGCCAGAGCAAGCTACTTGTTGAGAAGGTTGTAAACTAAGCTTACTTTTCAGGAGGAAAGACTGCTTTCTACTAAAAATGGTTAATCGTAAATAGTGTGTTAAAAAGGTATGCCAGTGGAAGGAATTTGTCTCCTAATCTGTAGAAGTGCGATCGGATAGGTATACTGATGAAAGAACCAAATCTTTGATTGTATAGTTATATCAGGATGCATCATACCCATGTAAACTGCGTAAAGAAAAGTTGAACATTCCTTGCTACTGCTGCTTTTTAGCAAGGCTGGTGTTAATTCAGCCCAGCCCTTCCTCCTTTAGGAGGCACAAAGAGGGGCTGTTAAAAGTGTGCAGTTAAGAGTGAAGAAAAAACATTTTTACATGATGATGGAATCTCAATACCACAGACATTTAAATGGAAAATGTCTAATTTCATAGAAAGGTTATGATGGAAAACCCAATCTCATGACTGTTTTTTCTCAAAAATAATCTGGAGAGGTATTTGATATTTCTTTCTTTCTCTCTTATAAATTAATATTTATATATATGTGTGTGTACAGAAACAAAAAATTGTTCTGGTTTTGAAACAAAACCATTTAGATTCAGTTTTTGGAACAAAGAGTTTAGAAAATATATTATATTATATTATATTATATTATATTATATTATATTATATTATATTATATCATATTCTCAGCTCTTAGTGATCATAAGCAACAAGCATTTGAATATTCATTTGTAGAATGGTGAGGAATGGCAAGGGAAAGGATTCTTGACTGCCTGTGAGAAACAAGTGTGATGACTTGTTCCTTACACTTTAATTTAAATGTCAGAAGAGACTTCTTTGTCCAAACTGTTAGTCACTGTAGTTAAATACAGAAGCACAGAAGAAACATTTTGATTTTCTATGGTTTGTCTCTTTTTAATTAGAAGTTCACTTTTAGGCGCTGATTACCATGAAACAATATGATATGCTTATTCTAAAGCAAGCATCTATGTGCTCACAGACTTGCCCTGGAATGAATCTGGCCAAAATAATCAACTTCGTCTCTAGTTGGAATATGGAAAAGTCCTACCTCTCCAGCCAGAGAAGGCTATGCAAACTGAGTAGCTGATATAAACACCTACATCTTTCCCTTTAAAACAGTGATGAGCTCAGAATGACTCTTCCTAACACCAGTATTACCAGCTGTTTGTATTTCATAACTTCACCGTCTTGAAACTACAATTACTCTGTTTTTTTCTGATCCAAACTCTATTTTTTATCTCAGCTTTATTCAAGCAAAATTCTCACTGCAGCCGCAAAGACAGATCAAACTTGGCCTAAGTTGTCTGCAAATACATTTGCTATTTGACTTGCACACTTGGAGAGCTTTAAATTCCAGGAAAATCAGGCCTTGCCAAACATACTAGGCAGGCTGGAAAAATATGAGTAAGTGACTGCAAACATGCTGCATTCTGAATATCTAAAAGGTGGTTTTGGCATTGTAATTCGAGAGAACCCAAGTGAAACTGAATCAAAAATCACAGATAAGGCCGACTTTATGAAGTCAGTGCTCCTGTGCACAGGCATCTTGGCCCTGGCTGGCATTGCAAATGCTGATCTAAGAAGTCAAGATGATTTCAAGATGGGAAAAAAAATGCAAATCTTTCCACTTCCCCTGCCACTCAGTACCTCATATGTTGCTCTGATAGGTTGTTATCATAGTGTCAAGATTTTTCCAAATACTTGAGCACTCTTCCATTATCAAAATTGATAATGGGGCCCCTCTCCCCGTTTCTTCCTAAAAGATTAAAAAAAACACCAAACAAACAAACAAAAACAAACAAACCCCCCCCCACAAGCTAGCAGGGACGGATATTCATTTAATTTTTCAGCAGCCCAGTTTTCATGGGCTCACTGAGCAATGTCAGCTCAGTGCTGCTTCCGCTTACAGTCAGTCATCAATATACAGCTAATATCCAGACAGATATTGCAAAAATGGAATAACCCCATGCAACAGTCACACAGGAGCACAACTGGCTAGATAGCTATGTGCAGAAAACCCCTGGAGTCTTGGAGGCTTTCAAGTTGAGCATGAGTCAGAAGTGGACTTCCTAATTGCAGCTATGAAGGCTAACTGCAAACCAGGTTGCATTCATGGAAGTGTAGTGAGCAAGTCAAGAGAAGCGATTAGTCTCTTCTTGGCACTTGTGAGGTGGCATCTGGAATAATGTGTCCAGTTTTGGACCCCCAGTACAAAAAAGACCGATAGGAAACAATCCATCAGAGAACTAAGATAGTTAGGGGGCTGATAGGCATGATGCATGAGAAGAGACAAAGGGCTGAGTTATTTCAGCCTGGAGAAAAGCAGCTTAGCTTTCTCTTGTAACTAGGAGGGGAGCTAACTGCTGCCTTCAACTAAGAGGTGGTTATAGAGAAGATGAAGCCACCTTCTGAGGGATGCGTAGTGAAAGGATGGAAGGTAATGGTTACAAGGTGAAGCAAGGAAAATTCCAATTGGATATACAGAAAAACAATCTTTGTAGTGAGGGTGGTTAAGACTGAAACAGGTTTCCCAGACAGCCAGTGGAATTCATATCCTTGGAGATATTTAAAACTGAGTTGGACAGGGCCCTGAGGAACTGGATTTAAATTTGAAGCTAGTCATGCATGTATTAGGAGGTTGGACTGCAGACATCCAGACATTGCTTCCAACCAAAATTATTCTCTGAGTCTGTGAAACTCAAGTAGTCTGCTACAGCAAGAGACTGCCCAGCCTGTATCAGAGAAGGCCTCAGAGAGACTTAACATGTATGATTTTTCCTAGGGGTAAGGAGCTGTCTCACTGATCATCCCACACTATTCTTCAGGAGACGGGAAGCTGGAACCACTGGCAGAGAAAAGATCTGTTGAGAGACTGGATCTTATATGATTTTATATCATGCAGACCCAGAGTTAGCAGGCCCTTCACCATGAAGGGGACAACTTCAGCAATTCTGCAAAGTCGGTACAGCTTGGAGTGGGGCAATCTCTCCTTTCCCTCATGGGATCTCTCTGCATGGATCCTTGCTAGTCAGACTTGCTGCAAGGGGCATAATGTGGCCCAGCCGGAAGAGCTTGGGAATTACTATAACTTGCATGCGTGTTAAGTGGCTGAGAACACTATTACAGCTAACATGTCAGGCATTCCTTAGGGCAGGATTTAGTTGAAAGCAATTACGTTTCAGCACTTCCTTCACTAAAAAAAAAAGTAATCCCTCTTACTCTTCTTTCCCCTGCCCTCAGTGGGAATATCTGATTATAGCCTTTTCACTCAAATTCCACAAAGTCCCTCTTTCTTAATGCCAGAAGACAGCCTTTCATACAAAAGCAAAGATTTACAAAGGGACAGGCACCATTGTATCAGTCTGTTCCATGGCAACTTTTTAGCACTCTAAGAGTTTGTACAATGCAAACGATGTTCCTGTTCTTTATTAATATTTCCCAGCTGTTTCTGGTTTACAAAGAGAGGTCTGGTCCTTCTTTGTTACAGGCTGCACCCTGTCGCTACAGCAAGCCCCAGAGGAGGGGTTCCCAACGGGGTGCTTTGTGAACTCAGGCAGGAAGAGCACAGTCCCAAAGACAGACTGCAAATATGCAGAATCTAAGCCTGTGTATATTGATGTACATGTATATGCCCAGAGAGGTGGTGGATTCACCATCCCTGGAGGTGTTTAAGAAAAGGGTAGATGAGGTGCTTAGGGACATGGTTTAGAAGTGGGTGTTTTTAAATCAGGGTAGGTTAACGGTTGGACTTGATGATCTTAATGGTCCCTTCCAACCTCACTTATTCTATGATTCTATGATTCTATGTGTTGTGTGTAAGAGGTAAGCACATGTTTAATCATACCTATGCACAAAATATTTTTATACAGCAATGCAATCTAGAAGTACCTCAGGGTTCTGTCCTTTCTTTTGTAACAACAACTACAGCTATTCATCCCTTCTCTCTTAGGATATGTTTTTCTTTTAGGACTTATTTTTAGTTCCCTTCAGTAAAGTTGTTATATCATCTTTCTTCTTCATGCACTCATTATGTCATTCTTATTCTGACGTGTACATTATGCAAACATGCTTCGCATTCACGTAAGCCCTATTCTGAATATATTACTGCCTTCTCTACAATGATTTCAGTGGGGGTTGTGGGTTTGCGTGGAACACAGTACAAGGCCCAGTGCTGCTCAGTGCTTACTCCTTTACCTTAGGGTTTCCTTTAGGTCTCTATCCCTGACTATGGGCTTGAACTTTGAATTGCTAGTAGGAATTGTTCCTAGTAGGAACTTTCTGCAGTGGATTACAATCTGCATTTATTCTGTTTTAGATAAAATAACATGGAGACAGGAAAGACAGTATTTGGAGTTTAGGCTAAACTCAACATACTATGTTTCTTTTAATAAGCTTATCAAAGCTGCTCTGGCATTTTCCATTTACAAAAGGAAATGAGACATGTCAGAGCTCATAAACCAAATGCATGTTTAAGAGCATCACTGGGCTGGACAGCCCTACCGCTTTTCTGCAGTCTCACAGAGCTATTAGCAATTGGTTTACAGGATAGAAATGTTCAATGGTTAAGAAAAGTGAGAGGAAGCACAGGAAGAGTCCTAATGAGATCCAGAACCACTGTTAACTCAGTAATGTGATAGCATTCAGCTCAAACTGTTATCAGGATATAGATTTTTTTACTGAGCTTATAATTGCAACCTCAGGGGTGCAATTGGCCATATAAATGGGTATGAAAAGAAGCAACTCTAAGAGCTAGGGTCATACAGAGTAATACTGTAAATAAAGACGGGAAAAATATGAGTAGTGTAGCTGTCCAAGCTGTGATCTTTATGGACCTGTGGGCATGCATTCACCCCTCAAGTGACAATGCTGTGATACCAATGTTTCTTTTTCATATGGATAAGTGCTTTTGGAGCTCCATCACAAGCTGTAGAGCCTCATAAAGAAATGAATAGAGTGGTTTAAGCGTAGGGACATCAAGCAAGCAGGCAGGAAATCGTTCTGATTGTTTAATTATGTCATTTTGCAGAATCCTGAATATTCTGTGTCTAAAACACTGTGCCTGTTCCCATTAGAAAAGAAGGATCCCTAAGATCCAGAGCTTTCTGCCTCACATCCTTCTCCAGAGGAAAAGCAGCAATGGTAGAAGTGAGAGAATGAGGTGCCATTTCTCAAGGAAAGCAAAATTTCAGAAAGAAAAGCAGGAGTAAGCTTTTCCTCTCCAATAAGTGAGACACATGTCACACTGTCTCCTGGAGTTACAGATTTGTGTCTGAAATCAAAAGTGTCCTTATCTTTAGCCCATGGATGTTCAGCAGTTTTTCTCACATGAAGGGGAAACAGCCACAGGCAGAGCTTACGTTTCTTTGTATTTCAGCACAGAAGTTGATCGTAATTTGAATGTTGCTTTTCATTGTGGAGTCGAAAATTTCCTGAAATTTGGAGTGACCATAGCTTGCAGAATATTTAATAGCCACCGTGCCTCAGGTATATTATGCTTACTAAGGTACTTGATTATTAGGAATCTAGGATATCAAGATAGATATGATGACATACCCATAAAAGAACAGTTTTAAAATCATGGAACTCTAAGTTATAGGTCATTCATGTGTTTTACCAAAATGACATTAAAGGAGATAGTTCCATCTCATAGTAATGCCAGTAAGGAGCTTATACCTTGATGCAGCACATATATCTTTACTTAAAGGTCCATTATAAAGAAAGAGAAAAGACAGCAATAAAAGATTAATTGCTTCTATAATTTGAAAGTGTTCATAGGTGCAGAATTTTGACCGCTTTTAAAGTCAAGCACTCTTACAAAACCTGGTGTTTCCATAAATCTTTCCATATCATGCAGAGATTTAAATGGTACGTTTCATAGTTCTACAGCCTAGGACCTCAAGTAAATCCTACAAGATGCAATGTCCTTCCTAGTCTAAAACCTGAACACCAGAAAGTTCTGTGGCTTTTTCGCATTTTGACTCTGCACAATCCCAGCAAATCAAGGCCTCTCAGCAAGGACTTACCACGCAGCACTGCTCCATCACCTCCACAGACCACAGAGGCTCAGCTAGCTCACTGCATAGCACAGAAATGCCATGGGATGCCTAACGATGCTAAGATTAAACTGTGAACACTGCATTGCTTTTCTCAGTAAGGCTCTGGGCAGGCACAGATACCCACTCACTTCAGAATCTAACTCTGGTCATTCATTTTCACCGGCATCAGGAATTTTCCCAGAACATGAGAGCTGAAGTGTCTGTGTGGTATTCATAAATATTGTGAAACGCATGCACTTCTAAGATCCAAAAGGATTTTTAAATGGTTTGTTTAATTTTGATTGAGCTAACCAAACAAACAAAAGTTTTACATCACGCCAGCCTGGAACTATATAATCCATTTCTGACTAGCAAATATTTTCTTTAGTTAGGCAAATTTTGAAACAAAATTAGAAACTTTTCATTAAGGAGATATGGAAATAAAAGAGGATTTTTTGCCACTCTGCTTTTTTCCCTTCCTCTTTTTCTGCAGAAGCCATTTAGTCATATCCAGGCTAAATTCACGTATAGTTCCAGACTGAGGCTTTTCGTATGATCTTCAACTAAAAAGTTTCACTTAGCCTTTGAAATTATTCCAGTTATTTTACATACATGCCACCAGGTATCTATTCCTCCTGCTTTTGAGCTTTAAAGTCTTTCCTTTTCTGTTAAGAGATCTGCTCTCCTCTAGAAGGAATTCTCGTTAGAAGCATGGAATTTCAATCGAGAGAATGGTTCTATTTCTCAGGACAGATGGTTAAAGCTACAGGGTTGTAGAAATCAGTTCATGCTTACATCAGTCACAGACCAGAAATTAAGGACACAATTTTCTAAATGCCCTAGAAAGTTCTTACTATTCAAGAATTTTGCCTTTTCTATCTCAGCATTCCCTCATAAGTAATTACTTTATCTGTTACACAAATTGTAAAGTATATTAACCATGCAGGGTCCGCAATTTTTTTTACAGTTTAGTTTTTAATTGAAAAAAATACCCAGCACTTATAATGACTTCAGCAATAATAGCAGAAGGCATTCACTTACCCTATGACAATGCAGGAGATGGCAGTTCCCAAAAAGGCGTAGGTTAAAATCGATCCTAAGTTACGAAAAAAATGTCTCTGGGGAGAAGAGTTTGAAAAAAAGTCCTTGTAATACAGTCAATACACGAACATTCAGACCAAGTTGAAACGCTGCATCTAGAAGTGCCATTCCTTACAACCCGTACCTCAAGTATAAGATCAAACAATATAGGCTACATCAGTTATTTCAGAAAATACAGTTAAAGATGAAATGCCATCGAAATTCCCTCTTTTATCTATCCAGCTAGATGCTTCAGGATCATAACAGAAGTTCACATTGAAAATACCTGATGCAAACAGTACCATAACCCCATCCCTTGAACAAAGTCCTGATCACGCAGTATATAAAACACAGACAGGCTGCTGCCTACATGCAGTGTGACCAGGTTCAAAGTGGTCTCTTTTGAAACCAGGAACGCCCAAGTGTTATAAACCGCACAATCCAATCTTCGCACAGACGCAGAAAGGGAGCAGAATGAGGTTCATGCATCTCTTATTTGCTTCCATTCCTGTCAAGTTCTTCCCATGCAATATAATTGTTAACTGACTCTTTTCTCTGTCACTGGCCTGTTGGATCTACAAAGTAGCAGTCGCATTCAGTCACTTTTATAATATAAGAGAGAGACACATACCTTCTTTAAACTATATCCAGCATGAAATATAATCGGTGGCAGCAAAATATTAAAGAAGATAGAAGGATCAAATGTCATCTGCCAGAAAGGACAAGAGAGAGGGTAAGGACAAATAAAGTAGCATTTAGTTTGATAGGATAGGTTTTGTTTGTAACTTCTTATCAGGGTTAATCTCAGGATCAGCTTCACTGTCTGCAGATCAGAATGTTTTTCTGAGTTGTCTTCTTATAAATATTAATGTGTAGTTCCTTACTGCTTATATACGTAGAATACAACTTGAAGAGTATTCCTTGAAGAAGGAAATCAGTCATGCACTATTTTACAGGGGACACGTACAAGCAGTGTCACCTGTAATAGTATCTGCACTACCAGACATCCAACTTGAGAGTCCCATGGCTTAATTCCTGGTTCAGACATGGACTTCCTGTTCAGTTTCAGGAAAGACACATCATCAGCCTTGTGCCTCAATTCCTCATGCACAGAGTGATGATAAAAGAAAAGGCCTATGGTACCAAAACCAATGTAATGTTTTCTTTGAAGCATATCTATTTAGGCACAGACAGAGCTTGCTAGTGTTGCTTAATGAACTCCTGGCTGTTAGCTAATATGTGCTTTCTTGAAGCACATGAAAACTGCGCAAGCTTTGACCATCTTCATTACTTCACTTGAGTTAGCCTTAAAGTGATCAAAAATATATTTTACATCATGTTTTTAGCAGGCAAGGAACATTCATGTGGCTAGGTAACGTAGTTCAGATGCAACATAATTCATTCAACTATAGCTGTATAATCAGTTCTGCTAACCTGCCACCACAGGTTTCTATTGTCCTAAAGTTTCTCAATAAATCTGCAGAATGCTTCTCTAGCATCATTTCCATTGTAACACATCTCATAAAATATAGTTGGTCCTATCCAGTCAATCAGTTTTGGCCTGACTGCAACAAAACAAGCTCTAGACTCACCACAGTAACTAGTTACTTCTACTTCCTAACAAATTGTAAGTGTAGCAAAGCACAAATTGTCCTTTTTGGTGAAAGGACTGTGTACATAGACACGAAATTCACAAATGGTATAAAGCCTTTTCTTCCAGATGTCAGTTTGAGGGTTTTGTGATGGCCTTAATTATTAGCAGCTCAACTAATTTACCAGTAACATCCTCAGTTCCTTGCTGTTTTTTTCTATTTCTATATATGCTTACATTCTAAGTCATATTGTCATGGCAATGAAACTGTAACTTGCTTCTGGTGACAGTCATCTATCTCTGTGTTACTGAAGATGCAACATATCACTGTGTTATGAAATCTGAGAGGCACTAACGCTGTCCCATTGCCTACATATCTTGCATCTGTTTTATAGCTAAAGGGGTTTCCTTATATCCTCAATAAGCTAAGGACTAGATTCAGCTATTCTCCAAAGACTAACTGGATTTTCTGCAGACATAACTAAGGTGCTTTCAGAACTGAAGGTAAGATACTGGGCTACTCTTCCTGGTTCCTGTTCCAAGCCACTGGCTGGCACAGCAACAGACACCACTTCGTCCTCTGTTATGCAGTTTGTTACACTCAAATGACAGCCCCGTTCATCTGAAACATTCATTTTTGTTTCTACAACAGCCAGAACCAGTTTATAAAATACCCATTAAAATTTTTAAATTTGTAAAGTAATGCTAGAATGAGGATGATGTTAGGCAAGGCAAAAAGTTCTTATTCCAGCTGTTGTCAGTACTCATATTTGCACAGAGAGCGACCAACAATGTTCAGTCACTGCCCTTCATGACAGGCAGCTTTCAATAAAACAGAATCCTGTTTAAAACCACAGCATTGCTTGAGAAAAAAATATTTTAATAAGCCTGCATACTGTTTACTGTTCTGTCAGCAGGTTATATGATACCAATACTTCTAAAAGAACAGGATGTAATTAACACAATGGCTTGCAGCTCCTTTTTTCAGATAAAGTGATATTTTAAGGCTACAGTACTCTAGATGAATTATTTAGCTTCAAAAGAGTAAGACCTGCCTACAAAATGACTTCTGTCTTCCTACTAACAGACAGCTTGATCTGATCAACCGGAAGTGAGAGCTCAGCCTTTTTTTCCATTCTGCTTACTTTGAATTATAAAGTTAAAAAAAACTAACTGGCAAATAACATGCCAGCAACTTTAGCTATGCTGGTAACTTCATTGAAAATATGATAGAAAAAGGATTTTCTTCACTTATGAACTAACAGCCTCAAATGTTATTTTTGGAATTAATTCAGCAAATATGTTAAAATAGTTTTTTCATAGGCATCAGAAATCCTGACTGCATGTTTTATTATTCAAAACCATGTTCTAAAGGATACATGTTTGTAAGTCATGGCATTGTCTAGTTTTTCTGATAAATGTACTTAGTAAACTCTTATACTGAGGTCAAAAGGGAGTTACAGTTGTACAAAAAACAGAGCATGGTGTGATCATGTTTTCTGTTTTTTATGTTAGTGCTTTTGCCAGTCAGGAAGGCTGCCAGGCATTGTTACTGTCTCCTAAATACTGTTGAGTTCCTCCCTCTTTCCTTTTTTATTTATTTTCTTTTTAAGAGGCATTTGCCAGATAATTTTAAAGGAAAAAGGAGTGAAAATTCAGGCAGGCTGAGTCCTCTCCAGTAATACGGAGAAACCCACAATTCACAGTTGAGACTTTTAAGAATCTTCCAGCAAAGCGGAGCTATGGAAAGAAGATTGGGCAATCCCTGTAAGGGCAACAGAAGCTTCTGTGCCGGTTCGTTAGTGCTCGCCGATTCTCATAACACACATTGGCTTCAGTATACCACGTTTGATGGAGATTTTCAAATGTAACGGATTGGCATATATGCCTTGGAAACTAAACACACACTTTGACTAAGACAAACCTCTTGCAACCGACAAGCAGGAAAAAGGATGAGGATTCAGCAAAATCTGACTAGTCTGACCATCACAGTATTTTCCTGTCTCCACCCACCACAGCTCTAATAGTCCTTGGCAGTCTAGTTCTTTCTGAGAATGGCAAGAGGCTGGCGGTAACGACAGACAGGCACACAATGGTGCTGCATCAGCAAGGAATTTGAACGTGTGGCTAAATCCTAATTCTGCTGAGTTCCCCAGTGTACATTCTAAGCATAAACCTAAAAATTTTATAATGATAACCACTATAATACACAGGAACATGTATTACTGGGCTAGATAAACAGTAATACCTGGAAAAAAGCAAAATAATATATTGCAATATCGTAAAAAAATGCTGGTAAGGGCTTAGAAGCTTCATGTGAACGTGATGTCTTTAAGCGTAGAATCCAGGTTTTAAGCTGTTCCTCTGCACTCCTGAGTTCTTTAAATTGCTGTCATCTTTTAAAAAAGTGAACGTTACAAGAAGTAAATATTGCATGGGAGGGGGGGAAGAATATACTTACAAAGTAAAATATTTTGTTATATACTGGAAAACAGAAAAGGCCATGACATTTGTAAAAGACTGTAAACTTCCTCTCACACTTCCCTTTTTGCATCCAGCCTGAATTGCCACAATTTTGTCTTCCCAAGGTTGTGAAATCCCCGCTGAGGACCACTGCAGTAGTGAATGAATGTATGAGAACGTTGTAATGCATTTAAGCATTATAAAAAAACCCACTTAATTGTGGAAGTTTACCTATTCACAAGTACATATTTTATAAAATGTTTAGAGTCTGTAGTTACCTCTGCTGTATACAGGGGGTAAACCTCCCTTGCATTATGCTGCCAGAGCAAGTCACCTTTACGACACAGGGCAAATAAAGATCTTAGTGGGGTTTATAAAGTTTTGGTGGCAATGAATCTGAGCTAACAGCTGCGCCTGCAAATGCACTCAGTGTCTGCAGGAGGTGAGACTGTCCTCTACAAGAGTTGAGGCAACTATTCTGCAAGCGTACAGCCAGTTGTATGCTAAATGATGGTCAGGTTTCTACCGCGCTTGATTTCTGTTCCTGTTCCTCTTCCTCACTTACCCTTCTCACCCTAAATTCACAATAGCCTCTCTCTCTCTGTGTCACATTTTAGCTTGAAATTTGTTTTCCTCTCTCAAGGGTGTAAATAAAAGAAGTATCTTACACAGTTTAGAACAAAAATAAGATAGGTTTTACCTTTTGAAGCATTGCATTGCCCTGGTGACCATTGACATTGCTGTGGCTGATCTCTCTTTTGTATTGATATTCATAGACCTGATTAGTTATATTAATAAGTAGAGTTGATGGCCCAGATTTCAGCTTTTCACATTCATAAACAGTTCCACTTTCAACTTCTGATGCTTTTGTTGCGTATCGTATAATTAATCCCATTACGAGACCTGGAGAGTGAAAAAAACAAAGCAAAACAAAACCAAAACAGATTCAGTTACTTTTAAGTATGCAATGATACACAATTAGTGGTTTGGAAAAAAATGAAATCTCTTAAAGCGAGGACACCGCTTTCTTGGTGTTTCCACCTTCACAGAGGTACACCTCACTCAGCATTGACCATATTTTATGATGACCATAACATACTCTTCCAAAATGGTCATTTCATTAGAACACAGATGTTGGTTTGACATATGCTCTGCTGTACTCCTATTTTTGTGATCCAGTTGCTGGAATCATTCTGATACAGTTATTAACTGAGTTGCTCAACCACCGCGTTTTCAGTAAGTATGTAGAGAAGAGGGACACCTGCATAACTAATGTGCTGTCCTGATCATACAAAAATCAGCTGTGCTTTTGGTGATTTTATACACTTCATTCATGGGGGCAAAACTCTGACACGATATCCTTAGGCACATTCTGCTTTCTGTAGAAGACTGTTTTTGAGACTGTATAAACATCGGAAAATAAAAGCAAGAATAAGGAAAGGAAGATTGAGACTGGGATTAACTGATTTGATTTGATTTGATTTGATTTGATTATCTACAATTTAGGACTCTTATCCAAGACAGACATTTTGGCTCCCTTTACAGTTAACAGAGAGGAAAATGCACTTCTGCAGTTGTCCTCTGGAAGGTACGCTTCTTTCTGTTGGCTCTAGTGGGAGCTTGCATGATTACTTCAGAAGAGGTGACTAATATTTAGCTAGATAACATTACTGAGATTATTTCAACCCTGAGGGACTTGTATTTGGTTTCAAATTTAATTTCCATGCTTTTTTAAAGTCCTATGCATATCATGAACAGCTTTACAGTTACTAATTATGAACACATTCATAAAACGCTAAGAATAGTAAGATTAAATATTGATGGAAGACATCTAAACATCTAGATAGATATACTTACTAATGAAAGATGAGAAAGAAATTAAATTACAGGAAATAGCAGATAAGCATCTGAAAAATATGATGTTAAAGTGTAAGTTTTATCCAGTAATCAGATGCCACGATGATAAAAAGTGATAATATGTCTAGAGAGATAAACAGGTTGTCTTTGTTATTGACACATTTTCCCATAACAGAGACTCTCTGAACTGCAGATTTCTAGCATGCATAGAAGGCAAGTTTGTAGCTTCTGGGACTGATGCTACTACAGAGTAACAGCTGTATAGCTTGTTTAGGGTGCATATGCATTTATGCTTGTTTTGTATCTATTGTTTAGTACGGTTGGTTTCTTTAAACGGTAGAGGATTTAGATAAGGAGTACAAAATCGCAAGGCTGCTTTCTTAAGTCATACACCATTTGTGCAATAAATCAGATAATAAATCTAGCTGTAGTAAAAGACAGAATTCCTCAAAATTATAAGGGAAAGCACATATGGGAAAAGGGAAGCAAGAACTGCATGTGCTACTGTGAAATATGACTTCTACAGTGGTCAGCCCCAGATGTCCAAAATCATGAGTCAGAACCCAGGAAACCATTAATTAGTTACAACAGTCAGGGTTTTAATCTTATTTTTATAAGTTTTACTCTAGAAGAACAACATATTTCATTTTCAACTTAAATTTCAAGTACATTAAAAATTCAACTTTATTTGATGCTTGGACAAGACTTTATGTTTCCTTCTCATTCTCTGGAATAGAAAACTATTAGTTTTTCCTTTACCGTTTTTATTCTATACCTCAATGTTTTAAACTATAACCTCTGTTCCACTTCTGTTATCAGGTATTACGCAGACTTAATCAGCTCAGGTAACAAATATTTTTCAGACCACCAATGCCTGTGCAAGGACACTGGCAGAAAAGGACCACTTAAGAACAGGAATATTTGGCAACACAGTTTGCTAGAATCAGTATCAGGTCACAAGATGGGATACGTTTCGAATAATCAGGAGAAAGAAGTGTTTGGTTAGAGGAATGCGCAGTTACAACCTATTCACCTATCCCATTGTCTCCTCCTTCATTTCCCATTTCTTTCCTTCTGCATTCTCTCTGTCTGCTTACCAAATTTCCCTGTATGTCCCTCATTATCTTTCCCACACATGATTCTTCTGTGCTTGCCCAACTTCTTATCTTGCTGCATTTACTGGTCTCTAACATTTACCTGTTCATTTACAGCATCTGTCGTATTAACCTGCCTTTTTCTGGATAATTTTACCTAGACCCTCACACTGTGTCTTCCAAAATTATGTAGGACAGTAATCTCTTTTTCTAGTAGCCATGCTTCTGCTATACCGGCAACAATAGCATCGTGCTTATTGGTACAAGTCTTGCTATACACAGAAGACAAGACTTTAAGGAAATAGCGCTATTTTTAACTGAGAGCTCAAAAGTCATGAATGAAGAGCTAAAAACATGAAAGTGATTTTAAAAAAGTTTAAATCCTAATATTCAGAGTCCTTCTCATTTATTTTTTAGCCTTTGAAGTTTAATTGTTTACACGGCTTGTACACATAATAACTTTCAGAATGGTGACATGAAACTGCTCAAGGGAGATGAGCGGAGACCAGCTGGCGCTGCCTTTACCATCTCTATTGTACAGCCAGGTGGACTACCGTGTCCTACAACATTTTGAGATTCGTAGTGTGTGTGTGGTATTGGCTAATATAGCATATACTTTGAACCATATTCTGTTTGATAGTTTTAAAAATGAAAACAAATGTTCTCAATTATAGTAATGTAATTGCATTGAATTGTTAAAGGGCAAATTATTTCAACCTGTAGTGTCAAGCTTAGACTAGGAGCAGAGAACTGTTCTTATTCTGTATCCTGAGAAGATATGTTATCTTCAGCTGTAGTCTCAAACTGCCTCTGTGGGAATTTTCTGGAATGGAAACAAATGCAATATAGTCCTGCAAGACAGCTCTTGAGTATAAATAAATCCATTTGCAGAAAAGGAATATTTAAAAATATGATCACAGTAACTGTAGAGAAATAAAGGTCAACACTGACTGAGATCTACAACTGGAATTCAAGTTTGCGTTTTGGGCGATTGTGAGAGTATCCAACAGCATACACTTATTGGAGAAATTACATTAGAGAAGACTCTAACAATCAATATACTCAGGGCATCAACAGGGCTTTGAGGTCCTTGTAGCTCTCAAGGAAATTCTATAATGTATTAAATTTGAACAAAATGTGGACAGGATCCATAATGATGGGTTGATTCAGAATATTCTCAAATGCCCTATGGAAAGTTCAGACAAAGACAATTGCTATCACTGCACTATATTACAAGAGGCAATATAGAATTGTATTCTTCCTTCAGTAATAATAAATGTGCCAGAGACCCTATATAAACCCCCCAGTGAATTAAATATCTGGGAAGAGTCTATTTAATATTTTAGTAGGTTTATCATTTATGGAATGCACTTTCTGCTTTAAATCATTATATAACATTTCTTTCATGATAGAATTCAGGAGACAGATTATATTCTAATAGAAATAATTAATTTTTAAATAGGTGTATAATGTACTCTCCTTTCAACTACTCCCCCCTCCAAACGGAAATAATGCTTTTGTCGTGTATCTTCTGAAACATTCTTTATAGTTCATTTAAAGAAAAAAAAAAACATTTGGATGTATCTACTATGGAAAAAGACTAATAATTTCTAATTTCCCTGCAATCATTGTTTCGTGGCAGAATAATTAAACATGAACATTTTCTCACAAAGTTCTATGGACTTTGGTATGTAAAAACATACCTTCTGTGCAAACAGTTCTGATTTCACAGAGGCACGCACAGAAAGCCTGGCTTTACCATGTAAGTTTAGGAATTTGGCAGTTAAAACTCCCTGAAGACGAGTCACGAATGATGCTGCATCCGTTACCTGATATCACAAGTAGGTATTATACTAAGGTACTGGTAGACACGAATAAAAACGTTTCAAATAGTATTCCATCAGTTAAGGATGTAGGTAATTGTAAACGCACTCTTACGCAAGGCTAAACTTGAGTGTACTAGCACAGAGTATCTATCTTGTATTCTAGGAGTCCAAATCCAATTATAAATGTTTTCATCTCAGCTTCCCCGTATTTAAGACGTTTTACTTCAAAACTAGTACCAAGGCTTCTTTTAATTCATGTTTTAAAGTACATTTATTTAAATGCAGGATCAAAACAGAAAAGGGTGTAACTAATGTTACGGATTTTTTTAAAAAAGTTTGAATTGTTCTTTGAAGTAAGATCTTGCAGCAAAATCTCGCTCTAGAGCTCAGTCATCTTTCGACTGAAGGCAATGCAGGTTTTCCAACTTCTTCAGTAGAAGAAAGATGAAATCCTTAATCATAGATGGGAGCATTTGACGAGATTTCTTAAGTCACTCATGCCAAACTCCTGAGCTAAACAGGACTGTTCTTTCCCCAGGATTTTATCTAGTCAGCCGTTAAATGCCTTCCTTACTAATGACACTCAGGGATGCAGTTTTTACTGCATTACTTGATTTTTCCAAATATTTTAGATTTTTTTCCAAATTTCTTTGTTGCCCAAGAATGCTATTCCTTTCTTCATCTACCCACTACAATATCAATTTCTGCCTCAATCGTGATCTTTCCATGCATTCTGAATCCTGACAATCTCTCTTCATTATGAATGTTGTAGCCAGGAAGACAAAGAAGTTTTCTTCATTATTTCCTTGAGGGCTAGAGATTCCTTTTTCTGGGACTTGTTACATCCATTGCTGCCTTTGAGAGTTAGGGGTAGTCAGAACACACTCACAATCAGAAGAAAACTACAATTATTCCACACAAGAAGCATAATGGATTTAGGAGGTGTAAGACTCATATTGCCTAATCATTAGACACCCCCACCAAAGTTGAATGAACAACTCTGATATGTGCCTCACTTCCAAACGTGCTGCATAGGATCCTCAGAAGATGCTGAGGAAGGGCTACTGTGAGTCAGCTTTCCCACTGCACACCTGCCAAGAGCTGAACAACTGGAGGGAAGAAAAAAAAAGAGCATGGTAGCCCTCCACTCCCCCGCCTCCAATCCCCTCACAACTTCAGGAAGCATCTCTAACCACTGCAACACGAAGCCATTTCTCATGAGTGCTACAATGACTGTGTTCTCTCATTCATCCTTTTTATGTTTTCCTTCCAGTGTGATCAACTACTCCCACAGAACACAACTCTGAAGGCAGGTACATCTTTAATGAGTCTCACCTCCATCCTAATGGGCATTGCACGTTCCCTAGAAGTGACAACTAATCAAGCTGAGAACAATTTCAACCAAAGTTGCTAATTAACTTAGCAGATAAAAGGCACAGATTGTATTGGTGGGGTGGGGGTGGTTTGGTCTGTCGGTCTGTAGTTTTTGTTAAATTCTGGCTGCCCACCTGCATGTGTGCTTTAGCCTCTTAATCAGAGGTAACTGGTGGCACCTGTATATAGCCCTAACACCTAAATTCTGGGGAGGATGAGAAATTTGGGTACTTACACTCAGTTTTTCATTGCGCTAGCTCTGGGCTATTCCCCCACTAATGTGGAGGGTCATGACTTATGCATTCTATGGGGAATTTGGAACCTAACATTTTATGACTGAGATATCTAAAGAGATTGGGCCCTACAGGAGCTGGCTAACAGGCACTTAAGTCTTTTATGGGGTCTAGCACTATGAGAGAGGCCACCTACTCTTATCTGAGAGAAGCGGCATTCAGTTTTTGTTACTGCTTGCGTAGATAATCTACCATGCTAATTCTGACTATGCTGTTGTATAGAAAATGGTGCTGATAATGTATATAAAGGATGCTCTTCCCTTTCTGGGTGGCATAAAGTTAGTCTTTCATACTTGCCTCCCTCCTTGATATACAGAAATCAGGAAGTAAGTTGAGTTTACTATTTGGGATCTGTTTGTGAAACCAAGCTACAGTGTGCAAACTTGTTCTCTGAGACACTGGAAAACAAAGGAATGAATGAATAAACAGGTAAGTCTGTATTCTTCTTCATTGTTTGTGGGTGATTTTTCGGTTTGGTGTCAAAACATACAAAACAATTTGAGTGTTTAAACACTTTCAAGCTAAATGCCTTGAAATGTATATATAAGCACACGTAATTTTTGGGGGTGAAATATTGTTGAATTCCTGTTCAATTAATTCTTGTGAATTAATTTTGGGTTATGCTAAATGCTTTCGATTTCTTGTTTGCAACTGCAGAAAGATTTTTAATTTAAGTATAGCTATATTTAGTGTTGAACTATTGCTTTGGTTAAAAAAAAAAAAATTGTTATATCTCAGTTTTTAAAGTTTCTAAATGGATAGTTTTCCAGTATGGGCTTTTCTTTAGCTGGAACTATTAAGTCTAAAACTACATTTTCCTACAAAGCTTATGCAAAACCCCTCCAAAACAACCCTTTTATTTGTTCTATACTTTAAATAGAACTTTCTATCAGGCTGTTCCTAGTGTTCAATTTGTGACTGTTCAGCACTTTGCTGTAGAACTTCCTGTTTTTATATTTCTGTGGTGTTTTCTTTTTCTTCCCCCCCGCCCCGGTCTTCCTCATATTTCACTTTCTCCATCCTTTCTACTGCTATACCCCTAATGGCACACTGTCTTGATAGGGACTACAGACCCATCTATCACCCTGTGGGACACAGTCTGCAAATAAGTGGCCATATTCTTCTATTGCTTGAAGCAAAATTAGCAGTTTCTTGTGCTGCTATTTGTGTATCTAGCATATAGCTCAACGGGCTGGAGTAAACCAAACTGTAGCGCAGGGACTTTTGGTTTGTACAAAGCAGGTGTAAACCAGAGTTGTTCTGATAAAGAAGGCGAAAAATAGAGGGCAGGATTCAGCTCACTGTCAGTGCCTGATGCCATGAAGATTTTTCTCCCGGAGTTGCTACCTGTTGATCTGACACCTTTATCACGACTTCTGAAACTCCACTTTCTTTTCATTATTGCTATTCCACAATACTAAAGATACCTAAACCCATATCCAAAATTTCTAAGGCTATAAAGGACATCATCAGCTTTCTAGACCCTATGAATAAGCTTTTTTTCCCTGTTTGAAGGTTGCCATAAATAATGCAAGACTAAATAGATAGTTTATTTACAATCGTGAGGAACGTTTCCTTTGTTCATGAACGTTTTAATAATTCAAAAGCTCTGTCCTGCTGGAGCACTAATCTCTTAACCAGCTCATCATATCCTTTTGATCAGTTATCTTCATGATGTGCAGATTATGTTCTGGGCAGGTAGAAAATTAGAACCAAAAGATAGATAAAACTAATTAAGTACTGATTTATTTGTGTAATGTTGTATTGCCCCATATTTTAGTTTAATGTTGATAGGCTTTTGTCTAAATCTTCAACAAATGTCATCAGCTGCACATGGGAAACAGCCCAATAGTGTAAAGGATGCTACTATAGAAGAGTCACCCATGTAATTAAAAAAACATTGTCATAACGTACAAGTTGATCATAATGAATATATTGCACAGCATTTCATGGTTTTCCTTTTGAGAGATGTTAATAGGAATGCAACAAGCAAATGTATTCTCAGTGACGCTATGAAGCTCGTACTCTGTAAAACTGTTAAACAACAATCTAGGTGATGTCTGACAATGAAACCATTGAATTTAACGAAGTATCGTGTGATGTGTATTTCCATCTCAACTGACTCAGTTGAAGTGTGTTTTCTATGTGCAACAGATCTCAAGATTAGAAACAGGGCATATTATCAAATATATTTTCACAACTTTAAAATAAATGCAAGGCAGATGAGAATTAAAGAGATCCCATGGGCTTCCTCACCCAGGTGTCAGGGGCTCAGTGATTGGCTTAATACAAGAGTTTCTTCTTTACTTGCTTTCTTCAAAGTATCAAGTCATTTGTGAAGATATTAAGTGAGCCAAGAAGATGAAATAGCCTGTGTTCTTGAGATTTCCTACAGTTAGTTTATCTAATGAAATATTTTGAAAGGGATACAAGGAGGAGACTTCAGCTGCGGTCCTCCTGTGGAACTGAGATAATCTTAAAATGTTTGATATAGAAAGAGCAAAGGAAGCTTCTATCTCACAATGTAGGGGTCAGTTGCCTTTTCTGTGGCAGGCTGGCAGTTGAACCCATAGAGCTTTTTGCACGCAGTGTGCCACGATAAACAAATAGTCTTCAGAATATGCAATTTTAACAAAACCAGTTTTGGGTATTGCACTGCTAGAGTACGTTATGCACATAGAATAAGTCTGAGTCAAAACAGCCTGGCATTTACATACTTAATGACTGAGCTGTTGGTTTGTATCTTCCATTTTGACAGTGTTACCCTCCTATATGTGTTTTGTGGTAACATTTCTGTTACCAGTCACACGCTTTTTGCAAAGTGAAACAACAGTAAGAGAGAATGACAAGAGAAATCATTATACATGTAAATGAATACCATTAAACTAGTGAGTACTTCTTATCAGTGGACAATGCAGAAAGTTCTAAATGAAAGTGATACACAATATTGCAAAACTTCATAAAAGAAGATTAGAACTAGACAGGCAAACTGCAATTACAGTACAATGACAGCATTCAGAGAATACTTGAGAGGCTTTCTTCACAGTCTGTTTTTCAAAGGCACAGAGAAAAACCAAAATAAAAATCTCAAGATCATTTAAACTTTATTAGACAACATGGCTGGATTCACAAGGCTCCTTAGTCTAACACCTTTGAATGTTATACAAAACAAGCATGTAAAATACGTAAATTAATCTCTCTCACTGTGGTCATTTCCTTCTTTTGAAAACACTAAACTCCCTAACTCCCAAAGTGTCATGCAGAGGCTGTCTGCCCATAGAGCAACATAACGTGCACATCGTGAGGATAACCAGCTCATGATAGTTGCTCCCTTAACAAGTCAGCCTCTAGCTACTTCATGAGATGCTGTTACATTATTATTTTACAGTACAGTTATGGAGCTGATGACATTTCATTTGGCACATTTTCTGAGCTTTGTCAGCACTTGAGATCAAGTGCTTGATCATAAATATGCAACTAGCCCCATGTTAAGCTGGCACTTGAATTTGTACTCACCATAAAGCATAGCTCCTCCAGTTTCATGCAGAAAGCGGAATCGATGGTTTTTAAACAACCAAATTGTTAATATTGTAAGAATGAGCAGAAAGTTAAAGACTAGCAACTCCACAGCTCCCTCATGATAAAACTGATCTTCATCTTTCACTGATACATATTTCTTCAACTTCTCCATTTCATTCCCTTTATGGAAAATATGTGCAAAATAAAACTAAAAAATAATAACCCAAAACACCGGAAGGAAGGTGTTATCACCTCTGGTACAATAAAAGTCCAGATACTACAGAAATTCACAGCAAGCACATCTGTTTCATTTGCAGCCTCAGGGTAAAGTGCCCCAGCTCAGAATTCAGCTGGGTTCTAGTTACAGCTTCCTGTTTCTCTCTTAAAGCCGCCCTGTCTCATTTTTAATGTTACGGTGTCATTGCTGGACTGCGCTTGCTCCAGCTGTAGATGCACAAATCGCCTCTAAGGCTCAGGCTCTCTTAATTTCTAAAATTTTGTTGTGAAACTTAGTCTATGTTCATAATATTTGTTCCTGTAGTTTACAGCATAATCTGAATCCTAAAAATCACATTTTGTCTTGATAGCTTAAGATGAAAAAAATGATGTTAAAAAAATGGCATAGTAACCTTCACTACATTTTGTGAGTTCAACAATCTTGCCTCTTTCCCACTATTAAATGTGACTTAGAATAAAGGTGGCATTTTACTATGGTGCAAAGGCAGAAGAAGAAAACAAAACAATGAACAAGGATTTCAAGATTTAAGCCTTGAACTTGTATTGATCCTGCAGAAAGACTGAAAGATCTCTGTAAAAGCAAGGGTCTAATTACCTAGAATTAAAAGCATTTTAAAACCCCCATCAAACTGAATAAAATGCAGTGGAATTGACTTTCCATCATTTCTGCTGTTTGCATGTTTTAATTTACATGGCCAGTATACACAAGTAATTTACAAGCCAGTATAATAGTAGAAATTGTCTCACTACTTATAGCTAATACTCATGGAAGCTTTCCTGTCCAAGCCCAAGTCCGCAATACATGTATTATACTGGAGAATTCCAAATAAACGCTCATCTTCATCAGAAAAAACCCTGATGCTGCTTCTCATTAAAAATGGACAATGTTCTCATTTTTTGTTAATCTCATTTTGGGCCAAACTAATCTGTACAGAATCCATTCCAAGTCGGGTATTTTTTCAAAGGTGAATAAAACAGAAATAAATACTTAGATATCCATACTCTCAGTAATTTCAGGGCTGTAGCTCATAATAGTATGAGTGTTTCTAAGGAGGCACTGTTGCTTCAATCTACAATGTTTTAAAATAATTTTTGCTTGGCAAACAATCAGTTGTGTCCTCTTTGTAAACCAATTTCATCATATTTTACAGGTTTTAATTTTTTTTTTTTCACTTTTATGAAAAGCAGGTTCCTTCTAGTTCTTTTCTTAATTAATGCTTTTTCTTTGCTTACCAGTTACTTTTTTCAGTCTCTATCACTGGTTTTACTCTGTCCTCGCCACTGTTTCACTGTCTTCTCTCCTTTGTGTCTCCCTCATTTTCTCTCTCTCTTTGTAATTTTACCTGATAATTTGCAAATATAACCATGATTATTTAAGTCAAAACTGTATTTCTGAACCAATTATCAATGCAGTCTCTGTGAGAAAAGTTGGCAAAAACCAGCTGATACTTCCCAAAGTAATGAACCATGCAACTCAATTTCAAGTAAGGATAAAACTTTGATGTTACCCTTTGAGAATTATTTATTACTGTATTTTGAATGACAAAATAATGTATAAAGGAATTAGGTGTAGCAATTTCATTACACAACTGATGCAACTCTTTTTAAAATGTTAGTCATGTAGCCAAGGCTTGTAACTATTATAAAGGAGAAAAATAAAAATGAAGACCTGACTTGGATATCATATTCACAGTTTAGAAATGACAGTGACCTTAGCGTTGTGAGACTGATCATCCATCTCCAATGTGGCAGTATAAAAAGCAAAACAAAAATAATTTGAAAATAACCACATTCAGTATTTATCACAACGAAAAAAAAAAAAGATTTATTTATTATGAAAACCAGAGTTCTTTGCTGCCCTTGTCAAATAGGTAATTTGGAGGCCCTTATAATAAAATCAATGGAAAAGAAGCACAAAACAGTGAAAGGAGGTAATTTTACACTGAGAATCTCGGTGACTATTCACCTCAGATTTGGGAGACTAGGCTCAATTCCCTTTTCTGTTTGAACTTACCTGTACCCATATTCCTCACCAGACAATAACAAGTTCCTCAGTCTTACTACTAGAGCAGTTGCGGTATGAAGTATTTGAAACACCTAAGTGTTAATTCCCTAAAGCTGCGTTTTCGCATTGCAAAACAGGGTTATAATTCTGCCCTGTCCCACAGGAGAAGCTGATGTTTGTTTGTGGAACAATCGCATGCTATAGGAATTTGCACCATGCCAGAGATTAAATGGAAACAAATAATTTTAGATCTAGTATCAGATTTGGATAATAAACATATTTTAATTTATTGACCCATAACAGAAGGTGGAAATTATGGAAATTTCAGAGTTATTTGTTCTCTGTGTCCTATCCATTTGCATACTGGCCACATCAGTTACGTTAAAAAAAAAAAGTACATGATCATATGAATAAAAGGTATATTTTTTAGGAGCAAAGGGGAAAGAATTTATGTTGCATGAACAACTTGAACTTTTTATTTCCCAGTCTTTTGCATGCTCTCTTGTAATATGAAATATTTTAGAGTGTATTGAGCATTCTGAGAAAAAATATTAAGAATATGCTATCACATGTACAGTACAAGTTACTAGGCAATATATTAGTGGGCAAAAAGTAGTACAGTTTCCCTGGCTTTGATTCCCCAGTAAGGAATTTGATATAGAGCATTTAAGTATGGTGTTTTGGTTGTGTTTTTTTAATGTGCTTGTTTAGACGTATAATTCAAGAGGGGGGAAAAAAACCCCAGAAATCTAACTTTACATGGTTATTAGATAACCAGAGACCAGACTTTGTTTAGGAAGAATTTTCTACAAAATGGACACACTATGAAAATAATTAAATTGTGTAGTAGTTGACCAGTCATGTTGCTCCTTGTGAAACTATTTTAGACAGAACTGTAAGGTCATCAGAGAGCATACGGTTTTTTTAGAGAAGCGCTGAAGGCATTGTCAGAGTTCTTTCACGTAAGAAAAGGCACCTGTGTCAGGAAAAACTTTACTGAAAAAACACTGCCCTCAGGAATGAGAATTTAGACACTGGTAATCTTGCTTCAGATATCACAAAGACTTGCTCTTGTTGGGAAAATGTTGGGGGTTTTACATTTGTCTGTTTGCTTAACTGGTTTTATTTGTTCTTTTGTCTCTACTGAACGAAAAGATCACAGGCTTGTTCCAAGGTTTTTTTTGTAGGTTATAAGTTTCTCAAATTTGAATCTTAACAACATAAGGGCTTCAAAATAGACTGTATCTGAAAAGTAAGACCAAGTGTCCCAGAGCTACAAACTTTTGAGCGTGTGCTTAACTTTCTGAAGGGGAACACTCCCAGTTAAGTCACTGATTCAAGCCTCACTTAACTGAATAGGTTTTGGACTTAACAAATTAATCTAGACACATACTAAACTTTCTCTTTACTGATAGTTAAAGGGGTATGTTTCCTTAAAGTTGGCATAATAAAAATATGTTTATACTTCAAGACCTTATTGCTGTATTGGATGAGTGATAAACTATGTATTCTATCACTTTAACTGCTGCTACGTTCTTGGTTATGTAGAAGTGAATTATTTTAGTAGGAAAAAACCACACCTCTACAGCAAATAGTTATATATTCAAGGCAGCCTTTGAGGATATATAACCATAGCTGGATCCTGAGACCAAGCCTCTCTCTTCTTTAAGCTATTGGAATATCTGAGATAGGCACAAAAAGGTTGGGAGAAATTATTAGGTTTTTACCTCTTGCAGGTAATGGCTTTAAATGCTAGGCTAAACAGTTCTGTTCCTACATATAGCCAGAATTTGGCAAGTGATTTTTGAATGTTTTCCTTCATGCACATAAGCACAACGCTAGACACCAGGGAAACATTGTAATCGGAGTTTCCTATTAGCTGAATAGAAGTTTTAGGCTTGCAAGTGTTGGACTTGGGGCTTAAACACTGCCAAAGACTCAGCACACCTCCTGTTACAATTTTGCAGAGAACTGGTTCTAAACAGCATTCATCATGTTGCAGGATTGGGCTTTTAGGTATTGCTTTCCTCTCAGAGGTGCAGGACAATTTCAAATCAGCTTTCCGGACATGGCCACCCATCATAGCTGCTGCTTCTGAGGAGTCCAGAAATGACATCCAAAATTGTTGTTTTTCTTTGCATTCTCAAACATTGTATTAATCCTTCACAGAGCCGTGAATACCTGTCTAATCCTATAATTGTGGCATTATCTGCAACCGGCACTAATAGACTTCTTAGCTCGCATGTCCATTGTGCCAATCAATAACTTTCTTTTCTTTTTGTTTAAAGATAAATTTTGATTATTTGAAACTAAGTATTTATCTTCCACAAAAATATGATAAAATCTGTAACTCCATGTGTTAGGGTTTTTTTCCTTTTTTACATTCTAAATTTCCTCAAATGACTCTTTTTGTCAGTGTTTTTCATCTTCCATTTCATTTGGTGCATAGAGCATTCTCTGTGAATTCCAACCAACACATAAGATTTCCGATTCCTGGGCAAAGGTATTTCTCCAAATCATGTATTAAGGTTTTTTCTTTCTAAATTAAATTCATAATTTATGTGTTTTTTTTCTATCTTGATGAAAGGTTTAGCATAGATACTTATTTTCCAGGGACTTTGTCCTAATGTTTTTAGCAAACTTCTTTTTCCCTCCAACCAGAACAGTTTAGCATTCTTAGTATTTGTACTGTGCTGTTCTAAAGAAATTAATGCAGGTTTGCATCAATTGATGTCTCTTTCATATACTGAGTTAATCTTACATTTTTTGGGAAGGAGATAAAATAGGCTTATAAGTTACTTATTGCCACTACTAATATTTATGAAGCTACTAAAGACTCAGGTATTTAAAATGGCCATGTTGAAGAAGTATAAGCTATTCCATAGGCAGATCTTGGAAGAAATTCTCATGCAGTGCTAGTGAGTAGAAAGCTGATGTTGCAGACTTTTCTAGTGACTGAATAATACAGACCGAAACATGCAAATACTTTTCATAGGTGATCTGTGCTAAGGGCCTGGGCTCAAAGGGAATACTTTAATTTATTTATTTTTTAATACGGAGAAAAATCTATGTATATAACTGAAAAATGTCACTTGTCTTGTAACTGGTTGTTTTCTATTTGACAACACGTTTGCCAAGTGACCATTTTTCTTTCTAGTCTTTCTAATTTAATGTCATCATTCATTCACTCTGAAAAAGTGCTACAAAAAAAGAGGTAGCGTGTTTTTTTTCTACAAAACATAGGATGCTTGTGTTTTAGCTAACGGCTGCAATTTACCTACATCTGTAGAATACCATTGACTTAGCTTGATTCCTTATAGACAGGATAATGCTTTCTAATTTTAGGATTGGGAATAGCAATGTTTACATCATTCACATGGCTTTTTAGGAATTCATTAATATTTATAAATGGTCTGAGGTCATTGAGTGAAAAGTGCTATCTGAATAAAAGGTAATCTTAATATCAGCTTTTGGCATTCACTTAGTTATTTTGAGTTTCCTTTGCAAATAAGTACTGGTGCTTATTTCATATTCCTTCTGTATCAGATAAGGCATCTGAAAAATATCCTAATGACTGAGGACAGAGAAGCAAAATTCTCATATCTGAGCTTTAATTTACTAATATATTCTAAATGGGCCAGATCTTCAGCTGCAGCAATCCACATGAGAGTTCACTACTATAGTATTGCTATGCATTATCTGAAATATGCAAAAAATATGAAGATCTGATGATTAAGGCAAGGTAACTATCAGATGCAACATGTTTACAAGTGGGTATTTTATACATATATTACTGGGGAAAATATATTTGAACTAACTAGTACAGGACCTTAAGAATGCTTTTTGCTTTTAATAATCTGATGACATTTTGGCATATATAGGCTGCTGAGAAGGATGCCCCAAATGTTTGGGGTTGTACACTGAGAATACCTAATGTGAACCCTGTAAGTAAAAAAGCCTGTATTAAAAGTTTCAATCCAATTAATTTTGTTATATTTTGTGATTTATGCTGTAACTATCTTATTGTTCTCTGCGTGCCATGTTATTTTATTAGAAATAAAGTTACATGGAACAAGATACCTCTTGACCTAAATTAAGCCAAATCACCTCTCCAGTGTTTCTTCAGGAATGTTTCGCTAAGTTCAATTATGGAAAAAAGGATGACTCTGGGTAGATGGGAAGTAGCTCTACTGAAAAAAGTAGAGCTTTCTGTGAAAAATACACAGAAACACAGTATGGCCTCAGAAAACCTTAACAATATTTGAAGTAAGGTCTCATTTGAAAAATTGTTGGCAATATGACCAGACAATCTGTCTCATTCTTTCTGTGATGAGGTCTTTCCATGTTCTTACATGTAACCACACTTTCAGTGGTATCCACCCCCCTCATCAGTTTCTCCTTGTAACTGGAACAACTTCTCTCCAAGTTTTGGTTGGTTTGCAGGTCAGATACAACAATAGTGTCTTGTACCAGCTGCATCATATTTGCAATATTGATAACAGATGATAAATCAAGAACAAAGGGATCTGGATAAAATAAAAAGCTACATTTGGGGTTTCAGAACTGACTACTAGGTGAATGAAGAAAGTTTTCACATGGAAGATACTTCAAATATTACTTAACAGGCCAAAGAATGAGCTGAAATAAGTTAAAGTTTCTGTTGGAAGGTCAAGTAATTCTCATACTACTGTGTTCTTACTACATATAATATTTGCTTCATCTCCCTTGGCAGGTAATTTTTACAAACCAAGAGGTAATAGTCTTGTTTATTTTCTGTGTTCGCCTTATCAACTCTACGTTATGAATTTCACAGAACAATAATCCTTTCTTCCCTTAGCTTGGTAGATGTAGAATTCTGCTCTTACAGAAACTATCAAGATTGAATAGAAAGCAAGAGGACTCTTATAAATGAGTAGAAAGATTCTCATCTTGGAAAATATAAAGTCAGAAAAGGAGCACAATTTAAGAATTGTAATTAATTACAGTAATCATAGTGGGAATTCCAAGCAGAGAGACAATACTTTAGCATCACTGGCAATTATGCAAGCATAGGAAAAGTACAGTCAAAAGTAAAAACAAACATTGAAAACAAGTGCATCTGTATATGTAAATAAAAAACCTCTGAAACTGAGAAATCGACCACATTGCCAGTGCACGGATAACAAACGTTCCGTCACAGCTTGCTTGCCTAAAATCCCCAGACAGACTGGAACAGGATTAGTGGGATCACAACTGGTTATCCTTCTCTAATCCATTCCAGCCAGGAAGATCTGCCTTGCTAGCTCCTGTTCTGATACACAACTGCCTGTGAAATACTGTGGGCTAAGGCCACTTAAGGCCACTAAGCCCACGGTGGTGGGCTAAGTGTCAGTTTATAACTGCCAGGCCTCAACGTATTTTGAAATCTGTTCTTCTACTGCTTAGAAGAGCCTTCCTATGAAAACAGTTTATTTGCTGGTTGCTATTGATCCTGTCCTCTCTTTTTTTTCTGAGGTCAGACTGTGGTTTTACTAGTGCTTATTTGGTATTGCTGGTATTCTAGCTACATGGGTAACAGAGTCTCTAGTAACAGAAATAATAGTCCACGTAATCTATGTATCTAGTATACTACACCTATTACTCTTAGCCAAAAAATAGCTTTACAAATAATTTCTGCTTGCTGGAATACACCTTTCTATCCAGAAAGAAAAAGTCGTCTTTTTTTTTTAACTCCCTTCTTCGTAGCCTGTCTTACTCCCTAATCCAAATACAGTACTAATAATGATAAATGTACATTGAGTTGAGTGGAAGTGGACTTTTAATCTCCCAAGAGAGCTGTGATATTTCTGCTCATATGTCACTGTCTCCAGGCATTGTATCAACACAGGAAAATCTTTTCTCCCTTTTGATGACCAATGAATTCAATGCACCCTGTGATGTAATGACCAGCTCAACATACTAATCACCATGCTGGAAACAACATTTACAGACCAATTTCACTTAGAGAGCTGAAATGCTCAAGTGCATTTTTTTCTCTCCGAGAAGACAAAAATGCTAGCACTCCTGAAGGAATTAAAACTCTGAAAGACAGAACAATTTGCTTCTGTAAGTTATTGAAGTACAGTTGATCTGCTCTGTTTTAGACAGTTTTAGCCAGTAGGTTGAGAACTAAGATGAATTCTTATGAAATTCTGAGAAACTGATATTACCTATTTATTCAGTTTAAATCAATCTACATTGTTAAATGTCAGGATCACAAAGGAGGTATTTCCAAGTTTACTTCTGTGGATTTAATGTTCATTTTCAGCTTGAACTGCTGCCCTGCAGTATTTTCCCCATATTTTAATAAACTGAAAAATAGTCTAGATAGTGAGATTTAACTTAAAGATGCCAATTGTAAAGGTAACTTTTAAATTGTAGTTTCCTGATGGAAGACTACTATGGGAAGCTAAAAAGGGGAGACAGGTTCACTGTGAAATGTAATGTTCATTCACTGAAATCTCAGCACACGCAAAGGTTGATTTGCTTATCTCTGGCAGTCCATTTTTGGAAGGACTGTAGCACACTGACTCATGTTCAACCTGTGGAACCATGGACTTGTGCATATCCACTGGCTTAAGTTTAGTTTCCTGTACAGCAGGTAATGCATCAATCCCACAGACCGTGCTGCAGGCTGGGAGGTGTGAGGGCAAACCTTACCAGTAAAAACTGAGGCAAAAAGGTCATTGAATACTTTTGTCTCGTCCACGTCCTTTGTCACCATTTTCTCTGTCCCACTGAGCCATGGGTCTATATTTTCAATAGCCACTTTTGCTGCCCATGTACTCATAGAAGACCTTTTCCTTATATCTCTAGGAAGTTTCAACTCCAACTGCTTAAGCATTTTTCTGTACACTCAGGCAATGTCTCTAATATTCCTCCTGCATTGCCTGTTCCTGCTTCCACCTTCTTCATGCTTCCTTTTCCCATTTGAGCTCAGCCAGGTGTTCCTTCTTCATCCACACTGCTTGCTTGACTTTCTGCATGTTGGGAGGTTCTTGTGCTTTGAGAAAGTTATTTTTGAAGATCAAGCAGTTCTCCTGGGTCGTTGACATTAATAATACCCTGCCCTTCCATATGAACAGAGATATCGCATCACTGATTCAATTGTGTTGGGTATACAGCAACTACAGACTGTCACACAACAGCAAACATCCTGACTGTGGTTGACATTTAAATCTTAAAAAAAAAAAAAAAAGCCCTACCTGACAAAGCATATTTTTACAGTGCTTTTTGTTTTTCTCAGGTAGATTGTTCAATCGTATGTCACTTGGTGACTTCTGTTTCAGATACAAATTATATTACATTGTACTGTGTACTACTAATTTAACTGGCTGTTATATGACAAGGAGTGTTCTTTCTCACGAGTCGAATCTGAAAGTATATTCCACTAGAGGGCGGTCTTCACACATGAAATGAAAATCTGACTTGCAGCAGTGCTGGATCTTCTATCAATTCTTCAGGTTAAAGACAGGGCTTTTGGTTTATGTAAGAAACATGCATCAGTACACTGAATAAGGCCCCGTTTGGAATATGTGATTAGTTTTGTGACTTCATTTTCAGAGGAAGCATGCTGGTCCAAATGAGTTATTTTTAGTCTGTGAACACGAACATTTTGGAAAACTCCTAATTAAATTAAACATCTCACCCAAATTCGTATCTACCTGAGGTCAGCAGGAATCGGATTAGGCCAAAATCGTTATTTTATAGGTTCTGCCAATATCATTAAAGTATTTTTTGGCAGGGGTTTATGTTTACATATGCTAGCCTTTCTTATGTGAAGATAATGCTGCTGTCTTCCTACCTGAGAGGCTAAAAACATATTTTACTAAAATAGGGCTATGATGAGCAATGTTGTTTTCATTTCTATCAGTATCCAAACAGCAGCTGTTCCTTTTTTTCACTTGAACACTGTTTAAAAACTTGTAAATAAGAAATACTAAGAACAGTTAACCATCATTTCTACATAATTGCACTGTGCTACCAGCAGCAGCATTTCAGAAACATAAGTTGCATTCTTCCATACTGAAGAGAAAGAGGGCTATATTTATAAAGAAACGCAGGCACAAGAATCGCGCAGGCAGGTGTTTTGAAGATCCCAGTGGACTTAAACTCCTATTGCAGACAAGGTTTAGCCCTGCTTCTCTCCTGCAGTAACCAGTTATTCTTTAAGAGAATTATGTCCAAAACATAACTAATTTGGATCTGGGAATATCTGTCCGGAGGGCTGTATTGCTTCCCTTACCCAAGGGAAAGTCTGAACTGCTCCCTCTCTCATCTCGTCTAGCCATTGGCCTGTGCCCCCTCTTCCTTTGCCATTGTCTGTGTAGGTTCTGGACAATCCCTTCTCTTCGCTCCGGGCCATGTTTTACCCTTATGTTGCTTTTTGGTTCCAACCTTCTTATTCACAGACCTCTTTTCTTCCAACTAACAGTTTTCAAATATTTTTCTCTTGTTCTCTGGAAACTAGTTGCTATAGAGACACCTGATGATTACAGAGACAGTGACTACCTTTGTTAGAACCTCAGTTGCTATAGCAATGACTGTTGGCTACGGGTTCAATGAAATCTGCTGCATGGTACATGCCCTTTTACACAGCAATACAGCTTGTAAAAGCTTCTTTTAATTGTTACGCTCAGTAATGAAACCGTGAACCAAATGCTGTTCTAATTGAAGTCAGTGGGAGTTTTGCCATTAACTTCAGTGAGACCACAGTTTGGTTCTAAACTCCCATGTGCATTGAGAACAAAAGGAATCTACTTTCAGCACGGCAGCAAACAGAGTATGGTTCCATTCAGTTAATAACATCTGAACCCAGTAACAAAACTTGGATGTCTGTGACTATTTTAGTAAAGACTGACTTAAATGATAATCTCTTTTGGAATATTATAGAAATAGTCAATTCTCAGATCAAAAATATCATGGTCCTTGGTGGGGGTGTGTATTCTTTTAAAGAGAACAATCATGAAACAAAAATGTCATCTCTAAAATACTTAGGTCATTTGTTTTTCTTCAAGGAGAAATGATTCCCTAATGTTGCTTTGTGGAAATAGTGAAGAGAAACATCTTCAAAGACATATCGTCACGTCACAGAAGGGGTATCCCTACTGAAAAGGTAGATATAATGCTGTGCTTCCAAAGGCCGTTATTTCTTGTCAGTCTCCCTGATTTTTTTTGACATTATGGGAATGACCTCTGAAGAATGTCTTAAAGCCAACTTTGCCTTGGAGCTATTTCTGTTCTATTTAAGATATCCTAGAGATAGTTTTAAAGCTGTGGGAATCTAATTCAAGTAAAAGTTGAGATTGGAAAGCACTACATTTAATGTGTCCTTCCACTTATGTTTGTTTTGTTAGGCTATACTTAAATTATCATATATTATGACTGTTGTAGTCACTTGTTCCTTCTGGTGGCCTTTTAGGAACTCATTACTGTTCTCCTGTTTATCCACTGTTTTTGTGAAGCTACGTGGAAATCTGCTGTGAGTTTGTATCAGCAGAACAGAATTTTTTCCCCTTGATCCCCCTGAATAAGGTCTGAGTTTCAAGCAAGATTATAAAAGCTCTAATTTTCAGCATGCTTAGAATAAAAACTCTGACATGCCCACTTCAACAGCTGCTGCAAAATTAAAAAGCACTTGGAAGTCCTCTTACAGACTTCTACCATGCACATTTTGTATGAAAATCTTCTCATTTTAAGCAGTCAGAAATAAATAAAAGAAAATCATAAAAGTACCTGAAATAACTACCATTGGTCCCTTTCTAAAGATCTAGGCCAAAATGATCACAATGGAGTTCTTAATTTGCTGAGGGAAAAGCATAGAATGGAGAAACTGCCATTGCAACAGAAAAACTGAAGTCTTTAGTAAATCACACCTTGTATCGGCGCATATTTTGTATAGATTTCTACTAGAGTCGCTCCCCAGGTACTGAGAGATAAATGCAGAACACTAGAACTCTCCATGTACTCCCATGCTTTTGGTGTGCTTACTGCTTTGTAGCATTTTTTTGGGCCCAGACCAAGACTCTGAGAGAATCCAGGCTCACTTCTCTTTCCTTTCCTTTCATATAAATTCCTCAAAATTTGGCGTTTCTTCTTGCTGCAGCAGTCATTTCTGTTTCTCTTTCTTCTGCTCTCCAAAGATAAGCTGTGAAAGGCTCCCAAAATAAATCATAAAAAAAAATAATCCTTTCTTAAGAATTCTGCTCTCCTCTGGTGATCAGTCTCATCTGACGATCAAAGTCCATATTAGGCATTTCTTTGTTTTGGTACTAGCCTGTTGGGCAAACTGGTGGTTCCTGCTATTTACGCATGCTAGGTTTTCTGTGAATAGAGGCTCATGAATTGTTAACAACCACCTATTATGGATCCTGTGCAATTATCTTTTGGAATTTCTGATTGATATAGTCTCATAAAATCAGAATGAGAGAATAATTCAGGTTTGAAGGGACTTTGGGGGGGTCATCTGATCCAAAGTCTGAGCCAGCTTAGATCAGGCTCCAAATTGCTCAATGCCTTGCTGTTTTGTTTACTGGGTCCTTAACTTGCAGGTAGAGAAGAGAGGAAGAAAACAAGTACTGCATGAAATTAAGTTAGCAGTTTGAAGAAGTTATATATACACAAAAACCATTCATAATGTAGAGCTGAAATTCAAAAGATATACATGAATTCCATTGTACTAAAAGCATCATATGGTGACTCCTGGACTCCTGCATTTTCATTCCTCTATCAGTCAGGTCATGGAATAACATTAGAAGTGTTGGCTTTGTTGCTGAAGTTTCACTTTCTTATGTATTACATGAACGTTTTCCACCTATCTGTTATGGGAGACAAAGGAGACTAAAATACTGAAAATTCTTGGGGACCACTAATTTTGGTGAGATTTTCCATGACTCTGCTTTGCAGGAAAAGTCTTTATGAATTATGCACTGACTAATCTGCTCTATATCTGAGGCATGCGAGGAATTCTGTCCTGTCTTCTAACATGCATACACAATGTATTTTGGATTATTCACATACTCTGCTTGGATGCCTAGTGCATTCTTGTATGATATATGGACAAACCATATTCTGGTATTCAAAAGAGGTATACTATTTTCCATATCTTTCTAGTAAGAATACTCAATCTGAAATGGGCAACAAACAACTTAAAGCCGTGTCTGTTGCAATTGGAGGGAGAACAAATATTAATTCCCGGTTTGACGACATTCTTTCTACCCATGCCGCATATTAAAATTTACAGCAGTTCTCTGGCACTGGTAGGGAGAGGAACTATGGGGGCTCACCATCCTAATTTACTAAAGGCTTGGAACAAAGCTGGGTTTGTGCATCTTCAAGTCACATGTGTTGTTCTGGCAAGTGCTCCTTAAGTGCTTAACTGATTACCCAGTGGGCTTGCAGGACACTGAAACTTCCATGGATGCTGATGCCTCTCACAGCTTAGGTGCTTCTTAGGAAAAACAGTATCTTCTCAACATCCTTAAAAGCAAAAGGAAATGAATTTAGGAGAAATCAGCTAAGTATCCCAGATAGAAAGTGGTAGGAAGTTATTCAAGCTGAGCTAGAACTTGTGGTGTTGCTGTTTTGTTCTCAGACTTGTAGTTAACAGTGTTCTTTATCACCTTGTTGTCCCCTCTCTTGTCAGTCGTCTTCCATCTCCATTGGATGCAGGCCAGGAGAAACAGTTGTTGCTTATAAGGCAGCTTTAGCAAAAAGAAAGAAAAAGGGTGTTGAACTTAGATTTACTTATTGTTGTTGCTTGATTTTTCTCCTCTGGAGCACAGCTTGAATTCTTCCATGAAGAATGTTCTCTCCACCGTGCCTGACAGTCTAAATCTGGCAACACTCTACCTGCTGAGTACAGCCCTCCAGGTGTACAAAAGATAGCAGGATAGGTCCTCACCTACCATAACTAAGATTCTCTAAAAGGAGAAGAGCCATAAATAAGGGATTACTAGATATATGTCTCACAGCAGTCCTTTTTTTGTTTGTTTTAGTATCAGCAAAACCCAGAACTTCTGGGCATCCACATATTCTGTCACTCCAAAGTGGAGTGAATTGAACTCATCTTGGAAAAGAGGAAAAGTTGCAGCTTCCTGACGAGCTGGATCTTACTGGATTTGAAGACACAACAGTCATAAAGATTCATCACTCCTCCTGTTGTTGCTTCCACCTTTTTCCCACCTCCTAAATGTATAGAGAAATAGCCTTTCAATGTAGTTCTTCATATATTCCACATGGAAAAAACCCTGGGTCTTTTGGGGGTCTTAAATGGGATATATTACATCATGAAACGTGCTTGTCATGTTGAGTTAATGGGCAGGCTTAAAGGTTCTCTTTGTGACTCTGGAAGACTCTGCCAGCAAAGCATAAGCTATTTTGTTTGAGTATTTGTTAAGTCTGGTTTTGAATATGGCCTTTTGTTGAAAGACAGATTATAGGTGAGCAAAAGGTCAGTTATTGGCTCTGAAAATAAGCAATTTCTTGGGTTGCATTTGCATCTTGCATACTCATTATTTTTTAGCGGTTTTAAAAGAAGTAAAACTGAAAATACCATTACCTGGCCTCATGAGTTGTTCCTTTATCTAGGAATTATGCACTTCAAAAATAACATTAAATATTTGGAATGTAGATATTGTAATGTTTTGTAATGATACGTATTTTTCATGTCTTAAGATGGTAGAAGAAAAGAGAGAGTATGTTAATATTCTGATAATACAATGGGTTGAGTTTTCCCAATGAAAATACAGATTTCAAAGTCTCCTCCTAAATCTCCCATAGAAATCAGTCCTATGGAATTTAATAATTCACATCTCACAGAGCTAGACTTCTTAGGGAAAAAAAAGTCAGTAAAAATGTTTTAATATATTATTTAAAGTTACTGACTAATATATGTCATTCAGCATATCCCCCAAATGGAATATTATACGCTGAGAAATACCTTTTACTGCACTGCTTTTTTTTTAAAAAAAAAAAAAGTGGGTCACGCAAGTTTTATGTGATATTTCAAAAGATATAGGGCATTTTAAAAGATACGATAAGAGCACATTTTAAACTGAATTGTAGTCATAGTAGGCAAATAGAGGAATATTTGCATACCAAATGGGAATTGGCAAATTTCCTTAATATTTTTAGAATTTCTATTAAAACAATAATTTTGTGAAGGTAAATAGTACGATTTTTGATATTGAAAGAACACCTTTGAGACAATCCTCCTCAAATTTATCACTCATTTGAAATGGATGGGAGGGACCATAAGATTAACTAGACAGATAAACAATATATTTTAAACAAATTTTGCTCTGGAATTAAATCTAGGGTTAGCCTGGTTAGTCATCAGCTCAGCCATAAATTGTTATTCTGTTTCAGCTTTGCTTTTTCTCTCTGTGCAATCTAAATCCAATCCAGACACATTTGTTTTGCAGTTCATAAAGGTGATGTTGCCATAAAAACAAGCAATTCACTACTTTTTACTTGTGTTCTGCCATTCTACCTGGACTCATTGTAAAAATGAATCCCATTTCAGATTTTTACATATGAATTTAGACACTTTAGGCCTCTCTTTCTGACAATTCTAGATAAAATGATTTAATAGAGTATATACTTTGTCCTAAGGAAGCACTGAAATGACTTTAAATTGTCCAAACATTTTCATGTAAGTGAGATAACATTTTCAAAAGTACTGTAAATAATGGATTTTGTTTCCAGCATTCATATTGGTAAGCAAAAGCTGCTAGTAATACCATTATTTGAGCTTCTGTTGCAAAGCAAATAGAAGTCCATACAGTGTTATTTAATGGGGAAAAAGATTTATTTCTTAAATAATACTAGAAAATGTTGGGTTTTTTAAATAGGATATGCTATTGAAGAAAAGCTGCCAATAGCTATACAGAAGATGCATCTTTTCTTTCATTTCTGCCCTCCATTTCAATCCCATTTGCAGAAAACTAATGTTTTTGCTCCCTGGGCACTAAACTTTGGAGTGGAACTCATGGGCCTCCATTTTTAAGTTACTTCCACAGTGCACAGAGGTTTCCATGGGAGAAAGGCATTTCTAAAACTGCAGAATCACAGAAAGCTGAGATCTTGCCAGTCATGCAGCCTAAACAGTAAAGTATTACAGTGGCACACCAAAAAATATCTGTTCAGATATGGTATTTGTCACTTCTGCAAAACTATGACATATGTTTGGAATCTTCTGGGAAATTAGAAAATCCCATGCTAAAATCTATGCTTTGGGTGATGTTTTCATTTGTCCTGTAAACATGTAGTAACAACTGCCTTTGCTTCAGTTTAAGACACAGTAGGTAAACACATGTCAGAAACACATGAAATAGCTTTATTTTTTCAGAAATGTTTTGCACTCCTACAGTTGAACTGTTGTAGTTGTTAAATGCAAGCATACACATTTTTTTTTTTTCAGTGTACCTCTGCAGTGTGAAATGTATATTGACTCCACTGAACAATATTATATCATAAATAGGTTGAAGAAGAGCCTTCTGTTAACTTGAACACTGAATAGCGTACTGAGGAAGATGAAATTAACACCATTTCGTGCCACACGTAAATAAGTGTGGAAAAAATATGATAGAATCTTCACATTAGGAGGTATTTTTCAGAACCGCAGACCTGGCTATTCAGCATATCTGAATACATGGTGCTCTTACTGTAAACTCTGCAGTCTTTTTATTCCTTGTAGCATTTATGTCAGGGAAACAGGATTTTCATCAATAACAGCAGCATTTAGCCAGACCTTTAAAAATTCCATTGAAAGAGAAAAACTGTCACAGTGTTGGTTTACTGTCCTTTTCCTGCTGGAGACCTAAGGTTGATTTCTGAGTTGGGTCACAAATGTAAAGAGTAATTTCATGCCAGTCACCATCTGTGCAGCATCACAACATTACCACACATTCTAGCATCATTCAGAATGCTATGAAATCAAAGTTGCAAAGACACGCATCCTTGCCTCAGTAGTGAGATAGTGCTGCTTGGGAACACTTAAGTAGCACTACTGCATGATGGTTCATTCTGTTATTGCTTCACTTATTAAAAGCAGATTCTCATCCCTCTTGCATCTGAGGAAATGAGATCACAATTTGGCCCCATAACAGCAAAATAACTCATTTGCTACCTAATGTGTTACTCCATTAAGCACCAATATACCAACCAGTCACAGATGTAATTCCCTAGTTCTTGTTTTAATCCTGCTATGCTTTCAAATGCACTTCTAATGTTGGAGAATTTTTCTGCATGGAAATATAATTACATCTTTAAGTTGAGACCATGAAACACTGCAGCTGGCAACGGTGATTTTGATACCTACAGATAGATTGCATTAAGCTAACTTCGCTACTGAAAACTGACAGGGCTTACAATTATGCCTTCACTAGATCTGCAAAAGCAGAGCAGGGAAGCAGCATTTGTAAGACTGCTTTGTGCCAGATGGCACACCATGTCAGAAAAATCTATTTGAGCCCTTGTGTTCTTGCATTATAACCAGCAGATTGTCAGCTGGAGTGAAGTACAGGAAGTGTGTAATTTAACTGACCTTGTCTCTGTAGGAATTGATTCAGAATCAGAGGATGAAACTATTGATGCTTTGACTTGGGAAGGCCATTTCCTTTTTTCTTCTCTCTCTTATACAAGATGTATCACTGATTGATAAGGACTGCTGGCAAAACTTGTTCTGAAATGTGAATGATGTGTGAGCTTGAAAGGCATGCCATTTTAATAAAATAACACTGTAATACTGCTTCTCAATCCTATGACCTCAGATACCCAGAAGTAAGTTTCTTTGGATTGCAAATTAAAAAATACATCTCTATTCATTTTTATGGTTGCATTCTAGAAACCATGTATTTTCAGACTGTGATCTTGAATTCAGACACAAAATCAGGCTGCTCTGTAATTGATTTGCAAACTTCCCCGGATAAGCCACTTCAGTCTGAAGACCCAAAGCACCTTGTCTCCTAACACAGCGTGGCCAGTAAGCACCAACCTTTCAGTTACCTTCAGGTTCTTTCATTAACTTTCAGTTAATTACAAAACATCAGATAGTGCTCTCACAGGGGAACTGTTTGAGAATCCTCATGACTGGATATGTAGGGAGGAAAAAAAGCAGCTTGCTCTGTCCCCACCAGCACAGCTTGCTTGGGCGCGTGCTCTTTATCACTTTATCTTGTAACAGGGAAAGATGCTCAGACTGTCCTTTACTATCATGGCTGCATCCTGGTAGAGTTCTGAGAGAGCCCTACCTTGGGTTCAGCAAAAGTCTGTTAAACCCAAGATATTTAAAATGAAATATTTCAGAATCAATGAACGAATGCTTTGTAACTATGCAACCAGCAACATATAATGATCTTTTATGGAACCCAATTAAAAATGTGAGGTCATCTGTCAAACCAGTCACTAATGTTTGTTTCTCTGAACTACTCATTTTTCCACCAAAACCAGTTAAAAATGAAATCTGAAATAAATGAAAATGAAATAAATAGCACCACCTTAATTGTATTCCCTCATTTCTTCCAGTGCTTTAATTTAAAAAAAAATCGGGCAGACTGTTGCTTTCCAGGAAATACAGGGCACTTTTTTTTTTTAATCTCACTGTTTATAAGTAGAATAACACTGCAAACATTTCTAAGCTGCATTTGAGCAATAGTTCAATGCTAAAATGTTCAATAGCAATGAACAATAAATGTTCAAGGCTAATGCAACTTATGAAATCAAACCGGAGGTATAGATGTCTCCTGAACAGTAGGCAGGTAAATAGAAAAAAATCAAGCCTTAAACTTGCATCTTTTTGAGTGCTTTACAGTACAAACATGAAAAAGTATTTATTAGGATAGTCAGAAACTTCAAAATATATATTACTGGCGATGCTGTCTTCATTGTTGTCCAAATGTTTCACCTTGTCAAGCAATTTTCCTTTAATTTTCGTTTTAGTGAGCAGTTAAACAATAAGTGAATAACAGCTTTTTAGAATATACTTGTTTCTCTTAGGTCTCTAAACCTTTTCCAGTTAATGAAAGTCTAGATCTTGCAGTGAATTAATGAGTAGAAAACAAGAAACCAACCTCCACCTCTGCACATTGTTATCCTGCAGGCAAAGCCAGACTGAAAGATATTCATATCAACTAGCTTTGGGTTAAGTTTATATTTTTTAGTTGTGATACTTAAACTGTAGTAAGTAAAATTATTTTAATGAGAATTCTGAACACGGTGCAATTGCATGCCAAACCTTTATTTGAACACAGGTGATTACGTTTTGCTCACTGTCATAGCACTAAGGTGATTAATAGATATAATGCCAAAATTCTGTGTATCGTTTTGCTTTGCATTTTTTTACTATTGTATCATTTATGTTCCCACACTCTCATTTAAAAAGACATTAACTTTTCTATCTGTGATATCCCTAGTCCTTTAGTTCCCATTTACTATAATTGAATTAAAATTAAATCATTTTTTTCTATTTCATTCTCTGTGGCTGTTTTTTTCTTTAGATCTGTGTTGCAATAGTGAATCTAAGCTTACTAATTTCTCTTGTTCTTCCCACTGTGACAGATCTATAATTTGATTCAAATGTCAGTTTTTCCACTTTTAGACTACTGTTTCTATTTCTATAAGAGTACATCTTAACACTCTTGCTTATTTTGAATATGCTACTCTAACCATGTCATCCAAGAATAAACTATGCCCGTGTAGCACTTTTGAGGTCCGTTTAAAAAATATTTCCAGTTATACAAACCAAAACTGAGTATTGCTTCTGTAGACGAATGCATGTCAAAAGTCATAAATTTCCTGTGGGCCACCATAACAACACTTACAGAAAGAAAAAATAATTTCAAATAGCAATGAACTTCAAGCTTGGCTGAAATCTTGCATTGGGATTCTACATGTACTTTCAAGATGTTAATCTCTCAAGTTTTTCCTGACTATTCCAGCTCTAACAATGTTTTGCTCCCCATTTTTTAACACTACAAAGTGAATACTTTCCCTCTTTTTGGTATCTTTGCCTGTTAACTTTCTGCGATTAGAAAAATTCAATTAGCTGTCAGTTAACAGATAAATCAGTAGAGTTTTTACCAAGTGGTTAAACTCATTTATCTCTTTCTTAATGAATTTTCTGCTTTTTTTTTTCCTCAATGTTTTTACTAGTGTTTGTTTTTTTTCCATGTTAATTCTCTGCTCCCTGTTCATTAATTTTTACCTCCCTTAGGTCTGTAGCCACCTTGCTAAGCACTGAAGCAATACTTTTTTACTTAGCTGTGCTTCTTATAATAAAAGAAACATAACCTTCTGGATTATTTAAGATGAATTTGTTGTGGCTCTGATCTATATAAACTTCAACTGTGTGGACACAACCAACTTTCCTGAAAATCTGACGAACGATTAACCATGATATTCCTTCTTCTAGTCCTCTGTATTATGAGGTCTGCAAACATGTAGGCCTTGTTCCAGTGTTCATCTGCAAAGCTGAGTGAGCACTGTATGTTTTTCCATATGTGAAACTGTTGGCTGAAGCAAAAGCTAGCTAGAACTGGCTTTTAAGTTATGCTGACTAGACAGTAATTTGTTATTTTTTTTTTATTTCTCAACAAAGCTTCAGTAGAACTGCTAAGCAGGAGACAGTACATATCAAATCCATTTTTCTACTTTGTGGTATACCTAATATTGTAACATTAAAAAAAATGGGTTGTGTTTTCATGAGCTTCACAGTTTCCTAGACCAGAAAGGATTATTAAATCACCCAGTCTGGTGTCTTCCATATTGGAAGCAATTAAATTTCAGCCAGTTACCCCTTTATTAAGCTAAATCCATTTCTTAACCAATGGTTTAGTCTGTAATTCTGAATGGGAAAATTCACAGAATCACAGATTAATTTAGATTGCAAAGAATGTCTGAAGATCAAGTCTATTTCCCCAATAAAAATATGTCCGGCTTGGGCTGACTTCCGCTAATTTCACAAGGCCTTAGTCGTGCCCCTCTAGGCTTGTTATCAACTTGTTATAAGACCTTGGGACAGCAGTGGAATGGCTCTGTGGTACTTTACAGGTAGACGGGAACAAACTATGCCTCCGTGCTCAGAGCTGAGGTCAGCTCTAAACAAACAGTCTTTGGCTACAGTTAGTAGGTGCTGACTGTGCCACAGTGTATGCCGCCTTGCAGCAAGATTTTTTTCCAAACTTGTAAAAGAGCAATGTTGAAAGAGAAATCTGTTTCCAAGACATTTTGGTTGTTTTATTGAATTTTTAGGAATCCTCAGTGGTTGCGTGACTAAGAAGAAAAAAAAAAAGAAAAAACTGCCTGTATAAGCCAATGTAAAATTGTTCTAGAGAATTATTTTCTTGCTGGAGATAAGAAAAAGTTTCTCTTGCGTTAGACAAATACTTTAGGACAGATTTGTTCCTAGACTAATCACTGGACAACCTGGAACTTTTCATAGCTCCTGCATGATCATAATGCTGATTCTGGACTAAATAACATTTTTAACAGTTGCAAAAAAACCCTATGTTCTTTTTTGAAATGTATTTTTTGGGGAAGAGGTGGGCTAAATTCTTATGTGGTCAGACCTTTCTTTGAAAGCATGCCCTTACAATATTTTAAAAATCTGTACCTCCTGGTGTGGTTTGTTATTCTCCAGGTTCTGTTTACCTAAATGTTCTCTTTCATATAAGAGTAATGAAATTAGTTTGGTTTTATCCACTGTTGTAAGATGTAAAAGCCTCATTTCATCTTTTGGGGATTTTCTCCATTCCATAAAAATACAACCTTTATATAACTGTGTTAAAGCAGAAGAAAATCTCTCAACTCTCTTTAGCAGTCCTGTTCTCAGTGAGTCAGTGAGCCTTCCACGCCTTTAAAAAAATCCTCTACTGTTTATTGCTTTAACATGTATTTCCTTGATGCTCTCATTTATCAGATATAATTGTGTTTAAAATAAGTGGTTCACTTACCATTTACACTTGAACCTGTAAGGAATTAATACTGTTGCATCTGGAACACTGTGGTAATTCCAACAACTGAGACATCAGCGACTTCGGTGCTGACCTAAGCAGGAGAAAACAAGGTGGGAAGAATCCCCACAGGAAAAAAGTATCCTTCATTACAGAGGGGCATATAGGCAATTAGTGGATCAGGGTAACACTTTCAGTGTTTAATCCTTTAGTTAGAAACCCTAATCTTGACTGCAACTTTCTTCTAATTAGAAGCCAATTTCAGATCTTCACTTCCTTAGCAAAAATTCTTAAAATGGTGCAGTCCCTTGATTATAATTATTCATTCAGTCCCTTGATTATAATTATTTACAATAGAATTTGCAGTGTATTACAGAAGCTGTACTTAAAGACACAGTTATATTGGCAGCCCTATAAAAACCATTTGAAGACAAAAAGGTAAGTGGTACCTTTTGTTGCCTTGTTTAAGATTTGCCTTTTTTTTATGATTTGAATAGACTTCTTGAGATTTAAGAGATTCCTTTAGGTTAAATCTTCATGGAGGAAATGAAGAAAAAACCAAAAAAACTGCTGGGCCAACTTCCCTGACTTTTCAATTCAGCAGACTCCTAAGGAAGAAGGTCTTTGGGCTGTTGTGGCTGTACAGGGAACGCTGCATACTGCTTTTCAGCTCTTGACCCTCAAAGTGGAATCCAAAATCCTTTGTTAGGACCTATACAATGCAAAGACAGGATGACAAGCAAGTAGCTTTGACTGACAGATGCAATGCATCTGGTAGATGTGTCCATCCTATTGAATTAATCCGTTCAGGTGACACTGGCAATGGATTGCTTACTGTTCTTTTGAATTCTGAAGGGACTGAAGCTTGTAAGAGATGCTCAGCCCTTCTGAACACAGCAGAACTTCAAGCACATAAGTATTTTTATTAGCAAAATGTGTCTCCATGGTTGGATGGCACTGGAGCATGTTAAGATTTTGAGATGCTAAGGCTTGAACTTAGCTACAAATTCCTACCTGTCTTCTATCTTTTCTACATCTAACCTTAATTTTTAAATATATTTATTGCCATACAGTATGTTCTGTCTTTATTCTTCGTATTTTACTCTCCTTACTAAAACTTAATTCCTGTTATCATAGTTTAGAATTTAGTTTTATATTTCTTGTTACGACCATTTTCATTAGCTGTCATAAACTGTTCTAGTACATACTTTGTAAGACAGAAAAATTTATTTCATTTCTCTTTTCCTTTTGAATAGTTTATTTATTCATCTGCCAGATTGTTTGGCAAGTATAGCAGTATAGCACATTCAAAATACTTAGTTGCCTCCAAGATTCCTGTATTGGGTTTATGTGGCAAGGTTTTGGTAGCGGGGGGGGGGTGGGAGCTGCAGGGGTGGTATGAACACACCTTAAACTATATTCATAAAGGAATAGAAAAAAACAGCTATTAAAAAAGTAGTGTTCTTTGTGGCAGCAATTTCTAAGCCAAGTTCTACATTTCATTACTGTGGTAAGTACTTTCAGAGTCAACAACTGTTTCTGTTTCTTCCAGTATTACTTAATTTTAATGAGCTTGGTGACTTCATATCATGTTCCTCACTCTTGAAAGTTAGCAAAATGCAGTTAAGAGAACTTCTGCATCCTTTAGAAGCTTCATCCCAGTGGCAGGAAACTTTCAATTAGGTTTTAAAAAATATGTCAATAAATGGACATGAAAGCAAGTGTTTAAGCCCTTCAGTTTACACTGAAGATGAAGCGTTTAAAAATGCAGTGTTTTATAAACAGAATAATAATGGACCTACTGTCAAACAGTTGATTTGCCAACAACTTTTAAATATTTGCATTTGTTTCATGTGTGAAAGCCAAATATAGTAAGATTAAACACCTTATTGTTGTTTCATATTTTGAAAGACAATGCTGTTTACAGGCTATGGACATTTAAGGACAAGCCTACTGGGCCAAACCAAGCATCCACGAGGACTGGTATACTGTCATTAACTGTATCCATGAAGTGGATGCTTAGAAAGAAGTAGCAATTGGGTGGACATAGGCTTTCGCCTAATCCTTTTGCAGACTTTTTGCACCTGAGCAATTCTTTTCAGGTCAGGGACGTCCAAAGTCAGATACAGATTCTGTGTACTCAGTGAGCCTCAATGTGCTTCTCTTTTGTGAAGCTGCCCGGTCTTCCTTAGAGCCAACATAAACTCTGAGTGTCTACAATGGTAAGGAGTTCCACAGCTCTATTACCCACTGCAGTACTCATTTTATTGTTCTGAAACAGGATCCCACCAGCTTCATTTGTGAGTTTTTTAATTGGTTCTTGCAGTAGACAAGATGATGAACATTTGAGACATATCCAGCCTTTCCATTACACTCCCCATCTTGTACTTTTATCATATCTCTCCATGATATCTTTTTCGCAAACTGAACAGTCCTAGTTTATTTAATTGCTCCTTGTAAGGAAGTTATATTTTTGATCACCCCCCAGCTCTTCTCTGAACCTTTTCCAGTCCTAGTTTACATTTTTTGATACAGCAGATAAAAGGACCAGCATGGTGAACCATAACACAGGATTTTAATTCTTTTGACCCTTTTATATGTCAAGTAATATTCTACTTCTGTCAGGAACACTAGACATTTCAATCTGACTTGTAATCTTTCTGTGATATATTTTCCTCATCTTTAAAGCAGGGAAAACTTAAAATACTTCTCTCACGAGACTGTTAAGAAGATTAATGGCATTATTTTACTCTTACTGACATAAGGAACATACTTTGTACTTCCTCTGCCTGCTGGACCAACAGACACACTGTTCAGGAAGTATCTAAATGGCGTATCAGAATGGCATACCTTAGATCTAAAGACATCTCTGAAAATGTAAAATAGAGTACAGTGTGGAACCAGAGGACAACTGACTGGATTTTAGTTCTTAGAGTATGGGACATTAAAAAACCTAAGGAAAATTAAAAAAAATAGGCCTACTGGAACGGAAGCCTCAATTATATATTGCTCCTGGAAAGGCTGGCAAGGGAGGAAAACTTCTTCATAACTATTGACTATAATTACTATAAAAAATTATAAGTATTGATAAAAAAGGCATTTTCTGAAACTGAATTACTGGAAAATCTTCTCATCTTTTGAATTTGACAAAACAGTATGGAAAGGACTTTGTCGTGTTACCCTTTGTGCAGTTATTTCTCATGGCACAAAATCACATTAAAGTTAAGGCTTTAGCTAATCTTCAACAACTCTAAGACTGAATCTGAAAGACCAAATAAACCTAACTCATGGATTGGCTTCATTTGACATTAGATCTGTAGCTTTTGAAATGCTGGTGTCTTTTTTCAGGTTAAACACGTAAGAATTGAAAGAAGAGACATTACCATCTTTAACATATATATGCAACAGCAATGAAAAGCAAGCAGCTGCTTTTGTGGATGATAGTTACCATAGCAATGCATTCCCATAGTCAGTTAGAGATTCATTTATAATAATAGCGGCTTTAGTAAAGAAGAATGCAAAAGTTGCCAATAGCATTCATGTGGTTTCCTGTACTACAATTTTCAGTGTTTCCAATAACTTTATTAACATATGGACAGTCACCACCGAAGGAATATGATAAAGTAAATTAGAGAGTTGGTTTTCAGTTCCTTTCTTCCAGTATGAATAATTACTTGTAAATAATGCTTTGGAATCAGTAAGATCAGACCAAGCACTGAACTAAAAGTCCAAGACAATGTCCAATCAACGATTTGCTATTAATTTTGGTGCAGTCTTATCAGGTTCATACTTATATAAAATGATACAACAAGAAGAATAAGTTTCAGGGGCCCACAATTTCCATGCCATGAAAATTCTGATTACTATGAAACAAAACTTGCAGACTGATCAAGAAAAAGAACCACCCTAAACCCTACCAGCAGACAAACCTGAAAATCCACATTGAACAATGATATATTTAAATAAACACGTCTCAAATGCTATATAATGCTTACACATAGAACTAATTGAACAAAATCAAGCTACACATAAAAGTAGCAAAATTCTGGACTGAAAGAAAAGATCTTATGTGTTTATGTTAAGACTATTGTGTAAAGTTTGAAGAGGAAAACAAATCGCTGTTTTCATTGAAAGATTTCAAAATTTCCACATGAAACAAACTAAATAGACTTCATACAATAACATAAGCACTGTCACCTTATTGTTACACCAATATAAAGAACACAATGCACGAAGTCAGAATAAAAACAGATGTTGACTGTAAAGGACAAAAATAATGACTATCCTTAATCTATACTTGAAGATGTGAAGAAAGAGGAGAACTTAAAAATACTTTTGCAGATTTTGATATTCAGGTTCAGTGCTATAATCAGCAAATGTGCGTATCGTGATGATAAAGCACATTTGCTAGGATGTTGATTCAGCAAAATCACTTGTAACATTATTCAGCTGTTCAAAGCATGCAATACTTGGACAGCAATTAAAAAGAAATTGAGGAAAACCACCAAATTACTGAAGGCAAAAATTCTACAGAGCCAGTATTTCTGTCTTATGCTGCTGCATGTGCAGCACGTTACGTGCATGAAATTCAACCCAATTAAAAATTTGATGATTATTTACAAAAAATGTAACCTTGTTGCTTTTTTCATTTTTGCTTGCACTCTAAGCAGGAATTAGTATTGTACATAGACAATTAAAACACCAATTTACTGCAAACGTTTATTGGTGAAAGAAGGACACTCTCTCCCACTTCTCATACGACAGATTAACCTAAAACACCTTTTAGGTGTTCTTTTTCCAGAACCACAATACTAATTTCATTTTGCCATACAGTAAGTGGAGCAACATAGTAAAATAGATTTTGAATCTGCAGAAGGTAGAACACGGAGCAGAGGTTATGCTACATGTCCTCAGACAACTGCAAACAGCATCCCTCCTTCTCGGTCTCTAAGACAACTGGGATCGATGGTTGGTTGGACAGAATCACAGCCCAGCCATACATCCAGATTTCTTTGCATATGTTCTCTTTTCTGCCAAGAGACTGAATTTGAAAGATGGCTGAGGATATCGAATGTTTGTCCCAGTCTGTGGATATCCCCCAATATTATAAGGCAAAATATTCAGAAATCTCAGGCATGCCCCTGCAGCCATTCCTGAGAGACACGCTTCTGAGCTGTAGGACTGTATGCAGTCAGTCTAATGCATGTGAACACAACTATGTAAACTCTTGATTATAAAGGTGCAGAACTTAGAATTGTTTCTCCTGTCACATCTTTCACACTTACCTGGTTAAAGTGACAATGATTCCTGTTTTGAAAGTGACAAGGGGATTCTGTGATTGAATGTGGGAATGAATACGACAATTTAAAAAAAAAAAAAAAAGGATACTCCAGACTATTTTGCAGTATTTGCAAGAATTTTGAGATAGCTGTCATTTTGGACAGCTGCTCATTCTGTACTTTGAAACAGAAGAGCTCAGAGTGAAGTGCCCTAGTAAGCCAGAGTCTGTTATCAGACCTTTACATAGCGTTGCTGGATTATCTTTTCATTCTACACTGTTGAAATTCTGGGTGGTTGTTTGCTTTCTCATTATGGAGAGAGAAGGCTTGGATCTATTCAAGTCTTCTTTCAAATCAATATACTAGGTAATTTAAAGTAGCGTAAGATGTCTCTGTAGCCATACTGTTTATGATTTTCATGAAGCCTCCTGATGTCTTTGAAAACAGTGGGAATATATTATGTCTACTTACATTAAAGGTCTATGCATAACTCCAGCACAACATTGTTATGGGAGATGTAAAAAATCCATATATGGAGCCAGCAATAATAGGTAACTGTTAGAATGACACTTCATAACATACAGCAAACTGAGACCCTATTGCTGAGCTACTGCAAAGCAGCCCTCTGTAACTAAACCAACCTGATATATATCAGAGAACTTCATGCCCTTGCACTCCACTGATGGTCTGTATTTTCATTCCCGTCACTGGAATCTTTGATGAATTACATTGTCATATATAATGAAGCCTTCACAGGAAAACTACTGTAGTTTATTTTGAAGCTTAGTCATAAGAAGGCAACTCTAGAAAAACAGGAAATACATATATTATAGTGCATTATCTACTCAATTTTGCACTCCCATGCACCTTGAAATGGATTCCCCTTTCCCCTTGAAATGGATCATTCACAAATCATGCTTTTTAAGAGTTCAACATACATGCGTCATTATCGCAGAAATAACATTTTACTCAGTTGCCCTGGCTCCTTTGCTTTTGCTTACCAACTCTGCCTCAACTTATATTTTCACTTCTCAGTCTTCCAAATGTAATCAGTTGCATCTTCCTTTCAGCCTCCTTTGTTTCTATAAGCAAAATTTGTAGATCTGTGAAACCAAATTACAGCCACATTGTATAAAAAGGCAGCCTCCACCTTCCTTTATCCCTCAGAAATAACCCCCAGAGTCTCCAATGAAACCAGAAATAATAGCAACCTTTATGTAACTCAGAACAAGTTTTCTGACTGGTTTAGAAACAACAGATTTATTTATTTGTTTATGGGTCTGTGATATCAAATGCTTTAAGAACACTACATTGTTGTTGGACAAGTGTATTAGTTAAACTATATAAAAGATTCTTTGTACTTTAAAATGGTAATTTCACCTAGTAAAGATTAAAATATTCTGTTCACATTCAGAAGGATCAAGCTGCTTCCCTATAACTGAGCCAATGAGAAAGCTTGAGAAATCAGCAATGTAGAAAATAAACACTAATTCAATATATTTGTTTATATTTGGATTTGTTAGTGACTTAGTAAGTTAAAGACTAAATATTGTTAGATGAAAAAACACTACCAGCATGTAAAGATCAAACATGTTTGGCTAGTGAGTCTGGAGTTTACATCCAGAAAAAAAGTAAGTTCCTCTTTCAGATTTATTATTAATGTGGCATCAAGCAGTGTGTCCACAAATGAAGACCTGAGTTAAAGGAGACCACATATATTTGTTATGTCTACATATTTATTTTCTAATAAAACCAGCGGTTTGTAGACTAGAACTTGCTGGGCATGTATGGTCATGCTTGATGCACGCCAAATGGTGCAAGTTCACTGTACACATTCAACAGTGACGATCTCAGTGTGATGGATTCTTTGAGCTGTTTTTATACACATAAATGTCAAAAAACAGTACACGGAGAGGTAAGTACATGCTGATGTAAAAAGACTAATGTATTTCCAATATTTTAGGTACTAAGCACTTAAATTTATATATCATGAAGTAACTGGAGATTACCCAGTCTGCTACGCTTCTTCCCCCAACGATCATAACCCCTACCGCACTTTTGAGGCTGAACAGGTGGTATGAAGTTGTCTTTAACTTGGGAGAGCGCAGGCTCACTTTAAGAAAAGCAGTATTGAAAGAATGAAGACTTCCACCTTTTTTTTTTTTTCCCCCCTTCTTAATCTCTTTTTCTCTGTCCTGTGTTAGTTTTACAGGGACGGTTCTTAACTCGCGGCCAGCGACACGGACACGGCAGGGTTGCGGGAGCAGTCCGCACAGGCGGCGACCTTCTCCCCGCAGCGGCTCACGGCTCCACCGCCCCGGTTCTGCCCGCCAGGGGCGGGGCGCGACGAACGCCTCTCAGGGGACCGACTGTCGCGGCCCCGCCGCCAAACCGAGACACCACCGGAGCCCCGAGCCGCCCGTGCCAGCGCCGCAATCCCAAACCGGGAAGCGCGCCCGCCGGCCCCGGCCAACCGCACCGCTTTGCGCGGTCGGCTTTCCCCGACGGGTGCTCCCAAAGCGCGCAGAGGCGTCATGCGGTGTTTTGCACCGGCCTCGGTTCTGCGCTTCTTTCCTGACGAAACGCACCGTAAACCGAGCACGACAGGCGGGGCTCCAGCCCCCGCGGGCTGCCGGGCACCGCTGGGCCCCTGCCTTCCCCGCGGGCGAGAGGCCGGCGCCCGCCCCGGCGGGGCGTCCCGGGCGCTCGGCAACCGCGGTGCGTGTCAGCCAGCGGCCGCTTAGCGGCAGCTCTGAGCCGCGCTGGCGCCGCTACCGCCGTGCCAGGCGATAGCGGCGGCACGGCCGCGCCGGCCCTTCAGGGCGGGCGGGCGGGCGCCGGCACCCGCAGCGCTGTGAGGCGCCGTGAGGGGCGGGCAGGGCGACGGAAACCGCACAACAAGGTCGGGTCCCGCCGGCCGCCCAGCACCGTTGGCCCGGGCCGGTCCTGCGGAGGCCGCCGGCCGCGGAGCGGCAGGCACACAACATGGCGGCCGGCGGCGACCCCCCCCCCCCCGCCCGGGCGGCACCGGAGCCCGGCCGCGCCTGGGGTTGTGAGGCGGCGGGAGGAGCGCCCCGCCCCGCCCCTTCTTCAGCGCGCGCGCACGGGCCGCCCCCAGCCCCGCCCTCCCCCGCGTCCACCCCGCGCGCGTGGCGGCCCCGCCCCGCCGGCTCCAAGGGGAGGGGGGAAGGTGGGTGGGCCGCACGCGACCCCGCCGCGTCACGCGCAGCCAACCGCCGCCGGCGCTCGCACGGGGCCACTCCCCCCTCCCCCGGGTGGGCGGGGGCAGCGGCGGGAGGAGGAGACGCCGCCGGAGGGGGGCGGGCGGCTCGCGCCCACCTCCGCGGCGGCGGGGAGCGGCAGCAGCGGCGGCGGCGGGCGGCGGCGGAGCCCCTCCCCCGGGGGCGGGGCCGCCCGGGCCGGCGGGCTGCTGGCGCCACCCCTCCCCTCCCTTCCCCCTCCCCGCCGTCCCCTCAGTAACTTGGCCGCCTTTTATCGGGCGAGCGGCGAGGCGGAGAGTTTATTGGTGCTGGAGCTGCGGCGCGGCCGGGGCGGGGAGCGAGCGCGGCGGGAGGGGGGGGGGGGGGAACGGACCGGGCCCGGCCCGGCCCGGTCCGGGACGATGCTGCGGCTGGTGTCGCTGAAGTTGGGGCGGCTGTACCGCTACGTGAAGCTGGCGGTGCTGGGCAGCCTGGCGGCGGCGCTGGTGCTGAACACGCACTCGCTGCTGGCCTCGCTGCAGCGCAACGAGCTGTCGGAGCGGCGGTTCCTGCAGCTCAATAAGTGCCCGGCCTGCTGGGGCACCAGCTGGTGCCGCAAGTTCCTCAACGGGCAGCTGCGGCTGGAGAGCTGGGGCCGCCTGCGCCTCTTCGACTTCTTCAACGTCAAGAACGTCTACTTCGCGCGCTACGGGGAGCCCCGCGAGGGCAGCCGCCGCGTCGTCCTCAAGCGCCTGGGCTCCGCGCAGGAGCTGGCCGACATCGACACCAAGATCTGCCGCCGCGCCACCGGCAGGGGCCGCTGCGACCTCCTCCAGGCCCTGCACGCCACCGAGTTCGCCAGCCTCAACGGCGACGTGCGGCTCCTCACCCCCGACGCCGTGGAGGGCTGGTCGGACCTGGTGCACTGCCCCTCGCAGCGCCTGCTCGACCGCCTGGTCCGCCGCTACGCCGAGACCAAGGACTCGGGCAGCTTCCTGCTGCGCAACCTGAAGGACTCGGAGCGCATGCAGCTCCTCATCACCCTCGCCTTCAACCCCGAGCCGCTGGTGCTGCAGGTGAGCGCGCCCGAACGGCCGTCGGTGCTGCGCGGCCGCCCCCCGCCTGCTCCGTCCGGGCGGGGGCCGGTGGGTCCCCGTGCTGGAAGCCCGGCCCCGGCTCCCGCGGCCCGGGTCCGCTGTGGGCGCCCGCAGGCCTGTCGCTGCGGGGGGGGAGGGGGGGGGGAGCGGGGCTCCGGGCACGCCGGGCTCCGAAACAGCGCTGGGGCCCTCCTCCAGGTCTGAGCCCTAACAGTGCCTCTTTGGTAAAGATACCGTCTGGGTGGGCTGAGGAGGGGGTCTCCGCTTCCCGCGCTGGGCAGGAGGCGTTTCCTTAGCTCGCTCGGTCTCGTAGTTTGTGGTTCTTCCTCCAAGACTTTGTGCGTTGCCCTGATTTGTCTCCCCCCGCGGCGGTGCCGAGCCTCGCGGCTCTAGCCCGTCCTCCATCCTCCTTCGCCCCTCTCGCCCGGGCAGGGAGCTCGCTGGTCTCTGCGGCGGGGGGGGGCAGCGCAGGCGGCAGTGCCGCGGGGAGCAGGGCGGGCTGGCGCGCTGCGAGGCAGATGCTTGCTGCGGGATTTATGCCTTTCTTACAGTTCAGCGTTAGCCTTTAATCCCACGGCCTCTCCCATAATACCTATATTCCTGGGCAGCTGTGGGAATCGGTGATTAGTTTCTCAGGGTCCAGTTTAGTAGGTAGTGGGTAGAGACTTCGCTGTAGTGCCGTTGTGCTTTCCTTGTCAAAACCTGACTCGGGTGCTATGTCGTGCTCTTACGTGAACTAAGTAGGATTTTTGTTTTTCTGTTGGTAAAAAACAGAAATGATTATTTTGTAGCCTGAAAATGGAGTGACAAATAAATGAACAGTATTCTCTTTTCAGCAGATACTTATTTTATATCCTTTATTTAGGAGGACTGGTTATGTGCACAGACCAGAAATTTGTTCTTTAACACGTCAGGTACGTTTTTAGGTGAAAAAAATGTAGGAGACTGTTTTATTTTGTGGCACGAATCTGTTGCTTTTATGGCATGTCTATTTAGATTGGGAGCTTCGCCTTTCAGCTCTTAACGCTGTTGAGGGAACTCCAAGTATGCCTTTAGTGTGCAAGTTTGGACTCGGAATTGTTTAGTCTGACTACTGAACTGTCCTTGCCTTTATCTGGTGTATGGTAAAAAGAATATTTGCAAATATGTTTAAAAGCATCACTCCATGATTACTGTTAGAAACATCTGCAGTTTCTCTAGTGAGAGGCCAAGAAATATCTAATGCTCAAAAAGCAGTGCTGCTGGCTTTACCCTCCAGCAAATTCGCCTACTGATTAATTTCTAAAGAATGCATTTATGAACTCTACTTAATTAAAAATATGTTTTTGGGTAGTATGTCTTCTGCCCTTCAGTCTCTCCATGTACAGCTCTTGGGTTTTGTTTTCAAAGTTTCCGGTTTGCTTCTCAGCAGACTTAGGGTACAGTATGTCTCTTCCATTTTGCCGTGAAGTTGCTCCTGAGCACAGGGAAAAAGGAAACTCCACTTAAGTAAGAAAATCAAAACTGCTTTGCTTTGCTGAGTATATTTGGAAATTCTTTGAGAATCGATTTGTTTTGGCGGCATTTCCTACAACTCACAGTTTTGGTTTTCAGCACTGGTTCCAACATACTGAGCGTAGACCTGGATGGCCAGAAAACAGCTCTGTATGTTTCTTCATAGTTTGCAGGTGTAATCTGTTCTTTACAGACAAAGGGTACGGCACAGTTGCAGCATTTACTGTTGTGGTGTGGATCAAAGGCAGTGGGCAGCACCGGTTGATTTAAGAGCCTTGATTCCTGTCAGCTTCTTGATAAGCTGTGGATGAGCCCTGAGGCTGTCAAGCAAATCTGTTGAAGAGATGAAAATCTTTGGACGTGAACTTAACAAGCACTTTGCTCACCATTTATCTTAGCGAAGGTGCTGCTGAGAGCAGAGCAGGTCAAATTGGTGGGAAGTGAGGCAGACTTTGCCAGTTCAGAGTATGGTGAAGTTGTCCGTCATCTCTCAGCAGATCAGAAGTGTTTTGCAGAGTCTTGTAAATTTTGATGAATAGGCATATCCTGGAAAATATTTCTGGGGAACTTCAGGCCAGCTTTGTGTATTGAAACACTCTTAACGTATTCTCCAGAAGAAGTATTCTTCAACTTTGGTGATGGGTACTGGAGGTTTGAATACCTGCCCTCAGTTGGGAATGAAGTATCTTCAATGTATGAATCTGAATAAACTCTTCTCATTTGCATAACATGTCACATACCACTCCGTTCTCAGCCACTGCCCGAGAAACACATAGGGAATGGATAACTGTTTTGTGCAGCTGTTGCAACAGCAAGATGCAAAGTAATCTTTGAGAGATGAAGTTACTTTCCAGAAGTGATAACTGGCTACTGAGAGGTTTGCTTTTATTTATACATGAGATGTATAAAACATCTTATGGTACAGTTTCTGCAGTATTGACAAGGGGACATATTGGCACAATAATGAGACTTTTAGGCTTGTTCTAAAAATCAGCTGCTTCCAAGAAAGGAAACCTGCATAACATCATGTGAAGAATCAGATTTTAATTTAAAAGAAAGAAAGAAGAAAAAAAGATGCATTTAACTGATGCTGTTTGTCACCAGAAGGCACAAGGAACAGTACTGCTAGTTTTTGCCTAGAGCTTTTCATAAAGCACTACTGTGACTGTTTAAAACACTGTCATGAATAACAGTTTTGGTTTAGAAGCAGAGTTAACTTCTAAATTCTCAGTGTTTGGTGCACTACATTTCTGTGTTAGTTAATTAAGTTACAGAAGCAGCCGAATATAAATAGTCACTGAATTTAAAGTTTGATCTTCGATTTATAATAGAAAATTCACTTTAATCACCTACTAGAGCTAGCAATTTGTGGATTATAAGACTTTTTATCACAAATTGGGGTTTTAGCTTGAATCCTGTTTGGAGTATGGATTATTCCTAAAGTGTAGTTGCTTACAAACTGCATATTGTCACAACTGACTTACCACTTTTGCTGCAAGAAGTTTTCAGGTGGGCATTTAACCCATAGCATGATATACTTTTGTTACAAGTCTCTAAACAGTAGTAAAACAGAACAGTTGTGTATAGATTACTTGTAATCCTTACTCAGTATTTGTATTTTTTATAGCTTTCTTGTTAACCTTCTTTATCCACGTTTGTTAAACAGTTGCGTAGGTGTACTCAATGAAGAATTCATCCCCTTTTGCCATTTTACTTGATGAATCAAATGGCAGGACAGCTGCATTATTATTCGGTACAGTTTATGTCTTTTCTGGGTATTAAAATATTATTTTTACTTTGTAGAACGTTGCTAAACTAGTCAGTACTCAAATCCTCACATTTTTTTATCTGAATTCACATTTGAATGAAACAACTTGTATGCAAGGGTTGAGGAAAGAATATTTTAACTTGAAGACTTGAAGTGTAGATGTTTAAGATTTAACTTCTGATAGGTTTGGGTTTTTTCATTCCTCTTTTTAATAGTCCTTTCCCGCAATAAAGGAAAACAGTTTTTAGTAAAATAAGTTCTGATCTGTAATCACAATTTGATACATCTAAACCAATATTTTATGTAAACATGAACAGCTTATTCATCCAAAAGCAAGAACAAAACTTGCTGCTGTTCACTTTGACTCATTTAATGGAAAACAGAGTATTTTAAATAGGAATCACCTGGAGGATAGGATCTGTGCATGGCATCTGATTCATAATTGAATGTGATGACTATGTGCGTCAAACACTTGCCGAAGATAGGTCGGCCAAAGTTGCCTTGTGAAGAAATAGCAAAATTTTAAAAATAAATTGGATTACAGACTGAGTGCAGTATGACTACTTGTTTCTTGCAGAATTCATAGAACCAGCATGGATGTAGGTAGATTTATCCTCACTCTATGACTTTTTATAAACCACCCACCTTCTAGTTTGTCTTTTAAAAATAACTGTAATGGAGAAACTTTCTTCATTTTTTTTTAACCATGATGTGCGCTCAAATAATGGATGTTAATTCAACTTTGTGAAGTAACATGGTTAATTTCTATCTTCACTGGGAAACAGAACCATAAACTTACTGTTGTAGAACCAAAAATGTGTGCTGCCTATTGTTAATTTCCATAGAGGCTAAGATTGCTGTTCAGTCTTTGACTCTTACAAAAATTCTTCCCCCCCCCCCCCCCCCCCCCCCCGTTTTTCCAAAATCAAGGCAGTTCAAGAGAAAGATCTGGGAAAACAGTTAAGCTTTCTCTAGACATACTTCTTATTTTCCGTAGAGCTCCTGCACTGATCGCTGTCAGCCTCCGGATTTCCTACTTAGAGGCACTGTGACTGTCTCTTAACAGTTTTTGAGCTCCTGTCATTGTGCCACCATAGCTGCCGTGCTGTGAGCCGTAGTGTGCAACCACACATTGTCCAACACATGGAGGCCTGTGGCAAAGCTGTAAGTTTTGTACTTAAACATGGAAAAAAACCTGCAAAACCAACAACGCCCAAAGAACAGGGCAAAGCGGAGAATTCCTTGTTCAGGGAAACTACAGTGTAACTCACTTGTGCTGAAGTAAGAAATAGTTTATAGATAAGAAAATGGTGGTGCGTTTTTTTGTTTTTTTGTTTTTTTTTTTCAGAAAAGTGGTTGTATTTCTCCTGAGATCTTACAGTTAGCTGTGAAAGACAGATTACATCTGTCCTGGAGAAACTGAAACATAGGTTCTGTTAATTGTTGTGGCAAAAGTGCATCTAGAGCTGGTCTTGCAATACTCAGTCTTGCCTTTGTGCTGCCTATGTTATTGGTGGACAGTACAGCCAGATGCACTATTAAAATGAAAGTGCGTTTGCTTTGTTTTCAAAGCAAACAAAGTTTGCACACCAACTTTACTAATAAAATAAAAGTAAATAAAATGCTTGCAAGTAATGTGGGGTTTTTCTCGAACTGTAGAAGGTGTCTGTGAATTATATCCAAAGTGCATTAACGCAACTTTGTCTCAAGCTGTAGCTTTTAACAACCTGTTTAAAATGGACGTTCTTTAAAGAATAATGGTGAACGTTTATATCTTGTATGTAAATTACAAGTCTGAAAGACTTTTATTTTTCTGACTCTAGAAAAATTCCAATACTTATATCTACAGCATTTTTTTAATAGATTATGTAAATCATTGCCCTTCCCTCAGATACATATTTAGCTTTCTAAATACTTAAGCTTAATGACTTTATTCTTCTCACAACTTCTGATCATTGTTTTTCCTTGTGGGGAAAAAAAACCCCACAAAAAACAACAGCTGTATCTCTATTCGTAGTATAATTACTCTGCATGAACAGTCTGTTGCCACATCACCTAAAATTGTTCTGGTTTCTCTTCATGTCATCATTGGGGTTTCTTTTTGGTTTTGTTAGGGGAAGAACAATAATTGACATCTGGTAAACATATATTAAAGCATTAACTGTGATCTCTTTGAAAAAATTTCTTGCGCTGAATACACTCAAAGTAGCAATTTAACCAAATGTTTTACAAAATTATTTTGCTGATCCGTATATAACTCAGTAAGAAGTAAATGGGCAACTTTTCTTGCCTGGGATTTCTTTTTTCTTTTTTCTTTTTTTTTTTTATCATACACACTGTTCCAGTCATATGTTGTTTTCTGTAGTTCTATTCTGAGTACATTGGTAGAATGCCGTCCAATTTTAATACTTGGTGCTTTTTAAACTTTCTTCATTACTCAATTTGGTGTTTCCAGTACATAATTGCTATGCTAACTACCAAGCAGTGGATTTAAGGCACTTATCTGCACTACCTGATGTGTCCTCTAGTGGACTATGTATCATAAAGATACTGGCATTTTGACATAGTAGTATTTAGTATGTCTTATTTTAAAATGTTGGATATTTTCCTCTGATCTTTGTGAAAAAGTTAAAGTGTAGTTGTTTGAGATGAGTTGTTAATAGTTATGTTACCTCCAGTTGTTTTGAGGCTTTTTAATAAAAAATTGATTATCTGCAATTTCATGTATTATTCCATTTTAAAGATTCACTGTAGTCTGCTGCAGATGATTATAAATCGTGACTTTGCCCTCCCTCCAAATTACTCCCATGCATTTGGACTATATTTTTTGTTTGAAAGCTGTTTTTTCTTTTTGTAGTCAACATGAACTAGGCTTAAGGAATACACAGTGCTACTTCATGGGTAAATGTTTTTTTTTTTTTTTTTTCGGGTCTTAACTTTTCTTAAAATTATTTTTTGCACAAATCAGTTTACTGACACCTGTAGAAAAGGTAATTCAGAAAACAAGGGATTGAAATTTCAGATGTTAAAGTGAGGCTTTAGTCTGTCTTGATTCCTGTTTTACATACTTTTAAGGATTGCTGAGAAAGCAGATGAATTTTTTGTCCCTCCCTGAATTTCCACTGTGCACATTTCAAAAAAGACAAATTGTTTTTTTTGTTAAATTAAAATTGACTAGTCTCATGTTACGAGAATGTTCCACTGATTTGATTGTATTGAAAATTGAAGAAATTTTTTGCAGTGGCATATACATATTAGGCCAGAACTGGCTCGTACTTGTCATGTTACCGTATTTAGTTATGTTCCTTAAATGGTCAGAACTATTTTCATTCTTCTTTGAAACTTACCTGAAGTGATGACATGTAAACAAAGTAAAAGGAATGTTTTAGAACAGCGTGGAAATTCTTCAAGTTATTGTGGGGTATGTGTTAAGATGAATGTCTGTCTTAACCTAGAAGCTGCTGAGAAATCACTAAACAGACTTAAATAGAAATCCTCATGATAGATTGTAACTCTGAGCAGTTTTCAGTAACACCAAAAAAAGTGTGTTACCCCACATTCCAAACCTTGAACTATCAGTGTTGTCCGTTTGCTTCTGGTATGTCTGATGTAGAGGGGGAGCTGTATTTTACTTTCCTGAGTTAAGTAATTGAGACTTTGTTTTAGTCTCTTTGATGTTGCAAATTAATTAATTTTCAGAAGTAGGAGTAGGCCATCTCTGCTAGGACGTCTTCATAGTGATATATTCTGGACTCATAACTGATGAGAAGTAGATAGTGATCACTTTCCTCTGTTGGAAATTCCATCTGAACAAACATTTATGAACTACAAACTAATTTGAATGGGTAACAACCAATGCAACATTACATTTATCTATGCTATGGTTCTTGTGTTTAATCATGATTCATTAATTTGTTTGGAGAAATGGCATACCTCTGCTAACATTGTGAAATAAAACTTTTACAATTCAAGTGTTCAACTGAATCATTCAGCAGCTTCTGAGTGGGTTTATATTTAGAGTTGTCTGTGTATTTTTGTATGATAGTCTGTCAGTTGAGCCCGATATGTACCTTTTGTTGGCATGAATTGTATGTAGTAACCAGGTAAAATGTAATAAAACTGAACAAAAGTCAAATAAAGGAAAGAAACGTAGTTTCAGTGGGAATACTAATATTTGGAATATTCAATGAAATCCACTCTGTGTGTGTAGGCTATATATGTATGTATATGCTTAACTTCTGTGGGAGTTTTAGTTGAATGCCAAACGATTTGGCATATAGTTGAGAATGAAAGTGTTTTTGTTATACTCACTAGTATTTGCAAATACATTTGAATACAGATCTTCTAGAATTCAGATCAATTCCTGACAAAAGAAGGCATCTGCGTTTAGACTGCGCTTTTTAACCTCCTTTGATCTGAAAAGTTTCGTTGTAAAATCTGCTGTCCAGGTCTGCGTGGTTACAGAGCTTTACTTATTTGCCTTGGTGACTAATACAAGTGCTACTTCTGTTTACACTGCAGAATCAACAGTACTCTGTGAGAGCAAACTAATTTCTTTCTTTTTGAGGAAGAGCATATTATTTAAATTCTACTTGCCATGCCAGTTTGTGCCTGGGCAAATACTGTTCAGTAGGATGATTTTGGTGAAGGCGTCACAAAGAGTGTTTTGCCATTGAAGGTCTTCGGGATCATAAGGAATAGGAGGAGAAGTCCCCACTCTGCTTTGCTTTTTAATTCCATTGTATTTAAGGTATAGCTCTTTGTTTTGTGGTTTGGTTGGTTTTTGTTGTTTTTTTTTCTAGGTGGAACTCACGTTACACAAAAAAAGTGGTAGTGACATGTAGCATCATCTATAGTAGTTTTGAAAATGAAAGGCATGTTTTTTTAATGGTACAGTAAAACAGTAGCTCAAAGACGTCACTTGTTACTTAAACTGTTTTGTCTTTTTTTGGACGATTATTAGGATGAATTATATGCTTGATTATGATAAACTAATATTCTTTTAAATGTTTAATTCAAAGGAGATTTGTGTTATTGCAGACCATGATAGGCCTTATCAGCTTCAAGCTGGTGAGTCTTTAGTGCATGATCTAATTCACAGCGCTGAACATTCAAAACCAGTGGCAGATTTGTGTATCTTCTCATGTTTAGACAGATGGAACTGAGGAAGACAAAATCACTGATACTGTGTTTTATGCTTCAGTGAAATGATAAATTCACCCTATTAATTCTCAGTATTTATTCTGAGACCACAGTGTATTTTTTTTAAAGACATAAATGCAGTATTATTCTTTGAGTAACAAAGCGCCCTTTGTCCCTGTGACAGGGTTGGCTTAGGTTTTTACGCCTTGCTTAGAAAGATATCTTGTAGCTACGCTAATTAGAGCAACTAAAATATTTTTTTGATGTATGTGTCACTGGGAATGGAGCTAGCAGAAGTTTTTGTCATATTTACTGTTTTCCATCTTTCCGTTAGAAGATTATACATGTTTCTTTGTGAATAGAGAAGGGTAACAACTTTAATGAGGAAAAAATTACTAAGCTACCTGTTTGTAATTTTTCATATGCATTACTATATTTTAAAACACTTTTAAAAGCTTAATTGTCCGTGGTTTCCATGGCATTTGTGTGTGTATTCACAGATAAAATTTGAGTGGGTGCATCAGAACTGCAGATTCTTTTGTCAGATAGCTGCTTCTCGTTTTGAACAAGAGCTTAGTTTTTATCTTAACTGTCAAATGCATGTTTTTAGTCTTCAAATAGCATATTCAAGTACAAAATTATCTAATTAAATATTTATACTAATAATTCAAGAATTAAAATAAAAACTGTTATGCATTTCTTTGTCAGAAAACTCAGATTTCTGTAGCTATTTACTAAGCTTTTTGTTTCCAAATGCAAGTTGCTCATGGAAAACATGTTTAATGACTGTACAAATGGGTTCATGTTTTACTGGCTTTCAAAATTTTAATATGTGAAGAAAAAAAAATCCTCGTCTTAAGTGAGCTGCGATTTCATATAGAAAAAAGCTTTCAAAATGGAATAGGACAAAAAGTTACAAATCTGTGCTTGCAAAGACAACAGATCTGCACTTCAATTAATATTCTTGTCAAATTCACAGGGTGAATATAAAACTGCTGAATGAGGCACTCGTACATATTTTTAGCCCCTTCTTCGGCTACTGACTTGGGTAATGAAGTGTAGATGTGGCTGTTACACGCCAGTTGGAAGGGAGCCAGAACAGAAATGTTGTTTGTACATGTGCAGATGTTGGCAGGATTCCCTGCACTCCTGTTGTCAAAAGATCTTTTTAGTGCCACAGAGTTATAAATATATCTGCATTACAGTACAGCATGCAGATATTTTACTAGTAATGTTCGGGATGTTCACTTCTTAATAAACCAAGCCACGTCTAGAATTTCTTGTGTGAAATGAAATTCGGTGTACACAATGCAGGAAGCATAATAGATGTGTTTTGAAGATCAGTGTACTATTGTGACTAACGCTGTACTTTCAAAATCAGTTTAATCCATCACATAAATCCCTGCTGCTGCTGGAAAGGAGAAGTCCTCTTAGCTCCTTTCTCCACCTGGCTATTCAGGCCTTCTCCCTTCCTTTTGTCAGCACTGGCATGATGTGGTGATGTGATGAGCTGGATCAGGTACTGATCCAACTGCACACCAGCCCAGCAAGTACCAGCTGCATTGCTTTCCTAATGACATGAAGGAGGGGATTGAGATGAGTGTGCATGCCGGGTTGGACACCTTCACTTCTGGTGGTAGCACGGCCTTTGCTGGGTTCAGCTGTTTGTGGCTAAATTTGTATTTGGAAAGGGAGGCAAAGGCATAAGCAGAGCAGGACTGGAATATAGGAAAGGAGAGGGGTGGGAAAGAAAAGCAGTGGGGTGGTCCAAAGTCATGCTTAAATACAAATATTTTGCATCTTTGCTGTAGCAATTTAATTGAATATATTGCATTGAGTGCTGATAAAATGCAGCAATAGGAAAATACTATGCACAGTTGGTGTTATCAGTTAAACCTGTGTTTATCAGAAAATGTAATCAGGTAAATTTTCTCTAATTTAAGGTATAAATGTGGATTTATGGAGTATGGATAAAGTAGACTTGCGCGGGTACAGGACTGATAGGTACACGCATTCGGACTTCCCCAATGCTAAGCTGTATGGCTTTTTCCTGATAGATACTGGTAGGCAGTATTTTGGATTTTCCCGTATGGCCCTTGATCCCACTCACTGGAATGAAAAATGTTTGCTTGCCCAGAGTTCTGTGGAGGTTATGCCTTAGCACCAATTCCTGCTTGCTTCATTTTGAGTGGAATGATGTGTTCCTTTGTAAATAACTAATTTCATTTGATGGACAACAGCCATTTGCTTATTGGTTTGTTTTGCTCCAGGACTGAATATAGTAATGATAAGTGTGCATGAAATTTCATTTTGGTGGTGTTTATTGATGCCACAGGCATGAGTTTTCACTATATTGGTCTGCTTATAGCATAAGTAAGGAACACTGAATTAGCACACACTTCATTTGTTGGAAGGTTATTTTGCTTACCACAAAACAAGCAAAAAAAACCTCAGCCAACTTAACTGTGGAATGTATCACTTGACTTGCCCTGAACCAGTGGATATTTGCCCGTAATTACCACCTTCATAAATTGGCCTGAAGCCTACAGATAAAAAACCTGAAGACTGGATAATGTCATCCTTATTGCATAGTAGATTCAGTTAGTGAGAGGGATTTAGTTCTGCTCAGTTACGTGGTGTTGGAGCTTGAAAATACCATACTGATCTCAAAACCATCAAATTAGTTCTGAATCATCCTCAGGATTTTTCATTATCAGATTCACTTCTGTGGGTAGATCAGGCGATCAAAATAAAGTAGAATTCCAGACACTTAGGCACCCCAAAAACTTTAAATCTATTCTATTATTAATAAGGGTCTGATGTCCTTTTGAAATTCTGTAACTAAGATTCCAGTTTCATAGTGAAATAACTTAGTAGATGGAAACAATTCCTCCGCAAGATCTTGGTTTTTACCTCCTGAAACCTGCAGCTGTTGTGAAATCCTGAAAATTCGATAGAACCAAGAGAAACTATTGTTGCAGTGCTGAGCGAGTGTTCCTGTTTTACCTTTTCTTCCTGTGTGTTTACTAGCAGCATCTTTTAAAAGGTAGGGAAGGCAACTATAAGAATTTTCCTCTTTGATATTACTAGAGGGTTCATTGATCCAGTGACCTTTTGGGTCAGAGGCCAGTTAGTAGTACTTTAATGAAACTTGGTTCCTGCCATGGGAGCATGTATGGAAAATGACTAGTGAAATACGCAAGCAAGTTTTGTGAGTAAAGATTGGTGTGCATATTGGTGATTTATATTGTTGTATAGACTATTGTGATCTAAGCAAATCCATTCTGTTTTTTCAGGGCTTTTTAAATACTAAATTTGGAGTCTTAGTGTGTGAATTGAATACAGCTTTAACTTTGCTGTTTGCATTTCAAGAATAGGTATGGATTCTTGGGAGTAGATGGGGCTTGCAGTTCCTTGTGTATTACAGAGCTTCTAGTGTTTCTGGCCAACATCAGTATCCTAGCCTTGGCTTAGCATCAGATGATGCCTAGTGCTTAAGATAAAATGGTCAAAACTTTGTTATCAAAGGAAGCACAGACATAGGTAAAATTAAGAATTGTTGTAGGGGTGGTATGGGTTCTAAGGCTATGGTGATTGGCTATGTAGCACTGTAAATTTTCTAATATTTTTTTTGTTAAAAGTGATAGGCACACAGAGGTGGGTGAGTGCTGGGCACCTCTTCACTGTCCGGTCTTGCAGTTCAGATCTGTTCTACATGATGTGTTCCCTTCCAGTGTCTCTTTTCTCAATGTACCATAAATGTTTTCTGCCATCATGGATTCCAGGAGGTATAAAGCTTCCATTCAGACAGAAACCCGCCATGCTGTTCAACCCAGGTGTGGTAATAACCTTTGCTACGTCATCATTGCAGAATTGATTATGAGTTGCTTCTGGTGACCCAATAACAAGGTAGTGCACGAGGAAGGAGCATGGGCACATAGTGGTATCTCCTCATTCTTAAAATTAACGTATGTTATGTTCTTAAAGAGTACTAACTTCTGTGCCTTTGGGGCTTATTAATTTAAGAATTCAATTTAAGAATTTAATTTTTACCGTTTCTTCTTGATGCACAGTGTGGAGGATACCTTTTAAATGCTTAGCTGTTCATATTGAAGTCTTAGGGCACATTCAGCACAACTGAAGTAGGAAAAATATGCTGCTGTGGTTTGTGTTTTTTTTTTAGTTGCTTGTAGTATGTCATTACTATTCAGTCTTTTATGTTAACTTCCAAGAAAGCTACTATTGGAGACAGATTTTACTTTTGATAAAAATGCTATGTGGCTGTGTGTAATAAACACGCAGAGTATGTATGTAATCAAGAGGTAGATTGTTAAGGAGTACTATAGGCATAAGAAACCCCAAGCTTGCTTTTATACCGTAATCTGTTCTGTAATCCTTTCTGTGAGATTTTCAAGTGGGAGGAGCCTCAAAGGAGTCCAGTCAACAGGGAAAAATGAGAAGGAGGGGTGGCAGAGAGAAGGAGGTGTCACTTTCTAAAGCGTTTTCCTTTAGTTTATTAAAAAACTGGTTTTAATTAAAAATATCAGATGCATAATTATCTTGGTGGGAAGTATACTTGCATTAGTACAACAGATGTGTTGCAACACCAATAGGAAAAGATAGTTTGTGTAATTGTGCATATGTATGTGTGTATATATATATAGTACATGGAAAGCTAGATAAGGATTGTATATTTCAGGTCCTCCAACGCTTTCTCTTTAGTAGTCCAGTGGGGCCTCTTACCCACAAAATATGTTTATGTGAGTTTTTTTCTTTCCCTTTAAAACTTAGAAGTATATGGAAATGTAGCATTGATGGGTATTTACAGATATCTCTTCTAAATTTTATTGAACGGTGTTTTAAAATCTAAGCTGTTTTGTATTAATGAAAATTTTAAAAAATCTTTTTATATGCAGAGTTTTCCATCTGATGAGGGTTGGCCATTCGCAAAGTACTTAGGAGCATGCGGAAGAATGGTGGCTGTCAATTACGTTGGAGAAGAGCTATGGAGTTACTTTAATGCACCGTGGGAGAAGCGAGTGGATCTGGCCTGGCAATTAATGGAAATAGCTGAGCAGCTGACAAATAACGACTTTGAATTTGCACTCTACCTCCTTGACGTCAGCTTTGACAACTTTGCAGTTGGACCGAGAGATGGGAAAGTTATCATTGTAGATGCAGAAAACGTTCTGGTAGCAGACAAAAGGTTAATCAGACAGAGTAAGTGTCTTCTTTCTCTCCCTTCCCCTCTCCCCATGTTTCTTGCTTCTTTCTTTACAAGCACAATATTTAAAGTATGTGTAGTTGCTAAATACCCATTTTGTTGGCTTTATAACTAGCCTACTAATTAACAAACCAATTAGCTTTCCTCTGCAATTAAGCTACTAATTAACTCGACCAATTTGTCAATTTTACGAAGCATTGAGTTTACCTGAACTTGATTTACATATACTTTTAATCCCTGTAATCCTGCTTAAATGGAGAGGTGGGGGTGGAAGGAGGGGTTTGGACATTGGAGGGGTTTGTACAGGTGGGTGGACAGACAGACAGATGGGCTGGCTGACTGACTTGTCTACCTTAGCTAAAAGAGAGAGGTTCCTTTCGTCTTTTCCAGATGTCTGGAAGTCTTGGCATTCTATTTTCTGTGAATGACAAGACAGTCTTCTGCCCGCTTTGGCCTTAGTTACATAGCCTGCCTCTGGTTCAGTTGTTCAGGTTGGTGCTCTGTAATCACGGAACTGAAGGAATGGGTAATTTTAATGCTGTTTCCAAATGGGAATAGTGAAAATTCATTCATCTTTCTGTCAACTGTAAAAGCTCAGAGCAGTGGCAGCAGGAGAGATGTTTGACAAAGTGGCATTACATGGGTTTATATTCCTTTTGAGCTTATAAGGAAAACTTTGCAGACCCAAGGGCTAGAGACATTGAGCATGAATCCCTAGATGCTGCAGAAGTTCATGGCAATAGGCCAAGTGATGCCAGTTTGCTTTGGGTGAATGGATTTTAAGTTTTGCAAACAGACTTCATGTGCTGTGCTGCTGAATTAACTTTAAGACTATATTTTCCGTCTATGCACTTTTCTACAAGGAAGTATGTTTTTGGGTGTGGGGTTTTTTTTGGTGGTGTGGGGTTTTGGGTTTTCTTGGTTTCTCTTTTATTTTCTTAGATTTATTATATGTTCTGTAGGAGCTTAGATTAAAATTATCTGAGCCTACTCAGAAAACCTTGGCTATCCAGTACATTTACTTGTGTACTTATGGGCCACACAAATAAACTTTTTTTTTTTTCCTTTTTCTACCCTCTTAAAATAATGTTACTTAAGACTTTGACTTTTGGAGCATGTCTGAATTGCTTGGTCACAAAGGTTACCAAATAAACTCTGAAAAAGTTGATGTGTACATGGAATAGTAGCAAGTAGTATCTTGCAGAAGCTGAATGCTGAAAGTGTCACACTTACATGTGTTGTATATAATTCCCAGACTAATTTGGATCTAACTAGGATTTTGCTGCCTGATTTGCAATCTAACAATTAATCAGGAACACAAGACAAATGAGGACAGACGAAAGTTCTCAGTCTTTGTATAAACTTGACATTTAATACTGATTTCATTTATCTCCTGGAAAGTTTCGTTAAGCAATCTCTGTCTGGAGTGATTAATATGCCTGTTTAGATATTTGAATATGTACATTCTGTCCAATTGCACTGTACAGTAATATGTAATTGTACTCTCTGTGGGATATCACAGTTGAGTTTGCTGAAGTCCTTTTTTCTGATGCTCCTTTGCTACCTTTCTTTCTATTTTGAGTTTGCTGTTCATTGTACAAATTTTACATCAAATTTTTATAGTTTTAGCAGTCATCCTTCAGTACGCTTTTTTCTAGTCTGGCTTGCAGTGCACTATAAATGAGTAGACCAATAGTCAGCTCAGAGACTACTAAACACAGATAAATTTTAGTTTGTACATCACAGTACTAAGAGATTTGCACAACTATAAGACTCCTTGGTAAGGACCTCTTGTCAAAGCTGGCAGTAACCTAGAAACTGAAGATGAAAGTTTTCTAACAAAAAGTAGTAAGAACTCAGGAGATCTCACACTTGGTAACCTTTTATTTATTATAGTATAAGGTATTTTCTGTAAATCAGGTTTTAAGTTAAAGAAAGCTTTGTGACAACGTCACTAGTTACACCTTCAAATTTTTGTAACTTTTTAAATATATATAAAGAAGGGTTTATACATGTATGTAAATGCCATTTTTTTTGTTGAATTTTTTTCTTTCTTTGAAGATTATATGTAATGCATCTGCTTTTTTATACTCACTTCTTAGTTACTACCATGTCTAAAGTAAGAGGTTGGATGTTTCAGAAATTTATGGCAATTACATTGTGATGTTTTTTTTGTTCTTTGGTAGACCGCTTGACCGCTTGCCAGTGTTAGTTCCCAGGGCAACTGGAGAAACCAAATCTATGTTGCTAAAATAAATCATGTTGCTTGTTTGTTTTTCTCTCAACTTCGGCTGTGAATCATTCTCTTGTACTTCTTTGTGCTACATTTTTTCCTCTGGGTACGTGTGAATGTAGATTTCATGCCTTTAGTGTGCCGTTTTTTCTGCTTCCCTCTCCTTGCTATCTATTTTACCCTCTTTCTTTCCCTTATTTTTTGTATTGCCGGGACCATTTTAGCAGAAAAGTATATGAAACTGTCAGATGTGACCTTAGACTAGAAAGTTTAAGAGTTAATCTAAACAAAGTTGGTTTATAGTTTAAATACTTCCAGTTTGCTGTGTATTGATCTTCTGACTGTATTCAGATGCACAAAGGCTCTTTCCTCTTCTCACTTTTTTTTTTTTTACTGTCTCCTTATATTTCACAGATAAACCTGAAAACTGGGATGTATGGTATGAAAGCAAATTTGATGACTGTGATAAAGAAGCTTGTCTGTCCTTCTCAAAAGAGATTCTTTGTGCTCGTGTCACTGTGGACCACAATTATTATGCTATTTGTCAGAACCTTTTATCAAGACATGCCACGTGGCGTGGCACTTCTGGAGGACTACTTCATGACCCCCCAGCTGAAATTGCCAAAGATGGCCGGCTTGAGGCCTTGCTGGATGAGTGTGCCAACCCAAAGAAGCGATACGGTAGATTCCAAGCTGCAAAAGAACTGCGTGAATACCTTGCACAATTGAGTAACAATGTGAGGTAGTCCACAGTGAAAATTTTTTGCAACACTGGCTAAAACACTATTGCAAAGACACATAGAAACTGAAGTTTTGAACTTATGTACTAAAAAGATAACACAAATGAAAAAAAGAAACTAGTTTATCAGTTTTCTAAATACCATAAATGTACAATTTTATGGTGTTGTAATGTTCCTTTGCAAACAGACAAGGTACTTACTGAATTAAAACTTGAGCTACTATTGACTCTCCTCCCTAATTATTCAAAAGGGAGTAGGTCAAAAAAGACTGTGATAGCGTAATTGACAGCTTGTGTGTCAAAGGGTACTTTACATAAAACTGCATTAGTGTCACAGTTTTGTGAAGCTGATGTTCTTACTTGGAAAGTCAAGTTAGACTGATGGCCTGTTTTAAAGGCCTTTTTCCTGACATCATTGTCTCATTTTTGTGTTTGTTTAAACACCTTGAAGTGGCATTTACATCCAGGTAAAATCTTGCTGTCTGCATTGTTTCAAATTTAACAGGCTTTCATATTAATGCTGTGCAGTACATTTCTACTGTGAGTGCAGGATTCCCATGTTTACTGTCTAATTTTAGGGGGTTTTACACTGTATTTTGCTATGCTTAGACATTGTGGTTTCTTTTTTTTTTTTTTTAAAATCATCATAAACTCAAATGTCATTTGAACTAATATTCATTTGATGTTTTTTGTAGTTCTGCCATTGGAAATATCACTTAATGTAATTATTGTACAAAACCTTTACCCTTCATGCCAGTGTATACACATGACTGTTTAGCAGAAAATCATGGTATGAGCAAACTCTTATTTTTAACAGAGATAATTTGAGAATTGGAGAGACACTACAATAAACAGATCTGTATTAATTTAAATTGGGGATAGAAGCTTGACTAAAAATAAAAATTCACTAGGATGGTGTAGTTGAGCATAAACCAAAGAAAATGGTTTTGTTTATTAGTTTCTAAACAAATAGTAAAGAAAAAATGCTATACTGTAGTGAAGCTGATAATTCTCAAAATTCAAATTTCAGTGGTCCTTGGTTGCTTTTTGAAGAACTTCTAAAACGATGTGCTTATGCTACAAGAAAATCCTAATTTGAATAATAATGTCTAGAAAGTTAGCTGTTTGTTTTACATCATTCCCAATTCTGTTGAATTCAAGTGTAATGGAGTTTACTGAATATTCATCTCTTGGTTTACCAGCTAAATTGATTAAGCTGTATTCACTCTAGACGCCTTTTCTTGAACTAAGTTTGACTATTCCCAGTGCAATTGACTTGTTGAGGTTTGCGTAAATCTGGAGTTGTTCTGATAAATTACAGTTTTTGTAAAAACCTCAGCTACTGCTACAAGAACTCACTTCAAAGCTTCCTCCTCCTTTTTTCTTTTTTTTTTTTTTTTTCCTTCAATTAATATAATGCTTCATTTTCCTGGAGTCTTCGTCATAAAAAGATACTTTTAGGAAATGTATGCGTATTACTTCTTGTAACAGTAATGAAGAAAACAAATATTCCTTAAATGCGTGTATAAAACTATTTCATACAAGCTAAAAAGAATTCTGAGCAAGGTAGTATGTTCTACTTTCAAGAGCAAAGTTAGTATGCCTCTCATACTGCATCGAAAGACTGATGGAAACTGTTGCTTTACCGAATTGCTGCAAGCGCAAGGTGAGGAAAATGGCAAACTCACTGACTGGCCCTTCTTTCTCAAAGCTCAAAAAGTGGAGCTATATAAAGATGCAGAGTGCTTTTTGATTTCTTAGATGGTTATATTAAGGATATTTTAGAATTTGAATTTCTCACTTTAATCATCTTAGTCATCTTTGCCTATGTAGTCCTAATTTGCTCCCAATCCCTTGTCTTGTTTTCTGGAGTCAGAATGCCCAATGAAGCTTTTAATTTTCATTTCTCCCCTCCCCTCATTTGAAAATGGTTTTACTTGTTTGCTCTGGCACAAGCTGTCAGAGAAGGTTCATGTTATTTTTCATCATAAAATCCACTTATTTGAAGAAAATAGACTAACCCTCAGACTAGGGAATACTACCCTACCATACAAGCCTTGACTGACCACTAAAGTTGATTTTTAAACATCTGCTACATTTCCCAATGAGTGAGTGGAGTATGATTGTTAAAGTTGCAAAAGAAACAAACACTGCCAGCTCTGGTCACTACTCGAGGCAGTTCAGTAGCTGTCATAATGTCCTATCAGATTTGGTTTGGGGTTTAGCTCCCTCAGAAGTAAGTTACTAAAGGAATTTGGAACTTAAAAAAAAAACAAAAACAAAAACAAAAATAAACACTACAGGGAAAACATTGTGGAGAGCAATAAATCTTTTTCCGTTTGCACCTATCAGATATTTATTGTACAATAACAATTTATATTTTTAGTCATTGCCCATTATTATTGATGAACACGGTGAAATATTTTTGAATGAGATGTTTGGGGTTTGTATGTGCATTACAATTGTCCTTTTGTACTGTAAGTTACTGTTTGATTGGAATATTTTATCAAAACTGTCTCCCTGTGCCTTTATATTACAAGAAAGTTGTTTCTGCAACTTCTAATGATATTAATAAAGAATACTTTAAGAACCTCATCTCAGATATTCATTTTCAGATCAGTAAGTCTTTTAAGATTGACTTAGTCTAGGATGCATTAAAATATGCATAGAACTAGTTTTTGCAGTGTTGGAGAATGCACCATCGTCAAAAGTGACCAATAGGAACTTTATTTTCCCCTCCTTCTTTCTGGTAGACTGCTTGATCCGAAGTATGAATGATCTGTCAGGAATCTTTTGGTTTAGAGATTATCATAAGTAGGACTCACTTTCTTAAAGCAACTTGATCAAGCCATATCTTTCTGTTCTGTTAACTGAAAGAAGATGCTTTCAAATTAAGCAGGTTGCTAGCTTCTCTCTTTATTGTTTGAGAAACTTATTTTTCCTTGTATTTAGAATAATTTATATTGTTAGTACCACTGTGTCTTCAGTACAATATTGTAGCAGTTAATGTAATATAAATACATATTGACTTTTGATGTTTCTCCTTTACTCTGAATATTTCAGTGAGCATTTGCATTTGAAACTGTCCTGCAGTTATACTAAAGCATGTATTCCCTTCTGACTTTCTGAGCCTGTGTAGATAACAGGAACAACTTGTCTCAAAAACACTTGTATTTTTTTATATTTTTTTTTTTTTAGTTGCACTCCTGCTGCCTCAACTTACCTCTCCAGGAACTGCAAACATGCAGACTGAAACTTGTACACTTTCCAGTGTGCCTCAGAAGTCAAGATCATTACAATATTCAGAAAAAAACCTAGCATGAATAACTGCTGCGTCTTTTTCAGCGGTTTCCAGAGTATAGCATAGTCTGACCCTGGTTGCCTTGAACTTCAAGACATGGTGTATATAGTACTTTCTTACCAGGTTTTCCTTACATTTGTTACAGTGGAGACCTTGGCTACCTTTAAAAGGCACTAAAATGTTTTGGTTTTCTACAGGCAGTCTAATGTTTGTGTCGAAGCTAGCAATGGTGCTTTCATGGATTCCTGTTTCTCCATATGATGTCTGAATTCAGTACTGACTTCAGCTCTTTTGTTAGTTATCTGTGTTGTTTGAAACCTGTGATTTGGAGATCAGGATAGATTGTACTGTGAAACCTCTGTAAAATGCACGTGTCCAGTGAGTATCAGAGAAATGTTCCATTAGGGAAGTGTATTTCTCAATTTGAAGATTTGGTGTGCAGCCTGCTCAAACCGCTTTCGAAGTTCACTGTGGTTTCTTTCTATCTCACAGTCTTCCCAAGCCTTTAAAAATCCAGTCTATCAAATGGAAACTTCATTACTGTTGATTTCACCTACTTTTTTTGTTTTGTTGAATTTGCAAGGTACAGACCTGCTAATTTATTTGATAGCCTTCATCTGACTAGTTCACTCATTAGCATCATTATTATTTCTACTTTAAATGTCTGCAAGTTTTTTGTTTTCTTATTTCCAGATCATGTTCAAAGATGTACAACTAGTTTAAATAGACCTTTATCTCCTTCTAGTTTCATTTTAGGATGTTTTGAAGACATTTTTCCTGTGATGATTTGTCATTTTTTTAATGTGTCTCTCCAGATCTGACAAGTGTCGGTTTGCCTGGGGTACTTCTAAGCATCAGATTCTTTTTATATTTCATACTGAGTTTTATGAACACATTACACTATTCTTCCAGGCAGAAGTCTTTGGTGGTCAGACTTGTCCTGTGCACTACACTAATGAGCTTTTGCTATTTGCAGAAAGGCCCTGTGGCTGTTAGATGTCTTCGTAGAGTGTGCATGCGATGTTAGGACAATGAAGAGTCTGTTGTTTTGGCAGCAGATGAGTCTGTTGTTGCCACACTGGAAGTATGAGAGTATACCTGTTCTGTGTGGTTCAAAAGCGAGACAAATTTAAGGAGCATTAGTAACGAACGTTTGCCACGAATACTGACTTGCATGTTCAGGTCAGAGCAAGAAAGTTTTGACTTTAAAAGAAAAAATATCTAAGGCTGTTTTTTATATTTGGTGGATTAACTCCAGTCTTCTGAGAACAGAAATGTGAAAGCAGAATATACTTCAAAGCAAAACAGCCTGTTTAATATACAGCTTGTGTTCAGCTAGAAAAAAAGAGCTTTTTTTTTTTTTAGGTCAGAGTTTCAAATAGCTTGTCTATTAGTCAAAGAATTTTAATACACATCTTTCTATTCTGAACATGATCCTTTTGTATATGCTTAACTTTTGCTACAGATTCTAGCTTTAGATATTATTAATGGAGGCTTAGTGCATCCATTTAATGTGCCCTTGGTATAGCTACGGATTCCCAAGTAGATGCCCTGTAGCTTTTTTAAGGGAATGGGTTTTTCAAAATTTAGTGCATTTTTATTTTGTGCTTTTTTTTTTCTCAAAAAATAATTCTGAAACTCCTCAGAATAGTTGAGCAGCTGATTTCATTGCTTCCAACCATTGTGAAGTTTAATTTTTACTTGAAAGTTCTCATCTTCTTTGCTTGCTCAGGCTGGGGTAGGGACGTCTGGTTTTCTGTAAAATCTAGCAGTTCTCAGTGTGCAGCTACGTCACCCAGACAATAGATATTTTTTCCTTACAAGCAAACTTACAGTTTTTTTATTTAGTGGGGATTTTTGACAGTTTCATATATTAAAAATTTTTCATACTGTTGCAAATAAACTTGCAGTTTCACTGTGGGAAGAAGGGTCTACCTCCATCTGGAGAGAGCACAAAGGAATAATGGTCAGAATTCTGAGGAAACAGAAAATCAGGGGAATATTTTTGAACTTCCTGACTTCAGTGCCTCACAGTAGAAAATTAGTGTACCAATAATGAGCCTGATTATTTCACTTCTTGTAGAATATCAAGAGCAGTCCTAGTTGTTTATTTAGGTACTCACTCATTTTTGAAACTGTATGTTGAGATGGTTGAGCTTAACATGCTTGTGCTTGCTTTCCTAAGGGTAAATTTAGAGCTCTGGCAGAAAGCAGATGTAGTTGTCAACAACTTCTAAGAATTGCTCTCTTTAAGGGAGCTTTTTCTTTGTCGACAGCCAGCACACTCAGTGAATCAGCGGAGAATATTTGTACCGTGAATGCACAAACTTCCATGAATATGGCAAAGCATACTTTGGGTTTTGGTTTCTTGAAACTCATCTCCCACTTGTTATCTAGTTCTAATATGGAGTGTTAGTCAATATACTTTTTTAAAAAATAGGTAGTCTTCTCTGTTGATTTGCTTACTATTTTATAAAATTTATACATGTGAACATCTCACTTTTTTTTTAAAGTCTGGCAGCTGTCCCTTCGTTTGTTTTAGAGGAAGATCAGATTTGACCAAGGATGGAAAAATGTGTTTCTTTCTCAGACTACAGCCTTACATTCTTTGACTTACGTGCTGGTGGTTGTGTTTGTTTTTGTTGGTGGTGATGTTTTGTTTAAAAACTTCCTACTTTACAAAGGAGGAGAACTTGACAAGGAAGATAAAAGCAGTTCAAAAGCTATCCCTTCAGCTCTTCACCTTCCAGTCCTCCTCAGCTGTACATACTGCTGTGGTTCTCCCAGTCTTTTTTACAGATATTGTCAGCTATTTCGTTACAATATTTTTCTAATTATTTTTCTAATTACTTGGAATACTGTAGATTTTTTTTTCCAAAGGCATTATATAAAACTTTATATTAGAGTTTTTGTTAACATCTTTGTTAGAAGAGGTGGTATTTTGTCTCTGCCAAATAGTAAAGTTATGTGTACATATGATATTAAATGATGTTTCTCTTTCTTCTTTTTATATTCTGTTTATTTTCAGCATAATCATTAAGTACATCATAGTATAAATAGATTGGATTTACTTTCTATTAACATTGTATTTTTTCCGTAATAATTAATTGGCAATTGAAGCAAAGGCTTAAGGTCATGTCATTCCCCATTCCTTTCAGGAGGGTGGGGATTGGGTAAAAAGAAACGGGCTAATGGAGGCATGGTGGTGTTCACTGTTTAAAACATGAAAAACTGTGCTATACTACAAAAGTATGGACCAATGTTTAGTTTTATATGGCATATACTTGCTATGATGTACACCTACCTGCCCCATCACCAAATACATACATGCGTTGTCAGAAACCTTTTTTTACCAGTTTTGTCAAAATTCTTTGCTTCTGGACACAGCTGTCTGAATTTATAAATGTTTGTCGTGTACGTGACTGCATTATCCAGATACTTTAACAGCAGCTACAATGGGAAGAAAACAAAAGACTTGGGAGGTCCTTGTCAGAGGAACAGCCACAGCGGTTCTTTCCCTGGGACTGTGCGCTGCTGTGGCTGCTCACGCGGCGCTGCGTCTCTCCCGACGAGCACTGCCGGGCAGCAGGCGCTGCTGGGTGGGCTGTTGTGTTGGTGCCAAAGCCTCTACGTCTTCGCCGTGTACATGTCTGAGATTTTGCTTCAGCCTAAATCGGGGCTTGCCTCCTCGACTGAACACCTTTGGCATGTTTCTGCTCAATTAGCAGTTTGGACTTGTACGTATCTGTCAGGGCTTGGACGACATTTGGCATGCACACGCGTAAGAGCTTCTGGCTTAGTTTTCTCTGCAAGGAACATGGTTCAACTGCATCAACCCTGCTCTGCAACCAAACCAACGCCTGGAAGTGGGAAGATGATCGAGAGGTTCACTTCAAATCTGCCTTACTTCTCCAAAGCAAAATGTTAATGTAAACCCAGACTGTTAATAGCTGAATGTGTTCTTCATTAGACAGAGTGAGGATCCTGCATTGACTGAACTTCCTCTGAGTTCTTAAATTTATACATCATTTGTCTATTATTTTTTACAGATGTCATTTTTAAATTTTATCTGTATATACAAATGTATATGCATGTATAAATATATATAGAAAAATTTGGTTTATATAACTATATAAAAATGAAGTTTGTATATATCTACACATGTGTATACATATGTGTACACGTATGTATATTTAGCATAAGCTGCAATTGCAAAATTCTGATTGGACTCCAAGTTCTCGGCTAGGAATGATGTTTTACTTAATGGAAGTGTTTTACTTGTGAAAAGTCTGATAACCGAATTTCCTTGCTTTGTCATCTCTATCTAAGTCACTTTGATGAGCAGATCTGATGTCTTAAGTACCTAAAAACTGACCTTGTACTGGTGTTAATCTATAACCAGCTATTGTTTGGAACAGACTAATGATTGTCCTATTCTTATTTTAAATCATTCTTAAGTAAGTTTCTTGATTCCTGATGTGATAACTGAGATTATATGCTACTGTTGTATTTATATGATAAGGAACTGTGTTTATTGATTGTTTTGATAATTACAAAGACGTTTATGTTGTGTTGATTTGAAATACTAGTCTTACAGACTTCTAGATGCTTTGTCAGTAACGCGAGAGGAGGAGTGCGGCTCTGAGTTTTAGATATCCAGTGGTCCTCAACAGAGCCGATAGCAGGAATTCTGAAATGCAGCCACAAGGACCCCGTCTCTTGTCGTTTGCTACATGTGGAATTGAGGCAGACTGTTTCTTTTAATGCTTGGGTTTTTGAGGGATGAGAATATTTCTGTGTGTTGGAGCAACCATAATCCCCCCTTAAGGCTAAAACCTCATGAAAAGGAGAAAATATATTCTTCTAGATGAATTTTTGTTACATCTTTATTGTTGTTGTTGTCTCTTTTTTTTTTTTGTTCTGCATTATTCCATACTTGTCTGGAGTTTGTGATTACACTTCATGAGATATGTCTAATTAGGCTGCCTTTGTAATGTTAAAATCTTGCAAAAGTAACTTTTTAGACATTTATAATTGTTACTTTTTAAAGTAGAATTTTATAATTTCAATGTGATGTATTTCCATAAATGAGCAGTAGTTGCAAACACTTTCGCCAAGTTTAACCATATTTTCATATTATGATTATTCCTAGACACTTTTTTCCATATTTGGGCTAGCAGTCTATTTTGTACATTGAACTTTGGCTGCCCACCAAAAACGTCACTTGTATCAGACGTGGATTTACCCAGGAGCCACTCTCTTTCCTGTCTGTTATCACTAGAATTCACGTACGATATGGATTCTATTGCAGTTGCACTTACCCTCTCCTGTTTCGGGTAATACCTGTCCTGGGTCTCTAGCACTGCTCTTCGTTAGTAGATTGTCAGAGCTTCTCTAGTGTGCAAGCAAACAAAAATGTATTCTGTTGCTTAGGTACCATTGCGTTAGCCACAATATGAAGTATATTCGTGTGCATTAAAAGTGCCTGAAACTGCAAGCAATAGCTGCATTAGAAGCTTCCATAGATGCATTGCCAGCAATCTCATTTTTAGCAAATAATAAAATATCACAAAGATATAGTAACGTGTGAGGTGATTTGGAGAGGTATCAATTCACCAGCCTTAGACTACAACCTAGCAGAAGTCCAGAAATTAGAAACAGTGGTTTGAGGAGTGCAACAAAGAATGGTATCGCTGTATGGAAGAAGCAAGAACAACTTCGGTAAGTAAAGCATCGTAAATTATGTTGGGATTTACCCATTACACAAATTTTTCTTAGTGAAAAAGAGAAATCCTGTGATTGGGATTTCTGTGTCTCAGCAGAAAAGGAGCATTGCAGGAGTTCAGGCGCTGAGCAGCAGTGCTGTAACGCGCCTCAACTCAGCTGCAGAGAAGCCTTTACCACCAGCGCTCCTCTGGACTTGCTCTCCAGTCTGGATTTATTGCTGTTCCTGTGAGATGCCAAAGCCTCAACCGTACTAGAGTTTGTAGCTAAGCAATGAGCCATTCTGTTGATTAACCTGCTGTTACTGTACAGCAAGTGGCTTGGGTCTGTTTTAGCTTTGACAGGTGCGTTTCTGTTAGTCAGTATTCACATAGCTCACAGCACAGATCATGTCAGGTACCACATCGTGTCAGACTTGCGTTGTGATCATGACAAGCAGACAGGTTGAGCATCAGAGAAAGGAAAGAAAATAAATATATGCACTGTACGAATGGAAAATCTTTTTTTTTTTTTTTTTTTGTGGTGATTAAGAAAACATAAAGGAAATCTTTTATAGGTGTGGGATGAAATAATTAAAAGAAAAGATAACTTTGCTAGGAGATACATGGTTTTCATCCCAGAGATTTTTACAGAATACGTAAAAACTTATCACAGATTGTTCCAACTTGCTTCCTCTGTTACTAATTAAGCCTGTGTTAGATACAGAATGATGTTAGTGGATCACAGGTACCACAATTTTTGTAGCTTAGACACATTGATCCAGATATGCTGTTTTAGTGCTGCTTGAGTAAGTGTGTATTGTGTTGTGTACTGCTGTATGCTGCAAGCAATGACTGCCTGAATAATTTTTCTTAAAAAAAAAAAAAAAAAAAGCCTGTTAGTTGGGATCCTGCTTAGCCTGGGCCTGAGCAGTAACATGTATATATGTGCAAGAACCAAGAAAGTCACCAAGGTAAAAGAAAGCAGTTCCTTATTGGTTCCACACTTCCACGTCTATCTGGTGTGAGATTGTGGGACTCTTTTTCCAGTCATCCTATTATGGGATCCTGCTTCAGGAGACCTGTGTGACCTATGTCATCTTGTATGACAGTGTCTTACTTTTTTTGTCTTAAGTCCTCTTCACAAATGTGGTGTATAGACCAAGGTGTCAGTCTATATAAAAATGATACCGGAATTCTAATTTGTATCTCCAACTATATAAGCTACTACACTGTAGAAGTGCCCTTCAGATTCAGTGATTTCTAATCTGAACTAAAGAGGTGAGTTAAATAAAACACAGGGAAAAGTGCATAGTAATTGTGGAGCAATGGTATATTTGGGTTACCTGGCAGTTCCCAGGAAAGTCCGTGGTTCAGAGCCAGGCACCTGAACACTGGGATGGCTAATGAATTGCAGATGTGGTTTAAAGAGATCCTGGCGGTACTCCACTGGAGTAATATTATTAGTGGACTTCTGAATCAAGGAACATAACTTTCAAAGTAAAGATATACTGCTTTGACTTGAAGACCATCCCTAACAAGATTTCAGATTTGTAGTGGTTAAAGAGTTATTCCAGCAAGAGGCAGACCTTGCTATTCTTTGTCTTACAGTTAATCTTTCTTAATTTTTAAGTCTGCATTTTGACAAATAAGGTAGCTGTAAGTACAGGGTTGGGGATGATGAAAATTTATCCTTTTATGGTGATTTATGCCATTAGTTTTTAAAGCAGCTGTTAAAGCTTTTTTTTAAAAGCCAGCTCAGATTGCTGTATTACTTATTTTTCGTTGGAGCCCATGTTGTAGACAATTGAATTTAGATTACCAAATGCACTAGTTTGTAGCATTTCACAATAATTTTAAACACAGATTTAGGATTTTAAATGTGCTTTTTATCTCACTTGTACATCATGTGATTTGATTTGATTTACCTTTTTATGATTTTAGAAATAAGCAAAATGTATTTAAAGAGGTCTAAATTTGTATGCTTTTAAGGGACAAAAATGAAGTGTTAGGACAGAACATTTGGTTTTGAAGAGAAACAAAAGGAAGTCTGTCTCTCCCTCCTACTTAATATTCTTAAGGAAAGCCTCTGATGAAAATAGATAAAGGACACAGAATCTCATTAGCAATATTTTCCTTTGTCTATCTTTTTTTTTTTTTTTGAGAATATATCAAAATCCTTCTTAATACTTGGAGGTGTAGGAGATAAGGGTTTAAAGGGGAACTATAGATGACTACGGATGCTGGTGCAAGCATAGTGGGGGCACTAGGAGCAGCTCTGATCAGGACTGTGACAGTTACAGTCTTTGCGTGCCTAAATTCTAAGGCCTTGCATATTTTTAAAAGTTGCCATGCTACAAATTTAAATCAGACATCCACAAGTCGCTTACAGGATAGAGGCGCCTTCTGCAGAAGCACTTTGCCTTGCTAATGACGTCCCTTTCAAAGGGAAACAAGCTTCCGAAGCCATTTTGCATCTGCTTACATTTTGGTTGTCTTAGACATTGAAAGTTTTTATTTCTGTCATCGTTTCCTATCTTCCCTTCCAGAGAAGGTGGAACCTTCAAACTATGTGTATAATTAATTCAAGACTGTTTCTTAACGTTACACTGGGTTTGGAAAGGTAAAGGAGGGAGCCCATGTTACTCTTTAGGTACCAGATCAGTCACAGAGTGGGCAGGAAAACCTGGGCTGCAAAAAACCTGCAATTAAATCAATTACCTATGACAATGTCTTCATCATCTTGGTGATAATTCAGAAATATTATTAATACATAGTCTTCCAAGTAGAGAGGTTATTCCTATTATGTAAATGTTATTAAAAATCAATATTAAAATTTAATATTCTTTGGCCAGTTGTGACTTGTAGGATGAAATGTCAAGGCACGTGGGAAACTACGCTGTGGGAATAGGCAAGTGACTGGAAGATGTGTGAAAAACAGGACCTGGCTGTCTGCTAAAGACATCTGGGAGATTTACATATCTACAAAAGACCTTTTGGTAACTTATAATAACCATGTTATGGTGAGATTAGGGGTCTTTTGATGTGAGACAGGAGTGTGTTATAGTAAGTGTCTTGTAAAAAAACTTATTCCTGCTGTAGTTTTAAATTAATATTGAAAACATTTCTCAAGTAATTACTCCTTTTACAGCTTTGTGATGGATTCCCTACAGAGAGTGTGCATGGGGAAGAAGGTGCTGCACAGTCCAAACGTGGTACCTCCTTAAATCCACCCATTTCTGCGATGTGTTCTGCCTCTATGAAAACGCTGGGGATAAGTTGAAAGTGTTGTTAGTAGTATGGCATCTGAGTGATAAACAGTTTCTAAGTGCATACGGTGATTTAGGAAGCATTGCAATAAGCTGAACATAGCTGAACATAGTTGCTTAGGTTAGAGCAGGTGGGCTAATTGAAAATACAGCATGGCAGTGGGGTTGTAAGTGAAACTTCTCTTACTTCACATGCATCGTAGGGAGAGTGACCTATGTCTGAAAAAACCCACACACGGGAAAGTCATCGAGAGAGAAGAGATTGCGCTTAGAAAGAGCTTTTGTTCCCAGTGAGCTACGTGTGGTAATTTGCATCTGGTATACAATGGTATCGGCGTACTGAATTGCAGGAAGAGCAGGTATTGCGGGCGGTCAGGATCTGTTTTTAAGATTAATTTGTGCTCAATAGTTAGCAAGAAGAAAAGAAATATAATTAGAAGACCATGAACCAGAGTAAGAGTTGTTTCTTCCAAAGAAGAAACAATGAGGGGAGGATGTCTGCTGAAATGGCCCCCCAGTCCAGGCAGCTGAGAGATGTCCACGGAAGGAAATCTGTTCAGCAGCCCATAATCGCCCTGAGTTCCAGGTAGATGTTGATCTTTTGTTCTACTAGTTTCCTTTTGGTAACTCTTTTCTGCTTTGCAATCAAGAATAAATTTGACTTATGCTTTTCCTTACCTAGTGACAAAGGAGTCTGAGGCCAAGTGTTGGTGGACATTGGTTGCTCTTCAGGGAACAAAAAACGTGAGAGCAGCAGCCTGCAGGCAGAGGCAGAATGCTTCACCTCCGCAATGTTTCAGAGTTCAAAGCGTGTGGGATATATTATTTCCTAGTTCAGTTTGGCACAAAGTGGTAGCCTGCAAAAGGAAGCCTACAGGGGCAGGTATTAGCCAGTGCGCTTTTGCCAGGTTCCACTTGAAGAGAAAACAGTGTTTGACTCTGGCAATAGCCATATATCTTGGAGATTCCTTTGCCGTTACTGTGACCAGACTGAGTCCAGTTTCTAGGGAATTTTACCTCCACCAGTGAGGTGGAGTGACTGACTGTCAGTGGATGTAATAAAAAGGGGTACGGAGCAGTAATTGACAATGGCCAAAATGTATGATTCCCCTACAAGAAAACTACTTAACAGAGTATTCAGATCATATGTTTGCAATTCAAAGATCTGTGTTACTTTACTTAATTATATGTTTAATTGAGGCCTGTTGTTCTCTAGCCTTTTGAAAAGGCCTCTAGGTTCTTGCTAGTTGTCTTATGAACAGGTAACTGTAAGTAGCCCTTGGCATTTGTAGCACTTTGACAAACCATGGAGGGAAATGAGGCACCGGTCTACCAACTTCTTATGGCTTCTGTAATTTTGAATAGATGTCCAAGGTGTCAGAAATGCTGTGAAGTAATTTGGTCTCGTAAAAAAAAAAAAAATGTTGCTGCATTCAAGGGCATCAAAACCAGGCAGTGTTTCTAAAATGTATACATTTTGAGTACAATTTTGGGGGTCAAAATGTTCACAGCTCCCTTTCATATCCATCCTGTTTTGTACGTCTGCATGTTTTTTCCCAGTACATTTGGGAATGTTTTAATACCCACAGACCCCATTTTCAAAGCTGAGTGTGGAGCATGGTAGCATTTATCTTACTTGCTGAATATGCTAAACCCAGTCATATTTAGCTACTCTGATGAGGGAAATTCTGGACTATATCCTCTTTACTGCCAACTTGTTTTCCTAGTGAAAAAAAGATAGAATAAAATAGTAGGTGTATTAATTGCCAGTTAAAATAGTACAGCAGGCTATGGTAAACCTCTCACTTCCTCGTTTGCTGTGCCTAACATCTCTATTTTAATAATACCATGTGATAGAGGATGTTTTCAGTACAGTTAACCAATGTACAACAGTAAGATTTCTGTAAAAAAACGAGAGTTTGATACCACCTTGGCTTTCAGTGGAACAAAACAATTCCTGGAGAAATTAAAAAGGGAAAAGGAAAGAAAAGAATCTGAGACCGTCTCACCTACCCACCCTCATGGACAGTGAGTAAGGTGTAGACCATTTAAGGTTTTTGCCTTATTATAGGTTATAGGAACCCAGGGGATGTTCTTGCCCTGCATCAAGTTGAGCCATGTGGCCATGGATCCTTGAAAATCCCTGGAGAGATCTCTCAGAGTAATTATTGAATTAACTCACTTCCTGACCTGCTATTCTACCCTGTACCGGAGACGTCCTTCCTCCCAAAGTCCTTGGAAGACAATGCTGTGTTTTGAAGACAGATAGTCCAGAAAAGCAGGGGAAGGGTTCTGTGAACTCTTCTACCAAAAATACAGTAAACATACCCCGTTGCTGTGTCCTTTCCCCGAGGCAGCACTTTCCTTTTGCTGCTAACGCGTTCTGCGTCGCAGTGCAGTGTGGGTCACCCTGGCTCGGCCAGTGACAGACAAGTCTGTCACACGTTTAGCCCTACTGAAGCGACATCTGCAGCTGGGTTTCTGTGTAGTAATGTTTTGAGTACTAAAACAACACTGTGAAGACATACAGTGTGTCAAGGTTTGTGCAAAGTTTTAAAATCAAAGAATTGAATTTCCCTTACTGTCATGTTACAAGTAGGTGCAGTGCATTACCAGAGACTTCAGCAGTTTTTGAAGACTGGTATTTGTAGAGAGCGGTTTCAGGAAAGGGAATATTGATTGCTACTGCACTGAGCTCATAAATAGGGGTGTGTGTGTAATGTTTACGTGCTAAGGTTGTATTTTAGTATTGTTATTCAAGAACGGGCTCACATACATCAGAGCAAAGCCTGGACTTGTTTATGGTGCTGTTAGAAGTCTTTCTCTGTATGACATACATAGTTAACGTTAATAATAATATCATTATTAGTAGTATATTATGGTAGTGTCTAGGCATGGCAGGGACTGAGTCTCTCCATGGAAGATCTCTGTGAAACAGAGAAGCAAGGAGACAGTCTTAACCCAGAGAATAATGATTTAAGCATTAGTCTACGTGTGGACAGATCAGCAAAAGGTGTGGGAGGACGTAACATAAAACAAACCTGGCTGGCGCTGGAAGCTGCTGTTGTAGTTCACCAGCCTGACTCTTACCATTTTGTACTGCCCATGGGCATCGTGGCGGCAGGGAACTGGGGCATCTTTCATCACTTTACAATTCAGCAAGGAAAGGGTGAGGTTCCAGCAGCGAAGGACACAGATGAAATCACTGCAGTTGGTGTACAACATATGGATTTTAAGTAGACTGTTCTAGGCCAGTTCTTTCCCTGAAGGGAACTCTTGAGAGCTGCTGAAACTGTTTAAGCCTGCTAAGCAATCCTTTTGGGTAAGTAAAGTGCTATGTTCGGGGCTTCAAAGTGTGGCTGAACTGTGAAAATCTCTGTCACAGAGGAGTGAATGTTCAAGGTTTGTACTACAACATCTATATACTTATTTATTTGTAAAGCACGAAGCAGGAAGCATTTCCAAGCCTGGTAGGAAAGGCGTAATGATCTTCCAGCCTGTGTCCTTTGCACGTACTGGGTTTCACATAAGGAAAAGTGAGGTGCGTGAGCTCAGAGAAGTGGCTCTAGCAGTCCTCTGAGGGGTGGGCTTGAAAATACTTTGCAGTTTGTTGTAGCAAGTTAGTTGAAATGCAGAGGAGAGGCTGAGAGGTGGCAAAGAATTGGTTAATTCTGAAATGTAAAGTACATGCAAAATCTGGGCTACAGTTCTGAGTTTTGGGAAATATGTATTGCTGGGTCAGATTCTCTAGGAGTTTATACATTGAAAAGTTTTACTCCTTCCCCATCTTTCTCCCAGGTTGTAAGTACAAATTTTTCCTCTTAGTTTTTCTTCAGCTTTTAGATCTAGATTTACAGTACTGTGAAGTGAATGCATTTACATGCCATACCACAATATGGTAATATTTCCCTGTACAGAGTTTCATAATGCGAACCTCTGTGGATAAAGGTAACTCGAGTTCCAGCAGTAACTTTTCCTTGTTCTGTCTTGGAAAGAAGCGAAAGACTTCTTTGTGCTCTTGATTCTGTTTACTTCGGTGCTTTCCTGTCAGCTTGAAGGGATCAGAACAAGTCTGTCCTAACAGAACTGGTTTTGAAAGATTAACATTTAAACACTGTAATCTTCCCCATACCACAAAGCTGAATGGATTCAGCAAAGCACTTAAACACACGTTTTAAGTTGAAGTGAAGTTGCATGGAATCGAGTTTATATTTGTGTTATTTTAAAATGCGTTTGAGGACCATTGAATGTGTGCATCCTTTCAGGAAACCTTTATTAGACACCAGAGGAAATTAATTATGTCTAGATTTGATGTAACCTTAATATGCACTAGGATTGCTGTCCATTAGTTTTTGGTTTTAATGACCAGAATAGAAAATTAAAAACAAATGAAATATTTAGGAAACTATTATTATACTTGATCATGCAACCAAAAGGCTTTAAGAATAGTGAAAAGAATACATTCTGTAAATTTTAGAGGTATAAGTCTGTATATGTTTCATTTCTAGCTGTTGAATAACAAGTGTGGAAGCTGATGGTTCCATTTAATTTTGCTTCTTTGCTAACTTATGTCCACAATCAGACAAACATTTAAAAAAACCTTGATCTTTTCAACTTCCTCTTATGGTTGGAATAATATTTGACTGAAGAAGGGCAGTAAATTGAGTAGACTGATTTAATAAAAGACATTATCTTTTTCACATATCTCTAGTACTTTTTCAGTTAGTTTTCAGAACTAATGTATTTATTAAATATACTTGCAAAAGAGGAGAGTAGCTCTTTAGTAGAAAGTGTAGTGCAGTTTTTCCTTGGTCTACAATAGGAATAAAAAGTTAGTCAGTTTTGCTGCTTTGAATTTTTGAAACTGTCTTTTGAGTAGTTGTTTTAAAATTTAACCTTAGTGAAACTAAAACTTGTTTTAACTTGGCATGGTAACAGAGGAATTTTTTTGTAAAATACTGGCTTCATTGAGAGGGAATCTGAACATCACCTTTGAAGTGCCTACGTTCTTATACTCTGGTACTTCTATAATTAATGGAGAGGCTCTTTCAGACAGTGATTTAAAACCTGCTTGTAGACTTCTAGAAACATGAATTTTACAATATTACATAAAAAAAGAAAATAGAAAAGGAAAAGATGATATTCAGGAAATTCTGCTAAAGAAACAGACAAAGCAAAATGCTGGTGCACAGATATTGGATTGATTGGCATGTTTTTTTTGACACAAGAGGCATATATGAATGTGGGACTTTAATTTAATATTTCCCAAATGAGATTAAAAAGGTGAAAATTAAAAGCGACTGTTCTAGCAGTGTGTGCATAGGAGAGCTGGTTAAAATTGTAAAAGGTTCTTCTTCAGTATTTTAAACTTCAAAGATGGATGCTTCCTGAAATGTCACACTTCCATTACATACAGCTCATAACCTTTAAATGTGGTTACAGTAAAACAAAACGTATTTCAGATTCAACACATTAATCCTCGATGAGAGATGTGCAGAGCTGTCATTTTCACCAAGCATTCATACATGGTCACTGGGGTTTTCCATGGGTCTGTTACACAGAGATACTTTGCCTTTTAGCAGGTAAACACATATATTTTTTTTTCCTAGGAAAACTGAGAAAAATCTGTCCTCGAAGAAAAGCAGCTCTATACAATCTGTAGTGCTACCCTCTTTTTTTCTGTAAAACCTTCAAGAGCTAAGAAACCCATTTTCACAATGCTGCCATAACACCGCGCTTTTATTAGCATTTTTTTTTAAAGCATCTCTAGTAAACATTGTCAATGAAGCTGCATATTATCACCGAGTGCCATCTGGAACAATCAGTCTTTAAACCTGACTATTTAAAAATGAGGTGATTAAGCCAATAATGTTGGATAATATATGGTTCCTGTATTTTCTATTTTGGTTTGCAAATTCATTCATAGTATGTGCTAGCCCATGTACCCCTAGCTGTATTCAGTATTTTGTTAAAGTTGTTTTTCTGATTAGTTTGCTATTTATTTGCCAAACAATATATGTGCAATGGGTTATTAAGTAACATGGCACTGAAGCTGTATTGTTTTTTTGGGGGATAGAAACATTTCCAGAAATATTTTTAAAGAACAAAGGCAAATTGTTCAGAGGCGGAAAGTCAATGGCAGTTGGATCCCTCTGCCCCTCTGACTTTTACTCCACAAGTTATGACAGAGGGTCATTTTTGAGACAGGAAAGAAGTTGAATGCTGAAACATCTGTGCTAAACGTTTAGTAACTTTGGCACCTGAGCAGTGAAGTCTCATAACGTCAAATAGGCCCAGGCGAGTGGGTGGTGGGATGGGGGAGAGCATAGGAAAGGCAAAAGGCAAGTCCTGCCTGACCAACCTCATGGCCTTCTATGATGGAGGGCCTACATCAATAGACAAGGGAAGATCTATGGCTGTTGTCTGTCTGGACTCCTGTAAGGTTTCTGACACAGTCCCCCACAACATCCTTCTCTCTAAATTGGAGAGATATGGATTTGACGGGTGGACTGTTTGGTGGATGAGGAATTGGTTGGATGGTCACATCCAGAGGGTAGAGGTCAATGGCTCAATGTCCAGATGGAGATTGCTGACAAGTGGTGTCCCTCAGGGGTTTGTACTGGGACTAGTACTGTTTAATATCTTCATCAATGACATAGAGGCATCGAGTGCACCCTCAGCAAATTTGTGGACGACACCAAGCTGGGTGGTGTGGTTGATACACCTGAGGGATGGGATGCCATCCAGAGGGACCTGGGCAAGCTTGAGAAATGGGCCCATGTGAAGCTCATGAGGTTCAACAGGGCCAAGCGCAGGGTCTTGCGCCTGGGTTGGGGCAACCCCCGGTATCAATACAGGCTGGGGGCTGAAGAGACTGAGAGCAGGCCTGTTGAGAAGGACTTGGAGGTACTGGTGGATGAAAAGCTCAACGTGAGCTGACAATGTGCGCTCGCAGCCCAGAAGGCCAACCATATCCTGGGCTGCATCAAAAGAAGTGTGGCCAGCAGGTTGAGGGAGGAGATTCTGCCCCTCTGCTCTGCTCTGGTAAGACCCCAGCTGGAGCACTGCATCCGGCTCTGGGTTGTTCAGCACAGGATAGACATGGACCTGTTGGAACGGGTCCAGATGAGGACCACAAAAAACAGTCAGAGCTCTGGAGCACCTCTGCTATGAGGAGAGGCTGAGAGAGTTGGGGCTGTTCAGCCTGGAGAAGAGAAGGCTCCAAGGAGACCTTATTGTGGCCTTTCAGTACTTAAAGGGGGCTTATAAGAAAGATGGGGACAAACTTTTTAGCAGGGCCTGTTTTGCGATAGGACAAAGGGTCATGGTTTTAAATGAAAAGAGGGAAGATTTAGACTAGATATAAGGTAGACTTTTTTTTTTTCTTTTTTTTTACAATGAGAGTGGAGACACACTGGAAGAGGTTGCCCAGAGCGGTGGCAGATATTCCATCCCTGGAAACACTCAAGGTCAGCCTGGACGGGGCTCTGAGCAACCTGGTCTAGCTGAAGATGTCCCTGCTCATTGCAGGGGGAGGTTGGACTGGATGACCTTTAAAGGTCCCTTCCAACTCAAACTATTCTATGATTCCAAAAGCAAGAAAAATCCTGGCTTGACATAAAGACATTTTAATAAGGGAAGGGAAAACCCTCAGTGATACAAAGGCAAGCACTCACCACCTCCCACCAGTGGAGCAATGCCCGGCCAGTCTCCGAGTAACAGCCACCTTGGCAAGACAACCCCCTACTTCTTCCTCTACCACCAGTTTTACCACTGAGCATGGCACTAGGTGGAATGGGGTGTCCCTTTGGGCAGTCCTGTGTCCCCTGCCAGCCTCTCGCCCACCCCCAGCCTACTCCTGGGGAAGCAGAGAGGAAAACAGGGGAGGCCTTGACTGGGTGCTCAGCAGCAGCCACAACACCGGTGCGTTGTCAAACCTGGTTTAGCCACAAATCCAAACCGCAGCACTCTACGGGGTGCTATGAAACGTTAACCCAGTCCCAGCCGGAGCCAGTACAAAAACAATTCAGGTGCCACTGTGAGAGACTCACAAAGGCTGCTATGACAAGGAAAAAATATGTAAGGACAGTATTTCATTTCAACTGTTTATTTCAGCCATTTATGTTTAGTTTCAGTCTCTTGGATTTTGGGGGTAATATTGTCTTGTCAGGAGACATGATAAACTGTTCTCCAATGACTAGTGGTTTATTGAACATGACCTAATTGTAATGAGGTGAATGGGAAATATTTTCTGACAGACTGAGAAAAGCTCTGTGGGAAAGAACTAGGCAAGGTTGGCTTAGCCATGGCAGGAGGGAGTGAATGGAAGTTAACTCTTGAGAGACTGCTCCGGGCACTTAGATAATTGGATGATAGGAGCTATACTGGAGCCCAGATAGAATAATTCAGACTTGTTTGAAGTCATTAAAAGGACTAAATCCACTTCAGAGCAGCAGCGTGATTTTGAGCACAGTTTCTTTGGCGAGTACTGCAGTGAATGAGCTTATGTCTCTCAAAGACAGACAGATAAATTCGTGCCCACAGGACTTTTCTCAAATGAATTTGAGTTTTTCGCAGTTAAAATTCTCCCCGTAGAAATTAATGATTACCTATTACCTCAGCAACCCCACAGGAGTGTGCTATTTTTTGTGAACAGGAGGTTCCCTGGACTGCACAGTTTAGTATTTATTTCAAATTGCCTGAAATAGGTCAGTAAATGCTGGTGGAGAATGCAATCTTGTAGTTCGAGTCCCGCAGATGATATACATTTCCTACTAGTTGCATGGTAATAAAATTGATGGCAACTGGCCCCAAGACCTGGTAGGTGGACCAAGAGAAGAGTGGAACGCAGGGGCTGTGTTGGCTGTGGAGCCCGTGTGTCAGTTCAGGGGGTAACGGAGCAGAGGCGCTGCAGGAAGGCGGCTTGAGGGGGTTTCGGTAAAATTGTTGCTTGATTATTTTTTTTTTCTGGCCTCTATTGTTTATCAGCTAAAGTTGAAAAACCTATAATCGCCCAAAGAAATTACAGTCTTAGTCTTAATCTTTCGAGATCTCTCATTTTAGAAGCTTTTCAATTGATTTCAAGAGTGTGGCCTGTGAGGAGTGACATAATACGTAAGAGACAGCAGTGTTTTGGAGTCATTTGGGGCAGAGAATATAGAGAAATTGGTGGTAAATGCCTGCCCCACTTTTTTTTTTTTTAAAGAATACAGAGTTCATCATACCTAGACTTTTAACCTGTAAAATCGCTATTACCGTGAACATCACTAACATGGCAAACAAATTATTTTTTCTCTTTTTGTTCTGATTTTGTAAGAATGTTATAGATACAAAGATAGAAGCCAATTGCACAGTGTAACTGCAGATTCTGGGAAGAATTTTGATCATTGCTAATATTTTGAAAAACAAAAACTGGAATTGCTGGAAAAAATGAAGGTGCACTGTAAATTCTCACAAAGGTGTGTTTAATTTGTCAATTATGGACAATTTAAAGTGCCTATACACCTATATATTAATGCACTTCCAGAACCTATTGTATTACCAGTATCATTATTATAATTTTATTGGGATAGTTTGATTTCATTGTTGCAAAACTTTGGTTTCAATTGTTACAGGTGTAAGGTCATATTAAGTTCAACGGTGATTTAAAAATTGATTCTGATAATTTCAAATATGAATACAGAAAAAGTAAGGCTGGAAGAAGTACAAAACACAGGATTTTGACAGCATTCTTATTGTGACTCACAACATTTTCTCTTTTTCAATTTTTTTTTTTATGTGGAATTCACAGACTGGAAAATATATTTTCTTTTCTTTAGCTAAGATAAACAGGTTGTTTCTTAAGGTATTAAGTGAATTAAACTTGTTTGCTGTGGCCTTTGTTGTACCGTGAGCCCCCAGAAGTTGGCTTCCTCTGCTTTCCATCCCAGTGCGGGCCAAGGACAGCGGTGCTGGGGTTGGGAGAGAAGCGTGCTGACCGCTCAAGTGGCTGCTGACAAACAAAAGTCTTTAATGGTTGAATTCTGCTAATCTTCCCTCTTGGGATGTACTAATTTGGGTGTCTCTTCTCTACAAACATAAGTTGACAAGAAAGCGTGAGGAGTACAATTAAGTCTGAAGCCACAGCTCCTTTTTCAGAATTGCCTGAAATCAGCCAAAGGATTAAAACCTGTCTTGGCAGGCAGCGTGGCTGTGTGAGCATTGCTTTCGAAGGAAAACGGGCGAACCTTAACCCCTCCACAGGTCTCCCTCCTGAACCACCCACGGCCAATCAAAACCTTGTTCCCTCTGTGATTTTTTTTTTATTTTTTTTAATCATTTTTGTCCCCCGTACACAAGTCTTTGAGTCTTTGCCAGGTCTGAAGCTAGGTGCAGCAGCGCACTTGTTTACAAAATCAAAATCTCTGTTCTCCCACAAAGTGCTAAATGAAGATACCATGGCTCAGCGCTGTATTTGGTTGATCATTTACATTCAGTTTGAGGTTTGGAGCTCTTGTGGCATCTAGGGAACGAAATGTGATCCTATGTTATTTTAATGAACTGACTTAAGATGTATCCTTTTAGCTTCATGAAGACGTATAAAGCTCAGTGTGTTTTATAAACTGGACATTATTTCTATTCAAGCAGAATGAAAGCTTTAATATTTTAATTAGCATTCAGAACAATATTTTTGTCTTTTCTTGCTTTAATTTGATTTTTTTTTTCCTTACCATAGATCTGTAAATATTTTTTTTGCTCTGACCAGGAAAGTTGTTTCTGGTAATGCATTAGAATATATTTGTCTCCCCTAGAGTCTAAAATGAGTTCTTCCTTATCCTGTATTAGAAGTATTACAACCTCGCCTCTGCAAAAACCACATGCTGTAAGAAGTTAAAAACAGTAGGAAATTAGGCTAAGAAGCAGGTGCCAAATAACCTAACTGTACTTTTCACAGTTATGAGTAATCTGCACTTCTCTTTCATAATGCCTTGCCTAAAAAGGCTTATTTAGTGTGTGTGCTTCAAACTGTAATATAGTGCTTCATTTCCCTCGTAATTTCTGAAGCTGGGAGCTAAAATAATGTTTTTCTGGGCCTTAGCACATTGCTTGATCTTGCAAAGTCTATTTCATGGTCTGCTAGATCCTAATGGAGATTGTTGGTAATGAGATAACATTTATTTATATAAAAGTAAATTTACTGCCAACTGCCTAAAACCTACAAGCAATTGAAGTAACAGGTTGTTTTAAGTTTTTAGTGCATTTTATCAGTATGTAAGAAAATATACAGAGGTCACAATTTCAACTCCTTAAAAAAAACCCTCAAAATTCTGTATGTTTATATGTCGTGGTATCAAGACATATTGTCTTCTCCAACTTTTAAATGAGGCTGTATATTCATGTTTCTGTTGGAGCTCCACTTATGTTTGCAGCTTCTGCTTCCCAAGCCATTAAAATCATTTGGCAATAAATGTTACACTTCATTCAGTAAAATCAGATCTTATGTGCATCCGTTAATGTAATCAACCTTAAAGCTTAACCATATGCAAAAAGATGGGGAACTTCTGCAGATGCTCTTGACAGGCTTTGAGAATGACCTTGATATTAACTGTGTTAATAGCATTTCTAACAGAGACTCTGCAGTCGGCTTTTTGCCTGGAGCCACACTGTAAATTATTGCTGCATTGCAGATTACGGTTTAATTGTTCAAGGGAAGTGGGGGAAAAATTACCATTCTAAATTCCCAAGTGGGACCTACAGTACATCAATGGAGGCCAAACTGAAAAGTCTAGTATGACAATACAGATGCTGTACAAACCATAGAGAATCAAAAGATTTTTCTTCCCCCAAAGATCTCATTGTGCTGTGTACACCATTTATGCTTTAACTTCCAGGATGTGTCCTTTATGCACATGGAGCTCTATTTTTAAGTGGTGGTGATGTGAATATCCCATTTCTGATGTTTTGAGGATGTTTGTTTAGATGTTTCCAGTGTTTGGGTGGTGAGTGGTTTCTAAAATCGGATTTCTGATTTGGGGGTCATCAAAATCACATTCCTTTTGCAAATATGAACCACATTATAAACAACTAAACATCCAAAAATCTTTATGTCAGTCCACACATGCGTTTACAGTAGGGGGAAAAAGAATACTGGGAAAGATCTATCTGTTGTTCACAGGGTTAGAAATTGGATTATATATTGATTTTAAATTCAATTCTGTATCTATAGAACAGAGGGATAATTTAATGAGTTCAAAGGTTTCATGAGTTCAAGTTTGAAATAGTGAAGCCATGGCTTCATTTTGTAGGTCATGTCAAATCTATGCCAATAATTCTTTAGGTGATGACACATTATGTGTGCACAAACAACTTTTAAAGGGGTAGAGACTCTTAAAAATGTCTGTTAGCTCTGTTTTGTTAAAAGATTCATATGCAGAGTTCTGGAGACACTGGTGATTAAGACTTCAAGTGCAGTGGTCTCAGGCAAAAGGGAACATTGTCCCTAACTTTCAGAAACCTCTCCAAGTTGTCTAAAATAACTTTTTCACTTATTTTCTTTTTTAAAGATTTGGGATTGTAGGGCTTTCCAAGGCTATGGAGCTGGCAGTCTTTACTGCCCAGGAAGATTTACTGAGAGATTTAACTTTTACAATCAAAGCATATTAGATGCTTTAAAATGTGTACGCTACCTTTTCATGTGAACTTATACAAAGCACAAGCAATGCAGAAAATAATGTTTTTAAAAAGTTGCAAGAGAAAGACTATAACAGTAAGGTGATGGAGCAAAAACTGGCAAGTGCTGTCAACTTCGTGGGAGGTAGGATTTTAGGTTTTGCAGTGGTATGCTGTATCTTCTTTTCTTTTTCTTTGTAAATAGTGTTAGACTGAAGTTATACAAGGTTGGTTAGTTGTTTTTTTTTTACCTGGAGACAGGATTTGTCGCTTTTTTTCCTGCTTGGTTAGTTAAGAGAATTTAAGAGCATTAAGCATTTAAGAGAAATTGTGCTTTCCTTTATACCAGTGTGAATCTGAAATAACTAATATAGAATTTGGAATAACAAATTGCATTCATGTGCAGCTAGTCTGGAACTAGATGGACAGAAAAAGAGAACCTAGCTATCTGTCCTGGTTGGGGGTAATTTTATTATTAATATTTCATTAAAGTAGTTTAGCTCCTTCTAAACTCATAAGTCTCTTTTTCCCTCTGCCTCTCTCTTTGAAGAGGGGCAGAGGGGAGCATCTGTTGGTCCCATCTGGGGTCCCCCATGTCCCCAGTGGCCGATTTGGCCTAAATGGCGACACTATGGTATTCATTGATGAGCAGGATGGAGATGGGACTTTAAAGAGGGAGATTTTAACTGACGTCCAAATGCTTCTATTACATTCAGGTTTATGTTTTAGGAAAAGATTTAAAATACAAGTTCAGGAAATAAGTTTAAGGGAAAAATTCTCTTTGATTTGCACATATGCTGCTGGGGGGGATACCTCGTGCTCGTTCCCTGCCTTTCTAGCAGCGAGGAGCCAACATAATACACAGCAAAGTTGCAAGAGACCAGCTAAACCTGCAGGTTCAGCCGTTCACTGCTGCACCCTCGGCTCTGTATTCCTGCTGTCGGCCTCGTTTAGGTACCGGCAAACCTGCGGTTGTTTGGTCAGCCACTTCATGCAGCTGAACGGAGAACTCATGGGAAAAAAACCCCATGTTTTCAATGCCTGGATTTCTGAGTCGGCTCCATGAACCAGTTCACTTGGCAGTTGCATTCTAGTTTGCTCTCCATCCCTGGGGAAGAAGAGAGGAGGGGTTGGGTGGGACTGGGGTAGGGTACAGGTCCTGCGCTCCTGGAACCAGCCTGAGTGAGCACAGGTGGTTGGCTGGGAGTTATAATTAGGTCTATCCTGGCCAGTTAGTTTAATGTTATCTGTGATTGAGGAGATGCGAGTCATTCCTAAAATAAGTAGCAGTGTGTGCCTCTGTGCCCAGAATGGCTGTCTGCCTGTCCGGGGATGGCAGGGTCAACAACACATGGTCAGTGGCACTCTGCCTTCTCCCCAGAGTGGCTTCTTCCACCAAGGGTAAGATTTTACTCTGCATCAGGAAAAGCACAATTAAACCTGCAAATCAGCTAAGTAGTTCACTTTTCTTGAATGTAGATTAATGCCAGAGCAGATTTATTTTGTGTTATGTTGCATTTTTCTTCTGAATTTATAAAAGAACCAGAACTATCTGTTCTCCAGGCACTTCAATCAACCAAATTAAAGCACAGAAAACTGGTGAATAAACACTATAATCAGTGTAGAAAGAAAACAACTAGTAATCACAACATACCTAATTCAGTAGCTCCGCAGAGCCAATGATTAACAGTAACACCGCAGCACCTGCGGCATAGTTACCCTTCAGCACTTTTAAAACACAATACCAAAAAGCCTCGCAGCGCGTCCTGGGGGTCAGACAACCGGCTATTCCAAGTCAATAAGGCAGGAGCATAGTAAAGGTGCTGAAGCAGCTGCTGCTTATTTATTCAGAGTAGGGTTGGCCTTAGGGCATTAGCTGATTTCAGCTGCCACATCGCATTTGGGGCCAGAGGCAGTCTCTGAGCGAGGCAGGTAGCAGATCTGACAGGGCTTAGGTCAAAAATTGCACCTTGGAAAACTACAGGTCACTCCTACGTGCTAAAAATCGCTCATTGAATGCATTCATGGTCACTTGGTCTACTTCAGGCTTTACATAAATTCCCTCTGAGTTGCTGTCTTGTCCTATTTCGTTCTTAAGATGAATATATGCCCTGTCTTGAGGCTTGTAGCAACCTGACCAAACTCTGACAAAAGGAGATAATGTGGACAGAAGTTAATATGAAGAAGAGATGTTACTGTGCTTACCAAAAACTTGCATGAAAGACTGAGCATATGGGATCATCATTAGAGGAAATACCCTGTACACTGTCTAAGGGGTACAGCAGTACCACTGGTGCCACAAAGTCGTTTAGGCTGTACCACTTCCCGAATTGAAGCCCAGCCCAGCATTACAACAGCCAAGGTGCTCGGCTGTGCGTGTGGGTTTTGGAGCAATAAATGACATTTCAGATTTTGAGTTTGTTTTTCAGTAGAGCCACTGTCACCATGATAGCCAGCTCCAAATAGCGGCACAAACATATCAATATCTGTAGAGACTTTACAGACACTATTTGGTGTGCCTAAAGGTGAGTGCTTCCCAGAGGTTAGTTGTGAGGCGCTCCTCACTTCGGTGTCAGCCAATGCCCCAGTGTGGATCTAGGGTACTACACTGACAGTAAATTATTGAATTTCCAACTTCAGCTGGATAAACTACTCTTTACTTTCTGTGGAAGGCTGCTATCTATTATTAAATGATTCCTGAATTCAACATTGGAAGCACTGCTTTGCAGAAGTACTGCTTTACAGTAGCAGGCAAACTGCCTCCTGTACAATCTATAAAACTATTCTTAATTTTCCTGGATGAAAAGTATTAAAAGATGTAAATGATTAATAATTTCTCAGCATATGTATGGATTTATTTTTTTTATTTTAAGCAAGTGGCTTAAATATTTATAGTGTAAAATTAATGGGTCAGGTTATACTGAAATGTTAGACGAACGGTTCTAGAAACAAAGGAATTGCTGCATTGTTTAAAATGTTAGGTGTATATTTTATATCTGAAATAGGTGCTTTTCAAAGTAACAGAAGTTCATGTTTGCATTGAAAGGGGAGACAAAGAACTTTATCTGAAAAGAGTATGTTCTAGGAACTGCAGTGCTTTACTCTGACCATTATATCTTTTAGTCAAATACAGCGTAATTCAAGATTCTTTAAAAAAATTTATGCATTTTTTTAATAGTTTTATCAGTTTAGGTTGATTTTTGAGATCAGAGAAACACATCAGTGCTGAGAGGGAGATAGAATTACAGAGGTGTATTAGAACAGAACTAGTATGGTAAAATATTAATAAAAGTGATTTTAATCTACTGTGCATTGCCAAGAGCCGTTAGCTTGAGAGAAAGCTGTCATAAAGATGTGATGTAGTACAAGTGGTAGCTGGAATTGAGAATGCTGAACAAAATTATATGCAAAGCAGAACTGAAATGACAATTCTACAATGGTATCTATGTGTGTGAAACCCAAATTGAAGGTTATGGATGAAATTCAAAACAACAGATCTGAGACTGGTGTAATTATTGTGCTGAGCTGTTATTGTAAACTCTTCATTCAGCTGAGCCTTCCAGGGTACCACATACAGCAACATTCAGATGCTCTTACTTAATTTAAAGCTGTATGCTCATATAGGTCGACTCCTCTAGGTAGTGCTGCAAAGTCTTGTTGAATCTTAAACAGGAGGAGCAGGCTTAAGGAAGGTGAGGTGTTAGCTGTGAGTAACTTCAGTAGTTCTTGATGGATTTAGAGGATTTTTTTGAAGTCTAGAAGGAAGGTAGAGTGATATTGTGTCTCATGATTCATGGGGATGTGAACACATGAGGTACACACAACCCTCAGCTATGTAGAGAATGGGTGTGCATCTGACAGCGTCTAACTGAGCTGCAGCTGGGCAAGATGTGCTTCCATTGCTACTTGGATCCAGTGCTCTGCTGGAATTCCCTAAGGTGCCTAGCATGGACCTTGAAACATTCGATAAATTGGGAATATTTGGGCTTCTTATGATTCTTGTACTATTAAACCTTGCAGACACTAGGTTAAACTCCATTCCATTCCACTGTCTCCACTACCATCTATGATAATTCCTAGATTTGTCAACTAGTTTTGAGGCTTTCCCACTCAGGAGGCTGCATGCTGTCCAGATACTCTGTAGCTTGCAGAGCTGGGCTGTGATTTAATGATACAATAAATTCCAATTTAGTGCTCTTAGTACTGAAAAATTGTTATGGGCACATGGCAAAAACCTTGTAAAAACCTTTGCAGGTTCTGATAAGTTTTTAAATTATTGACAAATAATTGAGCACAAGGAGGAGTAGAGTTGTTTAAGTAAGATCTTAGTCTACCTTTGAAAATTGTATAGCTGCAATTGGCTGGGAATTGGCTCACTTTGTGTGTCCATGTGTTTTTAAAATGATAGATAGGAAAACAATTTGGACTGTTCATTTTTAGGCCACTGTGAAATAATGGTGCTTATGGCAGACAGTAATTTCTAGAGGCATTTTATTTTCGCTCAGTACTAATTGACTTACCCTATAAAACTTACACCTTGAAGAACTGGTCCAGTTCTAGTTCTCCTTGTCACATTTTTTTCCCTGCTATAATTTAGCTATGTAGCCTAGCTGCAGTAGTAGGGCTTCTATTTTTCTTTTATTTCTCTTCTATTTCAAGGAGAAGTGTGGATGTCCTCCAAAATGTGACTGAGACTCCCATGCAAAAAAGATAAGAGGCCCGGTTTACATCCATTTTGTTTGGAGGAAGAAGTAGTCTTAGCAAATAAAATGAGTCTTCCTAAAGTAAGATCTTGGAAAACAAGACACAGCAAGTTGTTAGACCTCATGTTTGGCTACAGAAATGTAAGAGAACTCTACGGGGTAGAGGAAGTTCAGACATTGCTGCCTTTTGCTCCTCCTAATTGCTAAATTCCCTTGTGTTCATCAGAATTCACTAGTCGTGAGAGGTTGCCAGTTTTGATAGAAAGCACCAGAAACCTGAAGTGAAGGGTGAGAGGACTGTAACATGGAGTTGTTGTAATGACTAATGAAATCAGAATGAAAACTGAGTGACATTGATGCCTATATGATAAACACTAGTGGGTCAAAATCTGAGCACTACTGTACCCCAGGAAATTGCAGTTATATTTAGGAGAAAGAAAAAAAAAAAGCCTGAAACTTGCCTGTCAAGTCGCATTTCTCTTTCTTATGTTTACTCTTTCACTGTTGTCTCTTCAGCTTTTCCTTTTCTCTACGTGTTTCCTTCTGAGCCTTGACAAGATGGGCAATATTGTTACATTGACGCATTAGGGTAGAATAAGAAATTTAGAAAAGTATTTTGTGAAAATGGACATCAGCACAACTCTTCTGGTGTTCTTCTAGACTTTTAGTTAAAATATTGGGTACTGGAAGCTCCTTTCTAGCTTTTACCTCATAATTTAATCTACCAATTTACTCTCTGGGCCACAGCACCAATATTCTGTAGTTGTTCCTTTTCTCATTTCCTATGACTTCTCTTTCACACTTGGACTTTTTCATGAAAGAAAAATCAGCAGTGCTTTTCTGCCCGTAAGGGATTGTCCTAGGTTGTCCTGCACATGTCTGTCTTTGGTGACATGTGTCAGTGTTTTGGTTGTGGCAATCCCTATTGTTTCAGCAATCTGGTTCTAAATAAAATACTTGGATAAAGTTGTTGGAAATAAAAGGCAAAATGCTGATGCAGCAGAGGGTACAATATGGAGCTGCCAAATGAATAAGTGGATTTGATAGAAGTTACTTCACGCCACTGCCTGCTCATGTGCCCGGCTTAGTTTTAGGAAGCGACATCTATTCACAGTGGCATTCAAGCACATATTTCAGTGCTTTACTGAGTCAGAGTTTCAGTAATCTGTTTTTAAATTATACTAAATTACATAAATTACTCACACATGGCTTTGGAGCCTAAGTCAGCTTTTCGAGATTTTAGCCTTGTAAAATAAACAAGTCTAAACACCAGAGGGAAGAAAACCCAGATTCCTTTTCTACGTTTTAGGCACAGGATTCTACTTCCAATAAAAAACCCCACAGTGAGTTCAAGTGTGTATATACATATATATATTGTTTTTCTGTAATATGGTCTGGTGATTTGGAGAACTTGGAATTCACACTCCCCATCTCATCGGAAAACTTTTATAGATATTACTTACTTGTGGTGGAACGGCACAGGCCTGCAGGCCAGGAGACCCGAACACGTCTCTTTCACCTCTTGTAGGCGAAAGAAATGTAGTTTCACATCAGAGTTTTTCTCTAGGATGGAAGTGAAGTTGAAATCAAAATGACATTCTTGGAGATTTCTTTCCTTGAAACAGGCTCTTGAGGCTATCTTTGCTTGACTGAGTAATGAACCATGAGTTGCACCAGAGTTGTAAGCACAAATCTAAGTGTTTCACTGAAGAGGTTTGGAATTAATCACGTGCTTACAATTGAACAGGTGTTTACTTGCTTTGCAGTGTTGCCAATCAAGGACCATCCCATCCCAATACTTGCCTTTTATGCTAAAAAATGACTACAGAACAGTTCTACTTCTCTGACTGACTTTTCCGAGTTAGCCGAAATGAATACTTTAAAATCCTTATCAACATAATGAATCTCATTCTCATATAATGCAGACTTTTATTAGAAAACTGTAGTCATACGTCTTTCCTTACTCAAGGCTGATGATTCTGCAAGTATAGACAAGATGAATGTGCGTCTTTCTCTCTGGGATTCTGCGCATTCCTTATTTCTCACAGCTCCTTCACTTTTAGGATCGACATTCGTTTAATCAGAGGAGTCCTGCCAGTCACACTTAGTCATTCTTGGAGACATAACCTTGACTAGTAATTAATTATGCTCTGAATTTGTTAATGAATTCAGGTTCAGGACATCTTAGTATATATTCCTCTCTTATATCACATACTGTACCTATACCCTAGTCAGATATAAATGGTTGTCTTTAGTAGGCTGATATTCACAGTATGCCTGAAAAGATGGCAGATTTCTTTGACGCTGTGATCCTGTAAGGTTAGGATCCCTAACAGCTCCTGAACTAATGGCAAATTATAGCTGATAGAACTGCTCAGCAGTTCATAACATCGATGCTTTCTGTCATTTTTATCATCAAATCCCTACATATTGCATAAGGTAAATATTCTTCTCCTGCGAAGTCATTTGCAACAGAGCACAGGGACTGGAGTAACACCTTCCTGGCCATCTCAAGCCAGGAACTCGCACTTCAGTCCTTGTTCACCCTTTATTTGGTGGAGGAATTCACTGTGCTAACTGGCACATTGCTGCAGAAGCAGCAGCATGAAAACCATCCTCGTTTTCTGCCCACCATCTAGTCAGGGAGCAAGCAGTCCGGCAGTGGCTGCTTTCCTTCTCACCGCGAGCAGACTGCAGCCTTCACAGGAGAGTTAATGCCTTTCTGTTCTTCTGTGGGAGTTTATCTCGGTTTCCAACCTATGAATATAAACATTAGTTGGGAAAATGAAAGATTTTCTTATTGATAGGCCATGAAATTAAATTCTCCTTTGATCTTTGCTGGAAACAATCATATACATAAGTTTCTCTGTTCAGGGAAAATGGAGGATTAGTTGCATTAAACATGTAGAAAATAAAACAAAAGCCATGACCATTTTCCCAGGAAATAATGGTGTCACGTTGTGCTTTATCAGTATAATTTATCTATGCATTGTGTAGAAAATAAATCCTTTTAAAGGCTATTGTGAGCAATAATTAAAGAGATGAAAAGTGCTACTATTAAAAGTAATCAACAGAGATTTTCGTCAGTTGTGGCCGGATCCAAAACCTGTTGAAGTCAATGAAATGCCTTCCACTGATTTAAGCTGGCTTTCATATTGCTCCATATAATCACGGGTATGCTGCATGGAAGGCTGTTGTATTGTTTTTCTCTACCATGTCGTATAGTAGGTAAAATATTCAGAAGTTAGAGCAAGAATCAAAGCAGCTTACAAACCAAATCTCACTATCAGTTATGACTTAAAACCAGATTTGGAATGCATTTAGACTCCTAAAGATCAGCTAAAGAACCTACCGGGCTTTTCAAAATCATGCAAATGCTTTCCTGCATGATCAAAAGGACTGCAGGTCTGTGCGTTGAAAGCTCAGAATTGGCCTTCTAGATAAGTGCCCCGTTGATTTTAAAAAGCATATTTAGTCATTAAGTCACTGAGGTTCCTTTGTAAATGTTACCTGGAAAAACCCCTCTTCATTCTAAAATATCTTTTAGATTATCAGTCAATGCAATATGCAAACTTTAGTCAAACTAAGATGCCTGTCTCAGCTGTGAGTGGTCAGCAATGATTCTGGAATATATAGCTATAAGGTAATATGACTTATAAATCATCCAAAACAGGAATTGTTTGTTCTATTTTGTTAAATACAATTGTTGAATTATGTTTTAAGAAAAAGATAAAATATTTTAAAACGTCTTGGAAAAAGACTGCAAAAGCATATTAACAAGAAAGATGTTAGTGTCATGATATCATAGAAAACTTCCTCGCTGATACATGAAGCAGAATAAATTGTTTTTCATTACAATAGTTTTGACTCATGATACTGATGGTAATGAAAACATATCTACAAAGTCAGTGCAACTTAGAAGTTATGTAAATCCGAATTTTAACTTGTCTCAGAAAATGTCCTGGGAAAAATCTATAGCACCTTTAAGAAGCAAGCAAAAAAGATAATGTTGCTTGTACATCTCGGGTGGCATTTGAAGGTTTCTGGAAGTGCTTTATTGGCTGAGAGCAGAAGATTTGGAATCTGTGAAGCCAGAGTGTGTAATATAATGCTACCATTTGTGGAAACTCTGTTTGTGTGTTATCAGATATTCCCAAAAGGCTCCTGGGTATAAAGTTTAAAGTTAAATACTGAGTCAATGTAAAAGCAATTTAGTGTTTAAAACTGTGGAACGAGGAACAAAAGCTGTCAAATGGCCAAGATAAATGCAGCTTCCTTTTGGTAGTCGTTTTCAGGCATATTCTAGGACTTTTGTATACTGTCTTCAACCCATAATTTATGAGATGCAGTTTAATTGTCTTTATCTTCCATTGTGGACCTATGCAACTAGAAGATCTTTGCTTCCAGGCAGTGTGTAGAATTTACTACATTCAAATTAATGACTCAGGCAACATTAAAGACTCTATAGCATTAAAATGCTTTGTATATCAAGAGCACTCTATTATTAGCCAGCACCGTTTGTATTTAAGCTTTCTGAAATCACTTTATTCTCAGAAGAAACTATTTTACAATGGACGCCTGATTTTTCGGTAACCAGGCAGACCTGTGTGTACCTAGTAAACCTAGCATAATTAATGCAGTGGAGTTTACAAAGATGATACACACATACGATGTGAGACATACGGTGAAGGTATGAAATTATACACACTCATTTTATTGTACTCAGACATTTCTGAAAGTCCAGTCACGCACTGCAAAACATGATCAATGAGACAGAGGCTCTCTTGCCACCATCTCAAATGTATAATCTTAAAAATAAGCAAGCACTAGGAACAGCACCGCAACCCCCAGCTACCCACAAATGGCAGCTTGTCTACTTGAAAGGCTAGTTAAAAGGATTGAATTCTGTACAGAGTCTTGATGTTACCTGTTAGCATTCATCAGCAATAACTGTGGATAAACACAGCATAGTTACTGAGAAAGTGAATACAAATCACCTCCGCGAGAGAAGACTAGTCATTAGACCTCAGAGGTAAGGAACAGAAATACTTTTATGCTGATTTCTCTTTTATCTTTTTTCTTTCCTTTGAGGAAGGAAAAATGAGAGACCACATTCAGTAAACGTGGAGCTAAATTTGCAGTGACTGTTAGCCATAAAAAAGCGAGCAGCTCTAGTCCCATGTTGTCAAATGTGTATAGTATGCTTTACTGTTGTCAGTATAAACAACTACCAGGTCAAGTTCATTAAAAATAGGTTTAAAGCCTCACATAAACCTTCTGTTTCTCACATGCAGAATCTTAAATGAATCTTAAAGGATCCTGCTGAAATCTTGATCGTTCATTTCTTGGCAGCTGAGCAGCTGTTGACCGATGGCTGCTGGAAACTGTGATGAACGGTAAATGGCTTAAACTAAGAACTGGCTAAAAAATTACAAGATATAAGGAAAATTAATAACTAAGTGTTTATCAACACCAAGGAAAACAGTGCAGAGTGCCCAGAGATGGTCGTGGAGGTTGCCTGAGTCCCATATAGCTACCAGTGACCTCTGTCAGCTTTTCCACTTGAAGGATGGCAAAGTGGGGAAAGTTACCCATAGTTTGAGAGCTTTTTGGCTGGGAAGATCCAAAGGTTTTACTCCCAGAGAATCTGAGCACCAAATCTGTAGTTTAGTCTGAGATGTATCTGATTTTCATCCATAATCAAGCTACAGAAATGCAAATGCCTTTTGTCTTTTCTCTATCTATTATCCTTAAGGAAATGGAGAAGGACCAATCTTATGAAAAACTCTCTTGCAAACCATGTGGATGGACTTGTAATTAAAGCACAGTAATCTCCGCAGTCTCTTATTCAGCCCAGGCCAGAGGATATGTCTCCTCTAACGCACTGCTTTCCTACCTAGGGCACAAGAACAAACATAATATTTACTTTTAGCAGTGGCTGACAGTATCGATGCTTGTGGCTGGACTGCAATTATCTTTAGACTCTGTAGCAGAAATGACCTACCTAATATCCCAGACATCCTTTTCTTAAGGGTAGGGTAGACCTGGATGTCTCTGAAATAAAATAATCACGTGTTATTACCTAATTCTGCAGGCAGCTGAAGGGAATGAATTTGTACCTCATAAAACATTCTCCTCTATGATGTAGACTGAACTATGTAGACAGGATCCACTAAAAGCTACAATGTGATGCAGTTATTGCTCAGCTGTGTGAAGTAACTTCACAAACCACTTTAGAAGAGCAAGTGAAATACCTAGTTAAAATTTTAGAGGAAGTGCTTTCTTCAAATATAATGTACTTAGAGACTTAGCTAAACTTTGATTTTCCATTGTAAAAAATGCTCTAAAATATTTAATAACTTCAAAGGTTGAGGGTTTCAGTTTTACAGTAGCAAAATGCTGACTGAGCCTTTCCTCAGGATGAGTTCAAAAGCAAGAGCACAACTTGCTTTGATCAGAGACATCTTCTTAATTATATTATGGTTCTAGCAAAGTCTGCATTGCCTTGATAACTGCAACTGGCAAATTTTACCCTTCTGTTCCTCCATCATACTATGCAAAATAATCACTTTCCGCATACAACTCATGAGTTATGATAAATGATCTACATTACATGGCCTTGCCTCTGAACTCTGATTCGAAGACCAAGGTTCTCAGAGTACTGGTGGAAAGCCCTCTGTTCCTGTGCATTCTTGCAGAAAGCAGGAAAGGAAGAGAGAGACCTTCCCAGCTGTTGTGTACCTGGGTCAACCACTTCAAATTTGTGAAACCTGTAAATTCTAGAACAAATTTTTGTTTCATTTAATAACTATCAGCTATACTGAAGTCTAGCAGGTCATGGCCATATTCACCAACAAACAACTAATTACATCTGCATGAGAAGGGAGAAGCTGAAGCCTCCTGGGAACAAGAGAACAAAAGGCTACTGTTATACAATTTAATGCCCCTTACTGGGACTAAATATCTGCCAAGGGGCTGCCTGCTTTTATAATCCTTACAAAAACCACAAAAAACTTTACCTTTTGTGATTGTGGGTTAGGCAAAAGGAGATGCTGTATAACACACAGGCAAGCTATTGATCTCTTCCTTAGTACAGGACTACTGCAGGTGAGACTGAACACAATGAAAGGCTTTAGACAAATTGGATTGGGCCCAAATCCTGCCAACTGTGCCAGAGGAGAAAGGACACAAAGCATCACAGACCCTCATGTAAATAACGAAGGTCCAATAATTTGCATGTATTAGCATGTGTCTGTCCAGGATGTGATCTGTTTTGATGACAGTTGCCTGAACAGTCCACATGGGACCTTGTCACTACCTTCCCTGCCCTAGCCTGTTACTGTCTTTCCACCTTCCTGTCTCCAGTTCGTTACCCCCTTGTTTTCATTCCTTCCCTTCTAAATTCTGTCTTTCTGTTTTCTTCAGTCTTTTGTTGGCATACATTTTTTTAACTTCTCCCTGTCTCTGTCAAGTCTTTCTAACTTTCCCAATTCTTCCCAGTTCTTTTCTTCTGAATTACACAGCTCTTTTTGTTTTCTTCAGCACCAAAGCTACAGAAAACATAGGAGGAGGAGTTTCTCTTTTCTTGTTTCTCAAGCATAGCGTTAAATTACTCAAGGCAATTGTGCAATTACAGAAAAAAAGTTTCTTTAGTCTTGGCCAGAAATTGCATATTCAAAACATTTTACTGTCAGGCTGTACCAAAAGCTTTAACTGTTCACGTGGGAACTGAAATTTTGGAGGCTTATATCTTAACCAAATTTGGGAGGATTTTCACACCATGACATCGCCGTGATACTTTCTCTCTGCCAAATTTCAATTTCTTACTCTCTAGTCGAAAGGTGTTAAAAATTTTAAATGAAAATTTTTAATTTTTTTTTTGGATGATATATCATTATTCACTTGCATCTTTCTTGAAATTGGCTCATCTGTTTAAGCCGATACTTTCCAAAATCTGTCAGCCTGAGGCAAGCACCCAGCAGCACAGGAAATTCCTAGGAATGGTCAACACTGGTAAAGTTATAGACAACTAAAAATAGATCTTATAGTGGAAGACTTTGAATATGCTGACTGTAAGAGGTACTGTCAGCTCCATGCGTATGAGACAGAACAGAGAACCTGGCTTTCTTTAAGGGTACCTTGGCAAAGACCTGCTCATCTCCTGAGGCAGTTCACATGCACACTGTTTCTGGGCACGTTTCCAAAGAGAGAGTGGAGTAAATGCTGCTCCACAAGCCAGGACAGGATTGAAAAACTTGCTCTGTAGCCCCTGTGCTCTCAGAGCAATAAACAAAAGTGGTAGGGTGAGACTGTGGTTTATATCCTCTTTACAGATCCCAGAGATTACTGTCTCCAGCTGCTCATCGCCACCTCTTTTGGAGTTCATAATCTCTGTTGATTTGCCAATGGCAGGTACAAGTGGTGGGTTAGATCAGTTGGCTCACTGATATATCAAATATGAAGGAAAAAGAAATAAAATTAAAAAGCTGGAGAAAGTTAGTTGTTTGTTTGTTTGTTTGTTTGTTTTGCTGGATGAACACTAGCATAGTTAGTATACTTTGGTATAGAGACCAATTTACTTCTAATTTGCCTTACAGAATTTATGCAAACAGAAATGTTAATGTTACTCAGTTCATCTTCAAGTGCTGGTAGATAAAGCGCTATGGTGTTCTTAACCTCAGCTCTCTAGCACCAAATCAATATGAGCCAATGGTTTTCTCATTAGCCCTGTATTGATTTACCTTAATCTAAGTGTAATGTTTCTCCCTAGTAACAATAATCCCTCAGGAATGCCATGGCTTCCTTGATGATAGATGACATAATAATCTTCATTACCTTCTTTTTGTTGGTTTTTTTTTGTGGTATGGCTACAGTTCACAAGTAGCGTGTGAGCTGTTTCTCCATAAAGAACATGCCTTACTGCTTCACTTTTAGCTTAGTGACAACATCTTTAAGATGGTTAGTTAATTAACAATTTTTATGCAGATATCTGTAATTTTTACTTTTGTGCCATGAACAATTCTCAGGGTTTTAATATTTATGATCTTAATAAAAGTAGTTTCTAGAAAGAGATGAGTACAGTATGTCGTTATGGACAGGGGATGATTGCATAAGAGTATATTTTTGCCTTCTAGAAGTAGATCTCTTGAGAAAAAATCTGTCAAGCCTAATTGAAACCTAGTTACGCTGTGTCTGTAAAGAAGGTGTCAATGACTCAAGACCTTTCATTTTGTCATGGAGTTTTATCAGATGCACCCTGCTTATTTATAAAAGACTTTCCCTGATCCCTGTTAGCCCTGTAAACATCATCTGAGACCTAAAAGCCAAGGTGGATACTTTCCTTTCAACCCTACTGCTGTTAGTAAGAGCACCACAGGCTAAATTACGCCATCATTTAAGTTGTTTGCCCCCATTTGTTTCTTTCCTAAAAGACACCTCTGGATAAGCTTGTCCAAATGTATTAGTTTTCAGCAGGATTTGCACAGGTGTAACTGAGGACAGCCTGGCCTGCAGCAGTTTATACTACTGCGGGTGACAGCACATGAAAACATGGATAATCAACACATGACCTGAACATCTGTCTTCTACCATTCATTACTGAATAGAAGTTAATTTTCAGTATCTCAAAATGATATGGTTTTGTCACTGCTTCAATACCATTGAATTGTTTTAAGACAAATGGAATAAATATTCGGTCCCTGTAACCAGAAAGATTCTCTTCCATTTCTAGATCAATTCCCTGCCAGGAGAAGACTGCTGTATACTGACTTCAGTGTTTTGGCTAGTCCAGTTTTAAATTCGAGCAACAAGGCATCCATTGTTGCTATTTAAAGACTATTTCATTTTAATAGCTTCTACTAGGGGCAATTTGCAGCTTCCCTATTTTTTAACTTTACTGTTTAAGTAACATGTTCATGTCACACGGAGCTGTTCTCTCAGCTCAATTTACTGTTCAAGCACAGCAGTTTGGTGTCCCTGGGTGCCTACGGGAATCAAACTTCTTTAAGAGGTATGGAGCACCTACAAACTGTATTTGGCTATGTTTTATTCTCTTTAATCCCATCTAGTGTATTCACTTAAAATACATCTTGCTGCAAAAATGACTTTTGATCCAAGACTGGCTTAACATCTCTTGGGACCACCTAATCAGGCAGCTTGAGACGTGTTTTGAGTTAAACCCAAGTGATGCAATTATGCTATGGGTACCTGAATTCATACCTGGGAAATAATGACTATTTCAAATACAGTTGCCATTCAGAGGCTGGTTTATGCCATGCAGATTTTGATGGGAGGAGAGGAGGTAGTAAATTGTGCTTGCAGAATCAGCTGTGCTAGAGGAGGGGTTAACGCCTTTGTGACTGTGGCAGCTGTGTAGCTGATTTCTGTGTGACTTTTTTTGGGGGAGAGGAGGTTTAAATTCTGCCTGCCTAGTTGAGAAGCTCTTTTAGCAGTGGCTGCCTGGAGGGAGGGTGCTTTTGTTTTGCCCTAGCTCTACTTCTCTTTAGTTTTTTTAAGAATACTAAATTAGATAAATCAGAATATAGAGTTGCAGGTAAGACTGTGAATTATTTTGGCTTTTGCTATTGTGAGAGGTGATGCATATGTGTACATGTTTAATGTTTTGGTGTGAAATCCCCAGAGGCATTACCAGCTGGTAGAGAGCTCTGGCAGCGTGTTGGCCTGGGCCTCCTGGGGTTCACTCGCTGGTGTCTGCCTGGGCCCCTCTCCCACTCATCTGAGGTTTGCTGGAGGGGTAGGCAAGTATGTTTGTCACTGTCTCCTCTCCTTAGTTTTACCTAGCTGAGCAGTCCTGACAGCAGCTTAGAGATGTTGCCTAAACCTTGGCAGATATAGCTAATGGGGTTACCCAAGGGACTAACTGGTTTTGTCTGGGCTGTGCGCTTCTTTTAGCTTTTGCTGGCCTTGGCACAGGCAAACGTTGTGGGTGCGTTCTGCTGCTGCAGATTTCTCAGTCTGCCTACAGTGAGGGTGAGTTAGAGCTTAACCCTAGAGTTGAGGTGAATCTTATTACGAAGGTCTACATTAATCTCTCTGACAAGTGTGCTGGATACCTCAGTGTGTTTCTACTGGATCCAAATGAATTATTTTTCCTATGGACAGTAATCTTTAAATATAGCAAGCACCTACACAGCACATGAAGAGACAAGAAGGAACTTCTGCCAGCATGCTTCAGCTATATATTAGTAGGCTAGTTCTTACAAAAAAGCTAGCTCAGCAAATGGGAAAGAAATGATGTTTTGTCAATCCTGCACTGGATCTGCCTACTCTTATTATACATATAAGGTTGTGTAAGTAATAAATCAGGAGCAAGTAAATTGTGTGATGGCAGAAAGCCAGTCAATCATTTCTAATCATCACATTATGCTTGACAATATCTTTAGAAACTGCTTCTGTTATAATGGGGATGAAGGGAAACTTCCTAGCACAGTATCTACCAGCTGTTGTGCTTTTAGAGGTCTGATAAGATGATACTAGGTTTGAAAGATAAACATCTGATTTATGTTTTTGGTTTTGGTGGGGTTTTTTTTGTTTGTTTGTTGTTGTTTTTTTTTTTAAAAGGAGCAAGTAAATCTGACAAACATGGTAGCTGGTTTGAGAGTGATTTGGGAACAAAGCATGTGGTAGAAAACCATTTGTTAGGTTTCACAGAAGCAGAAAATCAATTTGCCTCCTGCAAGGGTGGTTGTTATCTCTGGTGTGCATACTTACTGCCTATGTCAATCCATCATTTCTGTGGCCTCCTGGTTAAAGATATTATCTTCTTTAATGAAATTTAGTTCATTTTCCCAAATGATCGCAAAGTCAATTGCTATTTGAAATACACACTAAATGCAGTTCTGTTTTATGTTAAAGAAGATTGATTTCATTCCACTAGTGTAAAGGGCCTACCAGTGAGCATATTTTATGGAGTATGTAGAGAAACCAAGATCAGTAAATCCAAAAGGCGTATGTTCCTTTTGCCATTCCTCTCTACTTCTCCTATCAGCTACTTTCTTGCAGTGACCCTCCCCTTTGGAATAATATTCTTTTTAACATACTCTCAGTCTCTTCTTTCTTCTTCAAAAACAATCTGAAAACCCATCAGCACTGCAAATGCTTCCAGTCTTAATAGAAATATACCTCTTCTAAAAATCATTATTTCATTAGGCTTCTGGGCCTTTGCCTAAGGTTGTGTATGTGATTTTACCTTTAGTGAAATGCTGTGGGGGGGAAAAAAAAAAAATATATATATATTTTTTAAACAGCGTGAAAAAGGATAATTTCTCTTCCCTCTGAAATGAGGTGACTTCAAGGGATAGACTACAACAACTATTTAATAGAGCTCAGCAGTACTGAAAATCTGTAGATCAGATCAACGTTAAACTGGGAAAGAGGCTTAAATAGATACAGTGGAATTTTGAAAGCTTGTATTTGACTAAGAAATGGGTGAACATTCCTATTATTAGGATAAATAGCATTAGATTTAAACAAGTAAGTATAAATGTAAAGATAGGTGAAATTCTAGTGTCTTTGAAGCTAATTGCTCTATTCTTAACAGCTTTCTATGGTCAGGATCTCATCCAGCTCTTAAATATCATTGAGCTTAGGGGGCAGGGGGTAAGGGAGAGATGTTTCAAACTGTTGACATGTGATTTACAGAAGTGAAATAGTGGCATCAGTTGCAGGACTGGAGTCTTTATGACTTGAATTATCCAGCAGCAAGTTCCTTTCTGGTTTTTCCTCTTAAGATCTGATCTCGGCTGGTTATTGTTCTGCCTGTGATGCTGCAGCCTTGCTTGTATGGTGGTTGTTCAACTGGATGGAAACATTGAGCATGGAAATACTTAGAAGCTAAACTATGAAATATAAAGAAAACTCAGTCTGTATAAAGAGCCCTTCTTCATCGGTATTGCAGTAATTGTCTACTATGAGACTGAGGTCAAACCATAGTAGCATATGAACATAGAATGTTTAAAATTCAGTGTGTTAATTTTACTGGAATATTTATCATTATTAAGTTGGGAAAAAGATAACTACATTCTGTCTTGCTTTTTCTTATTGATCTTACTGAAATGAGCTGCGCACTTTCCTATTAATCCACCTCCTCTTCAAGAATATGCCTAATGAAGCTTACATGAATCCCATGGGATGGTTTACTGGAGAACACAATACTCCTGTTTTGTTTCAGGCTTCAGGTTTGCTTTGTATCAGATACCAACTTTTACCTTTTTAGGTACATGCAGAATTGAAGGAAATAAGGAAATGGCCCTCCTACATATCAAACTGACTTAAATACATATTTACTCTGTTGTATTTCTTAAGTACTTTGGTGATTAATCCTCTTTATAATCTGTGTCAGCTTAATCTCACAGGTAATTGTGCAATGAATTTACTGGTTTCTAGATTGGCAAATTTACCCTGAGGACACATCACTTTAAAAAATTTGCAGTAAGAGCTGAGTCAGCAGCTGCCTGGGTTGAAAGGCAGAGTGAACAGTTCAGCACATTTTTATCAATACAAACAAACTGGTTGAAGAAACATCATGATCTTCTCAGAATTATTTATTTGTCCAAATCAATTAGCCCTTTTTGCCTCTCTTTCCTCTGTCACACCTCTTGGCATAGATTGGCAGTTGTTGAGACTGGCACCACGTGCCAGCTCTGTATTTGTGCTGTGCTGGTATGGCTTCATACCAGCAAAGGATGCACCGTGACATCATTCCAATAACAAAAGTGCTGGTAGTTATATAGTCAGTCAGAATTTAGAGATTGTTGGCGAGTTTTCCAGTACTAATTTTGACTTTGCAGAATTTGATAACTGACTGGCAGAGAAAAAAAGTGACTATTGCAATAAATCCTTGGTTAAACATATGTTTGTGTAAAACTGTGTTGTTCATGAATCCATTTGATTGTCAGTCACCTCTAGGAAGAATTATTCTTTTAAAAAAAAGCTGGCTAACAGTTTATACCGTTTTGTCTATACCCAGCTTTTGGCCTATCCCTAAAGGGTATCACTTGTTTTCTCTACACCACTGCTTGCAATACACTGTGGCCGATGTTTACTAAAAGAATGCCTCTAAGAAACACAGCCTAAGCACACTTTCTCACTCTATCAGTTTGTTAAAACCTTGCTTTTCACACCCTTCTCCTTCATTTATCTTTGTTTCTCGTTTTGTTGCTGCTATGTGTTCCTCCTCGGGCTCCTGCTGTGCCACCTATCTCCTTGCCCTGCTGAGTGAGGCCCCAGGCTGTGGTGGTGCCATGTTGCTGTTCCCTTAGAAAAGTGTTGTTCCAGACACACAGATACTGTGGTGAAGAGCATTGCATGAAAACACAGAAAACCGCTAAAACCGATGGTCTAAGACAACTGCTGACAAAGTTAAAAGGAGTGTTGAGGGACGTCTCTGTGGCCTGGTTAGGCCTAGAGGTGGCAGGGCCACCTCCAGCCTGAGGTGGGAGCAGGGGACATGGTGAGGGAAGGAGGCAGGGGCGGGCTGGCCTGGAGAAGGCGGGAAGGGAGAGTCAGAGGAAGGGTCCCCGCTGGCGTTTGGCAGCCTTTTCACACATGTCTGTCTCATCCGGAAAGCTGTGCGCCCCAGGGATGGGGCTCACGCGTTGCTTTCCCTTGTGCTGCTGTTTAAGATGGCTGTTGCTGTGGAAACTGCCTGCCAGCCCACGAGTTACACACTGCCGAAACCGGCCGCCTGTGACATGTCTTGCAGTGAGCGGAGCGCAGTCTGGCAGCCCGACTCCCCAGGGGACATGTGCTGTGAGTAGGTGTGAGGCCTGGGATGGAGGGCTCATCTCCTGAGCAGGGTCCTCCTTGTCACTGCTGTGACAGCCTCAACGGCACACCATGGCTGAGGAGGCTCCGGGGAGGGCGATGGGCTGAACTCCTTTGGGAATGCTGACAAGGAAAGCTGGCAGTGTAAGTTTATCTTGGCTCTCCTTTTGGAGATGTCCTTTAGATAGTTCTCTTTTTTCTGTGTACAGAATGCACATGTCGTGCAGGTGAAAGCAGCACCGAAGTCTGTACCTCACTACCCAGGCCCATGCAGGCACGCCTGGGCCCTGCTGCCTGAGCACAGTCATGGGTATCCTGGGGGGCTAGGCACAAACTGCCTTCGTACCTCACTGGCATGGCTATTCTTTCCTTAAAAATTATAAGGCTTTTTTGTTGTTGATTTTTGCCTACCATCTTGCTAAATAAAATCAATCCTAAAGCAACATACTGGAAGCCATGCAAAAGTATATGGTGAAGTGGTGCTTTAGTGTTAGCTCCTGAATGCTGCATCATCTGTGTATTTGGTGTACAACTTGGTTACTTAAGCAGCTGTCAGAAAACAAAAATGCTCTGGAGAGCAATATATTCTTCAGGCATATTTTCAGATTATATAGGTAATTTAAACTTAACCCCTCAATACTTTAATAAGTTGCACTTTTTTTACATATTGTCACAACATGAATGTACCTTTCTGAGTGAGAACAAGATGCCTTTTATTGTTAGTTTCAAGTGAGAGCAGTAGTTTCCTTTGTTTTGATATCATATCGCAATGTTAGTATATCTAACTGCTTTGTTCCCTGGTCATGTATATATGTGGTGTTTCTAGTCTGGATTTCATTTCCAAACTTGTGTCTATTTTTTTTTTTTAAATATCAAAACATAGAATATGTTGAATTAGGTTACATTAAGTTTGTAACAGGTAAAGCTATATGAGACATAGTTTGGATGTAACTGCATGACCTAAAAAGTTTGGACTATTATTGAATAAAACTGCGTGACTCCACCAGGTAAAATAAAAGAGAATAAAAAATCCTTAATTATTTTCTGCCTGAATGATACTGCTGGGATTACCAGAGAGATAATAAAATTTATTACTTGGTGTGAACTCCAGCCACCTTGTGGTCCTTCTACATTGATTGTGGGTGCTGGTTTGCAAACAAGACATGTCTTGTATCCTGTGCATGTCTTGTTAGTAATCTATCCAGACACTAGTCTTAGATTTTTGTTGCCTTTTCCTTAAGGCAATCTTGGATAGAATTTGCTAAAGAATATTGACGATAGCAACAAAACTCTCTCTCCTTCAGTTGAAAAATGTCATAGAGTTCTGAGCAGCCAAAACACTTCTCTAGTGTAGTCTAGTAGTCTTCTCATTTGGAAATCTGTAAAACAGTGCTGGCATAATTGAAGCTTTCTCTATTATGGTAGGCTGATAATCTTGTCTATACATTTTAGGAGGAGTCTTACTGCCTGACCTCATATGTCACGTGGGAAGATTTCACAGATAGCTCCAGCATCATGCCCAGTAGCTAAAACAGTCACTGATCTCTAATCTTCAGTTTTTTATTTGAAGACATGGTGAGTGTTGGAAGCCTGCCACATATCTTGATAAGCTGTTATAAAGGTTAATTACACATTATTTTACTTTCTTGAAAATGTCTTTCATTTTCTGGTCTGAAATTTCCAACTGGTGTGGCAAGGGGGCAGATTCCTGTACAAAACGTTGTCCAGCGGGAGCATTCTTGGGGCCAGATTTCATTATATTAATGCATTTCCTCTGGGGTGAAGTCAGACAGGAGACCTGTGAGAGGCTTGCAGTAGGTAATGTGAACCTGATGAGAAAAGCCACAAGAAGCTGAGAGATGAAAACTGGAGGTGAGGGGGGAGAGTAAGTGTCAGGGAGTGCTAGATTCAGATTGAGCCCTTTCTAGGATATTTCTCCATTTTGATTTCATTTAGATTTTTACTGTGTGCTTCTGCAGAAACCTATTTGATCAAGAAATCTAATACACAATCTAAGACTGGAGCTCCGTGAGCTCTGCTGTACTGACTAGCAGTGCAGAGCTGAACAGCTTGAATTCTGCATGAGCTAGAACATGGTTTGAATTGGCAGTTGTGATGATGATCTTTTAGCAACTTTTTGCAGTGTGATAGGACCTAACCTCCTCTGCCAAATGACATGTTATCTTGTTCACAAATAGACTGGAAAAGGAGTTCCTAGTGAAGAGAAGTAAGAAACTACAGCTAAAAAAGAAAACCTATTGTCTTCAGTTCAGTAACTTGAAAATTGCTCTGAAACGGCAACCATCATTTGAGATGGTGGCAGGGTTATAGCAGCTGAGTAATGCTGCCCAAGTGCTTTGCTTGTGCGGGCTACGTGTAGGCTGAATGCCTTAGGTACAACAGAGGGGAGGCATCACCTTCAGCAAGTTAACATGTAGTGTCCCTCTTTCCTGTTGTGGTTGGTCTGCCCAGAGCCTTTGCTGTTTGTTTTACCAGGGCAGTATCAGCTCGCCTGGGAGCACCTCTTCAGCTTAGTAGCCAGCGTCTGTCTTGTGCTGAACACAAACCTGCAGTAGCAGCCGGCTTGTGGAGATGTCTGAACAAATGTTGCTTTTTATCTAGATGGCTAGAGTTAAAGAGGTTCCCTCTTTTGCACTCCCCATTCTGTATGAATGTCACTGCAGTATACACAAGTACTTCCATATTTCTTCCTCATTTTTGCATAGGTGAGATAGCACAGTGGTTATATCGGTGTAAATCTGACAATGGTTTTGACAGTGATGCGACGCTTTTGGTGAGAAAACTCTAAACTGATATCATTGCTGAGTTGCAGACTTTCAAATGTAGACCAGACCTAAACATTGTACTTATAAAGGGGAGTAGTTTTAAAGGCCCTGCTCAGATTAATTCAAAATAGCTTTAAAATATCTTTTGGGTTTTGCAAAGATTGTTTTGTTTTCAGCACTGAGATTGGGATGCTGTGCAAAAGAAAGCATGGGTTTTGGAAAAAGTTCATTTGCTGTTATGTACTATTCAGTTTGAAACTTTACTAGGAATGTGGTCAAGAGTGTGAAGCTCTTCTGGTGGGGACTGCAAGCCTGCTGAAGTGTACCCCATGTTTGATGGGCACCCAGAAGTTATTTACTCAATAGCTAGAAAAAGTCACCCTTTCGGAAAATGTTTGCATTTAAGCAAACAATGCTGCTGCTTGGAACATGCACCATCTCATTATTTCCCTACACCCTGTGATCAGATATCTTCCGCTCTGCTTGTGTTAATGTAAGACAGTTCTCCCTCTAAAGCGGTAGCTACTTTGTAGTGGCTTAAAAGACTGTGTAAGTTGCGGTGCAATGGTTGTTAAGGCCTTGTGCATCCAAATATAGAAACACTTTCTGACAGTGAGTTTCAAAGCCTACAATTATTTTTTGCTTTAAAAAGAAATCGCTAAATCCTGTGAAAACAACCTGCCAAGGCATGGAAAATTTGAGGCAAACTTTAAAACAGAAAGCAAAATGCCTTCTGGCGTTCTACTACATAATAGCTCCTATTCAGTTTGTATGCAGTTGCAGGCCTTGTTGACTCTAACAGGAGTTGGATTTATTTATATGTCAGGACTTCTATAGTTCAGTGGTTTCAAAGATATCAAAGCATATGAAACAATCATATATGTTTTGAACGTACATGCAGTTTGAAAACTTATTTTCTTGATAGTGCTGCATTTGCATCCAGAAGATTTAAACTTTCAAAAAAGGAAATTTACAGTCTAGAGATAAGCTTCTGTTTTCCTCCTGTCTGTTTAAATAAATATTACTGCTCGTTCTCTTGTGAATTTATGGTTTGGGTTTCTATAAAACAAAAATGTCTAGCCTCACTAGGTGGATACTGAGGTTGATAGCATTTTGAAACCTAAGTCTGAACAAGTACAAGCATATAGCTACAAGGTGCAGACACTTGTGCCCTTGCATTTTTTATGTGGAAGGTTTCTGAATCTTAAGGTCAATACTAGAATTTTCCCATGTTCCAACGGAAAACCCGTTTCTTCCACATATCATGTCTTTCACACAGCTTGACAGATATTGGGCCAGACATTTATTGGTATAAGCAATGTTGCATTCTGAAATTTAGTAGAGCTCTTTTATATTTAACTCAGAAAGGAATTGTTTTGTATTTTCTGGGGGTCTTATCTCATTTGATTTTTCAAATCTTTGAGCAAAGAATACAAAAACAAAACCCAGAAGTCTACAACTTTTCTCCAGCTTTTCAGAATACAAGTGAAATGACAGGATTTTCTTCCAAGGGCTAAAGCTGGGAGTGCCTCATTTTGAATGTCCTGGAAGTCATGTGCTTATCAAATGTACTGTATAGACCAGCATTATGCAAGTGACTGTTTTGTGGAAACTAGTATGGAGATGGAAGCGATCCATCTCTAAAGCTAAATACAGAATGTATACTACTTCTGAAATATCTGTTGTTAAGATGTAGAAGCAATGTTGGTCTCCCATTTCAAAGACTAGAAGAGGGTAATTGTTGTAAAGGGTGCTATAGTGTAATGTCCTTCAACCTGTGATTTCTAATCTGACTGAACTGCAAGTGATCACAGAGGTGTCAAAATATTATCTGTGAAATGTTTGCCAAAAACTGAAGTGCTGACAGGCTTAGCTGGAATCTGACTTCTGGTGATTGTTAGCACTTGCTGGCAACAACAGCTACAAATGGCTAGAAATTGCCAGCCAGCAATTTTAATGCTAAAATTACAATTCTGTGAGCCAAACATGTTCTGTTTAGCTCCGTGATAAGTACTGTACTGCTCATGTTTCCAACAAAAAATGGGAAGCACAACTCTTCTAAGGCAAGTCAAAACAACTAGACTTATCCCTCCCTCCCCTCCTCTCCCTTTCCCTTCTCTAATTTTGAGGTTTCAACATAAATACCCTGAATAGAAAGCTCATTAGTTGCCTATGCTATTTGATAATGCCTTTAGTTTCCAATTTGTTTTGGAAGCTTGTTGGCACAGGAATGGGCAATGGCAATTTTAGATATGCTCAGGTGTTTTGATTGAAAGAGAGATCATGCTGTAACTCTACCACCTTTTCAAACTATTAGAAAACTAGCAATGAGTAGAGGGGGGAGGAAATTAGGAATATGTATCAGATGAACTGCCTTAGACATCACATTCTAGCTCAGGAAATAAATACAGTCTCTTTCTGGTCAGAAGCGGACGTAAAGGTTATAGTAGAATACAGTATTATTTGCATGAATCTTATTCACATATGATGATTTTTTTCTCTTTTATATAGCTCTCTAGATACTGCAGTTAACACAGCTCTTAAAGCAGTCCTTGTCTTTGCTGTGCTCCTTCACTCTTGATTGTTCTTGAATTCTGTAGTTTAATGACAGTTATACCTTCAGTGATTAGTAGCTGCTGTAAGGAAAATGTACTTCATCCTTTGTTCAGCATAACTGTAACACACAGGAGACACTTTTGTCTGTGTACTGTTCCTTTATACCTTAACTGCATTGTGCCTGGACCTTCAAGAATTTTGTGAAACTACAGAACATGTAGTCATTGTCTCTATAAAGTAGATTTGTATATATCCGTATTGTTCTTCCCCTTTGTCCCTGCTGGTTACCCATCCCCTGTCATGATCCTCTTTCCCAAGTGCTTCTCCTGTTTCTTTCAATTTTCCCCCTCTCGCAAATCCTTATTGTAGTAGCAGTGCCTCTGGCAATATTTCTCCTGTTGTCTTGCTTTAATAACACCACAACTTCCCTGGAGCGCCGTCTTGCAATGCTGACTTGACTAGCTCGGTGTATCAAGGTCAGTCAGCCATCCTGCCTACGCCCTTTCCTCCGCGGGGAGATGCAGCATTGTCAAGGACTGGAAATCTGCCACTCACTCTGTGATTTCTGACACAAACAGACATGCTTTCGGATCAGTGCGTTCTATACGTCACCTACTCTGATATATTTTGCAGGCATCATTTAGGGCTGGCTCACAAAATCCTATTCTACTTTTTAGTGGAAGGCAGACCCTATTAGAGTGCTGAATGGCGTAGTAATTGGAGTTGTCCTTCACTCCAAAAGTTCTTCACAGGTCATAAGAACCATCAATAATATAAATTTGCTTCATTTAAGCACTGTTTTTTCAGTGATTTTAGGCCCTCGTGGACTGCTTTTGTAACAGGATTAGGAGTTCTAATTCTTTTAGGAAGGAATTTTATTTCTAGAAGAGAGACTCAAATTCTGTTATATAATGCCACTGCTTTTTTTTATTATTTTGAACGTGTGAGAAGCAAAGATGTATAACATTATATTAATGCTTGTGTGTTTTTGTGTAAAAGATTTTTGTACTGTATGCTTTTGTCTTTTCATCCAGAAAGCAGTGCTGTAGCTTGATCCAGCAAGCATTTAAACAATGCCTAATGTTAAAAATGCGTATAACTAGTTGAGATCAGCAAGGACTACTTCAAGATGAAATGCTTTTCTGGATTTGGTGCAGAGGGGCAGACTGTGGGAGGTGCTTAATTCCTGATGTATTCCAAAGAGGTAAAAATGCCTCACTTGCCTTGATGTAACTACACCCCCTTCCCACCCCTTTGTCAAGCCTTGTCACCAGTAAGTGTGGGATATGGCATAGTAATGATAGTAGCATGCTCCTTGCAATTCTTTAACTCTTGTGGACGGGAGGAGATTTTTAAAAATTGCTAAAGGGTTTTCATTGCAGATCTTCCATTGGGAGCCAGTTGTTCAAAACTGCAGATACTGTTATGAAGTTGACAAAATCATTTGACCGCACTGATGATTAATTTATCAAGGGCTTAAAGGCATTAAACCAGTGACCTGGTAAAAATCATTGGTGTCAGATAAAGGGATGCCTATATTAACAGAGCTGAAGCCTTTTAACAGTTTTCAGATGAAAAGTATGTGTTAAAAGAATGGTAAAAATAGACAGTGTTCAGAAAACAGGGTAGCCAACGTAATTTGCAAAGAGAAATAGTGTGATATTTTTGTATACAGACTTTGATTGTTGCCTATACTAATCTAGGGCCCCAGCAGCAATGAGATGAAAACTGGAGAAAAACAAATTCCCAACCTCTTTTTTTTTTTTTTTCCTTAAGAAAAAATTAAAATTCTTTCTATATTAAGTGCTTGGGTAGTAGGAAACGCATCCCGTCTTGCAGTTTTGTATCCTTGCATCCATCTAAAGCCTCATTTAAGCTGTTCCCAGCGAAAGTGTCTGCCTGAGAGATGTATGTTTTAGTAAAAGGGTCTGGAATCTATGCATATTCCTGAAGCCTATTTGGTGCTCTGATATTACTGGTTGTCTCTTGGCTCATATCTGTTCATAACATTTATGTAAAAAATTTCTATAAACTCTTCACCATTTAGTCTAGATAGAAATGTTAATACTGAAGTCCTTCCAATTCTTGATTAAGTGGAAACTTGGCTTTTGTGTGTTAAATTCTGCAATTCAAAAGACATTGTGGGAAGGTAAACTTTTATTTTTTTGAATGTTTAAGCTAATCTCATTCCAAGAGACTCATAATTGTGAAACATGTCTGCCTCAGTACATCAACATGACTTCTCAAATACTTTGGCATGCAATATTCTGAACTGGCTTTTTGAAGAAAGAAGGTAGTCAACTTACATTTATTTACAGATTGACCGTGTCACAGACTGTACCAGATACAGTCTGTCGGGGTTATTTGCTCACAGGCAGCTCTATATCCATGTGACAGTAGTGCTTCATATGTTGAGGCTGATATTATCAAGCTTTACAGACCTGTGCGTTGCAGGAAGAACCATCCCCAATTCCTCGCACTACCTATTAATAATGATTTATGTGGGATTTTGCTCCTCTTCAATGACCAAAATTTCTTCGCTATTTTGCTCCTCTCCAAGGACCATATCTTGTAACTTTCTGTATGTTTTAAGATTGTACCTGTCATAACACTACTTCTTCCTGTACATTTAAAATAGCCTGGGATAATGTAAGTTTTAAGCAGTAATTACTACTATATTAGACATCTTGTCTGCTCCAAGGAAAGTTCACATCAATTGTATTTTAATGATAATATGTAAAATTAAGGCCACTAGTCTCCATCTAGAAAATGCCTACTGTGATAAATCTATTATTGCAAGCAGATAAGAAATAACAATTCACACTTGTGGTTAAATGATGACATTGTTTGCCTGAACCTTTGTCCAATTTCCACTATTCAACAATGCTATAACAGAATATCAAGTCTTGGGCAACCCATCCAATAAACAATAGAGGCAATTGTTTCTGTCAGCAAGGTCATCCATTAACTGCAGCACAACAATCGTTACAGTTAAACATAGTGAGGTTCTCTTGTTTGGGTTTTAATCCACGTACCCCTCAAAAAAAAAAAAGTGCCTTTGGTTTGAGGAGGGAAGCAATCATCAGATTGCAGCTGGATTGTCAATGAAATAGCACAACTTCTTTACCTTCAGACATCACTGCTGGTTTATGTATATTTGCAGACAATGTGCATCTGCTGATGCATTCTCTAAAAGTATGTTTAGCAGGTACTTAGCCAGCAAATTTACTAACACAATCTTTCTTGGGGCACTGACACTGAAGATACAAATCCAGGAGTTATTTCTCGATGGTTGTATGTGCTTAGTCTCTTCTCTCAGTCCCATCCTCTCAGTTCTTACCATTTTTTTCAGCAGAGCAGCTTGGTGAACAAGAGTGAAGAACTCATTTGAGCTAAAAACAACCACTTATTTCCTTGCTGGGAGTAAGATTGTGTTAGACCAAAAGGCTCTTTAATGAAAAGATACTTTTGCTTAAATACGCGTGTATTGCAGTAGACAATTTTGCATTGTCTTCCTGTTTTCGTGCCTAGATTGAAACACAGGGTAGATCTAGCTCCTCTTTTTATTTGTTCACTTATTTAACCCATCCTGTCCCCAAAACACTGTAGAAGTGAGAAGCAGAACTCCAAAGAACTATGAATACTGCAGAGTATAGGAAAAAAAAATTGAATAACTTTTTCTAATGCCAGTATTGTAGTGTTGTGTTTAGTTCACTGGATTAAAGTTAGAAGAGTAGCAGCATTGAGAATTTTCGAGGAAAACATCTTATTTCATTGTGCTTGAGTGAAACTGCCTTTTCTTAACTTTTCATTATATACTCTTGTATATAATGTGTGCCTATAATATTTCAAAATGAGTTGAATTAGAAATGTAAATTTATAAATTCTAAAAGTTTATATCGAATAGGGACGCTGTAGTTGACACACAAGAGTTTTTGTGAGGCAGCTTTTACCCATGAAACTTTGAAACTGACTCTGTCCTCATTCAAAATATGACTTTTTTTTCTTGTGTAGCTCTACTTACTGGCAAAATTATATTTGCTGTTGAGGCTGAGCAAAGTAAAAGTGTAACCAGATTCATTAATTAATGAAAAGAGGAAAAAAGATTTAAAATTATACCTTTATTATTAAAATAAAAGCTAGTGACATTTTTAAAATCCAGGAGTCCTTTAATATAAAATCCCCATTGTGTAAGTTCTCTCCTATAGTATCCTGGTAAGACTGCCCTGCTTATTATGTGACAGGCTCTCTTACTAGACAATAATCTGCCATCTGTGCGCTGTTCCTACATGCGGTTTTGCGTAATATGTTCTTTCAGAGAACATTGCAATTGGAGCTTGGGTTACAGTTTACCATGGTAATCCTTCAGAGGAACCTACTGTCAAGAGGATATGTGGTTTATGTTTGTGGTTTTGTGTTTTTTAAAAAGCTGAATATTTTTAAATGTTCCTGTTTGTTACTGATGTGCTGAACAAGCACTATTCTAGGCTTAGATTTAGGGGGAAAAATTCTATACTCCTCCTTTAATGTTAAAATAAAAGCAAGAGAATGGTAATTAATTCAGAACCTCTTCTAAACACCTGGTTAAATTTGGTACTTTTCTTTCTTTTTTTCTTCCCCTATGATTCAAGGAGAGCTTTAAAAAGTTCTGTCAGTCTGCATCCAAGGTAGAATCTGAAGAGGAAAAGGCAAGGAATGATTCCCACAGTATACTGAAGCCTTTGTGGGCCCTAGAAAAGAAGTAAATCAAAAGGGGAAACAACCACCTAAGACAGTTTAGCTTTCTATAAAAACTGTTGTGTAAAGATTTTTCTAAGATCCTAAATTAATCAAGTACTGATTGTTCTTTAACATATTGTGTAGTAAAATTTTGTTTGCTCCCTCCAACCATCTTTTTATATTGCTATCATAGTATATGTTGTATCTTTTGAAGAGAAATGCATTAGCATTTATTAACAGTAGTTGTCACAGGAAAACTCACTGGGATGTCACCTCTTGTCATAGAGTAAATATGGAACAGAATGTTATAGAAAGGATTTTCTTGTGTATGGTTTTGCTTGGTTGTTCCCCTTCAGCCATCTGCCACAAGTGGTTTTAAGTTAATGCAAAGAATTCCATCCCCATATTCTTAAATTAATATCCTCAATTTATATTTTAGTTTCTTATAGTTTTATAAGTTCCACTAGTTTTTGCTTATTATTGCTGTGGTTCTGCACAATTTATTGCACAGAAGTGCACATTGATTTCAGGACTTATGACTTGTAACTCCAGAGTTTTAGAGCTCCTTGGATGAGGCACGGATGAGGCACCAGATGCACAAGCAAGATAACCCTGTTACCCACAGAGCCCCCGGGATTCTTCTTCTGCCTCTTACATACCACCTTCTCTGCATTAATGGTTTAGATTCAATTTGTGCAGATTGAAGCTGAGCACATGGAGTCAATTTTTATTTGCCTTGGGGGTTTTGTTAAAAATGTGGCAGAAATTATTTAACAATTAGGGCAAACTGAATTAAGGTTACAAAAATTATTTCATCAAAAAAAAATTCCAGTGGTATTAGGCAAGGGATGTCAGTAAAACATAGAATCAGTTGTGCAAATAGCATAGGTGCATAGCATAACTATGCAGATAAAATGCCAATAACTCCAAGGACAATTTTAATATATTATGGCATATATTAATTGCATTTGAGCATACTTGAGAGAGTAGTTCTGCAGTAAAGTACCACCTTCAAAAATACTTCTTTCACTTATTCCACCTCACGCAGGATTCATGTTTCTGTAAAATCACCTACGTTACTCTGGCAAGGCTGGCTTTGTGGTAAGTCTCTTGTGGTGGTAGGAGCCAGTGTTTTGGTCGGAGGACTGGACAGGATCATGGAATACAGGGGTTCACTTTCCAGCTTGACTTCCTTGTTTCAGTCTGGACATGCACAGGAGGCACTGTAATGGGCTGCTGAAAACAGAGCAATTCTGCAAACGTGGATCCTTAGCTTACATGATTAAGTGGGAGTTGATCTCTTCAGAATTTGGCCTTTGGGATTTGCCTTCCCTGTTCTACAGATGAGAAACATCTTCAGCATTTCTCTCTGGGTCTCTTCTCTAAGTTGATAGTGATCTCCAAGGCCCACCTGTCTCTTGCTACTTTTGTACTGATAGGCTCTGGGTATGGCAGCATCTTTGATCTCAAGTGAGGCTCCTAGTCAGCTTCTTGGTGCAGATAAATGGTAAAGCTCACTGGCAGCAGAGTGCTGGGCTCAAAAAACCTCCAGTCCAGTCACAACTGCATTTTTAAATTGTTCCTGAATTTCATTTGCATTGGAAGTAGAGCTTTGTTACTTCAAGAATATGTGCTTCATATAATTTTTGATGGGGAAAGGACTGAGACAGAGGAACCTGTTGGATGTAGCATTTCCAATTTCTTCTTCCACTATGCACCGTTATCTAAATTTAGCAACTTTAACACTTGGTTGCAATCTCTTCCTCATGTTTCTTTCTTTCTTTCTTTTTTTTAAAGACATAATAAACGCATATTCAGGTACTTGTCCTCTTTGGATAGCTGAATGATTTGTGAAAAAGTTTTGCAATTTATGACAGCCACCTGCTCTCTTGGTCATAGATTAATAACACCTGACCATGCATGAAAACATGCTGAGGCCATCTGCCTTTCCCGGTACCGGGGGGCATTGCAGTGTTGTCTTATTAACTCCACAGCACAGCATCCCATTCAGAATCATATTATCAGTTCTGTGCAACCCAGCTCACTTTCTCAAGTGTGGGATCTGTTCACGCAGGACCTTGGCAAACAATGTTTTTATCAGGTCTTCTTTTGCCATAGTGCTGCAAAGTCCTCTGTGTGTGCAGTTTGTAAGGAAAGGGTTTATTGTTAGTTAATATTCCATAGAGATTCTTATTGAACCTCTTTGAATGAACCACAGGGGTGCTGCCTGTGTCTGTCTGACTGTGTCTCACAGGACTGCCTCCGGATTATACGTTCTTGCTTAATTCTGCAAAGTGCTAAAATATGCTTTCAACTGTAAGCACAAAATGGTCCTATTGAAATAAGTACTAGGATGGAACAACGGTGATCACTAAATCAATTTTTTATTGTAATTTCAAAAGTAAAAAAAAAAAGGAAAATCTTTTTTTGAGCACAAATTCATTAAGATACCTGTAACAAGCAAACTGTATGAACAAGTGGTGGCTTATATCCACACAGATGATGTTACTTAAAATAGTAATGATAATTAGTACCTTCAGGAGCCATCAGCCTGTACTGTGCTTATATAATACCCAGCTATATAATTAAGTGATCTTATTTTCAGTTTGGTCCTTTCTTTTTCCACAATTATCAGTTCAGATCTTGCAATTCAGTCTGTGAAGCCTGACACTTGTGTTTGCATTGCAGTCAACCAAGGCTGGAGCCTTTATGCTACAGGTAGATAGGCATGTGCAGAACTGCTTGTGGCATTAGTCCAAAAGTTTAAGCTCCTTGGGCAAAGGTCCCGCTACCAAAGTACCTTATTGTTTCTAGACCAGATCTTGATTGTGATTTTATGTGCTATAACAATGCAATTAAAAGACAGAAGCTCTGTGTTCTATAAAGCTATTCCAAATATGAGTACAAAACAGACAGGTAAATTAGTTTGCAGGAGCTATTATAAATGATGAAGGATGTAAGTAAAAGTCAGATTCTATGGACATTAAACTATAATGTTGAAAGAACACATCTACTATTTTGGAATGAAGTAGATGCCTGCCCTTTTTCAGAAGACTGTAGGACTTCCATTTTTTCTTTTCTTCATGTTGATACTGAAATTCCTTTTTGATGAGAAGAAATATATAACTTCTTTTTATTGAAAACACAAATTACAGTAATTCAGTGGAAGTTAGAAGGACATATTCCAAATTTCCTTATCTATTCACTATAGTCTGTAGATAGTAGAGGGACTGTGAAAGGCTTTGTGGTCTTTTCCACTGCACTTTTCAAATTGTTGCTGTTTGGGACCTAACGCTCAAAATATTTTGGGGGCAGAAGATGAAATATTTTGCTTGACTTTATATTTGTGGAAACAAAATTAGAAAGCATTCACATTCCTCTGCAACAAACCTTTTGTTTTGCTTCACCTCTGACCAGAAGAGAAAACTGTTTTTCATTGTACTGGTTTTGTCTGGGATAGACTCCAAATTAATAATATTATGATAGCAGCATCAGCTGAAGTGCCTTATAGCAGGAAAAGTTCATAAAGAAATATCGGTGGCATATTCATGTGTCTACACACTTGCTATACAGCTGCTTTTATAGTCAATGGAGAAAAGAGATGATTCACTTATAGGGAGCTTCACCTGGGGGAAAAGAAGGTGACTGAAAGAAAAGTGCTATTACAAATAATATTGAGTTTAAGTCCACTTTTAAACACTTGCCATTATTGTTCAATTTACAATGTCATTTTTTTGAGATGAGGGATTTTGTTTAATTATAAAAGTAATAAACTGCTCGCTTATAAGGTTTATATTATGCACAGTATTTTTATGCTTTGATAAATACTCTTGTGATATTTAGTTCCAATTATATGAGAGCTTGTCAAAACACATGAGTCATTGTGAAATGTTTACGTTCTAGAAAGATAGGAATTGCTCTCCCTTTGGAGAAGAGAATCAAAAAAGAACATTGATCAGTTTGTGAAAGTAAGAGTTATTTTATCCAGCGTATCCCGCCAAAATATTTTTCAAATCCAGGGAATCCGTTCTTATTCAAGAATGGAAATGAAAAATGTGTGAAGTTAGTTTTGCGGTCACCCATTTTCTGCTGCCTCCTTCTCCTGAGTGTTCCCCCACAACTTTCCCAGGCTGGGATCTCGTTTCACATAGAATGGCAGCAACTTCGTTCAGATTGATCCCAGTTTTGGTAGTCTTTTGTGTATCTTATTGTTTCTTTTTTAACTTTCATATCAAAAAGCAATCACACAGATCAAAGAAAATATATTAAATGCACAACAGAACTAGCTGAAGGTTGCTCTGATGAAATAGTATTCTGCTAGGAATAGGAATCTAAAGAAATTTGAATCTCTTAAAATTAAAAAAGGTAACTAATCAGAAAATTTGACTTTACTTTTACATTCTATGAAAATGATCTTTTTTTCTCAAACTGGAGCATGAAATTAAAGTGGAAACATTATAACCTTAATGAAATAATTGATTGGCTTAAAAAATAATAAGGAATCAAAGTCTTGTATAATTTGGGATTAAACTGTATTTCAAAGTCTTAGAAATTTTTACTGGATGAAAATTATTGGTGGGTGGTATTTTATGAACACAACTAATGCAGATAAAAGGCTAGAAGCTAGACAAATAGTAGTAGTAGTATGCTCACTGTTCATATATATGAAGCTATGTTTCTCCCTTCTTTTCTCACACACTATCTAGTCTCTTTCTAAGTTAAAAAATTAAAAATATATATAATTCACATTCTTAATAGAACAGTTTTGCAGAGTACAGAGTATATAGGGCTATACATTTTGTTAACTTTGAGTCCTCTGTTGGCCCTGCCACTGACCAAGAATTACAGAGGAATAGTTCTGTTGCCTCTGATATACAGCTGTTCCTTTTATCTCCAAACTCTGGCTTCTGCTCCTTCTGCTTTCTTTTTTCTTTTGCTTTGTGGACTACTCAGTCATCTTAAATAGGTGGCACCTGTATCTGACAGCAAAATGCTGCCTTAGCAGTCCATGAGACCGTGTAGGTTTTGGGTTTGCTCTCAAAATTCTTATGCTTGACTTTCTGGGGCTAATAAAACCGTAAGTAGAAATTAGATTTGGTTTTGAGTAACTCTTTAGCTGTCTTGCAGCACTTAAAGACTATTTTATCCCCCGCGTAGGCTAAAATAGTCTCATTTGAAATAATTTTCACTATTTGGCAGATCATGGGGAAAGATGCTTATTCAATCTCAAACCGCTGTCATTCCGTGGCGGAGAGGAGCTATTTACCACACCTCCTTCAACGTGGGAATTAAGTTTACAGCCTCAGTCTTCCTATTATCTCTACAAACATACACTGAATGGCCAGCTTCTGTTGCTGTGATCAGTCAGACACCACAAACATTCCTTTTTATAGTCTTGCAGGATGCAGATACTCTTATTATTAATTTCTGAGCGTGTTTGGATTTGGCTTTTATTTGGAGAACATGCTACAACTTTGACTTACTATATAGATGTCTATTATGCCTGTTTCTTAATTACTGTGATTTACTGAAACCAAGGCTTTTAAATTAGGAAACCATACTTGATGAAAGCAGTTATGCGAAGGAACCCATGAAAATGTCAAGTCTCCTGTGCTTGGAGGCTTATATTTCACAAATGGGCTCTAGTGTGTTGACATTTCAGTCTAGGATCTCACTGGGTACCCTTGGGTGAGTCTGCAGGCATCTGCAAGCTTTCTGCATATCCCCCAAACACATAGTCTGTCAGATCTATCAGACTTCAGTTCTTGGTCTGTATTCTTGGCCCACATGTTTTTTTATCAGCATGAACTCACTACAAATCTTTAGCCTCTAGCCGATTTACTTTTGAACCAATACTGCTTTGCAGTTTTTTCTCTGTGTATAGGAGCCTTATTTGCAACTAGGTGAAGACCTTGTATTCTTTTACTTTAAAATTAATGCCCTTCCAGTTGAATTTCATATTTCTTGTTGCTGAACTGTAGTCAGCTGACAATTCCCTGTGCAGTTTCCCATTGCAAGGTTTTCTACATAGAAGCTCTCTTCTTTGTTTTGCAGCAGTATTTTCCACAGAGATGTCATCCCCTAAAACTGTCTGTGTTGACCAATGTTATGATATGTATATTGTCATTTTTGTTATGGTCTCACTACCCATGGCCTTTTCAAGAATGTTCTTGTTTGTATAACTGGAAATTAACCTTAACCATCAATTTGGTACTTTTTACCTATTATGTTCCTACATGCAATGTATTAAGGTGACACAAAAATAGATGTGCATAATCATAAAGGGATAGTTCATCTAGAGATGTAAAGAATGCTTTAGTTACTGTAGCTGGTGTAGAACTACTGTAAGAATTAAATGTTTGAAAGAACGAAAGATATACTTACTCTAGAAATTATATGGTGTTGAATTAATACTTGAATCAATTAACAAGCATTACGTAATCTCAGCCTCAGGGTCAGAATTTGGTATTCCTAGTAATACTGATTGAGCTGCCTTTAGGGAAACTGTAGAATGAAGTACCACTCACTGTAAGGAAGAATTGCAGAGCATTTCCCCAAGATAGTATATGTAAGCTAAAATTGCACATGTATTAATCTGACATACAGTTATATTGTTTTTAGGGAAATCTGTCTATCTTGCAGTTTATAGATGGATGAGAAGGCCAGCAAAGCACTCAGTAGACTATCTGCCATTTTCTGAATGGTTGCCAATAATTATGTCTCTCTCTTGAAATGATCTACCAGTAATTCAAATTGATGACAATGTGAGATGTGCCAAATGATTTGGCAAAATATCAGGTATCTCTGAACATGGCAGTTCCTGCTGACCTGCTATATAAAATGACATTATGTGGTGTGACTGACACTGCATGACATTAAGCAGCATGTAGGAAATTGGAAAATACAGTGTTTTCAAGGCCAAGGTAGTGAGGAAAAATACATTTTTGATGGATGTCTACTTAAAAAGAAACCTTGTTGTTTGTGAAATGGCTCTTTAGTGTAGTATTGGAGGACAGAGATTGGATTTTATGTCTGGATATTAGCCTTGGCTCTGATCAGCTAAAAGATGCTGGTGAAGATATTGGGAAAGGTGGTAAATTATAGGGTAAACAGTTTGATCCATTTAAGGTCTGTTTTCTTTTGGATAGAGAGGGAGAAGGAAGTGAAATGTCCCTCAATAGACTGAAGCAAAAGCTTAAAGAAAAACAAAGGACATCAGTTATTATCATAGACTGTGATTCTCTTCTGGATTCAGAGTTCTGTGCTTTACATTTAAACAATAAGTTCCAAGCAATGAGATTTAAATATCCTTTCTCTCATTTGTTAGTACCTTGCCTCATGCACTGATCGCACTGATATGAACCAAGCTGCCCTCAGAGCAAGGGGGCAAAGCGTGACAGTCTGGCCTACAGAGATGCATGTGCTGGCTCTAAACTGAAGAGGATTTGTCACTTATGAGTAGGCAACGGTTCACCTGGGAAAATATGCTGATGGAAATGCTTTAACAGCTTGCCAAAATGCCCTAAGAAGTCATTGTCTCTAAAATAAATGGTGAATCTTTTTCATGTTCTCCATTCTTATTGTGGTTGAAGAAATGGGATGAGTAGAAGCTGCAAAACTAATAGGTTCTTACAGACTTGGGTGCAGACTGAGGACCTGTGGAAATGGATGGAAATCTTTGACCAAGAGCTTATGATGTCAGCTTAAACTTTTAAGACAAATAGCTTTTTTTGTACAAGGAACTAAAATGATTGAGTGTTGTATTGATACAGTACTGTTAATGTAACTTGTGTTCCTAATAACTTTGATTTTTCAGTAATGCAAAGAAACAAACTTTTTTGGTGTGGTGGTTTTTTTTTGTATTTTCTGGTTTTGTTGGAGCAAAACCCTGAGCAAGTTGCAAATACTGCAGAAGGAATTCAGGAAGCATTAACAGTCACAATTGTTGTCTTTTCTGCACTTGTTTGAGGGCTATAGTACTGTACAAGTCAGTGATATTTCAGTTTGACTTCAGTGCTGATTCAGCTGCCCTTCTTGAGAAGCAAGAGTGTCAAGCCTCTCTCCAGTGCTTACCTGGCTCTTTCAGTACTTTTGTAGGTATCCTGCTGAATTGTGTGTGTTGTAACTTGAGGTCTGACTAAAGCACCAAATGAAAGGGAAACTGTACCTTGTTCTTATTCTCTAGGAGGGGAGCATAGTCTACATTTCAGTTCAGCTCAGTGAGATTAGACTGTTGCACAAGAGATTCCTGAGGGGAATGGGAACAGTTGAAAGAGTATAAATCAGGTGGGAAGGGATACTGTCATCTACATAAAAAAAAATGCCCTACATTGACAGAACAGAAGTGAACTATGTGATACCGGTTCACTGGTATTACCCACCTCTCATTTCTCTTATTGGGTACCCTAGCTAGAAACACTGCAGTAACTACAGCACCATCCAAGCTGTCATACACCTACTCAGACAACCACAGGCCTGTACTTGGGCATAGGCTTTCTCATCACTCAGCCTTGTGTAGCATAAATTTTTCCACTCTTCTCTTTTGCTTATAGCTGCAGTTCTTTTTGCTGATATATAGGCTGTATAGGTTGTTATTATTAGCTTAGTAAAATGAAACTGCTATGGGTATGAAAGTTTTGATATGAAAACATGATGAGGTGGCAGGAAGCTACGATGACTACACTGGCTACCGGAAATATATATTCTGATAAGGTCTCTTGTGTTCACCATGTGCATGTACAGGCTGAAGAGGATTGAAGTGTAGGTAACATAGTGTTCATGCTATAGAATATTATAGCTCCCCACTTCAAGAGGAGAGACAGAACTATCAGCAACATCTCTCCACTGATGCGGACAACAGTGACCAGTTGTTTTGGGGCAACCCCAGTAGGCAGCTAAGCCTCACACAGCCACTCGCTCGCTCCTTCCCAGTGGCATGGGGGAGACAACTGATAGGCTAAAAGTGAGAAAACTTGGGGGTTTACATAAAGACAGCTTAATAGGTAAAGCAAGAGCTGAACGCACAAGCAAAGCAAAATGAGGAATTAATTTACTATTTCCTATGGGAAGGCAGATGTTTAGCCTTTTCCAGTAAAGCACAGCTTCATCACATGTAATGGTTACTTGGGAATACTAAGGCTGTAACTCTGAATGTCCCCTCCCTTCCTCTTTTTTTTCCACCACCTTTAATTGCTGAGCGTGACATGATATGATATGGGAAATCCCTGTGGTCAGTTGGGGTCAGCTGTCCCACTATGTCCCTGCCCAGCTCCCTGTGCACCCCCAGCCCACTCACTGGCAGGGCAGCGTGAGAAACAGAAAAGGCCTTGATATAAGTACTGAGCAGAAAGAGCTAAAACAGCCCTGTGTTACCAACAGTGTTTGGGTCACAAATCCAAAACATAGCACTGCACTAGCTACTATGAAGAAAATTAACTGTATCCCAGCCCAAACTAGTACACTAGTGACTTGCTAAACTTGTGCCACTCAGCAAGTGAACGATGTAATTAGAGCTTATTATGATTTGCTGTACTTTGTACATAATAGCAAAGATTTCTAGTGTGCTTGCCTCTCTGCTCCATGACTGCCTTGATCCCATAGAACAACAGCTCTTGTAGTTAAACCTTTGTTTCTATAAACTAGAACTTTTAAACCACTTCACAAAAAAACTGTTGTCAAAGATGGGAAGATCAAAGTCCCATTAAACCTCCTTTTTGCATAATTTGTGGGTTCTTTTGGTGCACAGAAACATGTGTGTAGTGGAGAATATGAAGCTAAATAGGTAAAAGGAATCATATCTTATTGTGAGCAATCTTCTGAAATAGAATATTAATATTTGATGTTTAATCAGTGTTAATGTGATTTATATGTCTGTCTGCTCTCCACTATTACTTCCACTTTTTTCAACACTATTTCCCTCTGCAATTTGGTTTTAAACTTGTGAATTTCCACAACCATTCCCATCTTTCATCATTGGCCGAAATCTACCCAAGAAGTTGCTCATAACTTTGCTGTTGTACTAGCATGTCACTTTTAATGAATTATGATTCCCCATTTTCTAACCATACTTTCCTCTTACTGGTTCCAGGACCATGTTTCTGTGTAGATATTGTAACTTTTAGAACTATAAATATAGCTTTCTTTTTCCTGTGACTTTTTGCACAATTCGTATGCCTTTAGGCCTATGCTAGCTGCTGGGTATTGTAGAATCTCCTCAGGTGTATGTAAGGTACATATAGGTGAAACATGATATGTTATGTTGACTCTGCATATATTGAACTCAATGGGGATAATTCCTGCATGCAGAATTACTCATCTACTTAATTCTTTGCAAGATTGAAACCTAAGATTACAGCAATTATTTTAGGCTTTTCTTTTTGTCATTTAATGTTGAAAGGGCTGAAATTTTTTTTTTTTTAGGATGAATAAGCAGTTAGCTTCTAATGGGTGGAAAGAGGGTGAGAAGGCATAATTTTGTAAGACAGATAATGTAAATGGACACAAATTTTTAGAGTGTTTTTTTTTTGAGGAATTAGGAACCTTACTTGATAAGTTTTTCTTCTTCTTTTAGCTTATTTTTTTAATGTAGCTGCAGTGGAATTTTCTGTTTGATTGTAAGGAGATACCCATGTTAAGATGCTGTTTGCCAGACTTTGCCAGAGAACTCGCTCATCAGGTTTTCTGTCCAGTCAGCATGGTTTCAAGTGCACAAGTGCCAGAAAGCATGCTAGGTCAGTTTAAGTTTGTAAGAAGTACAAAGTAGTATAAGGCCTTTTATTTTCTGACATAAGTAAATGCAAAAGTTCCATTTAGTATGTAATCTGTAGTTTCAGTCCCTAAGTGGGAAGGCAACAGCTCTGAGCTGTGCAGTTCTAGATGGGGCATGTAGGTAGAAAAAAGTTGCCTTTGACATTCTAGCTTTGAGTACTCCCCTGCTGGGGATGTGGGTGAGAGCTGCTGTCACCATGGTGGTGACTCTATTGATGCTGCTCTTCACTATCTTGAAGGAAGACTAGAATAATCATTTCTTCCTCTCAATATTACTGTGGGGCAGGGTCATTAATATGGAAAACCTTTTATTAGTATGGAAAATCATGGACCCTTCCTGCTTATTCAGCATCCTGGTAAAGAAGTATATAGGCTACGTGCATCCTAGCATGGCACTAGCAGAAACTGGAAATGTTATGAATGCAGATGAAGCATGAAATGCACAAAGTATGATAATGTTAGCTTACAAAAACTAAGTCATAATCTGTGGTAAACACAGGTATAAACAAAATTCATTAATTTTTCAATTTGGGCAACACAGAATTTGCTACTTTTCATTGTCCAGGCTGGAACAACACTTGGGTTAATTTCTTTCCTTTCAGATTTCATTAGCCCATAGTAATAATGGATCCGTGCCAAACAATAAACAGTGCTGTTCCCAATTACTTTTGGTTTTTTTACACTGATATAAACAGTGAAGGTAATTTTAGTTTTAATTTTTGTTTATGCTTAGTGATCTTGGCCAGCCAAAGCCTCATGTCCCATTTAATTCTGAGTCAAGGACTGGGCTCAGTCATGCCTGTGAAAACTTGTCAGCTTTCCAACCATTCATCTTCACAGCCAAGGAGCAGGAAAAATGTCTGCAGCTGAATGCTGCTTCTCCCCCAGATTGCTTTTGTCTCTTGTTTTACAAAACTATCCTTATGCAACGCATTTAGGTTGTGACGTAATGATAACTCCAGTGAGGCTTTCTGAGTTCTAAGTCATTATTGCCTATTATATTCTTCCTGCCTCAAGAGCTATTCTAATTATATAAAGAGAACTGGCTTTTCATAAAAATAGACATACCAATCACAGCATGCATAAACTTCCATAAGGAAAACACAAGGTTTTGTCACTGGCTATTAATTTCCACTCTATGCTTTCTGTATAAAGGAATTCATGGTTTTGATTTCATACAGTTAGTCTTTTAATAGTTTTAGTTCTGTTTTTCCCATTCATAGCAATGGATATGAAATGGTCATGCTTAAATGCCAAAATAGTTGTTGCTGGTTTATAGTTGTTGCAGGATTTGTTTTTTGAATGATATTTTAGTTTCCTTAAGAGTTCAAGGTAGTAGTCTTAAAGAAAAGGAATAAATGGAAAATTTAAATTGCCATTGAATGCTTGCGGAAGAGCAGGCATCTCTGAACAACATATTATTTTAGCTGCGATGTAGAAGTGCATTCTTGCCAGCTGGGAAGAATGTTAATGATGCCAATTACCCACTTTATGATAATGAATGGGGAAGGCTGGAATGCAGGATTCTTCTTCTGATGATGATGATATGACTGCATGAGTGATGTTCAAATAACTTTCAGTAAGATTTATATTAGAGTGCTGATTTTTAAAGAATACAATTCATTCCCCTTCATTCTGTCTTTCAAATGAAAGTGTTGGAATGTCAGATAGTATATCTAGTGACAGGGGGCGTGAATCCATAAATGACGAGTATTCACTTAAGTGATATGGTAAGTGGTATGAGGAAATACTGGCAGTAAGGATATTCTGCGGAAGAAGCATTGTTCTATGGTATTGGCAGTGATGCTTGCTCTTTGTAGCAGGACTACGCCAGAAGTTCTCAGCAGTGGAGGAAGTGCCCACTTCTCCCCCAGGTGACCAAGAGGCTCTAGGCTGGATGAATTGTTGTGGTAGTCCAGGAACGCTTCAAAGGCTGTGGTGTTGGCATTGTTGATGTAGCTGCTCAAGTGCATATTATCTTATCTCCCTGCAACCTATGATTTAGTAAGGAGGATAAATAAAAAATTCAGTAGTTGGGGACTGCAAAGCTTAATGTCCTCCCAAGAATACATTAACTGATCTTGCGACTTCTTACATGTAGAAAAGTTCTGCTGAATGGCACGAAAACTTTGCTTATGGAAACTGGTGAAGCTCCATTGCATTAAAATATACTGACTTTAAACTTGAAATACACCTGTGTTCCACGTGAAGTTGTGGACTATTTTCTAGTCTGCCTGCTGAGAGGGAAGTACAAACCCTCTGACTGCGGAAAGTGTCAGGGGGTTGGAGAAAGACATCAAAAGCAGAAATTAGTTTTCCATGTGGGATGAGTAGTTTGAGAGAAGCTTGAACACAAGAAGTAGAGGAAGGAAGTAGTGTATGTCTCACTGCTATCATAGTGGTTATGCACACAACACTGCATTTCAAATTTAGGACGAGCACGTTAGCGTGGGCTGCACTGATCAAATTAAAACCAGAAACCATAGAAATGTACTGTAAAACTTGTGCTTGATTAAGCATTGTCTCTTATTCCCCAGCCTGCTTACTGCCAGGACAACATGTTACAAATTGAGCACTTCAAATCTCCCATACGTTATTCCTCTGCTGAAAAAGTCCCTGTCAAATTCTTCCCCTGAGCTAGAGTTCACTAGCAAATTCCAGTAATGCTCTGGGTAGTTGTGTGTCGTGTAAACTTGTCTCTTAACCCTTGAACTCTGCTGTTTCTAATTTCAGCTGAACATGTGTGGCAGGCCAGGGCTGTGGCTTGTGAAACCAGCTGTTCTGTGCTCACTGCAGCTGTGTTAAGCCACCAGGCACTGTCTTTCATTCCTTTTGATAAAGAAAACATTTATTCATGTACTGTAGTCTTGAAGTGGCAGAGTTCATGACAGAGACATGGTACCACTTGTGTAAGCTTTCCTTTCTTGCGTTCCTGTGTTTCTTAGAAATGTATGGCTCAATTCAGACAAATAGTTCAATAATGAAATGATTCACTTTAAAGCCAAACTCCTGCTGGCTATTGTTTATGTCTAGCTGCAGCTGAAACTTATCTCTTAAAAAGAAAAAAAGAAAAGGACAGAAGTGTTGCTTTTCTCTCTAAAGCCGGTCAAATGACTCCAGTTTCACAACATTTTTTACCAAATGGGAAGTTTCTATTATTGGCATAGATTTGCTGACAGAGACACTTGTCTAGGGTAGGAAATGATGTAAAATAATGTCTGACCTTTCTGTTTAAAATCCAGCAGAATCCCATGCTTGTTATTTAGATTTAATAACTAGAGGTATTAAATTGTATTTGTGCGTCATAATACAATTAAGTTCTACAATTATTTAGATTCCCTTCTATTCTTGGTAAGTTACCTGTAGCTTTGCTGCTTTCTATGCAAAGAAAAGATAGGAGAATTAAATATTTTTTTCTCCAATTTTTTCTTTATTTCTCTTGGCATTTGGTGAATTGAGTTCAATAAGTAGCTGTATTCTTCTGCAGATCAACTTCCTTCTTATTCTAGCTCATGAGTCAGCTGTATTTCCAGACTACATCTGATGTGCATACTCCCCCCACCTCCTGGAGTGAAGAATATTTATAAAGAGACATCACTCTTCAAAATACATTTTTAGTTCAGTCACTTCGAATTCTGAGCTTTAATTGGCATGGCCAAATTCAAGTTCATAACATCCAAGCATACAGCAGTGACTCACTCTTAGTTAAAATTGCACACACCAAATCTGGCATGTCTAGCTGCTATTTAATATGCCAGTTATCAAACTACTATATGCTGCCTCGTGCTAGTATAATAGTCATACTGCCCTCCCTGTTTAATTATGCTGCTTCTTATTTTTATTGGAGAGAGATGACCCTCCTCTTTACTACCCTGTGCGTAAGTATTTTTTTTTTGCATGGAGGCAGGTGGTGAGCCAGGCCGCTCCTCTTGGTGGGAATCTATAAATAGTTGAAGAACACTTTGGTTCGTTTGTTTGCTTGTGTTTTACTTTTATGCAAAGTCCATTGTTCCTGTCTTTTTTTTTATGGGCAGTCTTGGAGATTAAAACTGTTACAGGCTTAGGGAGAAGACTGTCATCTTGGTTTCTAGCTCTACTTTCTCTCAGGTCTTTGTTTTACAGTACACACTATCTGCAGAAGAAAAAACCCCATAAACCCAGGCTTGTAGAGATCAAGTACTTTCTGATGCACATGCTGTTGGTAGTCTGATTTGTGTGCTGCATGTTTTCCTAGGTCTTCAGATGCCTACTGAGGTTAGATGAAGTAGAGAGAAAGGAAAAGGCTGTACTGAAGCTGTTTCAGCTTTCCTTCGTGTAGATGAATGAAGAATTGAAACTGGGCAGCAGGGCATGATGGTGGAAGTAGAAAATAATGCTGAAAGGATTTCAGTAGTAGTATAAAAACGAGAAACAAACCATAATGAAGCTGTCATGCCACGATATAACAGTAGCTAATATTGACCTGTGAGAAAGGTGTGATGATCTAATGACCTCAGAATCCTGACTTGCATTTGGAGTAGAGAATAGAGTTAAGCCACAGTGTGATTTCTCTCCCCACTGCTTGCAAATCTGTTCCCTCCACTTCTTACACATTCACTTTCCTTTCTGCAAGCAACTTCAATCTGCTTTCCTTGCACTCAGTCTCTGCCCTAGGTGGCTGATGGTTTTCTGTGGAAATGCTTAAAGCCACACTGCTTATTTAATCTTTGCAAATGCGTAGCATGAATCTATGAAGTCTTCTGTTTTAAAATACAAGCCTCCCTTAAAGTTTTCATGAGTGTAGATAGAGTGCATTTGAAACCTTGTACTGGATCAATTACCTCTTTCTTTGTCCGTTGAATGGCAACTTTTTTAGATAATATGCTGTGACATCTTTATTATCCTTTAGTGATGAGGACAGTGAGCACAATAATAATTTTAAGCCTCAGTAGGTTAATGGAGTTAGGCATGTCACCATACATTATAAAAGCAATCAAAAGTGGTTTTAATGAGCTTCAGTTAAGTGCAAATCCCAGCTTTATACAGCTCAAACTAGAGAGCCTTATAACAGAGCATGTCTTACTGCTTTGGAAACTCGCTAGAGGAATTTCATCTTCTGTCACCTAACACAGGCAGTTTGGCTGAACCAGGGAGTCTAAGGCTTGTGTAGAGAAAACAGAAATTGAATGAAGTAGAGTGATATTTGCAGACATATTTCAGTCAGCCACCTTCTTTACTCTCTGGATATTTATCATGGCTGAAAACTATGTCAGAAAGGAAATAAATAGTGTAAATTCTAGGCTTGTTTTGTTTTGCCACAAGCTGGATTTTATGTGGGCAATTCAAGCCCAAGAGCATCTATAAACACTGTTCAATAATAGTGACAATAGGCCTTTTCCTAGAATGCTCAGAGTATTGTAAGAAGGGTCCTGCTGTTTTAAGTTGTGACATACTCCTGAACAGGTGCCTGTTAATTTCAGTTGATTTACATCAAGTCCTATTTTCCTGTCTTAGGATAGTCATGTCATAAGTGATCCTGCAGGAATGGCACTGCTCATATGTGTTTCCATAATATTTAATGTATTAATTTTGCATTGCAACTACCACAGTGCTGTTGTATATAACTTATTGCTGAGGTCTGTGGGAGAAATACACAATTCCTGCAGTGCCTGGGTGTTTAAAGACTGTGAAGTTCAAATCTTGTAACTTTCCCAAGGTAATGCCTTTGGACCTATTTATAAGCAAAGCTAAGCTCCTGTCCTAACACACGAATTCCTTTTTCCTGCTTCAGGATGAGGCATCTCTCTGTTTTCCTAAATTCTGTCACTGGACTTGATAATGCCCATACCTTGCCAGTTTTCCTTTCCCTATGAGGTCTTGCAATGATCCAACCTCCTTTTTCTAATCCTTTTAACCTAAAATATAAAGTTACTCCATCTGTGGAGAGGGAGAGCTTACTGGAATAACGTGCCTTACCTAGTGGCAAGTAGTGAAACCTTTTGGAGAATGTGTCATCATTGAGTAGAGATTCTTCAATGCTGCTTGCCTCTGCTTCTTAGGCATTAATCCTGCTTTTCTGTTCTGTGTATGTTGTCTCTGAATAATTTTCTGACTCATTTCACGTGCTCTGGTTCTAGCTTTATAACTATAGCATTGCAGCCGCATTCAGATGTGGTGATGGTTGAATTGTTGTTCTCCTGCAATTGAGGTGATAAAGTAACTTTCTTTCAGAGACCTTTTCTGAGATGGTTATAATAATCTGAATAACTTATTTGTCCTGAAAACTTGTATTACTTGCGTTCCACAAAATGAGATTTTAAAAATGAATTCTATCAAAGTCTTTATGCTACTTAGGATTTCCTGACTGTGACAATTTGTGCATTGAGAAAATTATTCAGAAGTTCTCTTCGTGCTTTGCTAAGATCATCACCTTTATAACAAATCTCCAATATAGCTGTAAAATTTGAACTATTTTGATGCTCAAATTTCATGTGGCTGGTACAGAGGAAGATGTATGGATTTCTTGTCGTTTAACCCCAGCTGGCAACTAGGACCATGCAGCCACTTGGCTCACTCCTCCCCTCTCCCTCCCCGCAGTGAGATGGGGAGAAGAATCAGAAAAAATAAGGAAAACTCGTGGCTTTTAATAAGTAGTATTTAGTAGTTTAATAAGTAAAGCAAAAGCTGTGCATGCAAGCAAAGCGAAACAAGGAATTCATTCACTACTTCCCATGGGGAGGCAGGTGTTCTGCCATCCCCAGGAAAGCAGGGCTCCATCACACGTAATCGTTACTTGGGAAGACAAACGCCATAACTCTGAACATGCCCCTCCACCTTGCTTCTTTCCCCTAGCTTTACGTGCTGAGCACGATGTCATATGGTATGGAATATCCCTTTGGTCAGTCAGTTGGGGTCAGCTGTGTCTTCTCACAACTTTTTGTGCACTTCCAGTCTGCTCATTTGCAGGGCAGTGTGAGGAACAAAAAAAGCCCTAACTGCTTTGCAACAACCAAAAACATCTTTGTGCCATCAACACCACTCCCATCCCAAATCCAAAACGCAGCACCACACCAGCTACCAGCTAGAAAGTCAACTCCATCCTAGCCAAAACCATGACAGGATTTAAAGCTCAGGTTTGGACCATGGGGTCTGGAGCTCAGCAGATTTAAAATTACTTCAAGTGAGAATCTTTCTTAATAGAAATGAGATCTTACTGTGATATTCCTGGGAAACGGTGTGCTCTTCCTATTGGCTTAATTGTGAAGTCCAGTAAAGTTCACCAGCACCTCATTCTGTACATAAATGCTGACTTTGTTTCCTGTGGTGGCTGAATGATTGAAGAGATGGCTTTTCTGTGTACTTAATTTCTAATTCCATTTGGGTGAATACTTTTGGTTGTCAATCAGGTCCCTGAGAAATTTTCAGATCTTGCTGTTTACAGTGTTATTTTTCGTTCTGCAGATGCTGATGGTCTGTTATGCACACTCTGGCTAATAGCCCTCTCTGCTCCATTTTTTTTTTCCTTTCTCAAATACCAGCTACTCTTTCGCTCAATTTTTCCAGTTAATTAACTTAATTAGGTTAAATCATGGTCTTGGAGGCTGTGATACTGAGGAACCTTTTCTTGGCAGTTCTTTTTCTCTCGAGCAGTTCCTGTGCTTGCTCTTCCTGCTTCCCACCACTTGTTTTCATTGCTGCAGCACATTGTAACCAGATTCATGTAAGTCAAAGAATCTCTCCTGCCTTTTTTTTTAAACCCTAAGCAATTCACTGCTCAGGTTCACAAAGCGGGCCCACAAATGGTTGCTTTGGTGACAGCAAATGGGTGAGTGGACAGGAACTCAGGGCTAGCAGCAGTGAGAGGGGGAAGGAAAGGCATAGGCTACTGTTACTGCTCAAAAAAAAAAAAAAGAGGTCCTTATTTATTTGAGATCTCCTGCTATTTTGTCATAACTTGTGAAAGGAGACATACCAAAGCTTGGTGCTTTTTTCACAGGGTTTCAGTGGATTTAATGCTTAAAAAATCCCAAACCGACCCCCAACAACAAAAAAACCCCAACCAAAACCCAAACAAACCAACAACAACCAAAAAACCTAAACCCAAAGGAAACCTTGATTTACAGACCTCTCAGAACCTGACTCCATCACCTTCTTCAACACCATATTCTGGACTGAGTGGAACTGCCTTAAATGTTGCTACTAAATTACACCTTGACTTGCTGGTTGTTACGCCATACACTCATCAACATTTCCATCAGTGCCACTGTTGATTTAAGCATCCCCCTTCCCTGTGCTGGTGGCACTGGGGAATCATCATGGCCTGTAACGATACTTTTGTTCATGTGGTTGCACAATGAACATGTCCCAATTAACATCTTTAATGCATGGCACAACTGAGGGGATAATAATGTAGAAAGGAACTACTCAAACTGGCACTGCCACTGGAAGAGGCACTCATAGAACTACACCTGTAGTTGTTTCTTGGTGGGGGATACGTGGGCTCCTCAATAATTCTCTTCTTCAGTTCTTTCAAATTAATAGCTATATATAATGCTTGATTTTTAAATAACAAATTTGACCACTTTTGACTAGTGAAGTTTGGAAGTTTGACTTTATCTTGCAGCTGATCCACCTTTGAGTTTTGCTAGTATAATAATGCTATTCAGGAGTATCGGTACCTGTGTGTTATGTGTAAAGTATCCATTCCTCACCTGAGTAATAGCCCTAGCACATGTAGCTGCTCCAGTCAATGCTCTAGTGTACGTCTAAGTGTGCCAACAGCCTTTCGAGACTTGCGTGTTTTGTTTAGAGGCTGGTATAAGCTGTTTAAATGGGGGTTGATGAAAACCTCTTCCTTGAAAATAGCTGTGGGAAACTTTAAGGAAACCAATACAAGCCATCACCTGCAAGAAAGGCACAGGTAACATAGGCAGCAAGTTTTCTTGAGGGTTTGTGGTGATACATCTTTCTGTAAAGCACAGAAGTGAAGTCAATGAAAACAAGACAAAAGAGAACAAATAACTGGTATGGAAGATGTGAACAAAAACTTATGCCTACATTTCTTCTCCCAATGCTGGCTTTAGCAACTTTATTCCAATCTCTATAAATCCCTACAACACGGGTGGAATTGAAGTAAAAACCATATTGCTTAACAACAAGATTACAGTGGTATTTACCCTCATTACCTGGGCTCTGTCAATGTTGCTGGATCATCAAGTCGTCAGTGTGTTTGCTTATACTGCGCTGAGACTAATTACACTGTTGTACAGAGCAATTGGAGGCTATAAAAGGGAGCCATTTCTTAGAGCTACTCTGTTTGTATATACACACACCCGAAGGCAGAAAAGCTTTTAATGTTAGCTGTGCTTTGTGACTTGCTGGATAAGCACAACTCGGTGGTCTCTGAAATGCATTGTTTACTTTATCTGTGGCCTTCATATATACAATTTTGCCTGAAATAATGTCTTTGTCACATAATTACTCTTACTTTAAAAACAAAAGGCTAAATATGGAAGAGTTATTGGGGAATTTTCTTTGTAATTCCTCTCTTCCTTTGCCATATGGTTAATATCTTTTTATGCATAACTGTGGCCTTGACATAATTGCTCTGGTGTCCTTGCACTTGCACCTGTTTTCACCACGGCTGAATACAACTTCGTGTTTTCTGATTTCGGTGTACTCTGGGAGAAAAAAAATTAAAGGACTTGGACCAATAAACTACAGCAGATCTAGCAATGAGAGGTTAAGACATTATTCTCTCCAGCTGCCTGCCTGTCCCGTCAGCTGAGGTTACAGCCAGAGAACAAAGCTGGCAGCATAAACCATGTCTCCAGGCAAAGCACCCACTCACTCTGGCGGCCTTTGCTGACAGTTTATGAGACTGTGCCAGACTCTGACTGACGGTGGCTGAGACGCACATGCATGTGGTGTGATGGGGACAGTAACTACTGGCAGAGGAGCTGAAGACAGTAATATCTGCAACTACCTCAGTATCACCTGATTTTTATTTTTGGAAATTCCAGCTCTGTTTGCTTTAACAACACTTCTTTTGGCCCACCCTTGAAAATAGGATGCAGCAAAGTCCCTGACAGAGAACAATCTTCTGTGTTTGTATTTTTACAGGAAGAAAGTTTCCAGTATTTCTAATTAATTATCTTGGTAATAATGCTAATGCCTTGGAATTACTCTTTTGGATGAAGAATTTAGTGTAATTTTTATTAAATATAATGATTTTTTTCTTTGACAGTGATGAACAAAGATTATTTTCTGCTTTCTCTTTATAAAAAAAAGATTCTTTTCCTGTTTATGAAGCTTTATTTAAAACCATTTTTATTAATATCTAGTTGTGAGTGTCATACTTAATTTTCATTGGATGTATTTTGAAAGGTTTTTCAGTCTTCCCAATAATCTTGAGTCTCCTATTCTTGAAGCATTTTTCCTTTCTCGTCTGTATCTTTGCTTTATATGCACTGACATCTTAATCCTGCCAGCTCAGAGTTTTGTAATTTTGCTCTTGCAGAGCATTTAAGTACTAATGGCTTTATAGTAGTGGAACTGAAGAACCAACATCTTGCAGAACGAGGACTTCTTACTTCTGATTTGTATGGAGCTAAGCAAATTGCTCCTGTCAAAGGACATGTAAGAGTAATGCTGGTTTATAACTATGGTAACTAACAATGGATTGGCCCTTTAAAATCTAGTAGTTTGCCCTGTTGTGTGGTATCATGCTTACACTGGCAAATTTTCCCACAGCAAACCTCAAGACTGCTCACCCCGATGGGACTTTTGTGTCTATCCTCTCCCATTTCTATTGTCTTACAGTCAGCTACAGGCTGGAGGCTACATGCATGTTCTCTATGGACAAGGCGATGGTGTAAGATTATTACCTTTTTTATAATACTTTAATTCTCAAACCTTTGTGAATCTTATCACACTTTAATCACTCCAGCCATACCTATATTCAATGAATTTTCAGTGTTTGGTGTAGGATTGTCCAATCTTGATCCTAGCAATGTAATTGCACTTTGTCTGTATTACTATTGTTCCTCAAGGTAGTTCCAGAAACCACCTCAAAATTAGTGTGCATACTTTCTTTTTTCTTTCTCTTTTTTCTTCTTTTTTTGCTCTCTTTGTATGTACCTTGCATGCCTGCTTGTGCGTGCAGGAGATGACATCACTAATTGGTATATAAGATGGTGGTACACCTTTAGAGCAACACACTTTCACTAGATGTTTAAAGAATTTAATTGAATCCATTTGAAAAAGCGATGACTTAAAGTATAACTAATAGAGGGTAGAGTCGTCAAGTAGGTTTTTATTGCAAATTTTCACATTGTGTATGATAGAAATAATATATTACATTAAACATGAGTACTTAATTCCAAAACATTTGACACGTATTCAAATACATTGTGCTACTACAGATAAATGTATGTGTGTGAATGTTATTTAATATGTCATAGTTTCTTTTGTTTGTGGACTCTGAGATCAGAATAACAAATGTTTCTTCCTATGGCTAACCACTTAAATCCACACCATCTAATTTATGTGGCTGCATATGAATTTAGCAGACTAGTATCAAGCGTGTGCTTTTGGCTGTACTGATCTTTAGCATTCTTTTCTTATTTTAACGTAGAATTTAACCTTTTAGTTGCTACTTCTTATCAGTTTGGCTCACTTCAAAAAAGAATGCTCGCACACTGTTTCATGCTAACAATTCTTTCTTCATGTCCTCACTGAGACCAAAATAATATTGTCATGTGAATGTGTGGCTTTCTTCCCCACAACACCAGGTAGAAAGTATTCAAAATCTATGTTAATATTTTGTTCAGCTTTAAGTAGTTTTCCACTCTCCTTCACACTCAGCAGAATAAACCAGACCCATCTGACCCAGAGCCAAGAAAAACAGTAATGCCTCCTCTTTCTTCTCCCTTCTCTTTCTTCTTCTCTCACAAAAAGAAAAAACAGACTTTTCTTTATTATTTAGTAAGCCCAAAGAAGTTAAGGCTATGCATCAATTATTTTTTTGAACACGTTAACATTTCTGAAGTATGATAACAGATTTTGCGTTGATTATGTGACAAATAGTTTACTTATGTTGCGCTTGTAAAAATTTCTGTTGCCTATATTGGTGGTTAGAAATGCTGCCAGTATGCATGAGTAATCACAAGAGCAGCCATCAGTCTTCCGATGAAGTCAATATTTGCTTGTGCTTCAAGTTGTGGATACGTTTGTGTGGGAGCTTAAAACAGTGACAATAAATGATGTGAAGCCATCTTTAGCTGGAACATAATAGTAGCTAAGGTGGTGTTAGAAGCAGTATATTATAATGGTGTGCAAGAACTATGCTCCTTACTCAGTTTCATGACACTGAATTAAATGTGAATTTACATGATTTCCACTTTAATAGTTAACCTTAGTGGAGTCTTAAGGGTTAGAAAGAAAAAAGTACCTAAAAAATGCCTATGTATTAATACAAGAATCAAAATTTACTATTCTAGCTTAATAAATTTGGCCAGAAAATGTTTCTGGTGATGTTTTGGGTACTTTTTTATTGTTTTCTCCTTATTTTTGCATTAGCAGCATAATTAGAAAGCATGGTGGGGTGCAAAAAAGAAACAGCCCTTGAGGCTTGTTGCATTCTAGCTTATGGTCTTCTAGATTTCACTTTTGGAGGTGATTTGAGGGATGAGGTGAGACTGGAAGGTTATGTGGTCAATGTTCATTCCTGCTTTTGGCAAGACAAAAAAAGCAGAACTTTTCAATATCTTAATTGCACATTGAAGTAAGAAGTGTGTGTATACGTGTGGAAAAAATCTAATGGTATACACTGCAACACAAATTTGCATACATATGAGATCTCTGGCATATGAACAGCAGCTTTCACAGCCATCTGTTCTTTTGTTGGGGTTGCAGCAACTTGCATCAGTTCCAAATATTCACTGATGTGGGCTAAACATGTTTAATAAACACCTATTGAAAGCATAGGTTACAGGAAGCAAATCCCATGTTGTTTCTAGACAAATCTTGATGATTATTATGGCATACATCTAATCAGATAGCTTTTGTCCATGCTCTTTTGTTTTTCTTTGGGAAGGTTGTAGCTGTTCTGACAGGTTTATCTGACGGTATTGGCATATTCAGAGATCAGGCAGTCTTATTGTGGGGAGAGAAGGAGCTCTGCTGTAGCTGGAGTCAAGAGCTCTGCCCTTCTAGGTGAGCAAAAATCTATGGAGAGAGGAGAGGATGGCAACCTGATGCGATCTGTCTTCACAAAAGAAAAGTGGGTTTGGGAAAGGGTACAATCCATGTATCTCTCACTCAACCTCTAAAACTCCAGTGGTATCTAATAGTCGGTTTGGACTGTCCAGGCTTTAAACTAGGAGTGTACACTTGTCTCTCATTTAACTGCCAGTTAGCCTTGGGGCAAAAGGGGTTATGATACAAACATCTGGATGTAGTGTTGAAATGATGCATTCTGGATCACTTCGGATAAAATCCATCTCTTTTGTTGTTCCTATAAATTAATGTTAGGAAAGGATTCAGCTCAGGTTCTCTCCTATTGAATTTTGCTAAGTCAATTGAGCAAAACATTCAAAACAAAAGAGACTGCTGGAGTGCTTGAAAGTAATTTGTGTTGGCCATTGATTATTCTAGAGGTAGAGGAAAGGATGAGCTCTTTGGTTTGCCTTATTATGCACTCTTTTCTGTTTTGTTGTATGTCCCCGCCCTGTCCCCCCACAAGTTTCCTGTTGAATTTCTCATTCTGGAAATGTAAAATAGTCAGTCAGACAACCTAAACTGAATCACATAACAGTTAGAGTTTGAAGGGACCTTAAAGATCATCTAGTTCCATCCCCTTACCATGGGCAGGGACAACATCCACTAGACCAGGTTGCTCAAAGCCCCATCCAGCCTGGCCTTGAACACTTCCAGGGGTGGGGCATTTCACAACTTCCCTGGGCAATTTGTTCCAGTGTCTCACCACCCTCAGAGTAAAGAATTTCTTCCTAATATCTAATCTAAATCTGCTGTCTTCCAGTTTAAAACCGCTACCCCTTGTCTTATTGCTATAGTCCCTGATAAAGAGTCCGTCTCCGCCTTTTCTGTAGGCCCCCTTTAAGTACTGGAAGGTGGCTATAAGGTCTTCCCTGAGCCTTTTTTTCTCCAGGCTGAACAACCCCCACTCTCTCAGCTTATCCTCATAAGAGGAGCTGCCCTTGGATCATATTCGTGGCCCTCCTCTGGACCTGCTCCAACAGGTCCATGTACTTCTTATGTTGCAGTAAGATGGATGCAGTACTCCAGCTGGGGTCTTACCAGAGTAGAGGGGCAGAATCCCTCACTCAATCTGCTGGCCACACTTCTTTTGATGCAGCCCATGATGTGGTTGGTTTTCTGGGCTGCGAGCGCACATTGCTGGCTCGTGTTCAGCTTCTCATTCACCAACACTCCCAAGTCCTTCTCCTCAGGGCTGCTCTCAATCTATTCTCTGTATTTGTGCTTGGGATTGCCCCGACCCACATGCAGGACCTTGCACTTGGCCTTGTTGAACTTCATGAAGTTTGCACGGGCCCATCTCTCAAGCCTGTCCAGGTCTGGATGGCATCCCTTCCCTCTAGTGTGTAGACCTCTCCACACAGCTTGGTGTAAATTACTGGGGCAATACTGACTAACTTATTTTGTCTTCATATCTTTGCTCTGGGCTAATACAGGAATGGGAAGTAGGATAATAATTCTATATTTAGTTGGTGTTGCTAACTTTCTCCCAATTCCTGATTTTTTTTCAGTAGTTACCTCACAGATTTCAGAGTATCTGTCTGTAACTGTGAATGTGTCAGAAGTTGCTAACGAGCACTTGTAAGTGCGAAACCTAAAATATAAATATTTTTAATCAAAATCATTTCTAAGTTATCATAGTTGGTGAATGAATAAGCCTGTAGTTAGTCATTACAAATCCATGCTGGAGAGAACTATGACCACCCTGTGACCCACTGATGAAGATCTGGCAACTGCAAGTGTTTAAATATACAAAGTGTCTAAAATACAGCAACAGGAATGAGTTGCAGAACTGAAATAAGGAAGGAATGCTTTAGAGTTGAAGAATTTCAGGCTTATAGTTTTACTGGGCTTATATTTATAAATTTCTAAAGGCAACCTTGTTTTTTAAACCTCCTACCTTAATTTCCTTAAAGGCACTTAATCTAAAGAATATAAAGTATTGATCAAGGACTAGATGTCCGTTTAAGACAGATCTGAAGAGGGTATAAACAGTCACCATATTTGCAGGCATATCAGCAATATATGGCACCTTAATACATGGGCAGCTCCTTATCAAATACATGGCACGGTGAAAATTTCTTTCATACTAAAATCACCACCTATGAGAAGACTAAAATCTATGACTGAATGAGAAATTTTTTCACTGTAGAGACTTGTGTAGCTGCTGAAATCATGTAGGTGGTAAAATTCAAACTATTTTGACGATAGCCTCTTCAGAATTCAGTTACCATATCAAAATTAATACTGTGCCAATCCAGTTAATACACAAACCTATTTCTCCCATTTCTGGAATTATGAAGATAATAGACAGTTTGGTATAGTTTCAAGAAAAGTGCAGGCTATGACTGCTGTCAATGAGAGTGACTTTATCTCTGTGTCCTTTTTTTTCCAGGGATGCATCAGAGTAGAAGGTAGCTTCTGGACTAAGTATAGAATTCACAAATTTGAAGTTGATTAATTAATTTAAACTATCACAACTAAACTCAATCATTCAGTAGCTGAATAGGCATATCCAGTGAGGTAAAGATTTTCACAGAAGTGTGTTGAAAGATGTTTTTCATTTATTGTTGGGTGCCATAGATTATTGTAGACTTGCTGTCCCCTTTCAGCTGATCAGATCTCAGGGGAGTCTTTTGCTGTGTAACTCTTCAGAAAATCAATCAAAAACTAAATAACTGGAGTTGTTGCATTGGCAGCTCATTCCATTTAAGGAGGGGTTAAAAATGAAAGCTGGTGCTCTTGAACACTTGCCTGAAGTATCTGGAATAGACTGGCAAATCCAGAGATGTTTGACTAGCCCTTGAATGGGAATTGGAAGAGTAAATTTTTACAATAAATATCTTCGGTTTCAGTATAGTTAACATCTAGTTACATGGAAAAACTATGTGTATGTGGCTGACGTATTTAATCATGAAGCAAGCCAAAGTCACAGTGATGAACAAGCAGTCATACATGCACAATTTAAGCCTGTAGGTCATGATAGCTGGAGACTTTAGGCTTTGGGATTAATCTGATTTTATGTTCTTATTTGCATATTAATGCATATGTATTATCATTTGCATATATGACATGATCCCTAACATCAGGTCTTAGCCTAACAACATATTTCCTCAGCAAGAAGCCAAATGACTCTGCTTTAATCTTACAAATGTTGGAATCCAATGCGCTAGAATTAGATACAATCTCTGTACTGTGAGTAACTGCAGAAAAGTGACCCTGCCCCCTTTCAGTCTGCAAAAGCAGTTTGTAATTTCTTGGAATGACTCCCTTCCCACAGAGATAATATTTAGAGACAATATTGAAGGTTAGCACTCCTACGTATCTTAGGTCAGTGCTCTGCCTTAGTTTGCTGGATGTCCTTCTGGATTCTCTGTAGCTCAGGTCCTGTAGCAAATCAGACCAATAACTGAATTCAGCAGTTCTCTAGACAGGCTTGTGTTTAGTTCCCTTTGGGAAGAGGCTGAGTCACTCCCAAAAGCTGTCATGTTATGGAGCTTCCTGTAGAGTGCTGCCAGATCTTGAGATTTTCAGTTTGCTAGTTCTGATTTTTGGCTGAACACTGAAGTTCATTCAGTTATGAAATTGTGATTTCAGTTTTCATTTAAAACTAAAAGCAACTTTTAACTCTTATAGAAATGTAGAAATCTGAAACTGTGAAATAGTATAAGCAAAGCTCTCTGATGTTCTAAAGTTTTTGAAGATTAAAAAAATCAAAACAAAGCAAACCCCTCAAAAACCCAGAAAAAGAAAGATAGTTGTGTTTTTGCATAAGATGACTTATCTTTTCTACCCTATGTGTGCAGACAGATTTTAGAAAGGGCAGCCCGTACCTAGGACTGACAGTGGGAGGACTCAGAGCAGGAATGAAGAAGGGCTGCTCTAAGATGGGATAAGATGAGATGATCTGGAGTAATAATTGTGGGGACTGTATGCTTTGAGGAGCTCTGTGTCTGGGAGGCACAATTCCACCAGTAAACTTCTAGACTTCTGTATGGGATTCATAGTTCGGGAATACTGAAGAAGTGGCTGTGCCCCTCTTCATTTTTCCCTTACCTCCTCTTCCCAAAATACCTCTCTTGTTTTCATCACTCACTGTGGAGTTTCCTCACTTTTCCTAACCTACTATAACTCAAACTCAGTCTGCCTGCTTCAAACTAGTGTCTCCATATGTACTGGTTTACCTTTGATCCTACTCTTCTCAATCGTTCTTGTTGGTGTTTGATTGCAGTCTTTTGGCTGGATTTTCCTTGGAAAAGTGAAGCCCAGCTTTTGCTCCAGCAGGTTTTAAGAGATGCTGGATAGAGGATGAACATACCACAGACCTCCCAGGACTCAGAAAAAAGTATGTGCAGAGTTAAAAATGGTCATTATAATAGAATTATTCCAACTAAATCAGGACTTTTATTGCATTTTTGTTCTGTTCCAATTTACCTGAGATAAAAGGCAAAGCAGTGGCTGCTACTTTTCTTCTAGAAAAGCAGGCAGTAAGAGGAGTTGGAAAGGAAAAGCACATTCAAGCCTTTGGTTTAAATGATGAGGAGTTTAAATGAAAATAAAGAATGTTTCTTGGAACAGAGTTATCTTATCTGACACAGGAAGAAGTGTAAGACTCAAAAGACCTCTGTGCAAAATGTTGAATACTTATATTGTTTGGCTGCAGTTGTGCTGCAGAAGGCTGTTCTTTTTTTTTGTTTGTTTCTTTTTGTCCATTTGTTTTCTTTTTGTTCATTTTGTCAAGAAAGTCTGGAATGCTACTGTTTTCTGTTAGATAACCACCAGCTGCTTAAAGCTCATTTTCTTGGCTTTTCTAATGAGATTATTGTTTTATTAGTTCTTTTAGTCCTTGTAGAGTTGACAAGAGGTGAATTTTCATTGTTACAGTCTGTTTAGGATCTCTACACATGATGTAAGATTCTACTTCTTTAGGCATAATAATCATGGAGCAAAAGCACAGTTGCTACATCCCCTCCTTCTCGCCTCCACTATCAGAGAGTCTCACTTGACTGAACATTTTGCATGTAAATAATACTCTTCTTTTCCAGAAACTAGAACTCTGGTTGTAGTTCTAGTAATTTCTGGTTAGAATTGACTGCTGTAGCACTCCTCTGCACAGGAAAGTTCCTATACTATCCTGGCATGACTCTTTATAACAAAACTTGCAGTTTCTGCTTTGGGTATTATTCAGCTGGTTTAGTTAAGTAGTTACGGTTGGACAGTCTGTGTCCAACAGATCCAACCTGAGTATTAAGGTCTGGTTTTGGTTTTTGGTGTGTTTTTTTTTCTTTCCCTCCCTCCATTTTCTCTTTGTTGGAAAGTGCTGCCCAGCTTCTGCTTTACTCAGTCACTGACAGCAATGGAGGGATGAGGCCTTCTCAGAGCCAGTGGAATAATGGGTAGTAGCTGGATGCTACTTAATGGGCCTTTATTTGCTGTAACAAATATATTTGGGTCCCCTTCGGATCCATCTATTATTTATTGGCAACCTAATCCCAATCACCAGGTCAAAAGAAACCCTCCATGCTTTGGAGGAATGGGCCTGAACTTGGTAAAATTTGACCAGAATAATGTTATTTTTGAAGTTGCTGCAAGTTTTTAGGATTCTGGCACATCCTAATGTCTCAGTTTATTTTACTATTTTAATGAATGCCAACAGTAATACAATGTAGACAATTAGTGGGCTAACAATAGGAAATAAATCTTTGTTGTCAGATATGCTGGCAAGTGAAAAAAAAATCTTCTTTCCTAGTCTTTGAGACATTTCATAATGTCTCCTGTTTTCCTAGGTATCCCTCTCTGTATTAGCCCTTACTTAACTTTCTGATCAGCGGCTGAGTATCCATCCATAAAGGGGAAAAAATAGAACTGCATCATACTTACACTATTTTATTTTCTTCATTATCTAAGCTGCTGAACTGTCTTCTTTAAGTAGAATTTGTAATGGTGTTCCATCAGTCTAGCCTTTTTTTGGAAACTATTGAAAGTTTGTGGATGGGACCATGCCTATTTCCCATGGTAGCAGAATGCCTTAAATTTAATGGTCACATCATACTTCAGAAGAAGATTGATACAATTTTCTAAGGTAGCGTATTCTGCTTGGCTGAATAGACCCACCTAGTGTCACTTGTAATTAAAGTAATGGGATTGTCTGGCACCTCATTATAGACCTTTTGTACTGAAAGATGGTGGAAAGTGGCAGGAAATGTCGTTGTTTTTACAAGCAGCATATGAAATAACATAGGCATCACTGAATATGACAATTTTCTAGAATACTTGAAAGTTGAACTAAATGCACTGTCTATGTGAAGGACAGATACCAAGTCTCATTGCAATGAACGATGTCAGAAATAAGCTGAGAGTGATGGGACCTGAACTGACAGATGTACTGAAAGATATAATATACTTATTGTTTAATCATGTGGATAGAGTAGAAGATGGAAACATTGAGAATAAGAAGCTTACAGTAAGAGCTACTGCTTAATCTGAGCAATAGCCTCTGAGGCTTCTTAATCTACTAGGGGAATTGTATAGATGCAATAAGTCTGACAAGACAAATAAAAGAATAAAGAATCTTGTAAGTCAGTGAAATTCTAGATTTTAATTTCTGCTGTTCTACAAGGGACTGTGGAAAGGAAAATAGAGGAAGGCAAAAAAATGTGTCCTGCATGAGTTCTGTTCATGATTTAGGAAACAGAGAAATGAGTCTAAGATATGCCATTTTTTGCTTTTGGAAGCATATTAATTGCAGGCTTGGAATCCCCCGCCTTGACTGTGGAGTCAAGATGGCTGCACTGCTGATTGATGTAGTTTGTGGTTAAATATTGCCATGGTGTCAAAAAGCCTCAGCCAGGTCTGAGAAAAACATGTGGTAAATAACTGTCTCTGTCCCACGGGGCTTGTGGTTTAAAAGTTTGCAAGAAATTAAAGGATGTAAAGATCTGCCTGAGGGCTATATAACTGCTGCCCGTAATGATGTGTTGGGTAGGCAGGATTGAAGTAGCTCAGTTTTAATCAATGGGAATGATGTGGGATAGGTGGGAGCGGAATGAGAAAAAAGTAGTAGGTCCTAACATGCCCATCTTAATACTTTAAAAATGTAAACACGCTATGAAGCTGGGCTTTTCAACAAGCGTGCTTGTGTGGGAGTATATCAATGTTACACTTGTGGCCACAGAAGGCAAGGCAGTGAAAATAAATGCCGGTAATCTACCGGTAGTCAGAGGGACCACAGATAAAGCTTCCCCTCATGTGCTGCAAGAATACACTGCTTATTGCAACATGTGTTTGGAGAACCATAAATTAGTATAATTTTTCCAACCTAGAGAATCATAATAACTATTTAGCATATTTATTATTACTAACATAAGTCGTTAACGTTGGAAGCCATGCAATGTAAACAGACTGCTTTCCCTGACCTGTCTGTCGTGCCAGTTGTTGAACAGCGCATTCACTTGAACAATGGCAGCAACTTTTACGTGTTCTGTGAAACATCTAAATTACATCAGTAGGGAAGGTATTTTAGGAAATTTAATTAGATACCAAAGCATGCAGGTGCTTGAAATTTAGTTACTCAAAAGGATGGATTGCTAAACATTTCATAACTTCGTTTTTGTTCATCATCTTTTGCTTAATGCACACTGGTTCTATGAATGCTAAGCGGTGGAATTTTTACTAGGAATTTTAATAAACACCACAATAGACAGCTAAAAACTATAAACATTTACAATTATTCAAAAGTCTGTAGTAGATATGTGATGCAATAATTTAAATTATTCTGTGCATTATTATAAGGATCTTAAGAAAAATTTCTATCCCTTCCAAGTGCAGCAAGAAATGTCTTATGTGGGTTCCTGCAGTGTGGAAGACCGTTGTCAGCCATAAGCATTCAAACAATATAAATCATAAGCTTAAAAAAACCCAAAACTTTTACTACCCCTTCTTTGCCACATATTGCTCTCTTGCTCCCTTAGAGTGCAACATGTGTTATACTTATTTGTTTTCAGCTTTAACTTCTCTTTTGCTGTTAATTCCTCTCTTATGTTCTTGTCTTCTCAGCTCTTCATCTTCCTGTCACCTCTCACTTACTCTGTGTCACTGCATTTTTCTGAATTCCTAACCACAAAAGCCTGGCGTAGAGCATTAGTTGACTCTGGGGGCAGCAGGGAATAGGAAGCATGACTCTGTTGTCATGAGGAACAGGCTGTCAACTACAGAAACGTGGGAAGTAGCATATTTCTGTGGCTTCATGCCTGTTGAAAGAGTTGGCCGGAAATCATTGTAATTACAATGAACATTCATAAAAGTTGGCAATTTAAGATGACCTTTATCTCTTCTAGATATCTTCTCTGCTTGAAAAGTGAGGACCTCAGAGCTTTTGCTCTGAGCACATTGCTTTCCAGACTGTATCTGCTACCCTACCAAGAATGACTTCAGGACTCATTCTTTAAAGTCTAAACAATGGAACTAAAATATGTTTGTTTAAAGCTCATATGACTAATGATTTAATTTCTGCTTTCCTCTCCTCCCTGTTATCACAAACAGTGCTGGAATGTCTTTCCCAGCAGGGCCAACGCTAGTTTCTGTCAGTCCACTTGCTGCTGTTCTGACTTGCCTGAATGTGTTGCCTTCAGTACAGACCCATTAGCCCTGCCAGGGAGTGTCCCAAGAGTAAGCAGAAGGCAATAGAAAAGGAATATTGCTGTATTTCAGTGAAATGTAGTAAGACTCACTTCATCCCAAGAGGAATTCTTCTGATTGCAATACTTGGACGGTCTTTTTATAACACGAAAGGATTTCTGTGAGAGATGAGAGGAAGATTATACTAATGGAAAGATAGTTTCAACAATGTTGGTTAGCTATCCAAGCTGTTTGAAGGTTTTTCACAATATTTTTTTCAGTAATCATTTAGTTTTAAAAGTCACACCTCTCAATGCAATCAGTGCCACTGGAGTTAGTATGTCTGGATGGCTCTGCGGGTGTTCGTGCTTGGCTAGCTTCTCAAATAAACCCCTACAGTTCCTTTAAAAAAAACCAACCCTCTTTTCTGTAAGTGTCGTCTCGATATTGAAGAGTTTCATACTGATAGTGATCTCTCGTCCATTTCCTCCTCCCTCCCAACAATCCCATATTGTTCCAGTGAATTTTTTCGTAACAAGTAACTTTAAGAAAATACCAAAGGAAAAGTTTTCAGTTTCAAAGTTATGGTACAGATGAAAAAAATGTAGATTACATAACTAAAATTATTTTCATTGTTTTCTTTTAATTTGGTTATGCCTGTTTAAAATTAAAAGTATAATGAAGAATGAACTAATATGGAATGATTAACTAATAAGTACCTGTAACTCTAAAGTGTTTTGCTATCTATATAGAACTTATCACATTAAAATAAACAAGATATTTGTGTTTCAGGACAAATGAAATAAAGGAACAATAGGTAATTTGTCAAAAAACTGACTCAATTATCTGGATACAAGATACTGAATAACTCTACACAAGCACTAACAAAATTAATTCTTTGATTGGTTTGGATTGTCAGTGTTTTCGATGTTTATACAACAAATTCAGAAAAATATAATAAAATCAATGGGATTATAGTAATTCAAAACAGTTGCGCTTTGAGCCTCTAATCATGCAGGTTTTTAAATGCTTATCTGCAAGTAATACGAGTAGTCAATATATTGCTGGTAAGTCTTTGGTTTATAGTATGAGCAGAATCAAGTCTTCTGTGACTGTTATTATTATTTAAATTAGATATTAATAATCAAGTGCTTAAGACTTATTTTAGCAGGGGCAAAGTGAAGCCAGATGACTTAAATTGGGTTTTCATATGTTGAGAGGCATTGAGATTATTGGAAACCCTTTAAAAAAAGGTCTATACAAATTTATATATAAAAATGTTATATACAAATTGTTATATATAAGATTATTTTATTTCAGTATAGTATTGTTCTTTCCAAAAGAGAGGTAGATAGAGGATTTGGAAAGGCAGATGTGTTTCCTGAGACATCTATACATTTTTGCAGGGATCCTAAGTTACTTCCATAACTGTTTCATATACCTGGGCATGGTAACATTGCATTGTTAAGGAACATTTCCCATCCTCACCCTGGGGCGCTTCCCTAGTGGATTGTGATACAGAAATGGGAAACCCTTGGGTTTTTCAATTCATTATTGAGTTCATATGAAAAATAAATGAACAATGAACAAGGAATAAGTACTTGCCAGTTTTTTTTCCTGACCGGTTCTAACTACTTTGAATTCCTGTCCAAATACTGATGCAATGTAGAGTCATGTCCATCAGCTGTGCAAGAACTTTATAGCTGTAAAATGCACCTGTTATGCTCATTGTCTCCTCTACATTTAAAAAAAATAAAAATTGTTGGTCAAATGACTGTTTTCATTGAAAACTGTACCGGTGGGAAGGTCAGTCTTTCTTGTCAACTAATTTTTACACCTTTGTGCTCTTAGAGTTGAATTGTTTAGCTTAACTCAAGTGCTTTTTTGTTTTGTTGGGTTTTGTTGGCTTGGCTTTGGTGGGATATTTTGGTGTGTTTTGAGGGGGTTTTGTTGGTTTGTTTTTGGTGGGGTTTTTTTAAGGCTTGAATTGTTGAGGAAGGTATGATGATGATACTGCTGTGGAAAAGCCCGGTTCAAAACTATATATTTAACGCCTTGAATAAATACTTTTAAAAGAGATTCTAAACCAAATATGTCATGTTATGTTTGAACCCAAATAAGTATCCATCAGTGGAACCCACACTGCACGCTTTATTAGCACAAAATCTCAGGGCAGGCAAATTGGCAAAGAACCATCATTTCCTAAGATCACAGAGAACTAGATCAGTGAAGTTCATTTATGTCTTAGATAAAACCAGCAGAATATTTCCCACATACAGGGATTTGGTATTCTGAAGAAGGGAGATGAGGAAGACCTTATCAGTAGATAAGATTTGATAATCACTAAGCAAAATGCGTGTAATCAGCTCCAAGGAACTGTTTTTCCATTCAGTTAGTGCCCCTAATCGGGTTTTCTGGTTCAGTGAGATGAGTGTAAAGGTTGTTAAAACCATTGTGAAATAATGAGAAATAGACATCGTTAGAGCGGGTTTGTAGTCATTTGTGTTACCTAGTTTTGCAATTAACATGTGCTATTTTCTATTTATGATCACAAATAACCCGCTACCTTCTGTAATATTGATTGGCACATAGCAAATTGAATCTATTTACCTAATCTTCTTAATATGTCTCTGCATTAAATGAGGGGCAAGACAGCTGAATATAAGCAAGTAAATCAAAGCAGCCGTCTGCTTCCATTTGTGACAGTGTAGAATTCTAGAGTACAGGGGGTATTTCCCTGTTGGACAACTTATTTCATAAGGCAACCTAAGAAGCGGCTTTTTGAGAGGAAAATCTCTTGTTCATTAAGAAACAGCATTAAAAATATTGTCGTAAATAAGTCCCTGGAAATCACTGGTTGGAGTAAGATGAATTAGGATTTACATCATGGTTAAGTCTAAGATATTTCATTATGTTTTTTATATTCTTACGGAAGATTTATAAGAGCCATTAACTTAGATGCTACAATTCTATGAAGATGCATCCTTCTGAAAAGAAAAAAGGTTATTTGGGGGGTCAGTTCAATGCCAATTTATCACTCTATGCATGAGTGCATATACAGGTACACAGGCACATACTCAAGACTTTTTAATTGTTTGTGCTCTAGTCATGTCTCAGGTTATACTCCTTACTGGACAGTTAAGCCGATAAAATTGTTCTTAAGATGTTTCTAGCTAAGATACTTTTAGCAGATTAAAATGAATAAGCAGGATGAACATCCTTTTAAGTGTATAAAGAACACTGTATTCAGCAAGCATCTCCTGCAGCCACCTTGGAATATTTCTGCTCTGTGAATGTTAACAAATCTAATTACAGAGGAGACTTGTTAGAGTCATCATATCAGTTATCCTAAGGTCCTTATCGATAAGAGTTCTTGTATGTGTAGAAGTGTCAGAGCAAAAGGAAGAGCATGTAGCCTTGTACTCTAATTGCTCCAAATTAGGAAAAGAAACACGAATAATCTGAGAAGTGTACCAGTATCAAGAGAAATCGATAAGATAAAACTTCAGCTTTTATTATGGGATTATCTGTGTGTTTTTAGCCAATGATCAGAACCAAGGCATATCCCACAACCACAACTGGGGTAAGATTTTTTCCCTTGAAGATGCACAAAGGTTTCCAGAATGCCTTGGGGACAGAGGGATTTGTGAACACTAGCACTTCAGGATTGACTTAAACAAAATTTATTGAGATGCTTTTTTTTATTTTGTGAAGAACATATTTTTTGTGGAAGTGATAACTGCAGTTCAGAATATTCACGGGTTATAGAATGTATTTTGCTTTTTTTTTTTAGCAAAGAAACACAAAATTTGTACTAAATAGTTGATGGGCTGTTTTGAAGAAGAGGGCCTGTTCCTTCCCCTTTTCTTCCCCAACCGGTGAATTGGTCCACACTGTTTTTTTTAGCCGGTAATAACTGACTGAGTAATTGTTTTTTGTTTCACATAATTCCTAATGCAAAGTACCAGTGTTAGTTAAGTTTGGGAAAAGGTAATGCTTCCCAGAAAGAGATCTGCTTTTTTCCAAAGGTGACTAGGGATCATTTGAGTGCTGATGTGCAGCAGCAGTGTCCTATACCTGAAATATCCTGGTTTGCAAAGTTGGTCAAACATGCCTAATTCATTATTACCAAGGACAATACAAAATCTGTTTGGAAAGATCTCAAAGAAAGAAAAGATTCTATGTCATCTTCATTTCCTCTGAAAATTATACTGCTAGGATCTGTTAATGTAGGATTCAAGATCAGGAAGCTAGACAGCTGAAGCTAATCACTTCAGTAAAATTTTGTTTAGAAACTGAAGCTGAAAACAGTGTTTCCTCAGAATTGAGACAGCTGCAATAACAATAAGTTTCAGTTCAATATTGTTTGGCGTTCACCTCAGAGCAGACATGAAAAAGAAGGTCAGGATCCCCTAAGTGGTCAGTAAGGGATAATTTTTGTCTAGAGCTCCACAAGAATTGTGAACTTGAGTACTGACTGTTTATAATTGGGGAAGGAAAGTCTGAGAAGAAGGATGATAGAAAGATGTGACCTTCTGTGCTGCTTCCATTTCTTTTTCCAGTTGACCAATCTCAAACTTTAGGAAGGTTGTTTCAAGCATGAGTAAGAGATCTATTAATATCTGGGTTGGGGTTGGGCAGAACTACGCTGCTGCAGAAGCTATACCTGTAGTCTGCATTGGCACATCTGAAATAGCTGAATAACAGTATGGTGATCAGTGAAAGCTGACCGGGTGACTGGGTAATGGTTCTGTGCTAAAACCCATGCCACCTTACATCTTTATTGTTATTGAGAACTAGTCCAGATAAAAGATATCTTTCTAAGTCAATGTGTACTTTCCTAAGGCTGTGCAGCTGTACTAAAAGGGCTAAGGGAAGAGGAGGTGACAAACCCCTCAAATTTAGAAATGCTGCGTGGAGGCTTTTGGGTAGGAAAGAATCTCTGTGCTTCTATCAGTGCTGCTTAATGCTGGGAGTGGACCAGTTCTGTATGCTCTTTGAAGACAAAATGCACCAAAGCACTTTTAAATCTGCACTTTTTCTGTCTGCTTTTAGTCAGTGCCGTAATATCCCCTGGCTGATTTCCTACTGCTTGGAAAAAGTATGAGTCTCACTCAAACCACCATGAAGCACATGGAGCCATTGCTTGTTTTATCTGCATTTTGTGATGCTCTCTGGTCAGGCTGTAGATGTGAGAGCAAGGAAATTGATGACAGGGAGGGGGGAATTTTAATGCATTCTGAGTTTAAGCAGATGAGTAGCTATCTCTGGTAAAGCTAGTCCACGCCCAGAACATTATTCAGTATAAAAAGATGGTCACCCTACTCGGCAGGTTTTCTAGTTACTTAGGGAAGAGCTCCCTTCTCTCTGCCTGCCCTGGCCCTGTGCTAGCAAAAATTAAATTAACACAACCCCTTTTACTCTCTTGAGACCAATCAGTCAGTCTCCAATCATTCAGTTTGCTCTTGAAACTACTTTCAGAAATTGCTTGTGGGCAGATAATGCTCTAAGAGAAGCAGTAGGATTTTTTTTTTAAAGGTGCATTTCAGAAGAATTTAAATGAAAAGAAGCGATTTTGGAGAAGTCCATTAAAATTGACTTTTTCAGCAAAACTGAGACCTTAACTTTCATTAGCTGCTTTACATTTGGGGTTAATTCTACCTATGTCTTTGTAGCACTCTGACTTTTTATATTTAGTCACTTTAAAATACATGTGTCTTTTTTTCTTCTTCTAATTGTTCCACTGCAATTTAAACTCCTTAAGTAGAAAAAAAAAATAATCTTTCTGGATAAATAATTTTCCATAACTGCAGAAAATAGAAAAATGCTTCTAAATTCTACTTATTGGTGTTCAATCAGATTACAAACAAGAACATCAATTTGGCTAATGTAAACTTGGTGTAGCTTCATTGACCGATGTAGTGTGCGAGCCTGACTTATTCCAGCACAGGAAGTTGCTCAGTTCAGTGTATTATACTGCTTAATAGCACCTGTTACAGGTGCTAAAACCTATGTGTCATCCTCTGGAGTTTTGTTCTTGAAGCTAAATTTTACTGTTCTGCAAAAAGATTTGAAAATACCTCCAACTTCTAATAGCTGTCTCTCCCAACTTGTTGTCAATTATATTTAATTTAATGAATGTTACAAGTATATCATCATCCAAAGAGGCAAGGTTTGTCAAGAGAGGTATCTTTTCTTCGACCAGCTGATATAACCAGGAAAGCAGTAGAGAAGCTTTCAGGCACCTAAGACCTTCTCGAGCTCTCAAATGTTATTAACATAAGCACATACCTTTTAGCTCTGCTGCAATGGTTGTTCAGTTTCCCCATATTTTATCAGTTGGCCTATGAAAAGATGCTGTTTCTCCTCTGAAATCTTGCTTTGCTTGTATCTGTGGACTGACACAGCTACAACATTCTGTAACTTTCATCTAGGTCACTAAGGAAGCTATTGAATGTCTCTGAGCAGACATGTATCGAACCTACTCGGTATAACTCCCGCTTTAATAATGAACCATTGATAACCATGCATTAAATCTGTTTTTCCAACGTATATGTATCCATTTTCATAGAATTTATCTACATCAGGCATTCCTAGTTACTTATGAGACTGTCATGGAAGATAATCTCAAAACTCTTACTATACTTAATATGTACACTTACTGCTTTTCCCCAGACCCTGTTATCCTGCTGTTTGTTTCTGACAAATCAGTATCAGCTGTTATTGCTCTTGTTTACTACAGATAGCAAACTTGTATTTTTTCTGAATATAGACCTTTTGCAGCTTTGTTGTCTTAAGCTTTAACTTTTGGCAATAATACACTATAAATGTCATCCTCAGCTCTTACAAACTGTAATAGGTTTGCTGAAATAGGTGGAGAATGTCAGTTTTCACCAGTTGAAGGTCCTGCTCCAAATTACTGAGAGTTGTGATGCTGTGATTGCTATACTTCAAACTCCTCTTGAGATTCCTGGGCAGCCAAGTGCGAGGTACTGGATGAGTGGATGCAGATCTTGCAAAGGGAAGGGATACGGTGTTAAATAAAAAACAATAATGATAATGAACTCTGAAACTGTGGTAGTTATTTAATGTAGTAGCTACTACGCACCCCCAAGAAGAAAGTCTTTGGCTAAAATTTTATTTTTTTAGGATCATTCGTATTACTTAAAGTTCACAATACTAGGGAAAAATATGCAAACTCCTTCATTCTGGCTCTGTGATACAAACTTACTATCTTGACCCAATACATTCAGTTTCTTTGTAGGCTCCGTATTATGCTGTAAAATTCTGTATTTTGCATCAGAAATCAGTTTTATAGAAGGGTCTTTCCCATGCAAAAATTATTGAAAAGTCTAGAACTGAGATACAACATTTTGTGGAGTAATATGAAGAACAAAAGAAGTTGTTTCAATCCAACTGCCATTAGAAATTATGACAATTATGTGGAAGTCAGATTTCCAACACCACCAACGTCAAATTCTTTGCTTTATCGGCTGATGGCATGAGCCATACTGCGTTATGTGTGTCAGTTTCTACTCCTGCATCCTCCTCAGCAATATAATCTAAATTTAAATTGTTGATTTCAGGATAGTATTTTGTGAAACAGAAAAAAAAAAAAATCAAAGTAACTTAGGCCCCAGTTGGTTATGGAGAGCCTAGCTGTCCTACAGTCATGGTATTAAGCAAACATTTTTCAGAATTGTATGTAATTTATCTTTTAAATGAGTGGAAAGTTGGTGATATTGCTGAGAATCTAGAAAAGTTTTTACTTTGGGAATTATTTCACTTCTTGGCTTCGAATGTCCTATAAGCCATATTTTTTTTTTAAATCCATGTGTAATTTTTTTTTGTTTGTGTGATAGAAGAAAGTGACAAAGGAGCTAGTACTTTAAGAAACTGGGAAATGTTGAGAAATACATGAAAAATACAGCACTCTGTGCAATGTTCTCTTGTTTAAACATAATTACTTTATTCTATCTGATCATTTATTCTACATAATGACAAATGCCTTCACATAACTGTAAAAATCTGAGCTGCTTTGCTGTGGTAGACCTGTACCTGCAGAACATATTTATTTAAATGGTACCCGAGGTTTGGTATGTGCCTCACATAGCATATTATAACTACAGTTGAGGTAGACTTGACATATGAAGTACATGATAGCAATTTAATTTTAACTTGAATTGCAATGAAGGACCACAAAGAAATGCTATGTAGAAAGACCTGTGGGCTTCATCTCTTTTTTTCCTTATTCTGGTGGAAATAAGAAATAACTCTGCTTTCTACTACAGTCAACGGAAACAAGACATTGTAAAATAAACTTATATCAGAATATTTTTAATATAGAAACCCAAACTTTTTAAAACGCCCAAAAGAAAAGCAAGCAGTCTAGTGCAGAGTTTGCAGGAAAAAAAGCTGTTGCATGTTAAAACATCTTTTTGTAACTGTGTGTAATTTACTTAGTCTGACAAATAGCACAATGAGGGGGAAATAGAAAAGTGTGTGATCTATAAATATGCAGTCAAAGAGGGAAAAGATGATCTCCATGGTAAGGACAGCCTGTGATTTCCATAACCATACTAGTGAGTGATAGTAGGGCTACTCAGGTAAGTAGTCCTTGTGCGGAAAAAAAAAATAGGAATATTGTGTAAGCAACTATTTATCTATTTACCTTTAGATTTGAGACTGGGATGTATGCAGCTTTTACTCTAGAAAAATAGTTCTAGAACCTGTAAAAGAATGTTGGTAGCACACACCACTACATGTGATGTGAAATACTGCTTTGCAACATCTGTGAATAGCCTTGTTCTTCTGGAGATGCCTGACATGGCTATTAGCTTACAGCACAGTGTATTTATCCATTCACTGAAATGTACAACATAATTTGAGGGAACATTAACATGTCAGCTTGAACCAGTGCAGAAGTGCTTTTATTCCAAAAGAGTATAGAAGTTCTCAAGTGTAAATAAATACCTGCTGGTATTTTAGGTTAGCAAAAGTTGTCTTCTTGCTGCTCCCTGAATTAATAGGCATAATTTTGTACAATTTTCTTTGAGGTTTGGAGTGAAGGTACTTTAGCTTTCAGAACTTTAATTCCTTCTGACTCTTTGCTTGTCCTCTTGTCTGACCTAGAAAAAGATGAGGTTGGTCTGGAAAATACTTATGTATTTGCACAGAGGTTGCAAAAAGAGGGAAAAAAATGGCCAGAAACAATTCTTTTACTTTTTATTGCGATGCTATTTCTTCACGCTAACCTAGAAGAGTTTCCTGGTGGGTTAGGTCTTTCCAAGCCCCCCCCCCCCCCCCCCCCCCCCCCCCCCCCCCCCCCCCCCCCCCCCCCCCCCCCCCCCCCGACTATATGCTGAATGTATGACTGACTGTATGCTCATACCTCACTGCAGCTGATTAGCCTGCATAACCATGTTGTATTTACACTTTTCTTGAAGTAATGTTCTCAAAAAGCTGACATGAGCATACACAATACCCCCCACCCACCCGTAAGATAGATGTTACCAAGAAAAATTGACCAAACTTTTTTTCTGTTGGCTGGAAACATACACATATATAAGGTAAGCTGGAAGTGGGTGGTGCAGTAAAGGAGAGGAAGGATTTTACATAGTTTAATTTTAGCCCAGGGAATCTAGTTTCCCTGCACTCTTCTGTTGATAATGGTGATGGCAGACACTCCTTCAAGAAAACATAATCTGAATCTTAACTGTACTCAAGAGGATCCTGTCTCTATATCCTATCCACTGAGTATATAGAAAACATATGGCTGCTAACCTCCTTGGATTAAAGGAGGACTTTGTAAATAGTGCCATGCTGCTCCTTCCATTTTAGGAAACATAAGTAGCACTCTATTCTGTGGTATGAGATCAAACAAAAGCTTAGGCATATAGATAAAACATATGGGCCTGCTTACCTCTTCGAACAGCTTTAGAAGAGTCTGGAGCTGGTTGTCAGGATCTGATACCATTTGTGCAGAAAAAGAGGGGAAAAAAAATCAATTACACTTTTTTTCTCTCAAGTGGCTAGAAAATGCTGTCTTAGTATTTTAGAGACATGCTTTGTTTTCAGTGATAACTAAGTATCTAGACCCTAATTAGCCATTCTTTCATTTGTGTAGACAAATCAAAATTAGTGTTGTATTAAATAATTTTCCCTATATGTCTGGATTGATTGCCCGGTCTCTCAGCGGTACAGTCTGTACAGAGCTGCACTGCGTGTACTATTTGCAGGAACTTCATGGGACTGTAACACTGGATATATAGTCAACAGAATATTTAAATTATGCCAACATTTTTATTAGACCCTAATGTTTATATAACATTTTAATATATAATTATTAAAATGACAGCAATTAACTGAAATAATTTCAATTTTCAAGTAACTATGAAAAATTACCCATCCTTATTCTCCGTAAAAACTTCATGTGCCACTGGGCAGGGGTGAAATTGTATGAGACACAGAATCAGAATCATAGAATGGTTAGAGTCAGAAGGGACCTTAAGGATCACCTAGTTCCAAACCCCCTACCACAGGCAGGGACACCTCCCACCAGACCAGGTTGCTCAAAGCCCCATCCAGCCTGGCCTTGAACACCTCCAGGGATGGGGCATCCACAACTTCCCTGGGCAACCCATTCCAGTGTCTCACCACCCTCAGAGTAAAGAATTTCTTCCTAATATCTAATCTAAATCTGCTGTCTTCCAGTTTGAAACCATTACCCCTTGTCCTATCACTACACTCCCTGATAAAGAGTCCCTCTCCACCTTTTCTGTAGGCCCCCTTTAAGTACTGGAAGGCTGCTATAAGGTCTCCCTGGAGTCTTCTCCAGGGTGAACAACCTCTGAACAACCCCCTTATTGTACACAGATAAGATGTACAATAAGTACATCTTATCTGTGTTTGCTGCTTATTTTTATCCTTTTCTCTCCGCATATGTCGGCCTTGACTTTGCAGACCTTTTCTAAATGACCCACACCCTCAAACCCCAGAATTCAGGTCTGTCTTCATCAATGTATTGTCTGTTATCTAAACTGATGTAATTTTAACCCAGTCAAACACACAGCTGTTGCCTGCACTGGTTACAGTTTATTTAAGCATTTTAGTATCCATAGTAAATAATAAGATCTCATCTGTACTACAATAGTCAACTGTGTAGCAGGTAATAACAATGTTCTAATCAGTGTCCTGTGTTGATTATAACCATGGTAATGATGAAACTCGAGGGACAGTGGGGCAGGGGGGGATGACTGGGATTGTTAATTTGACAGAGGCTTTTCTTCCAGACAACCGTTTGATGTCATGTGGCCTTTTCACAGAGACTACTAGGCACCCATCATATGATGTGACCTCTTAGGGACAAAACCTCCTGTATTTATATAACAATTCCTCAGTCAGGTCTCAAGGAACTACGGGTTTCTGAATGGGTGTCAGAAATAAAGATGTCTTGTACCTCCAACAGGTCTCTTAAGTACAAATGTTTCTCTACCTTAGGAAGATTTGGTCAGTGCCAAGAGAACTGAAATTGAGGATTTCTAGGGCTATTTAGATGGAATATGCTATATTATGTCAGAATATGTTCTCCTGGTTTTTGTGTGGCTGGTGTTCTCTGGCTCTTCCCTGCAAGCCTGGCTTCAAACATAATCCATATCTTTCAGTCATCTTTCTTCATTGGCAATAAAAGGAGCCTAAGGTCTGGATAAATATGTTTCCCTGTTTCAGCATTAGAAACAGCTGACTAGGCTGCCTGCTTTTGTTCATTTAAGTGTGAAGAGCAGTCTCTTCTGTCAGTATTCCTGCGTCCTAAACACGTAGGGCTAGACTCTTAATCTTTGGCTATAACTGTGGAAGTCAAGCCCATCAAAAATAGGAATGATGTAGTGAGTGACCAGGTGTGTGTTGTGATAGCAATCACAGTCACTATTGCATTGCTGACATTGAATGTTGTGTGGAAATTCACTAGCAGAACAACTTGCTGCTCTGTGAATACTTTTAGTCTATTTTCCTATATTTTGCTTGGCTATGTGCTCCATGGTCTGCTTCACAGGGGCTGTAGCATACCATGGAAAATTTAGCCCTTTTTTTCCACTAGAGTAACAATGACTGGTGGGATTGGGGCAGTGAGAAGGGAATACAAAAGGAAAGCTTCAATAGTCTTGTATACAGACCATTTAGGCAAAAATTTCCCCTCGTATCAAGTGCAGATCTGGGCACATAAGGAGTCATAAATTAATTTTATCATTAATTTGATTACAGTAAAAGTTGCAGTACTTGACCATAAGAACTAGTTTTGGTAACTTACAAACTAGCAAAGTGAAGTCATTCGTTCGCTTTACTCTTGATTAATACATTGTCATGCATGTAGCAGCTTGTTTCTAATTCTGTTCGGATTACTCCAATTTATCCAGACACTTGCCAATGAGTAGCAACAAAGCCAGCTTGGGCAGGTTGCACTTTGCCTCCCACATCAATGTAACAGCTGTGGCAAAGATGTGAACTCCTAGCGCACTTAGCTTGCAGAAAGCAGTTGTCTACTCCACCCAGACTGACACTTATAGTTGGGCTGGGACTGGGGGTTGAGGGCTTCTTAAAGATGTCTCATTTTGCCACCTCCCCCTTTTTTAAGGATCACTGGCATGAACGTCAATGTCTGGCATTATCAACCTTAAAAGCGACCATGGAAACTTGGCAGGAGATAGTCCCCAAACCCTGAGTTTCCATGGTAGTTTACATACTTGAAGAGATTGTGCAGTAACCCTAGCTGGCATGCTTGCTGTTACATGAATAAGTGTAGCCTTGGTTCGTCTGCTTCCTCCAGATTTGCCTTTGATACTAAACAAACTGAAGATGAAAAATAGCACACAAGCTTATTGCAGTGAAACAGAAGTCTGAACTTCTGCTATGGAAATGGAAACTGTTATGACAGAAAACTAAAACATGGGTTTAGAGCACATGACACCAAATCTCTCTCTTTATTAAGGTAAATTGCAGCTGTGAAGACAGTGAGGCAGCTAAGGACAGCTTCATTCTTTCAGTGTGCTTTGAAATTACTGTTAAGGCCAGTTTGGGAATGAGAGAACTGTAAACCCAGCTCTTCTCTCATGCACAGGTTGATAGCTGTTTGATATCTTTATCTCTCCCTTTCTTAGAAAAGAGAGCTTCTTCTGTCTTCATCCACTGCTAGTCTTATCTAACTCTTTTTTCCATAAAATGAAAATATGTATCCCTGACCTGCTCTGGGAGACTCATCATTAAGTTATGCCTCTATCGTTTAGTACCTAGCATATTCCCTCCTGCTTGAATGCCTCCCATAGTGGCCACAAAGCTCTATAAAACATGAGAAACTTTCATTGTGTGTGCATCTTCATAAATTCATTATTTCCTCCTCATGCCCAGCTGTCATGGACACTGCATGTAATTCACCTAAGGCAGACTCAGTATAAGAGTGCATTAGTCAAACTAATCTCACTTTTTGTTTTGGGAGTTCCTGAGGTCAAAAATCCAGCATTTTCTGTAGAGATGTGAAACACACCAGTGCTTCTGTTCTGGTTACAGTTATCCCCCCTAGTCTTACACAGCCTGGAGCAGAAGAACATGCTAACAGTTACATTTATATAATGTAGCTGTAACTGGAATACGTGGTAGGGGAATGGTAAATTTCGCTATAGTCTATATTCTCAGGTTAGATCAACGGTTGACTAAATATACTGCTCCCCTCCTCTTATCCACAATTTCTGTCTCAACATGAGTGTTTTCTGTTGAAGCACTGCATACTCATCACTTTTGGACGTGGATGTTATGTAGCAGTCTCTTGATTAAGAGCATCTTATTAGCTGTAGATGTGGGATAGCAATGGTTTGGAGCAGGAGGGTGTACTGCACGATTTTCTATTTTTTCTAAGATATTTTGTGTATGCAAAGAGAACTCGATAATTTGGAACAGACAGGTGAAGGACTAGCAGGAGAGGAAGAAAAATAAAAGCTAAGCAGAAAAATATTGGCAAGAATCAGTATATCTGATCTAATTTGATCTAAGTTTTTGCTTGCTGATATTCCCTGTAAAGTTTAGTTCACCTGTGCTAAAAATTGTCTTTTTCCAACTGCTTTGTTTAAACAAGGGTTTCTGTCCCCCTTCCCTTTAGTGACTGTTTTTCTGGGCTGGGCTGGGAAACTGTAGAGCCTGTGCTGAGGAACAGGAAGCTGCAGCTGCCTGGTATGTTCTTCAAGTGGTGAACACCTGCTGCTGGAGAGGTTCTCAAATCTATGCTGCCTACAAAGCTCAGAACAAAACCAAGCAGGATCCTGCAGGTAAGACTGGGAAATTAAGAGCAGTACCTGCAGTGCCTCTTTCTTGGCCCAAGCAAAGGGCTCACCAGATCGATACGTGGTTGGGAATTGAATACAGGTTTCCTGTGTCTGGTCTGGTGGCCAGTCTGCAAGCTACAAGTAGTTGCCTGGTCAATCAGTTGAAGACTTTGGATAAATCATTAAAATAATCTCCAGAATTGTCACTCTAGGATCATACTTCAGAGTTCTTGTCCAGACTAATACCTATTATTTTATTTTGCTGTGTTTAGAATCAAATAAGTGTGACATTCAGTAGCATAAAATTAAATTTATTCCTGTTTATAAATAATTAAGATTTACATCCCTAATACCTGACAACTGGAACCATGCTCAGATCAAAAAAATGGGGATGAAAACAGAAAACTAATGACTAAAATTACACTGGTTGGATAGAGACAGACATAGCATAGGAACTTGAAAGCCTATGATTAAATCGAGGCTTGTGCCTGTGTTTAATCTGCTGCCATGGCTGTCCTTGCTGCACTGTTCTCCAGGCATTCAATCCTTGTCTTGTTAAGTGTTTGTTCTGATCTTTCTTCTCTGTTCCTACTCTTAAGCTTTTTTTAATTCTTCCCACCCTTTGGGGTTGCTAGCATTCATGCGCCACGGGGATTGAAGAGGAAACATTACTGTTCTGAAGGACATAGGCTGGATTATGGCTTTCCCCTGTCCTGACGTTTATTAGGAAATGCATAATGTATACTGCTGTGCTGTGGCTCCCATGTTTCAATTTTATGCCTGCCTGGTTTCCTGGATCGTACACTGTGCTTACAATTTGCATGATGAACTTCTAATTTTGTATTTGCATGTGATAGCTAGTCAATGTTTGGTTTTGATACAACTTTTTTTTTTTTTTACTCTTGCATACATGTGGTTATTTAGATGATGCAGCAAATTGCGTCAGAACTGAAAACGATTAAATTGCTGTCTCCCGGTCAGGTGCAGCTTAGCAACCTATACCACCTCTCTTTTCCATGAAATGCTGATGTTCAGCCTTGCTGGTGGGGGTCCAGAAAATCTGGCACCAAGATAAAAGCATAGAAAAAAACCATCGTTATAGTTCTCTATGTGCCTTATCCTTCTCACCCTTTTAATTCCCCTTAAACTAAAGGCAATCTATTCTTTATGGTGGTCAGTTCCTGCAAAAGGAGAGAGCTGGCGGCTGACTAGAGAAGGAGCTGAAGGTATGGAGAAATTGTGCTGTGAGCAATTCTACATCCACTATTAGTTGCTTGCATTTACTTGCTTGTTAGTTTCCAGGTTTTTTTGGCTACTTTAACATTCAGTTCTGTTTCTTTATGGTACATCCAGTGCCCCCACTTGCAAACCAGATAACAACGTTGTTTGTAACGTGCAATCGGAGTTATTTATCTTCAGAAATTTACAGTTCACCCAGTTTTATGTTATGACTCTAGTTCATTCTTGACAGGACTGTGACTGTTTCTTTACAGCATTTAGGGCTCTTCAGGTGTTATGCAAACTGGCCTTTCATGGTTTAGAAGGTTTGTAATACTTTGCACTTCTTACAAATTAGACTAAGCTGCTGTGCTTTCTGGCACTTGCGACACTTGAAACCATGCTGACTGGACAGAAAACCAGATGAGCCGGTTCTCAGGTGGAGTCTGGCAAACCGCTTCCTGACATGGTTATCTCCTTACTGCCAAACAGAAAACTGCATTGCAGCTCCATAGCTCCATCTTTATTTTCTTTTTTTCCTTTTTTTTTTTTTTTAAAGTCAGGGAGGATATCTTTCCAAAACTGCTTGACTTAATGACCAGTCTAACGCAAGCTCACAGCATGGTTTGTGCAGGTATCTTGAAGATTTGAGTTTGAGAATGTATTTTGGTTTTGAAGGACAGAAAATTGTAAACATCTATCTTTTCCTCTGTTAGCTAAAAGAAGATGATCTTTGCTATTTATTTGAACTTTTTTCAATTAAAAATGATAAATTGATGGTAAATAATACAGCATATTATTTAAGATGTTTTAAATTTGGATTTCAAATAGACACTCTGTTCTTCAGCCTCTTTTGGTGACTTTTGAATTGATACTTATGTTCTAACAAGCTATACATATTTATATATATGTATAATGAGTTCAGACAGATGAGGGGACAGATGTTTTCTTCAGCCAGTGTCTCATTATGCATGTTCTGACAAGGTTACTTTAAGTTTTCTTAAGAATTTTAATCTTCAGCTTCACTACTACTTTAACTCATTAGGTTTGAGTCCAGCTATTTTTATATTGCACGAATTCAGTGCTACCCTTCTCAAGGGGATGAGGATTGTTTAATTCTGTTCCTATTTACACTTGTAAAATCCTGATAATCAAGCATATAAAAAAAATTCTGCCAAATATTCTATTTAGTAAATACTTACCCAGAAACTTACACATTCTGTGGTTACTGCAGAAATGGGGTATCAATTTTTGCTCAGCTTTCATGTACAATTTTCTGAAATACCTTTGTGCTAAGGAAATATGTTATTTGTCCCTCGTTGAAGTGCTTAAATCACTGAGAGTCTGACACTTGAGACAATCCTCCCAGGCTGGTGGCAATGTCTTTTTTTTTAATCTGTGACATGAGTAATTTTTCCTCCCAGCAGAGAAGACCTCTGCTAGAAACGCTTCCATACAGTTCTGGGTTTATGAAGCGGCTCTGAACCAGTGGATCGGGCTCTCTAATGGTGCATTGCAACTGTCCCTGGGGTGGAGGATTTTTAACAAGTAACTGTCCGCCTACACCACAGCAACTGAGTGTTATTAGGACTGTTGCCTTATAGTATCACTTGTACTGCAGGGATGCAAGGTAGATAAAAGACTTGGGAAGCACGGAGTATTTTACCTCAGTATTTTACTTTTGGGGTTGCAGTCAGTGTTCCTCACTATAATTGGTATCTGACCCAGTGTCCCATTTTCTTTTGGAGCATTGTTCACTTGTGATACGTCACAAAAATCCCATAACAAAATAGCACAGGTCCCCAGGGTAATGTTTGAACTAGACCCGCTCTCAGTCACCTGGTTTTCTCTTTGCTTAGCTGCCAAACCTCTGTTAAAATTCATGGTTATAAGTTGCCTTCTTAAAGTGCACCATTTCTCCAGCCTTCCTAAGATCTTCACAGAATGCTGCACAAATGTGAACATCCAAATGATTAACAGCCCAATTTTGACACATTTCATATATGAGCATTCAGCTCTAGTATTACTGTAAAATTTCTTACAGTCTTCAGTACAATGAATATTGATATTTTTGTTTTTGTTTTTTTTTCTTATTATGTTGCTAGCACTGGTAACTGCTTTCAATTTGTCTTCACCTTTGGCTTCTTATAACAACTTATTAAATGCTTTTTGAGGGTTTTAAGGACTTTGACTTTACTGTTGTGTTCCGTTTCACTTACATGCTACACTAGCAGTTTTCAGCTTGTGCTCAGCTGTTACCTGCCTGTCTGGGGTGTCATGGAGACTGGCTGCAGGCTGTCAGGCCTGAGGTAGGGGAAGCAACCAGCGTTTTCTGTACATCCAAGGGTCTGAATTAAAAAATGCCTTGAGTCACTATGAACACTCACAGCAGTCAGGAGAAGAGTGGGAAGGAGAAGTGTGAAAAGGAGATAGCAAAACTCATCTGGAGGTCACATTAGCTCTTTACACTTCCATTGGCAGTCAGGTAACCATTTTTCATTAACAGCAACATAAATAGAATTCTGCCCAAATAGATTAAGCGCTCTGATGCAAGGAAGAGATGAGAACAGGCTGTTTCCTGACTAATTTTGAGGTGTCTTTGATTTGACTCCTCTTTTGGGTCTGTCAGAAGCCAAAGAATTTGAGCAACTGTCCTGTGAAACAGGTAAAGCACCTTTGTCAGCTTTATGCCAAAAGACAATACCTTAACACAGGGGGAATTTTCAGTCCAGTGTCTGATCTTTCAGTGCTGCAGGTGTAATATGGGGAGTGGTCCTAGTGGTCTGAAAAATTCAGCCTTATCTCTCTGTGCACACTCTCTAAATTTTTTATGGTTTAAACCTGCACGTTTCCCTTTTTCTGCACCAGGGCCAGAGTTTAGGCCTTTGTGTTCGTACTGTTTTTTTCTGATATGTTTGTTTATGCTTGTGTTGTCAGAGGAGTTCCAGTTTGTCAATGTGATGTTAGATGTAGCAAGGTGGCAGAAATCTGAGGATGTTAACAGATAAAGAAATACGTTTTATGCATGTGCCTTAGTGGTGTATAGAATGGGAAATAATGATTACTTTTGACAGGGTAAGTTGAACAGCACCGCCCTTCTGCATTACACTTTGCATTTGAAATTTTAATTACAGGTTACAAGCTTACTGACAATGTAAAGGATATGTGCACCTTAAATGTAGGTCATACTGCTTCATATGAAAACCTCTGCCCTTACAGCTGAAGATATGCCAGGCGTTCTCTCTAGGGGCAGCAAAGACAGGGTACACTTGACCTGATCTACATAGTTCACTGGATCTAACGTCTGTGTTATGATACCAGAGTTCAGGTGCTTCATTTCCTACCTTATTTTGTCACTTCATTGCTGCTGAAAGAGGATAGCAAGCTGAGTGTGACATAAACCAATGTTTGCATATGCCAATGAATTTTTTGCAATTGCATCTGTTAGATGGTGGTGTTGTTTTTTTTAATGGTTATTCAAGAGTCACTCAACCGCTAAAAGGAAAAACTTATTAAATATTTAATGTCTCTGAACCACTCTGAGACTGAAATAATCCTGTTTCTGCAGCTTTGGTTTAACATAATGGACTATGAAAGGAGGCCAATGATTATATGACCATTTGAGGGTCAAAGTCAAACCTAAATCAAGTATGTCAGCAAACAATGAAAGACTTGATAAAAACCATGCAGACAAAAATATAGCAGAAATATAAAATATACAGAAATAAAATATGGAGTACACGATAGTTTCAATGTTCATAAGATAAAATATAGTCTAATACTAAAGAAATGAATATACAGTGCTCTATATTATTTAACCATAAGGGATATTTTAGTTATCCTTGGTCAGCAGGAGTAGCACTGTATTTTGTGAAGGTACCTGCTGAAACTGGATAGACTAGCTATTCCTGGCATGAAATGCTACTCAGTGGGACTGTGGCCACCTGAATGCTGCACTTCCTGACCAAGGATCAGCAAAATTCAGAGAAATGGAGAGCTGGCTAAAAGTTTAGAAAGGCCTCTGGTTTTTTGGAAGATTGTTTGAATCAATACCCTGAAAATCTTCTGCAAACCTTATTTGTAAGGAAAAAAAACCCCAGCCATACTTTACTAATTTGTTGTTAGACATCCACTGGAAATGAGTTCTTTTCTTTTTCTAAGTTGGTTCCAGACTTTGGGGAAGCAGAATGAAAGGTTTTGCCAGAACCAGTCAAATGTCACTGTGAATGGTACTGTGCTATGCTGATCGTTTGGCTGCACTTGTGCAACTATCAAAGCAAAGGGAGTTTTGCTAGTTTACCAGCTAGAGCAGGTGAACACTCCGTGGCTTGCATTCAGATGCAGTGCAGGCTGCTGAAATATGTCGAACGGGGTGATGTAAAATAAACCATTCCTAATGGTCTGAGAAGAGTCATTCCAATCCTGAGTCTCATGTCTAGATTCCAAGTTACTCCCGTATGCTTTCAGCGGTGGTTTTGGGTAAGGCTAAGATGTGTTTCTCTGACAGGCATATCGGGTGGATGCTGGACTTGCTGGTCCTGAAATTTCTTCTTTCTTCCCTTCCTTCCTGCGAGAATTGAACTATAACCACAATGTTGCATATCTGAGCTATCTTCATGTGAGGGAATCTAGTTTCATCTAGCTATTGACAACCCTGTTGGACTTGCCTTTGAGTCAATGTTATTCAATAAACTGAGGCTTTGTAGACCGGTATTCTATTCATTATTTTTCTACTCAAGGATGTGGAAAATTTGAGGCAATTTCTTTACTCTTCCTATTAGCTACTGTAATTAGAGGTCTTGAGCAAAGGATGATAAATTGTCCTTTTATCAGTCCTGAGCAACAGGAACATGATGGACTTTCCCTCTCTGAAGCAAAAGCCCAGCAACAAAGGTGAATTTGCAATTAAAAAAAAAAATCAAACAAAAACCCCACCAAACTTCTCTGTCAAAGTGACATTTAAAATAATCCCCAGTTAAATCTTATATTAATGCCTTTGACATTTTTTTTTTAGACCAGACTTTCTTTCTCTCTTTTTTTTTTTTTTTTAATAGAATGTACTCAGCTGATTCTTTACCCTGTGCTGCTGGTGTTGCAATACTAAATAAAAACCCACATCTTTCCTTAACTCTTTCATTCACTGTTCCTGCAGGGCCTAATTTTCCTCATCTTGCTATTGGAGTTCGATGAACTTCCGTCACCCTTAACATGAGGAAAATGAGCCTGTGGCATGGAAATTTTGATTTCTGATTTTAATTCAGTTTTTGATTGATTCTGCTTGGGCAATTCATGTTTTACAGTGACAGAAGATGATGCACTTAAGCAGGACCAAAGTAAAAACCATTCTGAGGTTTCAGCAGTTGCATCTGTGGTGGAAGTGACAGCAGAATATGTTGATGAATCATACCTTAGTTCCCCCAGACAGTGAACGAGAACACTTCAACTGAACAATTACCTGCAGATAATAAAACCTCTATTTCCTTTCAAGCACTTAAATTTCCTTTTGATTAAGTAATTCCATGTTTGAGTGATGTTCACAGGTAGGACACGCTTATGTAAACTCCCTTGATTAGAGCAGCATCCTGAGGAATTTATCACTTCATGATTTTTAGCTTCGGTATGTTCTCGCAAAGTAAAGATTGCTAAATAGTCTGCACATCTAATCCACTGAACTCTTTCACACTGGCTTTAGCATAAACCTCTAGCTTCAGAGCAGTGCTTCAAGTTTACAAGCTGCTAATTGTTCTGGGGTGCAGCTGTCTGAGTTAGATTATCAGTTGTGATTTACTACTTGCATGATGATAGCACATGGGAGCACCAGTGGCCCATGGTGCTACACCCTGTGTGAGGAGACCTGGAGAGCTCCCAGAGACCTTCCAACCAGAAGTCAGCTACCAGGCACAGATTACCTAGGTGGGCAGAGGGCAACAGGGGAGCAACACAGATCAACCTGAACACAGATTATCAGATTGCAAGTCAATACACTTGAGATGGGAATGATCTGGATTATGTAAATCAGGTTTGAATTTGAAGTGTTTTGCATAGTCTCAGCAAAGGACCACAGGATGCTGCTGGAAGTAAGACTACTGCCTGGGTAACACTGCTGATAGAATGCCTTTATTTTAAATTGTACTCAGTTGTGTGTAAGTATTCCTAAAAAAAATTTCCATTTGCAGCAGCCAGTATTTCAAAGGAGGAGGTTTGCCAAATGTGGGAACAATATAAAAGGCATATTTTTAATTAAATTTCTGAAACGTTAGACCAGTATGCCAACAACACTGCAGTTTTAAAAATAAAGTAAGAGAAGCTATAATCTATCTATATCTTTTTTTTCTGGATGGTTGTAGTCTCTCTGAGGATATTTCATGTTTATACAGCATATTTATAAATTGTAACATATACAAGCACATAAAGGTAGATTCCAAAGTTTTTATTTAGTCATTCCTCACACAGGACTGCCACAGAAGTCTGAGAACTGTGTGTTTATTTGAAAGTAGAAGGTATAGCCATCTAAGGTGTCTACATCAATTTCTTTATCTAATTTCATATTTACTTCATACACTACACATTGTAAATACACACTGAAAACCAAGAAATACTTAGCTAGATTCAAATTCTAACTTCTAGAAAACTGAGGAAATGCACAATGGAAAATACACTGGTAACTTCGGCTTTTTTGTGCAAAGTAGTGGCACGCCTCATACAGCGCCCCTCCACTTCTCCCCCTGGGTTATGAAGTGGTGGAGCCAGGAACCAGGGCTTTCTTCCTCTTTCCAAGGCCCTTCAGGAAGGGGAAGTAGGAAAGCACCATGTCCCGTCACAAAGTATGGCCAAGTAACTGGCGCTCAAGTTTTCAAAGCAAGCCCACTTTCAAGTTTGTATCCCGCTCTAGTACTGCAAGAACAAGCCCTAGCAAAGCGATGGGAGAGTAGTCCCTTCCAGCTGCCTGTCCTGTGGTATATAGAAATGAGAGGTAGTGGGACAAATTGCTCTTTAATTTCAGTTAAGGAGGAAAGCCTGCATCTGAATACCCAGCACGCGCTCAGGCATCACTGTGAGACCCAAGGACTTCTATCAATAGCAAGTGAAACTGGGGGGTGTGTGTGTGTGTATTTATTCACATATTTTTCATTTTCCTGTTAGTGCCTGAACACATTTATGTCTTTCCTTAGAAACACCCAAAGCTCTTGACTGGAAACAAAGCCATACTGCTTGGGAGTCCAAACTAAGCTACAAAATCAGTCAAAAGCAATGTCAGTCAGCTCCTGTGTCATAGCAAACTCGGTTTTAATTTATAGCAGGAAAATGTGGTGGTGTGTTTGCTGTTGTGGGGGGTGTACATTTTTTGTGGATGTTTTTGCTCAGCTGAAGCAGGTAATACATTTTTCTAACTCTGGTTACACAGAGGGCTGGAGATTCTCTGTGGTGCAACGCAAATGGGAAGGGAAAACTGCTGGTTTTTCTCTGTAGTAGCATATGAGGGGGCAGTACAAGACGTTGCCATCATCTGCTTCAGAGCAAAATATAGGTGCATATATTTTAGCAGTGCTCACCTACTTTGCAACCTCATTGCAAAAGCCGTCCTAGAATTTATATATCTGACCTTGCTCACAGGGAAAATAGCGTATTATACACCTCACTCACATTGTTTCTGTGATGCTGCTTTTTAAATGACCCGGTACGACAGCATCTGCACTGTAATGGAGATCACAGTTCTAAACCACGTTAATTGTTCAGAAACCTCGGGGAAACTAATTTTCTTGTTCCATTGCACTTCTCCAGTTTCTTTTCTTTATGTTCAATTTGGGTGAAAACAGAGTTGTACAAGAATGCTGAAACCTAGCTAATCAACCTTTCTTCCTGGTAGAAGCTGTTCCTTGCCAACTGGGCAAATGGGGATTGCTCACGCATGTATATAAGGCAGGGTCAAGCCCCCCTTTTAAACTGGTCTTGTGTCGTTCACTAACAACAAGAACCAGATGAGACTGAGCAGAGTGGTGCAAACTGTGCATGATTAGTTTTTCTTCCCTCTGGTTCCTACCCTTGAGTGTATTTTTTTAGGCAGTAATGATGAAGACTGGGGAAGATGAATCCTACTAGTGAAGAAGTAAGGCTCAAGCAGGAAGTTAACTGTCAAAATTAGAGTCCACTTCTTTTTTTTCCCCCTTTTCCTCTTTACAAGTGCTCTGAATGTAAGTAAAGGTTGGATGCATGGCGGTGTTGCAAAGGCATTGTGGGGGCAGGGAAGAAATGAGTTTCTCATCAGTGCGGTTGACTGCATAACTCTCAGTAAAGTTAACAGCCTGATTCCATATTTTTTCCAGTCAGTCATAAATTTCCCGAGACTGATACTTAACTGGAGTGTTGATTGGAGGAAGAAATAAAAAGATTTTTGTGCTATCTAAAGAAATAGCACTTTTGCTGTACTTACCTACACAGCTTGTGTGTTACTCTAGGTTTTCCTCACTCTTGAAGAGGTATTTTCGCCCTTTATATGCAAAGATAAATTGTGGAACTCGTTGTTTCCTTTGGGGGAAATATCTTCCTCTGCTGTGTCTGTATGTGTGTGCAACTCTTGTCTGAATACATACACAGTCAGGATGGAGTAAAGATTATGGCTGCAATTGGTATGCATAGTTTAAATTAAGCAAATCCTTCTTGCTACATAATTATAAAACAATCTAAGTTTCACTTTTCATTTTTACATCTAATTTTGGTGTGTGTTAAATGTTAGTAGTCACAGGAGATTATCTATTAAACATGTGTATTGACAGGAGGCACATTTCAGTATCTATTAACCTGACATGCTGTGACATCATTCCAGAAATGACTTTATAACACTATGAAGTTGCAGTTTCTGTGTATGCTATAAAATATTTTATTAATTTTTTTTTAGCTTGAATTACAAAATTATGATGGAGTGTCCTGTGGAGACTCTATTGACAGGTGAAACTACAACAGAACTAAACCAAATCTACATTAGTAATAAAGAAGCAGAAACCTGAGGGGTATAACACACCCAGTTTTCTTCTCTGGTAGCATTTTTTAATTTAGTTTTTAATTCCTTCATTTGTCTTGCACAGCTGAGCAGGGAAGGCCTGTTATCTCTCCTGTTTACCGTTTAGAAAGAAAGTTCCCAGATCCGAAAATTTCGCAAAATGTTATGCAGTCATGTGCTGTTCCTGCTGGGAAGCTGTACAGCCCATGTGCTTGTTCTCCTCCCTTATTATTCACTAATAATAGGGCTCTCCTTTGCAAAGAGGCATCTGCCTTACAAATTCTATAGAACAATAAATTTACCTTATGTAGGTGACTGAATCACTTTTCAAGAGCACGGAAGGTTAATTTTTCAATAGTAAATAATAAAACAAAGTTTACTTGACAAGGACAGATGGAAAGACATGCAAATAAGACTATGCAGTCAATTATACGTTGTTTTTGACGAGCATATGGGCAATAGAAAAACAGAATAGGTCCATGCCAGACAAATGAGTTGACTACATTAAGAAAAACATTTATAAAGATTTCTAAACAGAACTACGCCCATCAAGGAACAACATAAATTATATTAATGGCAACTCTAAAACGGATGAAATTGTTTTGTCTTTAGCAAGAAAAAAAGTTATTTGGACAAAAAAGACATTTTGGGAATGAGGGAAATGGATATACCCAGATGAGCTTGTGTGTATCTGTTAGTGAAATGCAGAATAATATTGGTGGCCAGGAAAGGTCACACATGTTATTGAACTCATTTGGCTATGTGTGTCACACAAAAAGCCTGCATGTTGCAGCAGTGGGTGAAGCCGCTATTTGAGCAAAGGTGAATTTCACTTCTCCTCTGAATTCCAGACACACAAACCTGCACAGTCAGATGTCACCCAGAGTTCATGTGCTGTATGTACCATTGCTAGTTATTCTTAAGACTTATAGACAATGAAGGAATGGTGAGAAACGGTAATGGATAGTTCAAAAGAACAATCAATGCAATAATTTTCTGAGGTTAAAAGGTTTCTTATCTTAGTAATTTTTTTTTTTTTTTTGTAGTTTTAGTGTTAAATCCTATTGAAAGAATTTGGGGAGGATAAAAACATATTCATAAAATATTTCTGACCTAACTTTCCTTTGGTTAATATTTCTCCCTGTGAATAACTGTAGTCTTCAATCCAGCAAGTGAGGGAGAGGTAAAATGTGTATATGGAAAAGGAGATTCACGCTAGTAGGCTGTTTAAGAGGTGTAACACACCTGTTTCTTGTTATATCAGATGTATTTTTGTCTCATAAATTTAGAACTCATTTCTTGCTGCATTAAGATCAGTTTAAGATAAACCGTGGCCTACTGAAGCCAATATTTCATTAACTTCAGTCTGAGACAACTAAATATTCTGCTAGGATTTTTCCTTTTCGTGTTTTATTAAATAATACCAGGTGTGGTGATCAATTGCTAAAAAAATGTGTTTTATGGTAGCCACACTCCATTTTTTACAAGATAAAATTTCCATGTTATCCATAGCAGGAAATGCTGTATGTTCCTAGTCTCTGCCTATTGCTAAATGTGCAAGTTCTTGCAAATAAAAATCCATTTTTGCAATCACAAACTGAAGTTTATTGTTTATGCCATGTATTTAGCTGCAGGAAGCTTTTGTTTAAAATAATCTACTTGCTATAACTGCTAGAAATGCTTTTTTCATCTCCATTAAACTTCTGGTTTAGTTCATTAACATATTGTTAATTGTTGTGTGATTTAGTTTAGTTCCACATGAGTGGCATTTGTGAAGAAGAAATTGTTTTTATATTTATCATTTGTTTGGAAAGAAAATCTTCTAAAGCGATTGGAAAGGGAGGGGAATGTAGAATACTTGCATTGTAGCTGTACCGCTAAATAATTTTGAAGTTTACTATTTAAAAATAAATACAGAAGAAACAAGTAGATACAAGATGGTGCTTAGAGGCAAACAGAGAAATGAACAATCTGATAAAATCAAATTCACTAATAACATTTGCTCAGAAAGGAGTTGGCTTTATAGTAGAACTAAAATGTGCACATTTGAGGGAGGAGAAAGAGCTTTAATTTAAACTCAGCCACATTTCTTTGAAAATTCTGAAGTTCTAGGGGTTTTGTACAACATCAGGTTTAACAATCCATTGCTTTGTGAAGTACTCCCTGATAATCCATTTGGAACTGAGAGCTGAATGCAGATATTGAATGGTAACTGCTTTCCAACAGCATAATTTTATCCAGAAAGACAAATAACGCCCCCCACCCTCTTGCCCCAAATGCACAAAAAATCCTGGATGATACAGGACAAAAGTGAAAACCACAGCTGGAAACATCTTTCTCAGAATTTCTTACTGCTTGAACTGCAGCATCTGAAAGCTATTTAGGTCTTTCATAGCAAACCAACAAAGTGCTGATTCAAAAGACACAAGCCAACTCGCCATTCTACCCTCTCTGTTTTGACTTGGTCTGAAGCCTCTGACAATTGTTTTGGTTAAATTCACAGTCAATTTTCATACTTTGAAACTGAGGGTCTGTAGAAATCTATCTATCTAAGTATATATATGTGTATGCACACACAATTTTATATACCTACACTTTCATCTTAGGGAAATGTCAAGATACATCAAAAATAAACACAGAGCTACTTTGTATTGCAGTAGTGTTTTTCTGCCCTGGGTTGTGATTTGATCAAGTGCTGATATTATTTAAATAAAATAATGACCAAGCACCACATAAAATGACCTAAGTGCTGGAGAACAGATTGCCTCATTGTTTGAAAACCATGAGAAATTAATCTGAGTATATCTGGAATAGACATCTTAAATAAGGCTGATCTGGAAATGTCAAAATGTTCCTCTGTGTCTGGAGGAAGAGATAGGGAATGATTCTAGGCTAATCTGAAAATTAATATGGAAATAAATATTTCCATAGTTCTGCATGACAGAAAGACCTCAAAAGATCTACTTCAGATTTTTTTTTTCAAGGATTCCTTTTTTTTTTTTTCCCCAGTAAATTTGTTTTGTGAGGCTTTTCTTATTCTTATTAGTTATGTGATAAGTAACATTGATGTGACTGCTGGAGAGGACCAAAACATGAATACGAAACATAATAAAAATCAAAGTGGAATGGCAAAAAAATAATTTGCAAGGTAAAGTCATAGGACTTTAAATTACAAAATATCAATTTTCTTTTTTTCAAAGCTACAGTATCAAATTGAAAAATCACCATTTCTATTTCAATGAAGGGAGTATTTTTTTAATTGTAAAATATTCCTCAAAAGCCTTTTTAAGAAGGAATGTTTTGTAAACTTTTAGCAAGTTCTAGGAAACATTGTCATGAATACCTAGAGCTTAAGAATATATATGTTTCCTGTTAAGGCTTTACAGTTCTGAAAATAAAATTTGTGGTTTTCCAAATTCTGATAAATTACTCAGTAGTGTATTGTACTGTTCCTGCTGCTTTGCCATCACTATTTCTGCCAGCACTCAAAACAAATATCTACCTTTTTAGGAAAGATGTTTTTGTGGTTGATACCAAGTCTGAGATGAGAGGTGGAGCTTGGACAAAACTCTTCTATAATCCTTAAAAAACTTTATTGTTGTTGTTGGGTTTTTTTGGTGTTTGGTTCCCCCCCCCCCCCCCCCCCCCCCCCCCCTTAAAATTAAGAGTGGTGAATTTTTGTCTTTTTCTGAAAAATTCTACAAATATTGCCAATTTACAGTTGTTTAACAGGAGGCTGAAAAACTTTGCCATATCCATATGAAGAGATCTATCTTATTCTCTTTATGCCATGAACTTTCAGTTTCATGTCCAATGTACTTTGGCTGCCTACGTTCGTGTCAGGGTCTCACTGGGATTCCTTAACATGTAATCTGCTTTTAGTGTGGGCTTTTTATGTTGTTTTTTATGTTTGTTTTTTTTCTTTTTTCTCCTCAGTGAGGAGCAACATAAATTGCTCATAGGACCCCAGTAAGAATGAATCAAAAAAAGTCTTTCACTGTGAAATGAGTCCACTTCTGTGCGTGAAAAGTAAGAACAGATTATATGAAGAGAACCTTTGAAAGATTTTTTATCTGTTGCATGTAAGAGCTGTTAAAAAAATGTAAGGGGAACAGGTTCTGAGCGTGCTGCTCGTTTGCTCCTTGTATACAGCCCTGCCCCATAGCACTGTCCCTGTGGGCCCACCAAGGGCTTTCAACCTGCCTGGCCTGGCCTTTGAGGGCCCTTGAAAACTGCTGATTGCAAACAGATGAGAGCAGACAAATCCAGCCTCTGTGTCAGTGCCTCTTTCCTTTGCTAGGCTTAAGGAGGAGCTACAACGTGCTTATCGTATTCCTGTGTAGAAAATACCTGCTGTTTTGTGAAAGAGGAGTTCAGCTGATACTCAGAATATATTTGACATATGCTTCCAATATATGAACTGAAATAAGTGGGTGAGCTTTCTGGGAATTTCTTTGCCAAATTACATTGCTCTGAGATCATATATTACCTAGCCTTTGTTTTTAAGAAGAAAATGCTTCCCTTCATTCTCTCTTTTCCAGTTCTTTGGAAGTTGTGAATTAAGGGTTATATGCGTGGGTGCTGTGAAAATTTAATTTTACCAAAACCATGGATCAGAAATATAGAGGGGTACATGGTATTTTACTAGCAGAAATTTTATTCTGTGCTTTGATTAATGAGGAAAAAATTAAATGCTGTTTCTATCAGAGTCAATCTAGTACTACTAATGAAGTACAATTTTATAGACTCTGCTCTCTCTTGGATGGATAAGAAGAGACAAGTCACTTGTGGATCCAATCAAATTTACAATTTATACAGTTAACTTAAGTCAGAATTGTCACAAATTAATGTGAAGAGACAAGCGCTTGTGCTGATGTAAAGTTTAAGGCAATATTACTTTGCTGCTGAATTACTTAATTTCCATTCTCTGCTTCCAGCACAGGAAATAGTTCTGGCGTAGTGGTTTTACCAAACCGGAGCAGTTGATAGGACTGATGGAAAAAAAAAATATACATTTTTTCTCAATGTTGTGTAAAAGCCATATGCTTAAATCTGGAGTAAAAAAATTTACATGCTGCTGTTTAAAACTCTTGAGGTTTTTTTGCACTGGAAGAGGGGATTCTTTCCTTGGTATGTCTTTTATGAGGAGATTGCTATGTAGTCTTTTGGTTACGTTGATAAACATAGATTTCCTTTTGCTTGGTGCCAGCTTGGCATTTGTGCATGAAGTAAATCTGAAAATCTTTCAAACCGTTAGCATTCATTTATCACATTGCATTTAGAGACAGATCCCCTTCCTCGTCCCAGCTGCAACTCTCTGAATAGCAGCTTTATAGTGTTTCTATAGGAATGCACTCTTGGGAAAAGATTCAGTGCTGCTTTAGCTTTGTTGAGTGGGGTTTGAGAGATGGAAACAATGAGGATGAGTCATCTCCATTTGGTCAGTAGGTCTGCTTATCCAAAGAGCTAGTCAGTTCTCCTTGGATCATTCTTGGGTCCTAGCTATAATTTTGACCATGATGGGTTCTTGCATAACACTGCAAGATTTTTCCGTGTTTCTCTGGCTTTCTGTCAGTACCACAAATTATAGGTTATACACAATAAAAAGACAGTTGTTGAAAAATAATAGGAAAATACACTTGCAAATATGGAAAATCTGTTGGTTTTTTTATATGCTAAGCCCTTAGGCCCTATGTTATTTGATGTAATTTCTTGGAGGCTGTTAGTAGTTTAATTGTATCTAGGAAGCACACATCAAATTCATGCCTTAGCCTGTTAGTGATCTTTGTATTGAACAAAGTACATGAAGTACAGGGAAGGAGCAGATGAAAGAGAAAGATGAAAGGTTTAAGAAATTTAGACCAAAAAAAAGTAATTTACTGACAGCTTTGAAATAATCAGAGAACATGACAGTAGAAAGACACGTTTTTACAAAAGAATGGTTCCATGTTCGAAGTTATGGGGAAAAAGATCCTGTTCAAACAACTTAAATGAAAAGCAATCTAAGAGGGCCTGAAATATCATTCTAGTCTTAAAACACAACTAGTAGTCAAAAGTCAAAACGTGCTTTCCTCCTTTTTTTTTTTTATGCACCATTTTTCACCCTTTTGCAAACAAAGCTGTGAGCATGCCACTGGAAGGTAACTTGTGCCCAGGATGTATCTCCAGAGCCACGAGCGCGGGAGGGCTTGCTGGCTGGGGCCCTTTGGGAACTGGTGGGGCTGAGGCGTCTGCCCCGCTCCCGCTCACTGCTCCTGCACGTACTGCCTTTGCTGTGTGATAGAAGATGTTCTGCCACAGCCCGCCCGGCTGCAGCCAACCTCACTGCTGCAGCTGCATTTGCCTCTGATTGAACTGACTTTATTTGTGCGGAAAAGTATTTTTTAAAGCCTGTTTTATTTCCAACAGTAATGAGTGACTTATTTAAGGCACACAGTACTGTCATTCTTTTTGTTTTATGGCAAGAGGATCCCACTGACAGATCAAAGGAGCCTGGTTGTCGTCACCAGGCCTTTCAATGACTAGTTCAGCAATTTCGGCTGCTTGCTTCTTCTGTTTGTGAAGATTTGCCTCCATCTCTGATTTGGGAAACGACATCTCCTATAGTGCTAGAGCATACGCTTATATTTATGCAGGTACCTATGGTGTTTTCTTTAAAGATTTGGTTGTTTTTTGGGTCTGAAGGGAAGGAAGTCAGAAAAGAGATTATTATGGCCAAATATGGACTCTAAGTACATATTAATGAAGCTTAATAAACATAACTGTGCTCTTAAAGGGTCTGATAAGAAATTAATTTATTTTGGTGAGTTTTTGATCAGGCGTCAGATCAAGTGGCCCCAGAGATGGCAGGTGGTGTGGGAGAACATTACTTTCTGGCTGCTGCTTCACAAGAAGCCTGAGAGGTTTCTGCCCTCTGCTGTCTATGCTTGCTTGTTCCTGTCCTCCCTTTTGTAGGCTTCTTTAAACTAAAAGAAATCTTCTGATCCAGATTTTGATAGTTTTACAAACAGCAGCGCTGGCGTTTTTTGAGTGGGTGATGAATGAGTGAGCAGGCAGAGGGGGAGGCTCAGCACCTCTCGTGCTGGCTGTCTTGCTGGAGAAAATGTAACCAGAAGCTGTGCTCTGTCAGTGAATGGTATTAGCTGCTGGGGTGATGTTTAATGTAGCCTGATCCTCCAAAGTGCTGGCATTTATCTCAACTAGAGGATTTGGAATAAAAATGAGCCAACCAGAAAATATGAGCAACTTGCCAAGAATACTAAGACCTGCACTACCTTCTGGGGATGCCGATTTAGGATTAACCTACAAGGGAAACAGTTCCAGAGTATCTGCTTGCTCATCTCAGTAGGAAGCATTTTCATTTCAATATATGAGTGTTTACATAAGAGGTCTATTCAGTGTAGCAATCTCCCTTTATGTTTACAGCTTTCTTTAAAGTAATTTCCCTGTGTGAATGTGTCCTTAGAACATCACTTACAAGTCAGTAACATTACTTTTTTGCAAGGTACCCAAAGTCCTTTGATACTCTGTTTATAAGTTTATTCAGATTCAAAGCCATTTCAGCTGATCTTTAGCTCTGGCTCTAGTTAATGCCAGAATGTATCCTGGAAGTAGATTTTTGCTGAAGGGGTAGCTACAAGAGTATGAAGTATATCTAGACCAAGTTGTAAATGGGATAAATTAAGTAGAAGGTATATCTGGAGAAGGCAAAAATTGATGCCTCGTAAAAAGAAAAAGTGAAGTCAGATTTTCTTTTCAACATAGCAACAAATTGTGGAGTGATGGCTGAAGAATAGGTTTTAGTAATATATGAATGAGGTCGGGTGTCTTAAGTGCAGAGATGGTGTGTGAATTAGAAGACACATGGACTAAGTAGGTGTATTTTGTCTTTTGACAAAGTCTCAGAGAATGGAGGTCTGACTTAAAATAAACATCCATGATTATCAAACACTGAAAGTAAATTCATATTTCATACAATTAGTATTACATTTAAAGAGAGTTTATAAAGTTTTAACCACATGCTTTAAGTACAAAGTTACTACAATTTTTTAACTACAAAGTTTTAACTCAGCAGTTAACAGGTAACTGCTTGGGCCTAGTAAGGTGCTTGTGTACAGCACTTTGTATACTTATCTCTGAAAATACTTGCTAATGACATGCTGTTGCACGTCTGCACATCGTATTGAGATCTCTAAAAAAATATGTGATGCTTATCTCTCAACTTTATTTGTAAAGCTTGTGTGAATGTATCTTTCATGGAAAACAAGACTAAGCTACTGGCTTCGCTGATCCTAAAGTAAAAGGAGTCAATATTTATGTGTTGTAGCTAGGGTTTTAGAAAGGCTTAAAGGTTGATAACAGAGATTGTGTTACTCCAAAGAGACAGGAGTGAGAATAGATACAGCAACACTAGTAAATAATGTGGGGATAGTATGGGAGAAGAAGAATTCTGAGGATACACAGAGTGCTGAATAGTCAGGAAACGCTAAAATTCTCCTGTGAATGCAGAGACTTATGTGCTGCTGAGCAGCCAGAGAGTGATGTAAGGCAAAAATAAATTTAGCAAATGCAAGAATGTTTATTGCCTTCGCATGCAAATGAAACATCATTTATTTAATCAGTTTTTGATGTCTGTAGTGGTGTGTATACTGTGTTTTATACGGTTCCTGTGTGGCCATAAATAAATTTTATTTAGAACATTGGAGGGAGCTGTTATTAACAGAGTTACTCACAGCCAACATCAGTTATCTTTGGTATTCTACAAATACTTATTTATGGTTACAATAAAATATTGTTGTGGAAGTGCAGTTCTGTAAAACTACCTAGAATACCTACTATAGGGACTTCGTCTTCTAGGCTAAATCCACTGTTGTATGCAACAAAAATATGGAGAATTGGTGAGTCGCTGAAATAACCCTCAAAGTGTTAGCCCTTATGAGTTAACATGTTCTGTCATTTGTCTTTCTTAGGGCATGGTCCTCTCGTGTCATGAATACAAGCTCACAAGAAAATTACCTTTGTAAGGAGACAAATATATAAAAATAATTTGGAATGTGGTACTAAAGCTTTCTATTTTAAAAAAAATGGATAGCTAAGGTTCTTCAGAAAACTGATTATAGATATTTCTTGTAAATAGTCTGGGTTTTTTTTCCACTTTTGTGACTTGTCATAGAGGTAATTTAAGTTTCTGGAGCAGAGTGTGTATTATTTTGAGTATGTTGATATGCGTGAAGCTAGTCTTTGACAGTTTCAAGGCCCTAATAAGTTACTTATTCTGCCTTTTATTATTAGAGTGTTCTTTTATTGCAGGGTTATGTGTATGAAATTTTCTTTTTCCTCTTATGCCACTGGTGAGAAGCATTATAGCTACCAAAAAGCTTACTATTTTACAGTTTATTTGTCTCTCTGTATTGCAAAGATCCAAATCAGAGACCCCCATACACGCTGACAAGCATGTCCAGGTCATATAACGGAAAAGAGTAATTTCTTCACTTGTGACAAAATGATTGGAAGATTATTAGTGGCAGAATTTTCCTTCTCATCTGAAAGGGGGCTGATGTAGTCATTTGCACACAATGAGAGTTATCAGCCTGTATTAGACAGGTATATTTATGAGGTACAGTTGGTAAGCTGTAAATCACCAGAGTCTCTGAATAAGCAAAGACATTAACGGTTAGCCATGTATTTTGTAGTTAAGTGTTTTTCTTTTGAAGTATAAAGGAATATAAAGACATTGGTATGATTTCTAAGAAGCATGTCATCTTATTGACTCTTACATAATTCCATTCTCATTGGATTAGTATGAAGTGTTTTAATTTGTGGCTTTAGCAGATTAGACTTTCTGGAAGTACTGTCAGGTTATATGTGAGATTGTGCGATTAGTGATAGTGCCCTTCTAATATTTTCATCCCAGATTCTTGAAAGTCTGGTGTATGGTGGAAAATCATCAGATTCATATTTGTCTAATCACATGCAGATTTCACTGCCAGTGAAAGTGGAGTACTGCAGAATTTGAAATACGTTTCTCTTCTGTTCTATGCAATATGGGAAAGTAAGAGAGAGGCAGTCTAGCAGCAACCCCCAGACAAAGTATCAGTCATCAATCTCAGATGCCAAATTGTAGTCTGATCATAAATGAAAAAACATTAAACAAGAATTTTAAGTCAACCAGATATCATGTGGAACTTGCATACTTCTTCCCTTAGGAGTCAAGGAAATTACTTTATCACTGATTATTTTTTTTTAAACTATATTAGCAGTAAGACCAAAGTATGATGTTTTCATCACAGACTGTACTCGTTTTTTTAAAGAAGATAGGTCTCCAAGAAGAAAAGAGCCTTTCCACGTTGCTGGAGTATAGATGTGGGATATGAATAATGTCTTTGTGGCAATGAATGTACAGCGCCATGTAAAACACAGCTGATTAGTCACAGTGTGACAACCAAGTTGCATTGAACTGTGCTATGTGTTATGCAGTATTTTTCTTTCCATGTGGTCTTAGGCAAATACTTTCTTGTTTCTGTTATTGGTTAGACTGCCATAGATTTATCATGGATATTTATGGGGGAGCTGGAGGTTAAAGTACCTGAATTATTGTGGGTTAGCATGAAAGACAGGAAAGTTATTTAGTAGATATATTAATATCCTTTCAAAACAAAAAAGCCAGAAGACACAAACGATCTGCCAAAATACGTAAATCCTAATGCTGACCATGTTTTCCAATTAGTAAAGAGAAGGCTGCTGTTTCTCCACATCTCAAATGCTTCAAAATTCTGACACTACTGGAAACCAAAGCAAGGTAAGAGGTTAATTGTTGCATGAGCATCTGTGGTATCATTTCAACTCCAACTTTTACAGGGAATTTCACTGTTAAGTGATTTAATGGTTACTTAAGTAAAAAGATAGACCATTATTTACTACAGCCACTTCACTGTACTGCAGTTAAAACCTTCTAAAGCAGAAACTAGAGAATGTCTCTATGTAGTTATTTTGTTCTGCCTTGTTTGCCAACAAGGGAAAATAACCTTCATTCTGATCACAGAGCAGCTAATGCAGCGCACAAGAGAATCACTACAGCACAGCTTCCTACTGCTTACCCTTTTAGTAGAAATATTCTCCAGTTGCTCCTTTTCATGGATAAATTTATAAAAATGACTGGGACCATAAGAAACATGATCTTTTGTGACAATTTTTAAACTGTGAGAACGCATTGACTGGCAAAACAAAGTAGTAACAAATAAAAAGCTGAAAAAGATCAATGAATGCTATAAAAATAGTTGGAAACTTAATCTCTCAGTGGTTTTAGGGTTTTTTAAAAAGGTTATTTATAATGTTTGGTTTTATTTAGCATAAAACAAATCCAGGCAGGATTTTTATTCTACATTAAGTATTGTTCTTGCAATATTCTATTTATTATAGTCACAAGCTTCAAGGACAGTCCTGTTCCTGTGTTGCTATCATCACATGGAGCACAGTGGCATGGCAATGTAAAAGCTCTTCCATTGGATGAACTTGGAGATTTTAAGCAGGTAAAAGGCTTAGATTTTAATTGGTTCATTTTTATATATTATGCTATGTCAGACAGACAAAAGACAGAACATAATCCTCTGGGTATTTGAAACTCAACCAAGGTGCACACATAATGTTTTTGTCCTTATGGCTTGCATATTTGCTTTTGATAGCAAATTTCATTGGAAACGCATGAAATCCCTTGTATGAATAGAAACATGTACACTTACAGGTCCTCCCAGATGAGAATAAAGTATTAAAACAGAGATATTTTTCCAAGCTGCCCTGTGTTGCACAAAATAGCAAATGGGATGGAGGAAGAAAGCACCCCGAGATACACTTATAAGAGGAAGGACAAAGGGGAAAATCTTCCCACTAGAAACTGTTGCTGCTGAAGAGGTTTTTTTTCCTGCCTGTGAGGTAAGACAGCAGTTGTTAGTGGGTTTTACCACCAGGCTCTCCCTGCTTCCCATCTGGTGAAATTTCATCCATCTATGGGCCTGGATATGAAAGTGTGCTTTAGGGAATGCAGCGCGCTGCTCCTGGCTGCAGCAACAAGGTCACGGTGTGCCTGAAGGGCATCTCTGTTACTTAGGCTTTACAGGTACAACAAAAATCTTTATTCTTATAGGGAAGTTAAGGTGCATGTTGTAGATCTTGTAAGCTTCCTTTCTGTCCAGCAAGCTCCCAAGCATTAAAAATTACACATACCACTGCTACTCTTGTCTGGTTTCCTTTTGATTTTTCGGTTCTGCTTTTGTGGTTTGTTTTCTTTTCACCATGGGCGTTTGTCCATTTTCCAGTAGCTCAATTCCAAGTCTCAGGCAGCTGCTGTAATTGTTGCCAGGGAGAGGTTCAGTTAGTTACACATCAAAGGCCTAATTAGTCCTTTAACTGTTAGAGCTCACCTAGTTAGTGAAAAAGATTGAAACGATTCCCTCTCCTCTTGCCATTTCAAATAATTCTATTTGGAGTGCTGGCTTAAAAGCGGAGTGCTGGCTTAAAAGGGAAATTCTGTCTTCCTGAATTTAAATGAACTATTAGTCACTAATTCCCTTGAGTTAATAGCTGTTGAAAACATATGTAGCATATTCTTTACTTACCAGGAGATGTGATTTCTTGGATTAGACCATTCTAGATAGAGAAGAATGACATTTTAGCTTGAATTTCTGGTCATTTCCAACTTTGGAGTTGTGTTACATAATGACGAAGTGGTTTGACTCCTCTGGTTATTTAAGCATTTAATATTCTTAATTGCTGTACCCAAAAGAAGCTGATAGAAGATGAGATTGTAATTTGTCTGTCAGAATGCATTTCCTTTGCAGAAACCCTGTAGCAATGGTAAAAATTAGTGGTTTGCCTTGGGTGTTTCATCAAATGTGGTCAATTTAAGATGCAAAATCAGAATGGATCCTCTAATTCTTATAGCACACTGATGAGGTCAATTAACTAATATGATTTTTTGTCTATTTAATTGAAGAATTGTCTGTGTTAGAAGTGATGATGGTTTTTTTTATAGCCAGCACAGAAAATTTGAACTCACTTCTACAAGAAGTTTGAAGGTCATTGTAGCAACCGGTGAAAGAACTAAAATTACAATAGGAATGGATAGAGTTCTCTTACATTGATGGAATTCTGCTAAAATAATGACATTGTGCGATTTTTTTTTTTCAGTGTAAGTTAGCAAAATATGTCATGATACTGTGTTTTGCAAAGGAGAAACTGTGAAACATTAAGGTTAACAAAAGATTGACTGAATTACTAATATGCAGTAGCACTTATTGCTGATTATATAAGCTGTGTAGAAAGAAGGCTGAAGACTGAGATATGTTAGACTTGCAGTATTCTTTGAATCATCCTCGCAGAGTTACCACCTCCAATCTACTCACATGTTGTTCAGATTTAGCGTATGGACAGGAAACCCCCAAGCCTGATATATTCTACGCTGGTCATTGTTTAACACTTGTCTTTTCATTCCCATTGCGTACCCAGGCAAACAGACTTTAAATACCACTACATTTTTGAGTTTATACTTGGAATACTTGTTAATTTTGGTTTATATATTTGTTTGCATTAAGCAAATGATGTCAACTGAGATTATGAGTAGTCAGTGCCGCTAGAATTCATATGATGAGTGTAATGCAGTTTAATCTCAGTAAATTCTCTTTTCTGGGATAGAACTTGCCATAATTGTACTGTGGCCCTATACCAAATTGAGATTTGGGAACAGAAATGGAGTTTTATGATATACCAATAGGCTTAGTCAAAAGCCTACTAAATTTTTTCACCAAGAATAATGGACTCAGGCCAGGTGGTAAGGATAATTAAACACTTTTGCAGTAATAACTAAAAGATGTATCAACAAGACAGTTTCATGTAGGGTGTTGGGTGTTTTTTTAAGCATAGATGAAACATACTTTGTTCCGCAATAACATTAGGAAAAAAATAACCTCAAAGACGAAAGAGCATCTCCCTGGTGGAGTGGGACATTTCAGTCCCGCAGCTCAGGAAATTCTCTTTCCCATGCACAAAAAGGCTGAGGATCCAATACTGTTCTCTTACCTGCATGCTACCCGTTACAATTAAGGAAAGCAATTTGTATCTATAAAAAGTCTCATTAAATCAAACAGCATTCATTTCAGTACATAATAGTCTCATCAAAATCAATAGGATTGAGGGCTATAATCTCTGCGTCCAAGGGGAATCGTGTGTGCTGGTGCCTTCCCTGTCTTGGAAAGTCTCTGAACCTTTCTGCTCAACCCCGTAATATTGAAAAGAGCCTCTTGAAAACCTTGGTTGCTATACACTGAACTGCTTTGATTTTCCTTCTTTTCTGAAGTATTGTGAGATACTGTGTACCACTGTCCTTGGGATGCCTATTAATATCTATTATAATGGATATACTATTCCATTTCTCTTTCATGTCCGCATAAAGGTTTGCATCCTCTAAGAAATATAATTACCGTGCATTTTCTTTAATGTTTTTCACTTATGAAAAAAGAAACCCTCAGTAAATGGCACATCTTCTGATGTAATTATTCAGCAATGTAGCTTAAATCTCTGACGCTTCCATTTTCCATATCTTTTCTCAGTCTGATTAACATACACAATGAAAGTATTTATCAGTGTGGTTGAAAGAACAAAGTGCAGCTGTATGCTACCAAATCTAATGAAAGACATCTCGCTGTCTATGGAGGTTGGTTTGAATTTTCCATTCTGCCTTGTTATTGAGAGTATCCTTTCTGACTGATTATGACAGTTGAAAATATAGCAGCAGATAGTCTGAAGGAAAAAACCGAACAACCTAAATCATTAGAAATGCAAATTATTTTATATTACTATACAGTTGCAGTGAACTACAAGCTTACTGGAGTAAACATAACAATAACTTATTTTCACAATATCCTGCACTGACTTACAGTTTAAGGAATTGTTCACAAAATGGGAACTGATGATTATCCAGCCGAGGCCAGCAATTTATTTATTAATACAATCAAGCATCAATAATAACACTTGAGGGCGTCATGCAAATGTTATATTTGAGTTATGCTTATAATCTGATTAGGAATTACTCAAGGGACATCACATTATTAACTAGTCCTTTTTAGGCTTTTAGCAGGAGCCTTTACTTTCTTTCCTTTTTCTGTGGATAAGTACAGGGTGTTGTTTTTTTAAAAGTCACTTTGATGTATCTGACTACGTCTTTCACTATATAATCATGCTTTTTGTTATAGAAGGGTTATAAACCATTTTGTCAATTACCTCTGAGAGTTAGCAATTGGTATACTCATAAGAATAAAAGGGATAGTCTTTCTTTTAGAAGACTTGATTTCAGTCTTGTGAACAGGAATTGTGTCTGTGACATCCCCCTCCCCCATAAACAGTCTAACTGCATCAGCCATTGTGGTGATCAAGATCCTTTCACTTCAAAGTGTTTAAACCATCTCATCAAATATACACTAAGAATAGAAATGATGAACAGCCAGTCTCTCATTTTTCTGATTTTTTTTTTTCCTTCCTGTTTTCCTTTCAAGTTTTGAAGTCTTTGGCCATGGGGATAATTAGCCTGCTCTTGGGATGGAGTCTTTCCTCTGGCTGTCAGCTTGAACAAGCGCCTGAAGATAATTTGCAAATTGAAAGTTGGTTTATGACTGAAAGAATAAATGCAGTCAAACAAGGAAATTTGCTGCCTATGACCTCTACTATTTAAGTCTTTTTTCCGTGTAATGCCAGGTGTGTCATATCCACATTCACCTTGCTTTTCCCCTTCCACTTTAAAAAAAGAGTTATTTTCATCATCAACCTGAGTGAAAGAACATTTATGATTTTCAGAGAACATGAAGCAACTGGGAATGACAGAAGGAATAAAGATAAACAAGAGAAGGAAGGAGATAGAATAACAAATCTAGATGTATCCTTCTGTACAGGGTTTCCCACATCACGGTGTTGGTGATGACTGAAAGTATTGGAAAGTCTTAAGGAAATGACATCAAGAAAGTAGTGTTGCTGATGTCTGTTCACAGCCCCTTTGCATTAGATAAACCTTTTTTTTCCTCTTGATATTTTTCACATACTAAAAATTTTTTTATTTTTATAAGAGGCAAATACTGATTGTGGGAAGGAGTTCTTTTTCAATTTGCCACACACAAAGATTAAAAAAAAGGTGGGGCAAGGTATATTTAAAGCACCAACGTTAAGGCGCTTAGCTTTGGTGTCTGAGTGAAGAGGCTAAGCTCTCTAAAATCCGTAAGCAGACATATGATAGCAGTCTATAAAATCATTAGCAACATGCAAAGAATGGATGGAGACTAGTTGTTGCTGTCTTCTCCAACAATAGTAACCGGAGGCCATCAGAGGAAGCCAGGATGGGAGAGGTTCAAAACAAACAAAATGAGCAGAAGGATTAAGGGGTAGCAGGCCTGTGATCTCCTTGACAAGGAACAATGCCAGTGCCAAAAGTTCAAATCAGTTCTAAGGCAAATTAGACACATTCATTTGAAGTTTTTGTATGAAAGACTGTTTTAGTAGTAAAATGAAATTATACTCTCTCTTAAAAGAAACCCTAAGTGATTCTGGCTATTTTTACCAGTTAGGATGAAAGAAAAAAGATTACTTAGTAATTTAGGAATTTCCACTCTGACAATTCTCAGAAAGACGGCAAGGTGTTAGCAGCTTTGCAAGCAGACTTTGTCTTTTGAAGTGTGATTCAGTTTTGGATGAAGGTCCTCATAAACTGACAACAAATGAGATCATAAGAATCTAAATACAGAATAATAACTAGTAGGAATAATGGTATGTGTAGTTTTTGGTAGCGTCCCACTCAGCATCCTGGTCACGCTGCACAGAGGAGTAGTTTCACTAGACTTTCACATAAATAATTTTACAGGTAAGCATCTTCTTTTCTGCAGCACTTATTTTGTTCTCCAACCTGCCAGCCTATTTCTTTCATGTAAGCATCAGATCAAACCAAATGTGGAAAGCAAGCACTGACTAATGTCTTTCCTCTGTGTTTTTAATGTGGGAACAGTCTCCATAAAGAAGATACATTTACTCCTTAACTCGTAGTAAAACATTACAGCTAGCTACATGCTCCATTTGCCTATTGCAAGATTTTAAGTTAGTTTGGCATACAAAACTAACATGTCACTCCAGCTTCTTTAAGCCTTCCAAAAATCCCTCATACAGCAAGTAAATGTAGTTTTGCATAAAATGCATAGTGAATATGAGTGAATTTTTCTCTTCATTTGCTTTCTTCTTTTGTAGTTGGTGTACATTATATCAGAGGATTCAGGTTTGGGTGGTTTCTCTTCATACAAAGATATGATTATCCTCTTAAAGTGAAAATATTTTAAAATTAAACATCATACCAAATAATTTTACAGACGAAAAGCCATGAAAGAATTTCTAAATTCTGCATATTTCTCGTGTGTAGAGTTATTGGGTCAGATGAGTGCTAAATTATAGCAATAGGAATGTGATGATCATTAGATATACAGCCATGACTACAAATGGAATGTTTTTTTAGCCTTTAAAATACCCACGGGTCAAGCAAATGCATAAGAAATGTAATAGTTAAGTAGAGACTGTAGACAAACAATTTAAGATTAAAAATGTAAGATATGTCCATCAATATGGCTTCATGGGAAGTATTTTTGGCAAACAAATTTTATCCATTTCATAGAAATACAGGTTTGATTGATAAAAACAGCTATGTTGAGTACTAAATTTTGTTTTAACAGAATTTAATATCACATGACCTACTAACGTGAGCCACGTCAGTCAATTGCATTATGTAGACTTAACAAGGGTGCATGTTAGTTTGACTCACTGACCATTTTTAAAATGTAGTTGTCAACAGAGACTTATTTAATGAGCAAGGTTTTTATTAACAGAGACCGTCAGGAATTTCTTCCATTTATGGTATTTGACATTTTTTCCAACACTATAAATGTTAAAATCTTTGTGAATATGGTTTGCTGATGAGACAAAGGCTGATGATTCAGAAGATAATGAGGGCATGTTATGGCTGTTAAATGATTTGAACAACAATTTTGTCGGAATCCAGAAAAATGCATTATAAAATCCACCAAAGACAAAAAAATACAAACAGGATCAGGGAGAGGATGCAGGTTAATATTGCAGCATGGAAGACTTCTGTGAGGTAGAAACAGAACTAGGATGTAATGATGGCACCAGCATGAACATGAGATGTCTGTAGAGTTTTGTGGGTTGAAAGGTTAATATAGTCCTTTGATATCCAAAAAGAAAGGGCTTATTGAAGTGCTCTTTCCTCTTGTTAAAAACACTACAAATCTGTAATGTTAATTCTTGTTTTATCAATTCTCAGAGAACTTTCAGATAGCAGAAAAGGATGTCACAGAAGTGAAATAGACTTTCAATGGGAAGTCCTGACTTAGAGCCAATACATAGTACAGTTTCAGTACAACGTGGTTGTCTGACCATGTTTGGTATGCTGACAGGATCAAACCCACAAGGCACGATGGATTTTCCCTTTGAAACAAGATGGATTAGGAGATGTAGGCTTGGACCCCTTTGGTTTTTCCTTTACTTACAGCCTGTAAATTCTAAGATTACTACAATATTTTTTATGGAGGAAATTTAAAGTACCAATAATCATCAGTATTTCCAGTTGATGTACAGGTCATGTCTAGAGCACTTAGTCTAGAATGGTGTGAGGAGGAAAGATTACTCTTTCTGCCATAGGTGCCATATATATTTTGTGGCCATAGATCAATCGGAGCAGCTCTTTGAGCTTACTGACTTTGAATAAAACAGATAGGAATGTTATGTGGAGAGTTGTGGATAAACTTGTTATAATAGGACCTGAGCATTTCCCATTGTAGTAAATCCATTTATTCATTTAGCAATCTAAATTTCTATTTAGATATCTGATTTGGGGAATGCAAATCATTAAAGTTTTCCTTTGGCATATTGGGTATCAAATGGTACTTTCAGGTTCTGGTAAAAAAGTCTAAAAATACGAGGGTCTAAGGATAGTGGTACTGTAGATAGGAGTCAAGAGAGAATGCAGTTTGGATTACGTGCGTACTCCTCCCCTTGTTCTTAATGGCTGGAATCAATATGGAGTTATACAAAATGGTGGGCTACCTCTTTACTGCCTGATCCTGGTCTGAGGAGTGCAGATTAATGTCAGTCAGGGTCACTTCTTGGCATCAATATCCCCTAAGCATGCTGTGGTCTAGTGCTTTCACAGAGTTTCAAAACCCGCCAATACTTAGCCCTGTTAGCTCTTAATATGCCATGGTGCAATCCGTGTGTAAATACCTGATAACAAACCCAAGATACTTTATAACAGTTTCATTTTGCTTATCAGACTGTAAGTTGCGTGTGTTGGGGTAAAATATGGACGGTATTTGTGGAAGAGAAACTGTGATCGGAAAGGGAGCCCCTAAAGCACTTCTAAACACCCCTAAGGCATTGTAGGCTTGGGAATAGCGCTCCCCTACACTAGGGCCCAATTTACAACTTTTGGGGGTTTATTGTAAATTTAAATTGCATATAACACCCCAAATATATCTTTTCTTTCTCATTGTAATCTTCCTGTTTCTGGCAGCGTTAATAAAATACCAATTTCATTTAACTGCTTAGGCACATGGCTACTGGGAACTCTCAGTGGAGAAGGAGCTGAAGTTTTCTGAGTGCTTGCAGTATACTTGACATACTAGCAATATCTGCTGAGTTATGTTCTATATAATTTTTTGAATCATGTTCCACAGCACTCAGCAATATCTGTCATATGCTTTGTATCTATGTCACAGTTATTGCTGACTTCAAATGAGTAATACTTAGTTAAGTTTCTTTGAGAAATTCAGGTGAAAAACCCCAAAAGATTCACACTGTAGCAAAGTTTAATCTTCTACAGATGAGTCATTATTTTTTATGGAACTTTAATGAACAACAGCAAGGACATATAAGTTGTAACTGAGTTTACAAAGAAGGATAGTATTATAATTCCTTTTTCTGCGCTCATGTAAAATGTTGCTGACTTCCACGGATAGGCTTTTTCTTTCTTAATCAAACTAAAGAAACATTGGTTTTATATAAAAGAGATTTCAAAATAACTTTCACTATATGTTAATGTCAAAAAAATTACTTGTGAAAGCAGTCATTTAAAACACAATAGGCTTTAAACAATAGCAATCGTGCATAGTATTCAATGATCAGTTAGCTTCAAAGAGCAGAAATCAAAGATCTTCAAATAATTAGAAACTAGAAGTGAAAAAGGTCTGTTTAGGTCACATTTTCTTTCTCTGCGCATAAATTCTTCAACTTCAGTATCTTTATTAGCTGCAAATATTCTGTTTCCTGGGAGATTTTTACCTTAGCCACCCTTTACCTTTGTGTGCCAGCCTTCCCATGTTTTTGAATGTACAGCATTTTTGTCTGGGAGGTTGAAAACAGCTGAGAATGTTTGGCTTTTACCTTTATCCACCACCTCTGCGTACCTTACCGCGTAAAAGGTTCCCGATTTCTCTGCTATACCACTATACCTATCTGCCAGTCTTCTTTACAGCAAAGGACAAAATGAAAATGTAAAGCTACAGCATTTTAAATTTCGTAGAGATTATTTTCCTTTATCATACGTATAATTTCTGGTAGATTTATTTGGGCCCATATTTAGATCTCTATATCTAGTACTCTTTTAACACTCACAGGCAAAGTTGAAATATTTCAGGAGTTGGATGTGAAATACTATGTTCATTGTTTGGATTACTTCATATATACTACATTCTTTGCTGAAGAAGAGGAGATTTAATGATGCAGGTTCTAATTCTTGCTGATGTCTGGGTACCTCTCAACGGAGCAGCAAATCCTCAGTTTCCTAGATGCCAGCCCTCTGACCTTGATAGTAAGAGTTTGCTTGGATTAAGTTGCGTCATGCTTCACACGAGCAAACCGAGTTCATTGCACATTGCAATGTAACATAGAGATAGCTGAGCCAAATTAAAAAATAGCAGAGAGGTCAAGTACAGCAGCATTAGGCTTCAGGTAGACTACATTATAGCCTAAAGTCTCAAAGTGGTCCCTCCAAAGTCAGTAGAATGTTTTTTCTTATTAACATAGTGGTTAGCACATCATGATTATTCTGTTTGAAACACTGAAGTATTGCTATTGCTTTAAGCAAGAAGTCCAAGAGTCCGAGCACAAGACACTTTTAGGATAGCTAACACAAGAGTGAAAACGTGATTCCTTATCACTGTGGTGTTCTTGCTGAGGACCAGACATTGATGAGAGCAGCCCCCCAGCTTCGGGCAGTTGTGATGTGGTGTATGAGCTGGCAGAATTGAGTGCGCTGTGAGCATACACCTCTCTGCGTGGGGCAGGGATATAGGATGAATGGGCTTCGCTTGCTTCTGCTGGCTTTTTGTCAGAGGAGCTTCCCTCTCCCTGGAGAACTGTCAGCACCCAAATCTAGAGGAGTTTTGTCGCTTTGCATTGCTGATCCACCTGGTGGTGCCTTTACAGTGTGAGTTATTTCATTTTCTGCATTAACTCAGTCTCCAATTTAAAAACACTTCTAAGCTGGTGCCAGTGCAGCTCCTGAGCTGAGAGTGCTTGTCTGTCATTGGTAAAACCTGACAAGAACAGCTGTTCTGAGATATTCTGAATTTCTTTTGCTAGTTAGAAATTCCTTACCTCTTAAACATACTTCACCTTTTCTGTGAACCTAAAATGATAGGAGTACATTAATTTAAAGGTGCTCACAAAGATATCATGCCTTTTATATTAAAACCGACAAAACCAAACAGTGTGAATGGAATGCTCTATAGCTGTCTGGTTATACTTAATGTAACATATTGGGCTTATCAGCTCTCATTTGGCTTGTGACAACAACTAGATTAATTAGCGTAATGGTGCTGTATTGAAGGAGCTGTGAATTATTTGGGCTGTGGAAAGTTAATGCTATTTGTATTAGTATTGGGATTAGGAAGACTGTGTCAGAATGACTAATAGGAAACTAGGCCATGAGATTTTGTGCAAGAGCCCTTCGACAAATTTAGCGGTTTCGTCCTTTTTACTATCCATGCATACGGGCATCCCATTCCATACTGTAAGCAGGGTTACAGATCTGATACAGCCTTGGTGTTCCTGCGTGTTTCACTAAATATTTTGAAGCAGTACCCTGTGAAGATGGAATGTTCCAAGTGTAAATGGGAGCTCGAAAACAACTAAAAATGACTGGGGACGTGCCTCAGGCTCCCAGGCCTTGTTTTTAAATGAAAAATATAGAGTGAGACTCCCAGATATCCTTTTCTTTCATGTTCCGTGCTTAGGGCCATAGCAACTAAAAAGCCTTGCTGCACTGAGACTTGAGATAAGCTGAGGGAATATTAAATAAGCCAGTATGCAGAGATCACTGGAAGTAGGTAGGAGTTTGAAAGCTCCAGTTTATAAAAGTAACTAGGAAATTGTGCTAGTAGCTAAAAGATCAAACATTCAACTTATCAAAGGTTACGTTTGAAGTTTTGGGAAACAAAATAAAGAAATTCCTTGTTCTATTTCAGTGACTTCTGTGGCATATTTTCTTTGGCCATTGCACTTTCCTTAATTACAGCTGATTTTTGTGGGGGTAATTTTTAGCAGTGCTGCATCATACAAGATGATTCCACAGTAAATGTTCTGCAAACAGTGTGTTAAATTGATTTCTTGTTCCTACTTGAGGTTGATTAAATGTAAATTTCAGGTTCTTTATCTAGTAGTTGTTGGCTTTGTGCCTTGGCTCAGGGTAGTGTGTTTCTTCTAAAACACGCTTCAGCTAAAAACACCAGTCTTTCTTAGTCCTCTGTATTCGTGTTGAGAAAAATATTTTTCTTGCTGGAGAAAAGCAGTAACTTTATTGCATCATGGATTTTTTCATATGGTATATGACACCTAACAACTCTGTGCCTCAAACCAGCTTTAACGTTGTGCTGCCGATCTAGAATACAGGCTTCAAATGAGTTTCCAGGCAAGAGCTGCACAGGATTAATGAAAATTAATTATATATTCTTCCTCATTTTGGCAATTGTGATTGAGTATTTTTTCCCCATTTTGAGGGAGCATTAAAAACATAAGTCTATAGAGAATGAGACCTTTATGGGCTTTCTTGTGAAAATCACATTCATTTGAGAAAGAATAGGAGATTTTCTTTGAAGTGGAACCAAAACCACTGAAAAACAGGACTATTTCTACTCAGCAAAATGCTAAACATTTCCCTGTTTATTTATAGGTCAGGTCTGAAGGAGTCTTGGAAGCCAGGGAACTTTCCTCTGGCTACATCCCTAATTTGTCCAGCAGCTAAACTCGGCTTGTCTGTCTGCACTGTGAATAGTTGGATTTCAGTGGGATTATTTATAGTACATAAAGTTAAATCATGAGTGAGCTTTGCAGGATTGAGACCTTCAGAGGCAACTGGCAGATTTAAAATGCATTATTCCAAAATGCGCTGAAGAGTTCTTCATGTTATGCTAAGTGTGCTTTATTACACCAAACTAATCTCCTAGTTATAACTAATCTCTTAGAGCTTGATTCTGTTCATCCTCATTTCAGTAAGCGCAAAATCATTGCCTGAATCAAGTTAGGGTGTTTGGCTTTTTTATTCCTTCATCCTTAATTATTACGTAACCTTTAATACAGGGTTTACAGAATAGAGAGGTAGGTCCAGCGTATAAATTGGATTACTCCTCCTGAAACTGGTGGAGTTACAGCTGTTTGCAGTGACTAAGAATCCGTTCCATAAACTTCACTGAAAGGCTTTCTGTAATCCAGCAGTATAATTAGACAGAAAGAGTTATTTTCAAGGGTTGTTACTACCTGAAAATGAATACTCACCAGGGCACCATTAACGTAATAGCAAAGTCATTTCTCGAGGACACTGAAAAACCAAACACTCTGCACTGTTTGTGTTGCTCAATAGGACAGTTGACATATTGTTTGTCTCCTGTGTGATTTGCGTAGTAAAACTGGCCTATTAACTATAACAACTTGTACATATTTCCCTAATCAAAAAATGAAACTGATGTCTCTGGCAACAGTTAACTGTACACCTAGCAAATACTCATGCCTTTTGATAGTGAGAGCACTTTTCAATGTGCAGCGAGAACTTTACAAAAACATATAAACAGCAAAACAATTTGTATTTGTAGATAAAAAGAAACATCACTTATACTGAATAAACTAGAGAAAGCTGAGCGTATATCTTTTAATACAGTTCATCAGCAGTACATTAAGGAGCAGACCTAAAGCCTTATGAAAATGGAAAGAGGCCTCCTAGCAACGAGGAGAGGTGCACTGCTGGACCTTGTGCTGAAAAACAAAGAAGGACTAGTTAGGGATGTGAAGGTTGGGGGTAGTCTTGGCTGCAGTGACCACGAGATGGTGGAGTTCAGGATCCTGCTTGGAAGAAGCAGGGTAAAAAGTAGAATTACAGCCCTGGACTTCAGGAGACCTGACTTTGGCCTCTTCAAAGATCTATTTGGAGGAATCCCATGTGTTAAGGCTCTAGAAGAAAGGGGGGTGCAAAAGAGCTGGTTAATATTCAAGCACCACTTCCTCCAAGCTCAAGATCAGTGCATCCCTAGGAGTAAGAAATAAGGTGAAGGAGGCAGGAGACCTGCATGGATGAGCAAGGAGCTTCTGGAAAAACTCCAATGGAAGAAGGAAGTTTACAGAATGTGGGAAAAGGGACTGGCCGCTTGGGAGGAATATAGGAATGTTGTCAGAGTATGCAGGGATGCAACAAGGAAGGCTAAGGCCCGCTTGGAATTAAACCTGGCAAGGGATGTCAAGGACAATAAGAAGGGCTTCTTCAAGTGCATCAGTAGTAAAAAGACCAGGGTCCACCGCCGAACGAGGTAGGTGCCCTAGTGATGGAGGATGCAGAGAAGGTGGAGTTACTGAATGCCTTCTTTGCTGCCTTTGCTGCTAAGGCCGGCCCTCAGGAATCCCAGACCCTGGAGATAAGAGAGAGAGAGCCTGGAGAAAGGACAACTCTCCCTTGGTTGCGGAGGATCAGGTTAGAGATCATTTAGGCAAACTTGACACCCACAAATCCATGGGGATAAAGATGATCAAGAAACTGGAGCACCTCTCTTATGAGGAAAGGCTGAGAGACGTGGGTCTGTTTAGCCTGGAGAAGAGAAGACTGTGAGAGGATCTCCTCAATGCTTATCAATATCTAAAGGGTGGATGTCAAGAGGATGGGGCCAGACTCTTTTCAGTGGTGCCCAGCGACAGGACAAGGGGCAACGGGCACAAACTGGAATGCAGGAAATCCTCTCTGAACATAAAGAAAAATTTCTTTATTTGATGGTGAAGGAGCACTGGCACAGGCTGCCCAGAGAGGCTGTGGAGTCCCCTTCTCTGGAGATACTGAAACCCACCTGGATGCATTCCTGTCTGGCCTGCTCTAGGTGAACCTGCTTTGGCAGAAGGGTTGGACTAGGTGATCTCGGAAGGTCCCTTCCAACCCCTACCATTCTGTGATTCCGTGATTCTTGACTTCAGCAAGGCCTTGATTGATCCTGTTACCCTTAAAGTGTGCAGGCTTTCATGGGGGAAAGGAACAACACATATAATATCCAGGCATACACAAAATCACAGTGCCAGCTACATTGTTCCCATGGGGCAGTCCCACTAATATGATCAGATGAATGCAGACGTGGAATCAGGCTTCAGATAACTGCTCATGTCCTGGCAATGACTGCAGGATTGTTTGTGATCTATAGACAAAGCCTGTAGCAAAGACGAGGCACAGACACATCAAAAAGTGTCATGAGAGGCACCATGGCTCAGATGCATGAAATACCTTCTACGATCATGCAGTCTGCTGCTAAGCTTTGCGTGACGGCAGTGAGGAGAGTAAGAAGAGGCAGCAACTCTTCTCCATGTCCCATATTTGTGGAAGCTGTAAGCATCCTCTTTGCCTGCCTTGGCAGGCAGGGTCACAGTCTGCCAGGCACTGATGAGTGCTGGTTGCCCTGGTCAGTGGCGAAGTCAGCATTGAGAGCAGCAGAGCCGGCTCCTCCTGCCTCCGTCCTGTTCCATCTTGCTGCTGAGGTTAGGGCAAGGGTAGTCCCCAAGCGTTAAAAGTCTCCCTGGGCCTTTTACAGGCCTTGAGATGTGTGGAAACGAAGTAAGTCCTCTCCAAGGTGTTCCTTACTGCTGCAGGCTTGCTGGCTAAGACTTCACATCTCTCCTTGGCAAGAAATTGGGTATTACTCATATCTATGAAGGTCTAGCCACTTTTTTCCTAAAAATCCTAGAAAGACCTCTTTATTTGTTGGTAAATATAAGAAAGTGTTTTCTTGTGATAGATCATGTCAGTCACCGCTACATGACAGGCAGAATCACTGTCAGCTCTCGTATATCTGTGGTTATCAGATCTACGCAGAGAGTGTGGGGCTGTTACAGCTCAGAGTGAAAGATGAGCCCTGCACGCTCTCCTCCCATCCCCTCCTCTACCTGGGGACTGTTCGCACTTACCCCTCACCCCAGCACAGCGGTCTGCTCAGACAGGGTACAGAGACACCCCAGCGGCAGAGCAGCTGCTAGGAAGAATATTACAGCAGCGAGGTCTGCGGCTTTCTGTACAGATATGACTGTTGTTGCAACACATCTCATTTTACATGCACAAAATGTTTTATGCCTGTACTTAAAATAGTTGCTCAAGTATTAAGACATCTGTTTTACATCTGTTGTGCATAGGAATGCAAACACTGGTCTTTAAAGGTAATTTTTACTAATGCGTTCACTATTTCAGATTCCCCTGTCTTGATGTATCATCAGGGTGATACATCCAATGCCATCAGCACACCATGTTTCAAAGCAAATTATAGTATGTTGGTAGTGTGAAGCTTAAGACGTGCTTTGTTAAAAGCCAGCTTTTATCTGAGAGACAGGTTTGTCTCTCTAACATCACAGACTATTTACACTGAATAAAAATAATTGTGCCTCTGAAAGTTATCTGGCCAAATTAATACTGTCAGTTTCTAGGAAGCTGTATTAGGACATTTTGGTTTATTTAATGTTTCTCCATGCTAAGCTTTAATACCGTTTTGTCCCACTTTATGTATTTATGCTTTTGCAATGTTTATAACTTGACCACTGAGGGCTAATCTGGTGCATAATGTATAAAGTGAAAATATTTTCATGTCATCCATTTTTATCCTAATTTGAATTCTAAAATAGCTGTTGAGCTGGTTAAATGATGGCTTATTAGTATTTCTATATTTGCTAAGTACAAGTTGGAACTTTCTATTTAGAAGTTACCCCAGTCTCCTAATGCAACTGTTTGTAATATTTTTAATCACAGATTAATTCTTCCAAGAGATACAAAGAAGCAAATACCGAGGACATGTATGCTCTCTAAGTACAGAAAAGTTATGGTACTGAGATGAATGATACGAACAGAATTATTTTATGCAACAAAATGATCAAAGAGAAACTTCTGGTAAAATATCAGTTGATAGAAATTTGTGCTGAGCTGAAAAAATTCTGCACTTTTGAGAAGTCTACAGAGAACCACTTTTAAATGTGAATTAATATAGCACTGCCAGCCTTAAAAGCTAAAACTGGAGAGAAAAAAAAAGAGAATATATCAAGGTATCAGATGCCAGAGCTGTGAGAAGATGAAATGTTTTCTTCATTGTTGGATTATAAAAGTGAAACTTGGTAGTCATTTGACTGACTGGATCATAAGATATTATTATTAGGTATAACGATTGCACTAAATCCTACTACTCATTTCCCACGTCTTTCTCCCTGGGAGTATAAGTGCTCAAAACTTTGTGGGGAAAAAGAAAATAAATTCTTTTTCAGGAAAACTCCCCAGTTTTCTCTCATCCAATGGGTACTCAAATGGTTACTAATGGAAAAAAAGCGTGAAAACATGATTTCTGTGCTTGGAAATCCTGAGGAACCTTATGCTACATATTTATTTAGGAGAATTGGAATACTTTCAAAGGCAGAGACCTCTGACATTATTAATACTACTAATTAAATCTTCCTGTCAGGAAGGTTCTCAAAGCTAATTTAGAAGGACCTCTAGGATTTGCTAGCGCTGTGCCTGCTGTGTAGCTGTGCCAGGATGGGTACTCGTTAGCGGTGGTGTTGTCTTGTACTCATTTAGCAAGGACTGCAGGGTCCAACAGCAGTCTGAGGCTTTGTTTTCCTTCTTTCTACCTAGCCTGACCTGTACAAAATATGAACAGATATTTTGCTATAAAATATTTTGAAAGTACAACCCTTTTTATGACTTTATGATATGTTAATGAGAAAATGGAGGGAGGAGACAGATTTCAGAACTTTTAATAAGACTTCCTAGGCATTTGTACGCTTTGGTAGAAGAGTCATCTTTTCAGCACCTTCTGTTTGCATAAATGGGCTAATGCGAACTGAGAGAAAGCCTGTTATAGATCCTCAGTGAGCAGCCCTTGCAAAGATCTGTAAAGTTGCAGAGAGCTTGCAAATCTTTGTTCTTTGGGCATCTGCACCAGGGCCTGGGAAAGAGCTGAGACCGTCCATATCAGTGCGCGACGATGCTGCCTGCTTCCTTCCTTTGTCTTCTCGTGTTACTATAGTTGCAGGTAATTGGTTTCGTGCGAGAGGCCTCCTGTGTAATCTCAGTAGCTGCTCTGTTACCTCTTTTTTCCTGTGGCACAGTGATCCTTTCCACAAACACCCACATCTTGATATTAATTTTCAAAGTCACAAGGATCTGATAGGCTGAAAGTGCATGGTTTGCAGTAGCCTGTTTTGGAACACTCTCCTGGCTGCTTTTTCTGTTTCTAACTATACCATGGGGAAGAGCTTGCAGCTTGACATGACCATGATACGATAATAATATATTCCCTTAAATCATTGTTTACTGCTTGTATTACCTTTATTTTTTTTTTAATTATTTTATTTTTTTAAAGAGAGACAACAAAAGTAAAGGAGGTTTCTTTTAAGGGGAAAAAAAAACCAGTTATATGATGGGAAGAAGGATTTTGGGCTTGTGCAAGACTTAAGAAGAACACTTAAGTAGTCTTCACCCTCGAGTGAGGAACAGCAGAAAGAATAAAAGTCAAGATTTTCCATGCAGTGAGTGTTTATATGCTTAACAGTATTCAGCTTCATAAGCTGTAACAGAAACTTCTTTTGGTAGGTCTTTCATCTCTGTAAACAGCTTACTGCAGCCATCACAGTTAATTTGATTAGTGGCACTCAGACATAAACCCAGTGAAACAGCAGCTTAAGAGCACTTTTGCAACCAGCAACTATATGGGGAATTCTAATCTTTGTCAGAGCTGCACAGGAGGACAGCTACTTCTCTCACATTTCTGAATGTTTTTAAACTATTTTGAACACTTATATGCTTCAGGGAATGACATATAAAGAGTGAGAAAGATTATCACCTGACAAAGCTTTCTTGAATTAGGTCACTGCAGGCTGTTTCATTTAACAGTTGTTCCTTTTCCTATGTGCTAAAAATCAAGCTTTCCATCTCCACTCTTGCATAAGATAGGGCAGTGTTTCTTGATGTGTGAACACAGTGGATGCATGACTGTGGTGTCAGAGAAGGAAGGGTAATACCTTTCTCAAATACCCTTGGAAGGAAGGAAGGAAGGACAGGATCCATAACTCGTATAACAGTTGGATTCTGCGTGTGTCCCAGGATTGTGCTGTATTGCTCCCATAAATTGTCTTCCCAAGACTATCAATAGTGAACATGTCTTTATTTCCCTGTTCTCAGGCTGGATAACCATGGTGTATATGCTTGCAGAATTGATGAAATTCCCGGATTGTTTGGGTCCTGCAGATTTTTAGATGGAAAATATGAAAGGCAAACTATTGTGGCAGAAAAGGAAGGGGGAAAGCTGCAGGCTTTGACAGCTCATTAGGGGAGTTTTTTAGTGTACAAAGATTTGAGCAATCGGTTTCCATGTTTGATACACAGGTGGCAAAGGAAAATGCTGTACCTTGGAGAGGATACACTTCCCCTCTCTCCTCTGTTGGGGAAGTACAGACATAACATTCATTTCAAAGGCTGTACCTGATCATATCTTGATACTGTAAAACTGAGTGGAATTATCTCTTATCTTAATATCTCTGCTTACAGAAAATAATAGTGTAAGGTTTTGATAATCACTGGTTAAGTGTGGCTGCCAAAATGATCAACAGTGAAACAGTTGAAGCGAAGGTATTTAAGCACTGCCACTTGGTTTTACAGTTAACACCCGCTGAGAAAAAAATCAGGCTGCTAGCATTAGTTGCTTTCAAAGTGGAAAAAAGTGCATATATTTAAATAGAAGTTTAACTTCCATAAGTCGTTGACTTGGCAAATTTTAGGAAAGAGAAAACTAAGCAGCAGTTTATGTGACCAGATAATCACGTCTTCCCTATAAGATTTGAATTACAGATGCTGCAGAGGCTCTTGGCCCATGCAGGTTTAATAAGCACTAAGACATCTTCTAGGAACCGTGTGTGTCTGAGAAAGGATACATGCCATGCCATTATAGGTGGCACTGTTTCTGATCAATAATTTTGATCTGCAAGTTTTCTGGTGTTGTGGGGTTTTTTTGTTTGTTTGTGGCTTTGGTTTTTTTTCTTACAACAAGTCCTTTCCCTAAATACTTAGAACTGACTTAAAAATGTTATGCATTTGATTGCAGACATATCAGTACTTCTCTCAGTCTCATATGAAGGCAAGCATAGTGCTCCCAATGTAATATTAACCAAACTGGTTAATACACTCAAAAATTAGGGCAAACTTTCTTCTGGTAGTATGAAGACTATGTGGTTGTGTAAAATGGTTGTTTGAACCTTCTCTTCACTAGTGCTGTACAGTAAGACTAAGCCATGGCTGCCAGCTTAGGAAGGAATGTAGAGCTTGCCAGCTGTTTTTCCCTACCGAAAGTCATTTGGATCAAGGTATTTTATCTAAATATATTCAGAGTACTTTATCTAAATATATTCAGGGTACATATGAAATATGTTTTGGATATGTCCACCTATTTATTTTAGATAAACAGGAGCTTTGAAAATTCCAGCTGTTTTGCACATAACATGACAGCAGCAGTCAGGCGACAGAATGTCACTACAAAACTGAATAGAGTTTTGTTTTGCACACAACGTGCCAGCAGCAGTCAGGCGACAGAATGTCACTGCAAAACTGAATAGAGTTTCTTTAAACAAACTACTCAAACACTCAGATCAGCTACACCTTATCAGCTGTCTAGCAACCCACGAACTATCCCACCCCTCCCTGGGAAAATGTGGGAAAGCAGGAGTGTCTGGAAGGATGATAAATTGAGATCTGATAAACAAAGGTGGGACGAGACTTTCAGAACTGGCCATGCTTTTTGAGGAGTGCCATGTTCTATTGAAACATATGTGGATTTACACTAGTTTATTATATTGTAGTGAAACAAATAATTCAGTCCTAGAATCAATTTGCAGTTAAACAAAGACAGATTGTTGTATTATATTGGCCAATGATGGCTACTGTATATATTTGGATTCTGCTATTCAGCTTGGTTTCAGGGGCCTGAACAAATGACGGGGAAGTAATGTAAAATTGCATGGCTCGAAGGACTGCTTAATAGGATACAGAGCCTCTTATCTCTAAGTAGTCTGTGTGGGCTTAATAGGGCCCAAATGTTGTGACAAACACTTATGCAGACACTAGAGCACAGTGTCCTGATTTTTTTTTAAAGGGCTACATACTCCAGTCCTACTGACGTCAATGGAACTGTGAACGTCTCAGCTTCTTATAAATGACTTAGTGCGCACTGAAAAACTAATTTACATCACCCAGTTCTTAACTCTTACAGAGCTTCATGTAAGTAAAGACAACAGTATATATTTTAGTCAGCTCTAAAATTCACAAGAATCCACTTAGTACCAAAAGGATTCTTGCTTGTTTGAGCAATTACCTCTTTCCAAACTGCTTCACATTGTTGGCACAAGTAGTTGGTTCTGCTTCTTGGGAGAAAGATAAAATAACCGTTTCAGTGTGTTTCTTGCACCACCTATGTTACTTGTTGTTTGTGTATATTGGTGATACCACTAGATGCAAAAGTATTGAAATCCAAAAAGGAAGTGTCAAAAACTCCTGTGAGGTTTCAAGCTGCACTGAAGTACTTGGATGTGTGCTTGTAGAGTGCTTAGATCCTTTTGGAAATCCCACAGCTATTTTTTCTTGGTTCTTATCATCTGCTGAGTACAGAAGTGGGTATGGTAAGGAAAGGACAGACCATGACTTATTCTTGCAGTCACTGACTGCCTCAGAGGAGAGGTTAAATTTTAGAAGTCTGTAAGACCCTGCTTGCCTTTCTGCTCATACCAGGCATCCATGGGGTCCGTGTTAAGGCAAAAAATACAGCATGGCCAATGTCTGTACTTCACTTAGTAAAATGAGAGAAGTCTTCTTTCTAGGACTCAGTCTGAGTCCTTTTGTGGGTACTGACTAACCACAAAAAAATTAAAGCCGAAAAGGAAATAAAATGTTTACCATGAACAGTGCTAACAAGCTTAACTACACACTGCTGCTACTGAGGAGAGATCCCATCAGACACCAGTTTATCATGACTTCAAAAGCTCTTTCATTAGAATACTGAAAAATGGCTGCATTGAAATATATCTGGCTCTAATTACATAATCTGTCCACCTATCATAATTAGGTATTGTTCTAAAATTCAGGTTCAGCAGGTTCAACATACTACAAGTAGATTCCTGCCTGCAAGTAAATTGTTTGTTTAAAAAGTTAAAAGTAGAGAGAAAGAAGAACATATTGAAAAGGAAGATATCTCCCAGAATTTTTTGGGATAGTTTGAAGGATTTAATGGTTATTCTGTAAATGTTGCAGAGGAAACTGATCCCCTTTGTTAAGCTGCCTAGAAAGTGATTTTTTCAGAAAAAAAAAAGTACTTTAAAACTAAGGTCTAAGATGACACAAGCCAGCAAATCCAGGCGACACATCTAAGAAAGCAATTTTTTCTCATCACAGAAAACCTGAAGCTAATCCAGTAAGTATAAAAAGGCACTTCTTCCTTTGCATTTATATAACGTAGAAATCTATTATACCAAGCAGAAAAAATATCTGATGCCAACCTCTTGATCTTCATCTCACAAACTGGACAATGGCATCCATTCATTACATCAACCAATACATCTTTCTACCCTGTTTAATGAGAACTATTCTCTGGTTGCAGTGTACTTCAATGAAAACTTTTTAAAAAGCACCTGCTTCAACAGTTTGCTGCCTTATAATCAAGCAGAAAGCTCTTCAAAAGTTCTATACATACATGCATTTCAAAAGTTCTCTATATATACACATTTATGTATATGTACTGTCCGTACATGTATATATATGAAATATGCACACACATATAATATCTGCCTCCTACGCTGCACTCACTGTCTGTTGACTTCCCATTTATGAATGATGAGAATTCTGCATACTGTAGGGGTAAAAATATGAGATCTTCTTTCACCCTGCAGAGCTGTTTCCGTAAAAGGTACAGTCTCTCAAGTTGCAGGCAGAGTTTAGAAATTGCTGGAAGTTTGAAGACCTGTAAATAACCATTTCTTGAGCCAAAAAATTTACTTTTTATTTTCCCTTCTTTCTGATATCTGGTTTTCATTCTTTTTGTGTCTTATAGAAAGTGTCTCTGTCCTATATGGGTTTTATAGTTCCTAAATCATTGCATGTATCTGTATCTACAGTCATGCATCACTTTGGTGTCTGATTTGCAGGGAAAAAGCAAGGGCTGTGAGGTTTGTTTATTTAAGAACAAGCTATTGCCATAATCGTACTCCTTCAATTTTGGAATATGGAAATCTAAGTCTAATAATTAAAGAACCTGTAGAGAGTCCTTCTACACAAGGAGAAAGTTTACTAGCGTGAAGTCATAGATGTACATGTCATCACATGCTGCCCCACAGCATTTTTTCAATGAAAAAGGAAATAATTTGTTTTTGAATCTCAGAATGGCCACTGCAGAGCACTTAGAAGACAATCATACAGCAGTCAGGCTACTCTATCCTTCCTCCTGCAGCAGCATGCTAGTATGTGGCAGCAGAGTTATCAAAAAACTACAGAAGTGGTAAACTAGCTTTGTCTTCTGCAAACTCAACACCGCACATAAGTTGTCTGCAGAACCCAGCATGTAATGCTTGGGGGCAGATTCTGATGATAACCTGAGGAGTGCCCTATTTAATGTACCTGTTCTGTAGCAATAGTTAAGAAAGAATCAAGCCCAGATCAACTATAATGCAGTGCTGCATTGCTTTAAGTGAAAGCTGAACAATATCCACCAGTTCCAGAGGATACTCGAGCATCTTGAGTTATTATTTCTGCTCCATTTAAGGGGCTAATGCCACGATTAAGTGAACATATTAATCATGCATATATCAATAGTGGAATTTGGTTAGTAACAGGTTAGTTCTTGTTCACAGCAGATGCTCTTTATTATAACAGGGAGGTTTGGGAGGGGAAGTCAGAATTAACAAAACACTATACTATTGTTACAATTGTTCTGTTATTTATTTTTTTTTTTCCTTTCTTCCAAGTGTGCTAGTCAATCTGTATTATAGTCATGCAGGAGTACAGCGTGACTAATGCATTTCTGAGAGACTTTTCATTTCAGTAAGTTAGGAGTATAGAGCAGTAGGTGGCATTTTAGTGAGAGCCCTTCCCTCAGCTCTGGATGAAAGGCCTTTGTCAGACACCACTTGTGCCACACTGAAATCACCATGAAGTAGCCTATGGGAAGGTACATTGCAAAAAACTGAGCTCTGCACTTTCTTGTTTCCTCTTTTTGTTCCACTAAAACCAAACCTGAATATTGTTTCATTTGTATAGTGCTGTCACTAGTCTCATCATCTCTAGAAATGGGTAGGAATGAGAGCGTTTGAAGCAATGTTTTACGCACAGGCTAGATTTCCCATCAAAGTCAACGGGTAACTTCCCTCAGCTGCAGCTCGCTAGGAGAGCTGCTGTCACCAACTCATTTCCTCTGTAATGACCCTTCTCTCTCTGAAGTTGTGCTTATTTTTATACCCGGATTCCACAGTAATTTTTATTGTTAATTTTGTGTAGCAGTGAGCAGAGAAGTTTTTGTTTACATAGCATAAGACTTAGCAGCCATTGTGGTGTTTATCATCCATGACACTCATTTCACATCTCATCTGTTATATGAGTGAAATGTGAAAATAATCATGTTTTTCCAGCATATCAGGGATAAAATGGCTTACAACCAACAGGAATGGCTGAGGTTATTTTTAGTCTTCTGTGTTAGTGTAATTTATCAGCCAAAGACTGGAACCACTTTCCTCTTTTCATGGGTTTATAGTAGTAGTAAGCGCCAAAACTACAGAACTGCTACAGCTCACAAACCTGTTGCTGAGTCTTAATATACTAGTCTCAATGGCAGAGTTGTGGTTTTGTATTTATTTTAACATAACACCCCCGGGCCGATTCAAAATTTTTTGAGTGCTGGCCTTCCAAATAATCACAACTGGCCAAATTCTGTTACGCAAGCATACTGAGTAAAATTCTGGATGGTCTAAATGACATCAGTATCACTGCCTGACATACTTTCTATTCACCATGAACAACGGTATGGGGATTGGTACCTGATTTCTAGTGAGTAAAGACATTTGATTGGAAACAAATTATGTTTCTTTTATTTTGCACTAGAGAAGGCAAATATTTGGAAGGAAGGGAAAAGACAAGACTGCGCTGTCCCCTATAGAGTATAGCATCAAATTACAGTCAACAGGCTGTTTAAAGATTCAGAAGAGAAATTAATTCATAGCACAAAAATTCTTAAGAGCATAACTGTCCTGTCAGAGCAGAGTATAAGATAAGAAAGGTAAAGCTAGGTGGTGAGAAGTTGCCAAAGAATTATTTGTGAGTTGTGCTTTGAAATGAGAAAAAGACCTAGGGGTTTTGGTTACAATTTTTTTTTGGCATCTTCTTGAGAGCAGAATGGGTTTTAATTCTGATATGACTTCCATTGTGAACATAGTCATTATAACTCACTCAATTATAACTCTGAAAATGATTAGTTCCTTAGGGCAACGCTTTGATGAAGTTTGGAATGTAGTTTAAAAAGTCTGCAAGAGAATTTTATGTTTTACTTTATACGCTTCAGATTATGTATCTGGTGCAAGTGTCATAATGAATATTAGGAGAATCAATTTGGTTGCATACCTAAATACAGTTAAACCAAAGAGCTCCAGGCTTGCCTTTATGACTTTATGTATCTATTATACATCAAAGAGACACAACAGTTGTGTTACGAACAAGAAAATTCACAATTAAAGAAAAAAAATTCACACACGTACTCAGCAAAACCAAAGTGCAACTCATTAGAAATTAATTAAGCAACTCACTATGAAGTCCTTATAAAGACAAAATTCCCACTGGTCCAAATTCGCAGCTAGCCTAGAAGAGTCCAACTTCATGAAAGTTGAATTTATGTCAAGATTTAAATGTTGGAAAACATTTGGAGTTTCACACAAGCAAGGATTACAGAATAATGCACTAGACTTGAGCAGGACAGATTCCTTCTCTCATTTTGAGAGGTAAGACCCGCTGTTTTTTCCTTTCAAGTTGAAGAAGAGATTAACACAAATTTTTCTCTTAAAAAATAAATACGATAAAGTAGGACACAAAAGTCATTATGCTATAAGTGTGGCAACACCTTGGAATGCAAGGCAGATAGCAGTATTGCCGACGAGCCTGAGAAGCAGTAAAAATAGAGACATAGATAAAGAAGTAGAACTGGATCTTAGCCAGACCATAACAGGTGTTCAAAAGTACACAGCTCTGTGTGTGTGTGTGTGAAAAGAGCATGATCAGAACACTGGTTGTGCGGGAGCAGATGATAATGTCCTGGAACACCAGGACAGTGTTTTGATGTACGGGGAACAGAAAAATGTGAAGTACGTGAACATCCTGTTTGGCTGCATAGTTGAGATCCGTATCTGTAACTATATAACAGCTGCTCGTGTTAATAAGCTTTGGCTTGGTTCACAACACTGAGTCTGTACTGATCGGCTCGCTGCATATAGGGACCTGCGTTAATTCAGATCTCTGTCCATTATTTGGAGGCAATTTAGGGCATTAACCTACATTATTAAAAAGACAGATAGATCTCTTCATATTTAGACAACCTATCCAATGACTTTTGAGGAATATCAGCCAATGAATCAAGGTCCAAATTCTGTCCATCCATGTAACTATGTGAACAATGGTCACACTGTACTGATGAAAACACATGTGCAACTTGACTCTTATCTATGTTAAATTTGTCTTTCTAAAATATCCATGTTAAGATATGAAGATGTCTATTTTTATCTGCATACAATTCATGTAAGACTCACAAATTTTGTTTTCATGGTTGAGGACAACTTACTAAATGAAAGACTGGCCTGAAGTGCGTACTAGGAAAAAAAAATGGAAAGGCAGTGAAGGAGCTTTATGGAACATGTATGACATTCGCAAATTGTTTCAGACATTCAAACTTGTAACAGTGCAGCTAATTTATTTGACGCTTAGTCTCTTGGTTGCCTTTGGCAGCAATTCCAAATTATATTTTTTATACAGAATTAATCCTTGTTAAAGGAAACAGTGATTGAGTGGTACAGTTAAGTATGATGACAGAAGAATCACCTGGACCCTGTCTTCTTCAGTTGGATTTGAAATCTTGTGTCCTAGATGTACAAAGACATTAATTTCTCCTTTCTGGCTGATATGTTCTTCTTAAGGTCAAAAGAAACACTTTATTACAATTTTTCTTCTACCTCTTCCTGAAGGTAAGGAGTGATGCTATAGAAGCTGTTCAAACAAGGAACCCCTAGTAGTCTGATTTACTGATGAAACCAAGGTGTCTTCACATCCCATTGCTTGGTCCGTTGAATATATTTGTTTAGGATTTATAGGCATCTGACAATCTGATAGAAAAAATAAGTCTATGTGGAATCCTAGACAAATGGTCTTACAGGTTTTTGGGCAGCGCACCTGACATTCACTCCCAAATTGAGCACTTACATGCTTGCATGTGTTAGACCAGATTCAGACCTGACACATTGACGTTACTGCACCTGCATTGCAGGACACACATGATCACATGAGAGATGAATGCATGCAGTCCCATGTCACATGATGTTACTCTGCAGATCCCATTCTTCCATTTGCTAAGAGTCTGAGCAAATAAAAAATTGTTCTGTGATAGTTATTTATTTACAATTCTACATAGAGCAGAAAGCATTTATTAAAGAGTACTATTTCATTACTTGCAAGATAGTTCAATTTTTATGCCATTGCTGGAGAGAGAAAAATCCATGAATGATCCACCTTTCCATAACTGTCTTACATAGAATGATATAAACAATTTTACATCTTAATTATTGCGTTTGGCTAACTGATGTCCAGAGACATAATAGTGAGAAAAACTACACAGTATAGGTTATGGAGCTAGGTTTCACAATGGATAAATTGTATTTCCAGTTATGTCTTTGAAAATCCTTTAGAAACCAATGACGTTAAAGATGGGCTGCATGGGTGGGACTGATGGCAGGATATGGCCTATTAACTCTGCATTAAAGAAGGGAATAATCTGAATACCTCTAATTAGCGAGGCTGCTGAAAGCAGAGATGGACCTTAGCTGCTGCTGTGGAGTATAAAAAACATTATTCTGTTTTTAAATCCACGTCTCAACAACAAAAATAAAGGAGGAAAGCCAATTCTCTCCCTGAAACGAATAAAGCAACATCTACTCAGATCAATGTTTAGTTCCCATTTGCAAAGAAACTGATGTTTCAGGCCCAAGCAAATAGATAAATACATGTTTACGCAGAGATATTGCCAAAGCCTTAACCTTAAAAATATGGCCTGATCAGGAAACAACTGGCCTCCTCTAAAGCTATAATAATGCTTTTTTTTTGTGTAATATTCCAGGCCTCAGAGGTACTGTAGGTTCCAAAGCAAAACATCAAGAGAAACTATAAATAGTAAATAAACCATAAGACAGCTGCAATGAAAAGCCTTATTTTTCTCAGTTTTAATGTATGCTAGGGTTTGAGAGCTTTCTTAGTCTTACAGGATTACTATCCTGAAGAAGCATTCAGCAAAATAATTTTACAATCCACAGGGTCTCTTCTGGGTGCTCTTTTTGAATATCAAAAAGATACTTTTATTTCATGGAATAAGTTTATCTTTTAGATTAGAAGTGGAAGTGCGTATCAACTGTGAAATAAATGGATATTAGAGTTTCATAATTCAATGTCTCGACATGACCACATGCAATAATTCAGAGAAACACTGGAAAGAGAGCAGCTCAAGCATCTTCTAAGGTGAGTCACATGTTGAATTTCCAATTTGTTAAGAAACACAGTTTCTTAAGGTTAGTAGTCAGAAAAATTATTCACAACATAAATTTGTCTCTCGTTATTAAAAATGTTTCACAGCTATTCATGTTGTTTTCTCTATCTGATTTATTTCTTAAAACAAGCCTCCAAAGTTTCCATAAGAATGAATTAAAAATGCTGAACAAAACTCCCCTTATCGGCGTAATTTAATGCATCTTTTAATCAGTTGCATTCAGACTGACTGATATTTGAACAACAAAACCTCCAGTAGCACTCAGTTTTAAGGAAATCTATAATTATTTATGGTTTATGTACAGAATAATCTATTATTAACAGCTGTCTTTGCAAAGTTGCACATGATTTACAGATCTATACATTGCATCTTTACCCGGCTAGCTGGCCATAAACGAAATACAATTTAAGCCTGGTCTAAGTTATCCTGGCAGTTGTAGGTTTCTGTTCTTAGAATCTTTTCTAATTGCATCTGGCTGCTTGGGAGTTAGCAGGTATTTCAGAAATATGGAGTTCAAATATTGCAGTAACATTTACATTTGGAGTGAGTTGCTACTGCCATTGCCTTTGTTTGCTGTTTGGTCCTTGGTTTTGCAATAGGCGGGATGATGGGAAAAAGCAGTCAGCCAAGCCCTGCCGTTAAATAGCAGGAGCCAAAAATGTAGTTAAGTCCACTGTGGTACCCCCACCAATTAGATTATTCTACCCCCAATTGAATACAAAGGGAAAATGAGGCAGTTTACCCTGGAGATGGAAAAAATCCTTTATCTCAAGGAAGCGCTGTCACGGTTTCTGCTAGAACATGATTTACAATATGAAAATGCTGGAGAGCCTCTATTTTTTCTGGCAAAATGAGCAGAATTTAGCCTTTGCACTGTGGACTATTTCATCACAGCTGATTCTCACAGTGTTCCTTATGGAACTTCTTTCCTTTGAGGGTGGCAGAGCAGTGGCACAGGCTGCCCAGAGAGGTTGTGGAGTCTCCCACTCTGGAGACATTCCAAACCCGCCTGGATGCCGTCCTGTGCAACTGCTGTAGGTGTCCCTGCTGTGGCAGGGGGGTTGGCCTAGACGATCTCCCAGAGGTCCCTTCCAACCCTGACCGTTCTGTGATCTAAATATTTATCCAACACTGTACGGCTTCAGTGTGGCCCGCCTCTAGATTTGGGATTTTTCATGGTTTCTGTTTTGTATCAGCTTTGTTAGATGCACAGGAGGATTTCTTTCACTTTCTAGTTACTGGGCATATCTGAAGCCCCTTGGGTCTTTCTTTATGTGGTTTATTTCGTACCACTTGTTTTTTTTCCTCAGATGCCTGTCTAGCATTTGGGGTCTTTACTATTGACAGTAACTCAAAACAACATAATGTTTTTATTACAAATTACTTATGTAAGGGTAAAAGAAGTGGGTACGGTGAATGTAAGGAAAGAATGCTATTGTCGGCTCAGATTTCATTGAGTAGAAGGGAAACCGTGGTTACATATTGCCCCTGAAAACCACTCTACTCAGACAAGAACCATATGTAGCAGAAATGCTTGTATATGGCAACAGTGATGTTGCAACCTAAAAATGATTTTAAATAGGTGGCAACCTTCACTTCTTATATATTATAATACTATGTAATACATTTAAATAACTAAGTGTAATGTGAGCATTACAGATTTCTGTGTATTTTTTTAAGTCTCAAAACTAAATAGTAACTTCAGGCTTTGGTACAATAAGAGATGGGAACTGTGAGCTCTTATGAAAGTAGGTAGAAGAGGAGGAGGAAATTTCATCAGAAGAATACGAAGTACTGGATTTAAAATCACTACTGCAAAGGGAATGAAGAGAAAAATCTATTTTGATCTTATTATGGCTTGACAAGACTTTGCATCATTGAAATATAAGATGGACTTAATTGCATTAAAGCAATTACATTTAGGTTTTTTTTAGTTTGCTGTAAAACTAATTATAAAACAGCTTTTAATAAAATATTCTGTGGCAAAGTCAATGTATTTTATATTGTCTTTGTTACAAAATGAATAATCTCTTGTGCCGTAGTTTTAAATTCTTAATCACATTCTTCATTTAGACTCTAGGAAAGAAATGAAGATGTTATATATAACTGCCTCTTTGACAGGGTTTTCTTTGTGAATAGTCCAGGGATGTGATGAAATACTTTCTTTAATATAGCCTGGGTGGTAATATAGAAGCTTTTTCTGAATAGTGAGACAGTTTAACTGTGATGTTACTAGATATCTGCCTGGGATGTGCCCTAAACTCTAAGTCAGAGATCTTTTCCTAACACTTAATTGAGCCATATCCCTAATTTTGTTTATCCTTATTAAGTCTCCAAATTGACACATATCACCAGTTCTCAGCATAAGCTACAGTCTAAACGATTCTTAAAATTTATCTCAAAGACAGACCAATTTTCTACTGACTAACCCAGAGAGGTAAAAGAGAGCCAAAACATATTGCCAATTTCAGCTTCAACTTCTTAGCCTAAGACTTTAAAAAGTTGTGTTGATTTAATTACTCAAACTCCACAGCTTTAAATGGGAGCTGTATACATAAAGTCCTTCACCAGCCTTTGCAGATTAGTCAGAGGATTTAATGAAAAAAAAAAAAAAGAAATGTACATATGTATGCAATTTGTTTTTTTTTTCTTTCTCAGGCTAAGCTGAATTATGTGTCCTAGTATCCAGTCAGAGACTTTGTTGGGCATCTAATATGCAGAAAACATTAGGCAGAAAATCTTTGAAAGTTGTGTTGTGGGTTTTTGTTTTTTTTTAAAAGATCTTAAAATTAGGTCCAAAGTAATTTGAATATTTGCCAAGTTTGTGCTTGCTCCTGTGCAACTCCAAAGAATAATCCATGTCCTGGAGGACTTGCATAGCAGATTGTTTGGGCCAGAACGTTATCTGATGACATATCATTGCCAACCCTGATAATAACTTCAGTTGGCAAGCAATCTCACTAATTTCAGTGGAGTAAGATGTTACTCCAAGTGAGCCACGTTGTCTGAATCTAGAGGAGACAAAGTCCTGTAAGAATGAGCTGTTTTGCTCAAGCATCATATTTTGGCTGATAATTCTTGGAGTCCCTCAGTGTCTTGAAAACAACGTACTGGTGTCTTTTGCTTCAGATCAATTGTATTTGCCAGCATTGACTCATATCAACATGATACGTCTTTGTAGTGTCATGTACAAAAGTGGTATTTCTTACATGTCTGTGACATTTTATCGCATATCAACCCAAAGGCGAATATCTCCAGGGACATTTTATCTGTGCATGGATAATGGAAGAAGGACAGATGTGTGCAGAGACGGTTATTCAGGGACCAACGTCCTGCGAGACTGCTGCATCGCCTTCGGTAGGCTCCAAACGCACAGAGCATGAGCCAAGCCTATCCTTTAAATGCCCAGCTGAGGAATTCCCCTCCCAGCCACACGGGCACAGCAACTGCCTTCTGGTCTTGCTGGTTTAAAGTTTGTTCTGAACTATCTGTGATTGGCCACCCAGAAGTTTAACAAGCCGTACTGATGTGCTAAGTGACAGACTCCTTCAGGCCTGGCAGATGTGTCATGCTCGCACTGTCAGGGTCAAACTGCTCACCAGGCTTGGGGCAAGGCAGGAATTTTTGCCAGTTAAACTCAAGTATTTGCCTCAACGGCTTCTGATCTTTGATCCTCTCAATATTGTAGTTTGTCTAGAAAAAATCTATGGGCAAATGTATGGGGAAGTCATTCAATATATGGGGAAATTTAAAGGTGAAATGAGGAACTTTCCATGAGGAAAGTGAGTAAGATATAGATAAATGATCTTATGGTGCCCTCTGACCTGAAGATCTATGAAACCTTTTATGTGGAGATGTGAAGTATATAGAAGGAGTGTACATATAAGGATCATGTAATATAATTAGCTTGTCTGAGGCTGAGCAAGTTTTCCAGAGGAGGAGAGGATGATGGTGTGTATGACAGCCAACAGGTGAAGACCCAGTTGAGGTTAGGTGTTGTGTGCAAGGAGGATGAGGGGGTGAGAATTGCAGCATGGGAGATCAGCAGGGCCCACTGCAGGAGTAAGGAGAGGACTGGTAAGAGTTAAAGATGGTTGGTGTTGAGGCTGTCAGATGAGAGATATGCAGGAAAATGGATTGTCAGGTAAGGTAACATAGAATGGCATAAAGTGAGGGTAGTAAAACTAAAAATTAATCTTGAAAGAACAAAGATGACTGAGAAACAAAAAGTCATCTTTTAAAAGCTGTAGTTGGTGTGTAATATGACAAAGACAAGACGCCTAACAGGTCATTAATACAAACTCAGGGCAGGTAACTCAGCAGCGCAGGTGGCTGAGGAGCTCAGTGACAATACAGCTGGCTGTAATTGGATCGGTGGAGCAGGTGGTGCTGTGGCTTTTCAGGCAGGTTGGTGCCTGGATTTGCTTTTCTCCCTGAAGCCCATTTTTTTGTAATCCTCTACTTTTCAACTCACAAAGATAACCCAAGGTGAGATTGCTGTTTAGAAAATGAGAAAACACATCGTCTGCTGGTACTGTATAACAAATGCTTCATTTCTTAAACTCGTGACTGGTATTAGTTACCCAGACCTATATGTGCAAGCAGGTAAACAGCGGTTGTGTGATTGAGCCCTTACAACTAAATGGCTGTAGGCTTTTGCTTTGAAATATTTGCTTCATGTTTATTTTTTCTGGCCAGCCATGATCATGAGGTTTCTACACAAACTGCTGATTGGCTTTATTGTTTTTAATGGTCTTGTTTCTGGTAGCTGTCAGTAGAAGCAAAACAGAGACCCTGTTCAGTTTCAGAATCTGCCTGGGCTGTTCCCAGTGAGAGATGTTAGCTACTGAAATCAGCTACTCTGATTTCAACAAACTTTGCTAGACTTAGTTTTTACACTTTCAAGTTTACCTCCATCCAGAAAAAAATGGGCATTTAGGTATAAGTCAGACGTACTTATCTACCTGCAACATCAAAGCAAAGTGGGGTTCCTACAGTCTAGTTTAAACAGAAGAGGTTTTGTGCTAATTGTAAAGCTGGATTTGAACTACTGGCAAGTAAATAGCAGATATAGCTCAGCCTTTGGGTAATTTGCAAGTGCCAGGTTAGCACAGCAGGAATAACTGTGGTGGGCTACGGGCGAGACTGACTCCTGTTCAGACATCACTGGCAAAGAATCAATCATCTCCAGATCAGTCAGAGCTAATCAACACTTTTCAAGTTATGAATACTGAACACTTGTCACAATCTGCAGCCGAAAAGTTATTCACTGAAATTATACAGTGAATTACTTGAAGTAGTACCTTTGAGAAAATTCTGTGTTTTGCAGGCAATTTGTGAACAGGTAAAAGTGAAATTAATTGAATGAATGATTTGTTATGAACTATTCTTCCAGCAATAATTTAGAAGTAGGAAGGTTCCGTTTTTCCTTTTTCTAATTTCACTAAAGAAAGTCTGAAGTGTTCACCCATATATTCTGCCTTAGAAACATGATCCCAGACTTGGCCATTCTTTTCATCTTCTTTAGCACCTTGCCATGTTGTGAGGATCACTGACATCTTTAGGTGTACTCATGAAGCAACCTGTAGCTGAAACACATTAGGAGTTTCTTTAATGATTATTACGTAATTAGAAATAGAAATTGTCCACTTTATTAATTTTTACTGTTTTTCAGCTGTACCACTTTTATATCAGTCTACCATATAATGCTAGGAGGTAAAATCTATAAGCATAATTTTGAAGCAGTAATCTAATGCAGATTTCTCCTTGATACCTGAAGTAATTCTACCTCTGAAAGATCATTAATATTAACAGCTGACTAACAGTTTTAGAAAAGAGAAATGAAGCAGTCTCCATCCTTTTCACTCTGTCTTTAGTGCTTAGCATAAATTTTCAATTTCCACAATGTAATGCGTTGGGGATTTGCCTCAGAAAACAATTGTTCAGTCTTTATTAATGAAGACTATTATTTAGACTTAATAAATTTGTAAAAACGGCAACGCATTCTGACTTGACTAGATTGAAAGTGAATGCCATGTGCTTCCCAAATACGCTCTGTTCTGAATATGAAGGTACTTTCATTGTATGGTCTTGGGGTTTTGCATGTGAAATATGTCTGAACCATAAAACAAAGTCCTATTTACTTATACTTCTGGAAGTTATCTGTTAAGATGTCACCTTAACAATGATATTAAGTATAATTGTGACCCCTGACAGCTTTTCACTTTGTCCACAAGTTCTTGCCCCTGTGCAGTGGATAATGCTTGGTAGCTCAAGAAGTCTCCTGCCTGAGAAGATTTTGCTATATTTAATGAATTCCTCCATTCCTGATGTTTCCATACAATATACAGGCTATAGGAAGCATTTTCAGAAGTAGCTGTTGGCCTGTTCCCTCTGAAATCGCTAGAAATTTTACTTTCCTTTCTGAGTCAGGCTAAATTAAATTATTTTGAAAATCCCACTCTACTTGTCTATACAGGAAAAAAAACATTGTGGCCTACAAAGATAAAAGCTTTCTCAGAGAAACACTGGCATCTTGATATCACACTTGGGGAATTCTTATTAGCACTTTATTATATGGCTTTGGAGAGCAAAATCAGGTTCCTTTGCTGTCTCTACCAAACTATCTGAGGAATCCTTGAGCATCATAGAATAAATAGAATATCTGTAGGGCCTTTGAAAAGATCAGAGGTACCGTGACTGAGATTTGAGACTGCATTTTCCTAGGACCTTGATTCTTCCTCCTTCTGTGAGAACAGTTTTGATTTTTTACAATAACACTATGGAACAATTTATTAAAGAACAATTAAGCATCCCCTTCCTGCGCCCCTCTCCTCCCAGGATCCTTTGAATTACAGTTGTCTTAACTAATTGCAGCAAGCTTGGGCTTATAGTTCCAAAATTATCTAAGGTGAGGAAAATCTTTTAACTAGATTTCCAACTAAACAGTCCAAATTCCCTTTCTCAGAGTCTAAAATACTAATCTTTATTGACATAAGCAATGTGAAATAAAGAGAAATACTAGCATTTGTTAACAAGCCATTTATTTCAGCTGCAGCTTCTGCCTGAATTGACATTATTCATTACTGTTATCACTTCCTTTAGACAGTAACGTAGGCTTAGACCAGGGACCATGCTGTGATTTGTATACTTTTTTTGTGGATGAGTTTATTCTGCTATCATGTGGTAGGAAGAGTCAGGCAGTGCTGAACTAGGAGTAAAATGGGTTGTTTCTTCTCTCTCACCTTGGATTTAATTTGGGAAAGGTGAGGGAGGAGAATGTTCTCATTTACTTTTACAGAAGCACATTAGAATGATCTGTGTAGGTAAGGCAAGTAAACCAGCTGTGTCAGCCATCCAGTCTAGGATGGCTGAAACAGTCTCGTGTCTGCTTTTCCATGAGTAGTTGCTGAGACTTGCCTGTTGCCCAATTGATCTCTGGGGAGGAAAGGTGTCACACTGATTTGTGAATGGCCTGGCTGCTGGCAATGCTGTTCCCAGATTCCCAAACTGAAGATTTGTCTCAGCTTTTCTCAGCTCTGGGATTTCTGCAAATATGAAGATTTTTTTATTATTTTGTCCAATTTGGATTGCTTTGACAGTGCCAAAATACTCTGTCCCCTGAATTAGATGCGGTTCCCAGCTGTTGTGATCTTGCTGACTTCATGAAGGTCAAGAGGGATAGGTGAGGTGCAGCTCCTGGCCCGAGGACACTGCTGAGGAAGGCGGGAGCTCATGTGGTTTGCGTTGCCGCAAGAATTTCGTCGCCCTGCCTGCGGGGCACTCAGCCTGGCAGATTTGCCTTGAAGCCATGGGTGTCCAGTTGAGAGGCGTTGCTCCATAAATCCACGTGTGTTTCCCTGTGAGGAACTAGGTAGTTGTCAAAGTTCATCACTAATGAGATTTTTCAATTTAAGGTACCTGAACGTACTCTATTAGTGTTTTCTACAGAGCTTTTCTGCAAAATTTATTTGGTAGTTGTAATTCTAGTATCATTATCTGCTTTGACAATATTGCAATAGAGACATCCAAGAAGTTTTAATTTCCTCACTCTGTTTCCAAAGAAAATCTTGTCTTTACTAAACAAAAACAAGTCAGTGCATTTGGTTTTGTACTTTGAATTTAAACCAAGTGAGCTCTAATTGCCTTGAGCTTCGTTTCACATCAATGAAATTGATACAGTATTTGTGAACTACATGATGGAACAGAGACCAACTTTAAATTAGTAACCTTCTTTTTTTTTAAGAGAAGGGGAATTCAGAGACCTAAAGAAATACTGGAGCTAGATAAATGTTGCTTGTGTTTTACTAACTGACTTAAAAAACATTTTGGTGTTTCTGATGCGCATGTCATTCCAAGTCCACTTTTCTCCCTTGACTTTCTAGCTAACATTGCCACAATAAGAAGAATAGTGTGTGAACGTACTGGGGGTTCATACTTATAAAAGTATGGGAGCACCACTAAAAGGCGGATAAATCACTTAAAAGTGGTTCCACTGGCTGTAACCTTGGAACATACTGAACAGTTAATTGCCAAGACTTATTTAAAGCTTCCAAGTTTGTAGATTCAAAGAAAAATATACAATCATTTCGAGTCCAAACCTGCTATGGGATGTGATTTGAGAATATTGTGGATGCATAAACCAGTTTTGCAATGTTTTCCACTGACTGATGTAGAACAAATGAGCAAAGGCTGGATTTGCCATTATGCATTAGCTTCCAGCTTTGTTAAACATAGGACCCTATCTCCAGGGTGGGCCAACATCATCTTATTCCAGGTCAAGCTAATGCCACCACCCCCATCAAATTCCATGTTTTATTGTTAGTGAGAATTAAAACAAAAGCTAGGCTTCAGGTCTGCAGTAGCATGCAATGAATTTTCCTGTTTATATACACAACACAATGTATTTGTGATCATTAAGGTATCTTGTCCTTGTGGTGTCCTGTTGATTCCTATTAAGTGGCAAGATTTCAACATAGGTACTGTGCACTTTCAATGTGCAGAAGACAGTGTACAAAGAGCTCTGCATTGTGCTTTTCCTGTTGGTGGTATATAAACAGCACTAGAGTCTCTCTAGACGTAGCAAACACTTAAACTTTCAATGTCAGTGCTTTGCCATGGTCTTAATTCCTCTTCTTCAGAACTAAATACGGTTTTGGTGACTATGTTTTCCTGCATGTGAAAAGCTTTAAGGTGGAAATATTATTAAATCTCTTTCATAGGTGCAATTAACTGACATTGAGAATAGCCGATCTCTGGGTCTCAAAACCAAACGTTACTTTTTAAAACGTACATCAAGGTTTTCCAAGAATACTTGTTTGGTTTTCTTGTGAAGGAACAAAGCAGTCTTTGTAAAAAAGACTGTCTCCTGATTGACTTGTACTGCTATTTTGCCACCTGGGTGCCATCACAATCAAATGCAAAAATGACGGGATAATGCAAAAATGATTAGCTGGAATACAGCTGTGAAAATGTACAGATTAATTTTACCATATGCAATGCACAGAAAAGAAACAGTCAATAAACCTTTGAATGTATTTGGAAGTGAAAATGAAAAGCTGAAGTGGATAAGTTAATTACTAAGGGCAAATTCAACACTCGGTCATGTACACCAAATTAAGCACGGGTGCAACATGGCGTGTGATAATGCATGTTGCTGAATGCTGAGAGGAGTTACCATTGTTCCCAAGGAAACAATGATAGCCAGGAACATTCCGATGCATCAAGTCATCACCTAATTGTATTAAAGCTCATTGTTTTAGACAGACACTCTCTCTTGAGGTAGAAAAGATGAGAATGGGACATAGATGATTTTATAGTTCCTAAAGAAGGGTTTATAAACCCTATTTCTCAAGACTTTGGCTTGTATCTGATGCCAAATCCAAATTAAATACGAGCAAATGTTTGAGTTTCTTCTTGCGGTCTATCTCGGGCTTTCATGTCAGGCCACCCAAGAGGATGCTTTGTATGGAGGGGTTTTCCTAACCTCCAAACTGGTGTTCGGATGCTAAACTCGGGTTGCTCTGTATAGGAGTTCAGTACTGCATCTGCCAAGTGAGTGCGATAATGGTGTTAAGAACACTTCTTTTCTGTCAGTGAAGTTCTTTGCACACGCCTTAAAAGAATTGTTATCTGTTGAAATAAGTTATCTTGATAGATTTCATTAGGTGTATTAATCATTATATATTGGAATTGACTAGCCAGATGGACTTGCTTCCGTGAGAGATTTACTTTGATAGCTAGATTTTTTTCAATATTTTTAATTTTAATATTGCCTTCCACTCAAATAATGTATTGTCACAGAGAATCTAGGGTGTTCAGGGCACTGAAGATCTAATCCCTGCAAATTACAAGGCAATTAATTTTTGAATTATTTGGTAACTTCAATTAGAGTGACTAAATTATGTACATAATTGCTTAATTATATGCAAATATATATTTGTGAAGTAATTACAGAGTATTACATGTGCCAGGTAAATAGTGAAGAGAGGAAGACTCTGCATGCATGAGTTTGAAGACATAAAGTAATCTCCTAGATAGAGGGAGCCAACTTGGAATTGCTTTCTATTACATGTGGGCGTCAGAATTTCAGTTTGTATTGTGAATTTTCCTTTTTCCAAAATTATTTGACAAGGTAGCTACAGGGAGATAGCTGAGCCACTCTGGTTTTCTGCTTCTTTGCTTTCTGAAAGAATTTTTCTCATGTCTTTTCCCTCCAAAAGGTTCTGGAATTACCTGGATACAGTTAATGAGAAACTTGAGTTTTGGCAGTTACAATGTTTGAAGAACAGGAGCTTTAGCAATTAGTAGCAACAATTTAAAGTTTACTGCCCTTATTTTGGTCCCACTTGGCATTACGTAGATGAATTTGTTTTGCAATTACCTATTTTCATGACAGGCTTTGTCATAAGAGCAAGGGAGCAGGATGAAAGCCAGATACTTGCTAGGAAGCGTTACTGTGTGCCGTGTAGTGGGAATCCTCGGCACCTTTGTTTCCTCTAGCTGGAGTTTCAGTTATAGGAAAAATATGTAATAATAACCTGGCATGCTGTGATGAAGTAGTGATCATACTAAAGAGAGAATGGTTGAAGGTTGATTTTAGGAGGCTTACCAATTTTTGTTATCTAGATAAATACGAAGCAAATATCATAAATCATGTTGGGACCTGTGACGAGCTCCATGTAATTCTGCCCAAATACAGAGCACCTTCCTGGGAATTTTAAAGAAGGTTGTAGTAGCGACTATCGCTTCACTGTCATTCCTGGTATGGGAATACAATATCCAAGGGAGAGAGAGGGAGGGAGTGAGACTGTGTGTGTGACAGAGTATGAGAACGTGCTCTGCTTCTTTCCTCACCTCACTTTAGGACCACTGATGGGCCCTGACAAATCTTAGGGCATCGTGTCTTGCAGAAATATGGTGAGAGTTAAGAAACTTATCATACAAATAGACAGTGGTAGGCTGGAGCAATTGACACCTCCTTTTGCTCAGAAGCCCGCTGATAGACTATGCTGAATATAGATGGCATTAAGCATTGCTCCCCAAAAACTTTCTGGGAGGAATCTCAAGAAACAAGATTTACATAATCCTCTCATTCTGTGCTGCTTCTGACAATGCCTCTTGGTGGTGTTTTTATTCCAACCTATTAATTGTGTTGTAGCCTACAAGCATGTATTTAAAGAACACCTTATTTCTGCCAAGGATTCAAGGCAGCTGAGCATGTCGACCTGCTGTTCCATGGGAGAATTAAATGGTCAAAGATTGCAGAAATACTGGGCAGCTTTTAATGGAGAGGCTCTAAATGTCTTTTGTGCCTGTCCTAATACAGAAAGAAATTATAATCAGAACACTTTTCAGAATTGGCATTGAGTTTCCTACTTGGAAAAGCACTTATCTAGCAAAAGCAAATGATTTCTTTACTACTTCAATCTGTAGACCCTTTTGAAATGTAAATTAGGAAAATGGAGGTCTCAGCACTCGGAAGAGCTCTGAAGATTCATTTGTTATGATGTTCCTCCCTGCTGTGCTATACCTAAAGTCATACAATGGGGCTGCCTTGCATAGTTCAGCTGCATCAAACATGAAGGTACCACATTTAAAAGATTAAGCTACAGGGATGTGAGCTGCTGCAGTTTATAGAAATGCCAGCTCTATCAGCTACAGCAATTAGCTGTTTCTCTTGTCTCTGCTTTTAAGTTACAAATTAATGAGCAAGCCAGTGAACCCACCTGTTACAGCAAGAGAATGGAAAGAAGTCTGGGTTTTGATGGACGTAAATGCAGAAATAAATGTACAGAGAAACTTCCCAGTGCTCTATCATAGATATGAGAAGAGAGACAAAAGGAAATGAATGTGAATGATTACTATCCTGACACCACTGTTTCTAATATAACTCCAAATGTGTGGTCATATTGTATGGCTGGAGACCACCATCATTAGTGAGCTGGTGATACTTTTAAAAACATAAATTCTTTGTTTTGAAACTGTCAGAAAGTCATGAAAACTATTGTTTTCCTAGGAAAGTGGTGGTCCTTTTAACTTCACTTTCATAAGTGCAAGTAAGCTAACAATTTTATGAAACAAAATAATGCTTATTGTGACAGTCATTCTCTTTAGTACAGCAGGACTGAACATATTATTCCTAAATTGAAGAAAGCCTCTGTACTAAACTGGAAAATGACACTGGGAAGTGAAATGTCAATCTGTGAAGATTGTCCTGAGGCTTGAAAATGGCAGCAGACACTATTCTGTGGAGAGACATATTTAAATGCATCTCTCTGTATTTTTGAACGGTACTATGGCAATGCACAGCAGGCTGTAGAGAGCAGTGTTCAGGCAGGATAGATCTTCAGTCCATCAGGCACCTCATACGGATCACACTGCAGAAGTTTGTGCTCTTGCCCTTCTCCCTGCTGCTTTGGGAAAGTTTGCGCTGATTTGTGGAAATCTGTCTAATCTTGTGTGACATGGCTTTGTGATACTAGCATGTGGCAAAATACTGACTTCAAACATTTTGCCTCAGGAGGAGGAAATTTTCTTGCTAACAGTGGGTGGAAGAGACACTTTTGGTTATTAGTGCTTAGTTAATAAGAATGCTTTGGCACCTTTTTTAGGACCTAGTGGCTTAATAACAGCACTCACTGTTTTATCAATGTATATTTCTGTCACTCGCCTCAAACCAGTGTTATTCAAGGTTAATCAGTGCATTAAATAATATTGTGGAATGGACCATGAAAGTTATTGGATAGAGCTGTGGGAGCAAGTGTGGATTGTTTCGCACAAAGTTTCCTATTTCTGCATGTATTGCTGGTATCTCATAGATGATGATGCTGGAAGCAACCACTATACTGAGGATTGCTAAAACTATTGTTTCACTTTTGGCCTCCTTTGTGTTCATCCACAAAGCCTACAGGCTCTTTTTGAAATTTGGAAATAGTCAAACTTTTTTGCAAACACAATATATTTAGAAAGCAATTAGCAACATTATTATTATGAAGCTGTTCTTGTGCATGTGTTTGGGAAGAGGGACTCTTTCTGTTCATGGAGGGAATGATATTTAACTGTTTTTAGTGAGGATCTCAAACACTTTTAGCAGTTGCATAGCTAAATGGAAAGCTTGCCACTGGCACCATGTCTGAAGTGCAGAAAATGATGCTGAAGCGGCAAAATATTGTCATATGACAAGAACAGGACATTACATCAAGTGAATTTACTAATTACTTTGGTTGGGTGAAGGGGCCCTGAACTAGCGGTAGATAATTTCTTTAATTTTGAGATGGCATGGCAGTCCTAATATACTTCTGCCTCTAAAAAATGGAATGTTACAAAATAAAACAAGTTTGGAGGTGAACTTCGCAAACATAAATGGCAAGCTCGCTGCTTTAGTGTAACACAGCTACCAGTGCTTGGTGGTGTTGATGAACACTCACTCTTCCTTCGAGCACTTTGTTAAAACAAACATTTCTCAGTCTTCTTCCTGCCTGGTGTGAACTCATCCAAGGCTACAAATCACACATGGACTACTGCTCCTCCCAGCACTGGTTTAACCTCCTTTTCTCTTTGCAACTACAGAAAGTACTTCTACATGTAAAAGACAAGCTTGAAACCTAGTATTTTATTGTTAATGTTATGACTCTAAAGTTATATCCTTTCACACATATGAGTTTACCTTATTTGTGCCCAATTCTCCATCACTGTCAGATACCCCCCAATTTTTTACTTTTACAGATCCTGAATTATGTCCTTCACAACTGCAAACTCTCCTGTATTGGCAGATTTTTTATAATGGCTGAATTATCAAAAAGTGATAGTGAAAGACAGGACGATAACGTACAACTGAAATTTCTTAGGATGACATGATCCTCTGGTTGTTTCATCATAGATTGTTTGCCATGTGACACAAACAGTCTGAAGAACTTCATGAGTTGACTTTGGGTGGCTGCAGTTTGGTTTTTGAAGATCATTTATGAAAGATGCATGAGCACAGAGGAGAATGAGTTTTCTTTTCTTTTTTACCCCTCAAAACTTGACGATACATTAGATCGTTATAGTACAGGTGCTTTTAGTTTGGAGCATGATATCACTGAAGTGCAGGATAGAGGTAGACTAATGGCTTTGAAATATCTATCACTATTCATTGCACCCTGTGAAATGATTTTTGGAGGATTTACCATAAATCCCTTAATTTTTGGGATCACAAGGACCCTGAAGCAATGCTAAGTCCACTAAAAACTTTTCAAATTTGGTGGGTTCTGGATAATACTAAGTGGCTTGCTACCTGTGACTAGCCCTCTAAGCAAGAGAGCCAGCTCAGTTAGATGTATTGCTATACTTCCACAAAATATGTACTTTTAAAAAAAATCCAGGTGAGTTGTTCTGTTTGTGTCGTGTTCATTGGTTCTTAGTTCTGGTTCATTATTTTTTTCTGACTAGGTACAGATGAAATGTTAAACACAAAAACAGCAAGCCACTGAGAGCAGTACCACTTGCATCTGCAACAAAGGAAAATTTCCAGTATTGCCCTACATAAAAATTAAAAGGGGTTGTCTTTCTGTTACTGCACACAAGAAATTGCTATTGAGGTTTGCTCGTGAACAGACGTGCCTAAGACACTGTTATTCCTGACCAGAGTCTGCCCTGTCAATTAACACGCAGCATGGCAGATACTGCCAGGGACAGAGCTAATGCACTGTGTCATGATTATTGTACTCCTCCGAGCATAAATTGAATGGGGAATGGTTAGTAATTAGCTCAAGCCAAATAGACTCTACACTTGTCGTCTTTTGTCATTAAAGTCCAGGCTGATAACAAAAGAAGCTCTGGTAATTAGCACAAAACCATGCAAGAGGCTTGTCTGTGCTTCAAGAACTCTTTCACACATGCGTTTTTGTTCTAATGAAAATTTGACTGGAGAAAACAATGGGCAATGATAAGATAATTGTACATTAATAAGCAATAATTATTTTAGAAAGAAATTCAATTTAAGGATCCTTTCTCTTAATGGCAAAGAATAATTAATAAAACAATTATATACAGGTTTATGGACATAGATATGCAATCAAATACATGTATGCATGCAGCCCTTCCCCTGAACTCTCATGGGTAGAGCTAAACAGAGAGCTGGTTTTGAATTTTGCTAATATTCTGCACTCCCAGCAACAAGATTTGCAGAACCTGCATTTTGTGCAGTGTTTTAGAGGAAAAGGTACCTTTTGATTGTATTTTTTTTCTTTTGATTTGAAGAGTCTAGAAAATACCCAAGAAGTTCAGTACAAGTGAATATTTGAAATTTTTTATATATTTTATACAAATATATGTATGTATTTATCTTCTGGTGCCTGAAAAGGTTTGTGTTCATTGACTCATATTTTCAGGAGCTACACAATAAATGTTTCAAACCCTGAAAACTGCATAGCGTAGCTTTTTCATGCATAACAATGTCATAATGGTGAGATCAAATTTCCCATCAGGATTAGAGGCTGAACTGTTGGAAGGGTCTATGTGGCTTTCTACAGGTGTAGATATCTGAAGTGTAGACCTCAGACTTGCTGCTGGTGCTGCACAGACTACGTTCTGCTCTTCAGTTTAGCCTAGTGTAGTTTTGGGCTTAATGTCTGCAGTGCAAATAATCATTTAAATCATGTGTTAACAAAGGTAATGACGTGGTGACAGCTAAGGGTTTCAAGACACCCACATGCTCCCGAATATTTCAGCTCAGTAGCGAGTTAAATCATCCTTGTTGCTCCCTTATGATAAGGAGTAACAAAAAGGTGTATAGGAAAAGTTTCAGCTATATTTGTTCCTCTGCCTCTTCTCACTAAGAATTAAGACTTGGAGTAGAGCACGTCTGCACATGTACCCGTAAAGATGAAGCCTGTATTCACACCTTCACAATTTGTCAATTAAGCCCTCATAATCCAAAGGCAGCGGTGATATCCCAGAATGTAGTACAGCTAACTCCATTAACCTTGGAAGGAAAAAAGGCTGTTGACAGGGCTAGTCAATACCTTTCTCAATAGCTGATCATTTGTTTGTTGGGGTTTTTTTAAACAATGAGTTAGTTTTATTTTAGAAAAGTGAGATGTTCTATATTAATATTTGGTACATTAAAAATAAGGATGACACTGATGTTTTGCAAGCTATTGAACCCTGCTTCAGTTTACAACTCTCTGTAGAAAACGCCTCCACTCTTTCCCATGTTCTCTGGTGGATCTCCATACCTGATCAGTAGATACAGTCTCTGCTTTCCTCAACATACCTCAGTGTCCAGAGGAATGAAACAAGTTCTTGAGATTTGCTCCTAAATTGGTCAGGATTAGTGCTTAGTCCTGTTTGACCAAAATCCTGCCTTGCACTGAGAGCTCATGTCTCTGAGTACCACGTTGGGTGCTGCTTAATCTCACCAAGGACTTTCTGCTTTCTGGGTCTTGATATTTATTGGTTTGGGGTGGGGTTTTTTTTTGTTTCGTTTTGTTTTGTTTGGGTTTGTTTTTTTTTTTTTTTTTACAATAAAATATAAAGATGCATGCTTATCTAGCTTCTCTCTTGGTCCTGCACAGAGTGAGACTCAAAGAGAATAAAGATTCTTTTATGTGTGTGGTCCTTTTTTTCTGTCAAAAGGTGGGCAAAAGGAGCTGAATTGTAGCTCCAGAGGAGAAAAATTTTGATGGAATCAATAACAGTTAAATAGTCAAGTGTTTAGCTGATTTCTGTGTAATTCTGAAGTAAGGAGTCATGGCTGGGGGTTGATTTTTACCCAGCTGTCTGTATGCTTTAGTGTATGCTTTTTGATTTAGGATTTAGCTCGCGTTTCCTACTATGTATTCAGTACCTAGTAGGTTTTGGGCTTCACCACAAATTAAACTGCTGTCCTGGTTTCAGCTGAGATAGAGTTAATTTTCTTTCCAGTGGTTGCTGTGTTTTCAGATATGGTATGAAAGGAATGTCAATAATGCATAGTTTTAGTTGTTGCTAAGTGATGTTTATACTAGTCAAGGACTTTTTTCAGCTTCCCATGAAAGCTGAGAAGGGGCTTAGACAGGAGGATGGAATATTCCACACCATAGCCGTCATGCTCAGTATATAAATGGGGGTTGGCCAGGGGTGCAGAATCTGCTATCTCTGCTCAGGTCCGTCTGGGCAACCAATTCACCAGGCAGTGAGAGTGACTTGTGTCTTATATATTCTTTTACCGTTATTATTATTATTGTTATTGTTATTTTCCTTTTCCATTATTGTTCTATTAAACTGTCTTTATTTCAACCCACAAGGTTTTATTTTTTCCTTTTCCCCTCCTTGTGTCCCTTTTCTCCCTGCCCTTCTCGAGGGGTAAAGGTGGGGTGAGCGAGAGGCTGCATGGTCCTAGCTGCTGGTTGGGGTTAAACCATGATGACTGGAAAAAAAAAAATATCTAGACCATCAGAGCAACACAGAAAACTTGTTTATAAAATGCTTAGTATTTGCTGACCCGACCAAGGCTTGTAGAAAAAGACAGAAACTGATATTCATATGAGACTTCTAGATTCCAGTCTGCTCAAACACTGGTTTTCAACTGCAACAACTCTATTTTTTTTCAGGGAATGATTTAGGGTTTTTTAATTCATATAAGAAAAATCTAGTAAGAGACTTTTTGAGATAATCTGTCCATGCTTCCCAGGCCTGTAATAGAATTAAATATTACCCTCCTTGTGCTAACCACTGCATCCCAGACTAACGTGAAAGAACATGATGCAAATGTTAGGAGAAATATTTTTCTTTCTGTGCCTCAAAGGCATTTCAGCTTGCTTCCTCATTCTGATAACAGTGTTTGCACTTCAGATAGCAACAACCAATACTAAAACACACCAAGTGTGCAGGTGCAGAGAATGCAATGCAGCAGTTTATCTATTTTGGCAGCTGTGCTATATTCCTCTTTTTTTTTTTTTTTTCCCCTGAAAGTGCTATCTAAGCATGTTTTCCCAGACAGATCGATACCTGCTCCATGTGTGTAAACTGATGTGTATGGCTTACAAGAAAAATATGATAGAGGAAGACTCTGGAATTGCTGATATAGACAAATTCATTAAGATAACAGTCTGTTTATCTAATCATATTGACGTGTTGCAGTTATAGATCACTTATTATTATAGCAATTCATTTCTGTTTCTATTCGGGTGATTTTTATCATTAGTTTTGTCCCTACATAGATGGCTCTAAATCATTTCTCTCAAGATTTAGAGATATTTCGGGTTTAAAAGACAAAATACCTCTGTTAGTTATAATGATAAAGACAAAAACACATGGCTGTAGTCTATTGGCCAATAGTGTGAGGTCTTCAAGAAGAGCACTAAAAGAAATAGGTAGGATGAAAAAGACCTTGGATTGAAGACTGAATTAAGGATTTTGCAAGTTCAGAGCTGACTATTGGGATAATAGAGCTGTAATCTCCAGCCTGTTGACTAGCATTCACTCCAAACCAGTAAAGGTGACAAATCACTGGGATCAAGGGGCCCTCTTGGGGCTCCTGTGAGATGTGCGTGGGATGGCAATCCCCTTTGTGAAGAAGACAGAACAGTCTCTAGGGCTTTGACAGCTTACATTAGCTAAAGAGATAATAGGCCCAGACTGGGACACTCTGCGTCCAGCATGGTGCCAGTGCACAGAGGGCCATGACTACTTCATGGGGAACCCCAACGGCAGTCACGGCTCTTAAATGCCAACATATCCAGTGCATTAGGTACCTAAACCACTCGTCATGGTAGATTCAAGTTACTTTTTATTCAAACGATACTGATGAGTTCAAAAGTAGAAACGTTGATAGAATTCTCACAAACCATCCAGGGGAAAAAACAGATAAATGTCATCTTACTCATTTTGCAGAAAGTGAAGCTGAGACTTAAAAGAAGGAGCAATTTCCCTAAGGAAAGTACCTTGCTTATCCCTGAAGTATCTTTTTTTGAAGCTGCCAGCTCATGATGTGTGTGTGAATAAAACATTGTGTATAATACTGAAATGGGCAGTGGTGCCATTCATTGTATATACTGCTGTCATTGGCATCATGTTCTTTTTAGCCCTAAATTATATGCTGAAATTTTATTCATCAATGTTTTTGGAGAGGAAAATCGATAGAGCTCATGTCATTGTGTGGGGAGTCTCACGTGCATTTTTTAATCCTGGCTTGAAAGGATTACATGTTTGCTCCGCTGGGGGTGCCGTGGGAAGGAGTGAAATGCTTAGAGGAGACAGCTGTTTGGGTGGGCGCTGGGCCCTCTGTCTCTGCTCTGGCTCTGGGAAACACCTGCTCAGTTGAAGATGTAATTGCCTCAGTGCAAAAATTGTCTCCGTCAGGCAAAGATGAACCATAGATATGAAACTTCTGGCACAGCTTTTAGGCTGTGTTGAGAACTACCTTGCACAGTTGTGCAATTTGCACTCTTAGATGTAGCGCCTTTTTCATACTGCTTATGAAACTTTATGAATCTTAGATTATATCTTCAGTTTAATATGCTGTTTATACAGTAAGTGAAAACAACAACGGCAAAATGTGATGAATGGTTCGAATGCTTTTATTGTGCAGTTAAAACCTACATTAAAAAAATCTGTTTCTAATACATCACAGTGAGTAGCTCTTCAGCATAAATGTTTTTATAGTTATCAAGTCACTTTCCAAAATTTTATATGGGTAAATAGCTGGCAGTACCAAGAAACCTTCACACCAGATAGGAAAACATAATTGATGTTGTATTAAAACAAGTAGTTTGTCCAGGCAGCTTGGATTATATTTTCAGTGCTTCGATGATACATATTTATGTTTAAACATGTACCAATGCTCAGGCATTTTGAATGGAAATAAATGAGCGGTGATGGAATTTCATAGTATGGGAGAAAATATTTCTATGCTTAGTACTTTCACAGTTCCATTACCTAAAATCACAGACCACTTTTTTTTTTTTAATTGCTTGTCCGTTGTCAGTTTTGACCAAAGTCACTGGAAGCAGTGGTCCAGTACTGTTGTTTTGGGTGTTGTTTGCTTTTCTGAAAGGTTCTTTTTGTAACCATTCACAAAATTACTTGAGCATTGGGCACTTGGATACAAGGGTAAGATTTGATATTCGAGATGGCATCCCCTCAGAATTTTATTGCCTGGTTTACTGCTATATTTAGCCTTCCCTGTCTTTCTGGTTTGGTTTCTTTTTTTTTTTTTTTTTCCTGCTAAGATCTGACAGATGCTGATTCATCTGCAGTGTTGATTTTGATTTAGTTATTGTCTATGATGTCCTAGGGAAAACTTTATGGGTATTATTTTGAACAAGATATTAAAGGAATGAGAACACTGTATTGTTAATGAAAGCCAAAATAGTACCAAGACCAGATAAGCAAGGGTTCTTATTTTTAGTGATACATTCAAAAAATGTCAGCTGGTTATGTCAAACATTTAGGCATTAAAACTGATAACACTTTAAAGAGTAACTGTTCAGTTCATGACTAGGGTTTTTTGCTGCCTTCCAGGGCAGGTTAGGAAGGGCAGCTTGAATCTGCACGAAACAGCCAGAGTAGATAACATCTTCAGTTACTTGCTGCAGAACAGGCATTTTGGCTATTTGCTGCACTGCAAACAGGAGTGATGAAACCATTCACATTGTGGTACGCTTCTTGTGGTGGGTTGACCCTGGCTGACGCCAGGTGCCCACCACGCTGCTGTATCACTCCCCTTCCCAGCAGGATGGGGGTGACGGAGGAAATAAGATGGGAAAAAACCCTCATGGGTCAAGATAAGGGCAGTTTAATAAAAGCAAAGGCCAAGCGTGGAAGCAAAACAAAAGATTTATTCTTTTCCCATCAGCAGGCCACATCCAGCCACCTCCCGGGAAGCAGGGCTTCAGTACCTGTAGCAGTTGCTCCAGAAGACAAATGCCATAAATAGTGAACGCTCCCCCTCCCTCCTCCTTTCTCTTAGCTTTTATTGCTGAGCAGGTGTCATATGGTATGGAATATCCCTTTGGTCGTTTTGGGCCAGCTCTCCTGGCTATGTCCTCTCCCAAGATCTTGCCCACCCCCAGCCTACTGGTGAGGGGCAGAATGTTGGAGAGACAGCCTGGATGCTATGTGAGCACTGCTCAGCAATAGCCAAAACACTGGTGTGTTATCAACACCTTTCTAGTGACCAATACAAAGCACAGCACTATGAAGGCTGCTGTGGGGAAAACTAACTCCACCTCAGCCACACTTAATACACTTCTATAGTGAACTCCCTTTTCAGACACTTATAATTCAGTCCTAAACTGGGGTCTATTCTTGGATTTGGCAGTAGCATTAATCTTGAAGTAATGTGGTGGGGTCTTTTTCTAATCAGATGGGAAAGCAAACAATAAGAAATGAACAGTTTTAAAACTTTTGTTTACTTGCCACATGATAGGTTCAGCTGGCAGCCCCTGATTCCCCAGGTGTGTAAATCCATGTGGCCTTACAGGCTTACAAATAATTCTACCAGGTGATAACTGAGTCTGGTAAATAGTAAAAGATTGGAAAGCTCACTGCACTACAGGGCAAGTTATGAAAATGTAAAGGGATGCCCTTGGACAGACCCCTGCTCCCTAGAGATCTCCACTGGAGCAGCGCATACAGCTCGGTCGAGGCCCCTGCTGCTCTGACGGTGGGAGAAGACATCTGCATGGCAGACCCACTTGCCTCAGCAAAAGTTACCCAAGTCTGTCACTCTGATGTCATAGGTATTTTTATTCTATTGATTTTTCAAGAAATGAGAGAAACTTGCAATTTACTGTGAATTGAGAGGACAGCCAATGTTTTCTCCTTTATCACCCTCTCACGACTACTTTTCAGAGAGTGTAATTTAGTCATGCAGCAATGGGAGTCGTGATGATGGAGACTGTGGCTGGCAGAGAATATATATACCTAACATAGGATATGTCGTGGTGTCTCACATGAATTCTTTGGGGAATGAGTTGAGTTGAAGCTTAAATTTTAATTTAACAGCATTGTATCTAAACAAATAAATGGTGACAAAAACTTCTGCATTCCCACACTGATTCATGATTCGGAATGGAGCCAGTATATATCTCAGAGGATCTAACACTAACACTAGCAGAGAAGACCAGGCATCAAAACCGTTGGCTCCAGAGCAACAGGAAACTGATTGATTTCCCCTCATCCCTTCACAAAGCTGTATTAGAGTAGCTCTACAACAGGCAAATCAACAAGAAATAATGGCACTTCTGACAGCATTGCAACCTTTTATTATCTCCACCTGCACCACTTGACATTCACAACTCCTGCTAGAAAATGTGGAATAGCGTTCAAAGTACAGGAGTCTGCAGTAGGCTCTGATATGCCATGCAATTATGGAAGTACTTCCCAAAGTAATTTTTTTAATCTTATGGAGCTTTTCATCTGGCGATAGGAAAGTTAGAGCCAAGATTTGGGTGAAAGTTGAGCCAGCTGATGCCATAGGGATGGAGTTTGGGTCTTCAAAACAGGTATATGAACATGTGGGTGTACTTTAATGATAGACAGCTAGTGGTGTTTTCTGTGCCTGGACTTGGTCAAGCTGAGCATCCCAGGTGTTTCATCATGTGAACTAGCAATCTAGCTTAGCTTTCTCTCCAGCAAACTGCAGTGTGGGATTGGACTTGTCTTGCCTCACTTTTTTGATCTCATTAATATTGCTTACAATTTTTAGAGAGGAAGCAGAGTGTAACCCTTGCACTATGCAGTCCTTGGTGTCTTGTTGCTGGATGCTCGGTTTGTGTCAATGGTTCTAGCTCCTTTAAGTTCACTGAAACAATGTTCATTTACAGCTGATGAGCATATTACTTCTTGTCCTTGACAAGGCAAAGGGAAATTCCTAAGACTACTATATTTACCAATAGATTTGCACAATCTTCTGTCCTATTTGCTTCATAACGTATGCAACATGGTGTGCAATGAGGAAAAACTAGGTCCAAGTTCTGCCAGTTTTAACGATACAGATTCAGACTAACAGCATTACTTTTATTGCAGCATCTGTATCAGTACACTGGAGAGCAAAATCTCTCTTTTGATGTGTTGGATGTGAGTGTTAAAATAAAACATCACAATTAAGCTAGAGAAGATGTTAGGTTTGAAAGGAAAAGCAGAGAGGAGTCATCCGCATTTTTTTCTTATGATGTTATAAAGTGCTACAACCATTTCAATTTGTACTGAGCCAAAAATAAATCACTATAAGGGTTTCACAAACTCTTCTCAGTTTTTATCGCTATTGTATTAAAAGAAGAAATAAGAAATGAAAAGAATGGTAAGTTTAATGTAAAAATGGAAGACAGTAATGTTGAAATTGCTGTTTTAATATGCTTTTTGCTCCCCATTTGTGTTATCCAGTCCTCTTTGTGCTACCTGTCTCTCTGGTTACAGCAGAGAGTTTATATCTACTCAAACTTATTTTAAATATATCCATTGCCTTATTTAAAGCCAAGCCCTTGTGTGTAGAGGATTTCATCAGTATCAGGCCAGATTTTGCCCTCATTTTATTTGCAGCACAGTCTGAGCAACTCAGCTGAGCTCACAGAAATGTTCCAAACGTCCAGCAGTCTGAGAGAGCCTCATCTGTCTCCTGGTGAAACTTCTATCAATACTGCTTATTGCAGTGTGCGGGCTTGAGGAACTATGGCTAATGAAAACAGCATTTATATTAGGGAAACATCACATCACTAAAAAAACTAATGAGACTTGTTAATTATAGCTTGAATCTTCATTTTGTTTGGCTAAACACTTAGGAGGGAATTGGAGACAGAAAAGAGATGAAGAAATTCTCCACTTAGCCCTTTGCCATGGTGTCTGGGTGGCCATGTTGGGGTGAGGACCTTAGAAATTTACCTACTGAGACACAGGCTCCAAGCATAAACATGACATTTTCTTGAGGATTTGGGCTTGATTAGCAGCTACTGTGACACTGGACCACATGCAGGTCTTTATCAGACCCTCCTATTTCCAGGAGTCTGGGATGAAAATGGACATTTGCTTACTGTGCTGTCTTGTAGGGCAGGAAATTTCTGTCTTCCCTTTAGTTCTTTAATCTGTGGCTGCTTTTTGTATGTGCAGAGGGGGAAACAGAGGAACAGGCAATGGATATCTTTTGCCATTCCTTGCAGAAGAAGAGAAATCTGAGCCTATCAAGGGGGACCCGCACTAAGAATCATTAAAATAATGAAAGATATAATTTTCATATAACTATACCTGAAGGTGTACATTGAATAAATGCTGATGTATAACGGTGTTACTGAAAGGAATGTCAGACCCTACAACTGCTTAAATGATATAAACATGTGCTGGTTTTGGCTGGGATGGAGTTATATATATTCCATATCATATGATGCCATGCTCAGCATATAAACCTGGGGAAAGAAGAAGGCAGGGGGGAAGTTTGGAGTTATGGCATTTGTCTTCCCAAATAACCGTTACATGTGATGGAGCCCTGCTTTCCTGGAGATGGCAGAACACCTGCCTGCCCATGGGAAGCAGTGAATGAATTCCTTGGTTTGCTTTGCTTGTGTGTGTGGCTTTTGCTTCACCTATTATTTTGCCTTTCTATCAACCCACGAGTTTTCTCACTTTTACTTTTCTGATTCTCTCCCACATTCTGCCCGGGAGGAGTGAGCCAGCAGCTGTGTAGTGCTTAGTTGCTGCCTGGGGTTAAACCACAACAAACCAGAAAGCACATAGAGAATTTTGGGGGCCAATTTGAGAATTCGTATCTAACAGGAATGGATGAATATAAATTGTGGAACACTTTGTCTAAAAATTATTTCTGCTCAAATTCTTGTGGGAAGAGCTGCAATTTCTGTCACTTGAACCATGTTAAAGCAGAACGGAAGAAACCCACTTTAAACAGCATATTGGTGGGAACAACTCCCCTCTGGCAGGTTGGGTGGGATCTTCTCTACTGCTGCAGGTTTTCTATGTCCTTTTAGTCTTCTATTTCAATAAAGATAAAGCTGCCTGGGAAGCTAATGCTGCGCTAAGATATGCCCTAAAACTAAACGTACCACTCCATTAAATTCACTGAGAATAAGCAAGAGTAGAATTGGCCTGATTTGGTTCAGGTTATGAATACAGTAGGAACAAAAATGTCAGGATTGATTCTTACATGAACTTCTGTATTGAAATTTTATGCCAACTTTTATTTTCACTTATATCAGTGCAATCTCAGCTGACACTGAATTGATAATAATAAGCAAATAAATTGACTCCTTTCCATTGATACAGAATTGAATTTGGAAGAAAGTAAATGCCTAAGATTATACTGGGGCAACAGCTCCAAACTTTAAATAACTGAAAGCTTTCCTTAAGATAGAATAAAAAATAATGACGTTCATACCTACTAATCACAGGCTTTTGTTCCTAAGCTGATAAAATAATTGAGAACAGCAGTAATAAAAAAATCAAAATTGAAATAATATGAAGAATTAATAGGAAGAGCAATCCATTCCATCACAATAGGAATTTACTGAAGAGTTATCTGAGCTCTGGAGGCTCTCTTTTGTGTAATTTCAAGTGTCTGAATGACAAGCATTGTGAAGAAATTAAACTGAAATCTAAGCAGAAGTCTGTTCAGTTTAGCAGATGGAGGATTTGGAGGATGCTGGGATTTTGGGAAGTGTGTGGTCCTTGGGAGATTTGTTCCTCAGCATGGCTTTGCTATGGAACAAAAATCCAATTTAAATAACTCTATAGACGCATCATTTTAATTTATAAGCCAGTCTCTGAATTTCTTTAAAAGAATACCACCTAGTTTGCCAAGACACTTTGTCATACTGGAAAGAGAATTGTTAAACTGGACAACTAAGTTTCTGGCCTTTGGAGGGGAAGCTTCAAGGACAATAATTTGATCAAAACATTCTCAGTTCTGTTTGTGAATCTGGGAATATGTATCGGCTAAATTGTGACTGTGCTTTTAATATTAATGGCAACGACAATAAGAATCTGCATAGACACAGAGGGATCAGCATATCCAGAACCCTCAAAACACAAAAAAGGGACACAGGGTTGGAAAAGGAATTCAGAACCATCCTCCTGCTCTTCTGCTTTTCCATTATTTCTTATGCAAGAATCTTGCCAGGGGAATTAGGAATGGTATGCAGGAAAAAGCGCACTCAGTTTCTAGGGAGTAGTACACTTTCTGGTTTTAAATTACTTAACTATTTATAAACACTGTTTGATAAAGGCCAGTGAAATATGCCTAGAAATGTCATCAATGTTTTCCTCAACTTTTTTACCATCGTTACGTAAGGGGAACCTTCAATAGGATTTTTTTTTTGTTCTAAACAGTATATAAAATTAAATATGTGATCTCAAAAAAGTGGTTCGCTAATTAAAAAAATCTATCGTGTTCAGGCCAGGTATCAGCTGTGATTTTGTAGAATGATTGATGTTAGACTTTTAAATCTTTTTTTTTTTTTTTTAATTTTAGTGAGAAGCCAGAACAGTATTACTATGAAGTGATCCTGGCTTCTATTAACAGGATCAACAGATTGCTAAGAGCTAATGCAGTAGCAGTACTGTACCTAATAGAGGAAATATCTACTCAGTTGATTTTTTTTGATTGCTGGCAGTACATGTGAAATGGACTATTCACTTATTGCTGGCAAATTAAATACAGGCCTGTGCCAATATAATACAACTGAACTGACTGTATCATCCGGACATTCACTTTTCCTGAGGTTTGGAAAGCAAACCCGTGACCAGTGTTGTTTATTAAAGCCTCCAGATTCAAATGCTGCTCTAGATCCTTCCCTTTCAGCTGCATGTTGCCGGACCATTCTTTCTGTTAAAATGGTCAGCTTGCTCTAACAGGTGCCGGTGGTATTTTGCCTTTGGGGAGTTTTGAACCCAACAGATCCATCTCTCAGCCTACGCCAGACTGACCAAATTTTAAACCTGTACCAGCAGTAGGTGGTGGCACAGTATGGGACACAAACTACATATACATATTTTTTTCCCATTCCATATGATTCTGACTGGGGAGCAGGTTGCTCTCTAGACCCATCATTTCAGTCTCTCTACCCAGCCTGTGGTTAAAACAGTTGCTATCACTTTCTTTCCCTTCTACCACATTCAAATATTCTGCCCAGCCAATAAGGACTTATTCAGTTAAATTAATTAAAGTTTATACTGGAAGCTATGTTGGCACCTGTTACCAAATATAACTCATCTTCCAAGTATGCAGACTTCCAGAAAAGACATTTTTCTGGTCCATTGAATATGAGAAATTTGCAATAGAAAATGCATTGTTGTAGCACTTTTGCTTTCGATATGCAAGTCAAACATTTTTCACAGATTTCAGAGTGTGCTTCAAATAACGTGAAAAAACTGCTAATGTAAAACTTGTCTTTCGCTGAATCCGCGGAAGAACTTTCAAGTCTTGTGTTAGCATAAGAGGGGTTGTTACTGATACATTTTTGTCCATGATTTACGTAAGATGTGTACCAAAGAATAAATAGGTGTCTGATATGTGACAGATATTGCTATTGAGCTTTGTGGAGAGGAGACTGACAATAGTAATTCTGGATTTTGTTCACCAGAAAGAGTGTAGATGATCTGTGAACTCTGAGCCACACCACCACTTTGATGACAGGACATTAGATCGGTGACCAAGTCTGATTTTGCAAAATGAAGTAACAGTTTCATATTACCTTTGCATGAAACTTTGTACATCTTTCACAAAGCCTTCCTTGTGGTGTAGCTTCAATACAATGTATAAGTAGGTTCCACCTTAAAGCTCAGGGTTCAAAGTAAATTGCTGTATTCCAGGGAATTATTGCTTCCCTTCTCGACTTCCTCCTTCGGTCAAGCGAGTACAAGGGTTCAAGGGGGAACGGCAGTGCTGTGAAGGGGATGAGAGAGGATGAGAGGAGCTCTAATATCTGATGTCAGTCACAGGGCAAGAATTATTTGCTTCCCTCTGCCTAAACCCCTCCAACAGTGAACTCATTCATCTGGAGTTTGGTCATATAAGAAGATTGGGCTGTATATCTTCCATGAAAGTTGTAATCTGCTTATCTGTTGTTGTTTGCCTTCCTAATTTAGTTTTCTTTTTCTTTGTGCTAAAAAAAGAGACTTGCTCTTTTACTGTTACTTCTCTGGATTAATAATGCATAAAATTCACAACATAATGTCTGGGGTATTGCATTTTCCTCCTAGAGGCACGCCGCAGTGTCCCAAGCGCAGGGCTGTTACGCTTGCGGAGTCAGTACCTAGAGAAAGGGAAGCCAGTGAGCTGGGAATTTTTACTTAAAAACAAACTGAATGAGTGAATAAAGAAAATCATTAAGGCTTCATCTATAAATACTCTCTAATTTAAATTCACATCGGCATGAAATTTTAAAGATTTATTTCCATAATTTGAAGTAAAAGGTATTTGTTTTAGGGGTGATTAATTCACACACTGCCTTATGGGTAAGGGAAAATTGCAGGATCAGGGTAGTATAAATTAACGGTTGGAGTATGTGTACTAAATGTGAGAAAAGATTTTAGTCAAGCTTTTTTTCTAGTTCCTTCTTCCTGTTAGCGTAGAGGTTGTAGAATTTCCTGATTCATCAGCATTGAACAGGTACTGGTTTTATTATCAGAGTAAATAAAATTATCGTGAGTGGTTAAACAAAATTACCCACAGTAGAAAAAAAGGTGGACAAGAACAAAAAAACCAGGAAGAATTTATTACCTGTTTTAGAGTGGGAAGCGGTTAGAACAACTGTGTTGCTCAATGTTTCTTAGTTTGTAAGGAAAAATATACCTTCTTTAAGAAAATAAAATATTGTAAGGTACAATCATGCTGAAACTTAGTAAATATTTTGTATAACAGCTAGAGCTCAGGCACCAAAGTCCTTTACCCAGGCATCATCCTGCAAATCCATCAGAGCAGCTTCACTGCTTTTGCTGACCAGAAAGCAGAGTTGTTTGGGTGAGTTATTAGGGGGACAGCTGTTAATGGCAGATGTCTGTGCAGGGGCAGTGCTGCGCAAGCCCATGTTTTGTTTACAAGGCAATCGCTTTTGAGTATTTGGAGGGGTGTGGGATGACTCTTCTACTGCAACCTTTTCTTTTTTTTTGACGTGCTGGCCTGTGCCTGGTTCTTTAATAATTTTTAGAAGGTTCAGTGTTCTTAATAATTACTTTAATAAATTAAATACAAGGGTTTCTTTTAACATTTTGTTTCTTTCCTATGTTATTAGCAAATTCTGATTTCCTTGCAAGGCTGTTTAGTGACTAGAATGGAATGCACATCACAATACTTTTTTTTTTCTCTTTAAAAAAAAAAATTGATATTTATAAGGATCATGATATTTCAGATTCTAAAGACATTTGCAGCACCCTGGATATCTACTGTCCTTTGTCACTCCCTGGATCCAACATAGACTTGAGGCCTTGTTTCCATGGAGGCAATGCTTGTTATTAATGATATTTCTTCTACAAACAGACTTGTCAATTCTCACGCCTTTGGTTCAAGCTTTATAGTTTTAAGCCGTATCTGGAGCTTTAATATTCCATCTTCCTTGATCTTCTGCCAGAAGGCTTTATGTTGCAGACTAAGGTTATGATGTTTGCATGTTTTACCTCTCAGTTGCTCTGTGAACAGCAAACAAGAGATGAAAAACACCACAGTTCCTTCCATCACACAGCAGCATTACATGTCCTTAAACATGGACAAAGAGTGTTTCCATTTCATTACTCTTATTATTTGCACGTTTTTCAAAGCATGAATATCTATTGGCAAATACCATAAGTTGCAGCTAGGCTCCTCCCTTACTCTCCCTCAAGACAAACCAGAGCTGTGGGAGGCTTAAACTGGGAATATTTTTCTCTGTGAACTGTTTTCCCCATGAATCCTGTTGATTTGTTCATATACCTTTTTTTTTTTTTCAGTCAAGGTTTAACAATTCTTCAGTTTGGGTAGAGAGGTACAATGTGAATTTTTAGGCCAGAAGACGCTATCTGATTATCAAGTCACCTGCTGGCATATTATTTCACCCGTTTTATCTCTTTGAGTTTCCAGAATTGTATACATCAATTTTGTTGCCAGAATCATAGAATTCCAACAGACTTCTAGGTTTTGACAGATGGGAATCCGCCAATGCTAGTGATAAACTGTTAGAGTGGCTAATTATCTCTCTGTGCTTATTTTAGCTTTTCTTCGTTCACCACTCTTCTTTCTTTTTCTGCATTATAGACGTCTTACACTGTGGGTTTTCTTCCTGCAAATGTGCTTATGTATCCTGTTCTGGGCACCATTCAGTCTGTTCTGATAAACTAAACACGTTGAACTCTTTAAGCCTCTTACTGTAAAGCTTTTTTAATACCCTAGAATCATTACTGTTGTTCTTTGCATAGTCTTTTCTATAATTGTACCAATCACAATCAAGTGAATTGTGCAGCAAAGGTTTTTCAGATAAACACTCTTTTCCTTCTCAGAATTTTCTGAACTTTCCCTTATAAAGCCTCAATGAGTCTTTGATAATAGCTTGAAAATTTTTAATAAAGATTTTTCTTGCTGGAGCGCAATATGATAGTATTTAAATACAAGGAGGACTATCAAATTTTTAGTTGAAAGAAAAATCTATCTCTAAAATTAATAGCCATTTTGAAATTGAAATGTAAAACTAATAGACAATTTGAAAACAAAGTTTAGAATGAAAAGAATTATCAGAAAAAACATATGAGGAAATAGGTATGCATGTGATTACTATGTTAAGTAATTGGAAGCAACTGTTCTCTTTATACCCTGTGTATTAGCTACAGTGAATAGAGACCTCGGATTGCAGTAAGGATAAGTTAGGCTACATTGGGAAAACTTCCTAATAATAAATACACTTAAGTACTAGAATGAATTTCCAGCAGAGACTGTGGAATTTCCATTGTTGGAGGATTTACTTACAGATTTGCCATAAATGATTAAGTATAGTTGATTGTGGTTTGGATTTGGGGGATAAGGGAGCAGATGGTACTGAACATACTTTTAGTGTTTCCTTCAAATTTTTTTGACAATAGATATTTTTGCAGAATTCTGTGAATCTGCGACCCTATCAAAGTCAATGTCTTCCATTGAATTCACTGAATGGGAAGTTGAAACTTGAAACTATCAAACAATCTGGTGACCCGAAGTTACTCAGATGCTCTCACCCCCTGAGTATTCACAGGTAGTGGATGGTGCTGGTGATTTCTTCTTTCCCTAAATCACCTGAAGGTGTTTTGGGGCAGATGGAGAGATTAGGTAGAACACCAAGGTACCTGCCAGTCCTATTTGTATTAATGCTAAGATTTTAAAGTTTGATTCTGAGCAGTCTCATTAAAAACGGCCATCCATACAAAGAATAACCCCCAGTAAGGAATGCTATGGATTAGCAAAGCCCTGGGATGTCTCTTTGCATTTTTTCAGATTCTACTCATAAGCTTTATTAGATGTTTCCCTTGCCACACTTTATCTGTATCTCCTCTAAGGCTCAAGTTCCTCTTACACCCAGTTTAGAATAACACTACTTTTTTTCCTCTTAAGAACAGCAAAAATAGATCCTTTTGCGGTCAGATGACCTTAATTCTTTCAGCCTCTCAATTAGCAGAAAGTTGTAATAAAAAGAAGCACCTCAGAGCCACCCAGTGTCATTACGGTGACCAAGAGAAGAAAGATTCAGTTTTGGGCAGAGCAAACAAGAAAAGCGTACTGGCAAGATCAGAAAGCTCCTGCTGTGAGCTTGATTCATTGATAGATGCAGCAGAAAAAATCTTTTGGATCAAGTGTCTCAGAGTTGCGTGTGTCCTCTGAATGAGGCCTTTCTTATGGTTTGCTATGTTGAATAATCATTGTCACGATGCATTGACTTCTGAACCATTTTTTTTTCAGGGTGATCTTTACTGGTTAAACCTGAGATTTCTTATGTAACTGTGAAAGCTTCTCTGTGCTTCAGTTTCCTTTCATTTCCAAAATTAGAGTGTTATTTGCCTGACTCAAAGTATCTATGTAGCAGATCAAGATCCTTTTAATAAAGTTACCTTAATCTATGATGGATCCAACTAGCATAATGGCAAAGGTGTGAAACTGTGCCTACAGAGGGTTTGGGGGCTGACTTTCTAAAACTGTTAAAGTGACACATACAAGAAGCGTCATTTTTTTGCTTTGCAAATACAGCCTCAAGGTGATATAAGGATTAAAAAAAATAAAGTCTGTAAAGTCCTTGGGATTTTTACAGGTTTGGCTTTGCAAGTGAAAAGCAGAGTTATTATTTTTGCAGCATAATAACTAGTATATAACTGCATAAATATATACTAGCATATAACCAGTAATAACTAGATAACTAGTCCTGGTTTTTGAGGAACAGGAACTTACCAAGGTAAGTTCACATGAGGATACTCAGCTTCAGACAGCCTCTTATAATCAGATTTTGGATACACTTAACACAGAGGAGTCCGTAGCAGGATTTCCAGAAGCCTCCAGACACGTTCCCTGAGTAGGATTAGGTGATTTTAGACTTGACTCTAACCTTAGAAAAGGGGGACATGCAGTTCAGTTGTGGCTTCAGAACAAGTTGCTGCTTGTTAGCTCGACCACCATAGTTGTCTTTGTAAATAATATTTCACTTGTTGTAAGCTAAAATATGTCATATTAACCCCCAATTTTAGAGTCTTAAAGAAAAATATTTCCTCTAAAATCTGGGTGGGTTAGGAGCTTAGACATAGACAGTTATAATGACTCAGCTGCTAAATGCTGTCTTGATTACATTCAGTTGTGCATCCTTGGAAAATAATGATGCCATTACATGCCATTTATACTGATTACGTATACTGAGAAAATGGTCTCCAAATATTCTCTGATAGCATATATTCAAACATATTGTGAATGATAGTATTCCTTTCTCTAGCTGTTATTACTCCATGTCATTTGTATAGATGAAGATAGAGCTATTTGCCAAGTGATCAAGTAAATTCATAGGTTTTTTCTTCTGCTAGAAATATGGCTTTGTGATCTAGTAGGAATAATCTTGACCCATGGCTTAAGGAAAGTATCTTTGAAGAAATGAGAAAGATAGACACTCACATCCCACTGAAATTCTGTTACCTCTGAAAACTTCAGCCTGAGTACGTTACCTGTAATTTAAGGTGTTGATCCAAAGGTATGAGTTCTTGTGTGTTAGACAATTTTTCATGGTCAGAACCAGTTTGGTGCTGTCTTGTTTTTGTCTTGGTTTTTTTTGTGGTTTTGTTTGTTTGTTTGGTTGGTTGGTTGGGCTGCTTTGTTGTTTTATTTTTTAATGTCTTTTTGTTTGGTCCAAAGAGTCTGCTTCTCTACAGTAAAGAAGATTTCTTTCCTCCCTCATTTGCTATATCTGAGTTCTCTACTTTGTTTGTTCTTTGATAAACATTGCTGATTAGAAGCTGATGTTGAAGATTCAGTGATAAGATCTAAACTTTTGAAAAATAATTTGCAAAACCAGGATGTAAATATTGCTCCCTTTTCCTTTTCTGATGTTGCTTGCCTCTGAGATACTGTCTAGGCTGCTATTCCTATTGATCTTGATGGACAGATTGGCTATCCTTGTGAGGATTAAGGATTTGGGCCTGTGAAAAGGTAGCGAATCATTTCAAGGTTATCCTTTTCCCAACCTCCATTAAAGCTATTCAGTATTTAAAGAAATTCTATAGGCATTGATTGTCCTTTTAAGCATCAAAACATTTTATCCAATAAATGCAAGTCACATCTTTTAGACAGTTTCCTTAATGCCAAAGGCCAAATAATTCAAATACATCTCTTTTCTTCTATTCTCTGCTTGCAAAAAATAATTGCTTTTATTTTGTTTCCCTTATAGTTTCTAATAGGACAACTGCAAATGGTTTTATATTATCCAGAGAAGAATATGGACTAACTGGTAGGTTCTGAGATGCTGCATGTGTGAGAACCTATATATACACACTGCACCATAAAGATAAAGAGAAGAGAGTGAATAAATCTTGTATAAAAATCACTTCTAGATGTAGATAAAGATGTAAAATTTCTAAATATTTCCCACTGTAGAATAATGCAGGCTGTCTCCCTATATTTAAATATAATATTTTAACGATGTAGAAACAGGGATATAGGATTAAGTTTACACAGGATCTCCTTGAGAAAAATAATTTAACGTCTTCCTAAGAGCTGAATAGGGGATTTAATTGCTCCTTTTTTTTTTAAGTTCCACAAGCCAGGAAGCAATAGGTTCTAACCTAGATTTTCTCTCTTCAAAATTTACAATATACCAAACTGAGAAGAACGGGAGGTATAACTGAATTTGCAGGTAGTTTCTGTGAGATTTTTTGTTTTAATAGTCTATAACACTGATCTCAAAAAAACCCAAATTAAAACTGTCAAAACAGAGAACAAAAAGCTTGCGGAACCCCTTCTACTGACACTAGTAATTCAGTACCTACACTTAATTGTAAACTCGCCTTTGATACTGTACTATATTTGTCTATAACTGAGTCCTGAGTGCTCTTAGCTGTCGTCATTTCATGGATATTCTAGTCATTTACAATATTGCTGGGTCACGTGGATCTCAAATTATTTCAATAAATAGCATTTGTGCAGAAAAATCCATATATAATTGAAATAAAATAGTCCTTGGACATGTTTAGTATAATATTAGGAGGGGTTAACATGTATCTGTGTTTTCGGTCTGATGAATGAGGGAATTTTGCCAGGTTTTAAGGTGATTCTGAATTTACTACATCAGTTGAGTGGACAAACAGGCCTTTGAGCATCTCTAATAACACTGAAAACCTCACGCCTCTGGGTTTAGTGATCTGGATTGTAAGTGAATATTATTCATTCAAATGTTGCATGGACTCAGCAAGGTGAAACAAATGTTCACATGTTCATACTGGAATTTAGGAAAACCTTTTTCTTTTCTAACAAAAAAAAAACAGAAAAGAGATAGTAGGCTCTGGTTCAGCAGGCAGTCTGTTTGTTAGACAAGAACTAGTACTTGTTGGTTAATAGGAGAAAGAATTTCTGTAATTTAGAAAGAAGGAAACAAAATATTACTAAAGATAACACTTGTATGACTTAGCAATTGCTACTTGGTTCTGGATGTCCTCCCACAGAATAATTCAACAGAAAAGAAGTATGGGGATAGGGAAGGGTGATGGTGACTGTTAGAATTTTAGAAAGATTTTCTTGAGAGGAAGATACTGAAACGAACAGAATTTTTAGATTTGGAGAGAGCTTCAGAAGCTCTTCAAAATAAGCTCTTCATAGCTAACAATCTAGCTTCACTGCTTTCTTAAAAAGGGAAAGCTATTTAGGCTTTTTATAAGAACAAGATTTTTAGCACTTAATTCTGGGTAGACTTGTAGAATAATTGTTGATATCAGAATAGATCATTAATCCTTTCTTGTATGACCTCTACTGAAATAACAGATGACTGGAGTTTCAGTAAATGGTGCTTGTAGCCCAGTAATATCTCATTCAATTTTCAAACTTCTGCTCATTCTGAAAAATCTAACCTGGATTTAAAAAGCTGAACTGATGATGAATCTATACTGCCTTGCCTAAGTGATCCAGTACCATTATTTCTTGGCTTAGCTAAATATGTTCTGAACTAGAATTTGTTTTGCTCTTTCTCAAAGTATAGGCTGTTTTACAATGTAAAATAATTATTGTAACACTTCTGCAAAGGTCTGTGAAATTCAATATCTTTTTGAAACATGAAGACCAGAGCTGAATGCCACAGTCCGCCAAAAGCCTCATTAACACCCTGGTATAGAGATAACACTTTCCTGACCTCCGATCCATATTTCTGCATTTAGTTTTTGAGCTCCATGTTGACTCAGGTCTTATCTTGTGTATTTTTGTCTCTGCTGTGGTCCTGAAATCCTTTTAAATACCACTGATTTCTGTGAGAACATGGGTTTTTTTAAGCATCATCTCTGCTCTTTGTTTCTGTGTATACAGTTCTTTATCTAACCACTTTAAAATAACACTAATTAGAAAAAATACCTTCTTGCTACAGTATTCTATGGGCTTAAAAGCAGTAAAAACCAGCTTATACATTTCCATAGACATTCACAGTTAAATGAGCAAGGATAAAAAGTATAAAACTCAAGAATTCTTATGTCTTCAGCATAATGCAGATGATAACTGACAAAGACTGGAAAAAATTGAACACTGCAGGAATCAGGATAAGGGTAAAGGGATTTGAAGTATTGTCTGAAATCTCTAATTCAGTGTAGCCTCAAAATGTGTCCTACTTGTTATGCTAAAATGTGTTGAGTCAGAACCCCTTTGTAGGGCTTGCTTGCTGGGTTTGTTTTCTTTTTTTTGATGTTTTTTTTTGCTTTGTTTTCCCTTAACAAGTTTCAGTTCCTGACATTAGTTGTTATGGAAGTGTCAGAGGAGAGGGTTAAATTTATATGATGTTTTCTAACCTCAGGGCCCACCTGGAGAGTATCTGGATTCTGTGCTATATAATACACAGAAAAGGCACCTCCTGGAAAAAAACAATTACAAAACACTGATTATATAACTAAAATGCAATAAGGGAATTTTTTTATATTTCAAAATGCAAATTATATATAGTTTTAATAATCTGCAAGTATCCTGGAAAGTTCTGCCGAGTGCATGACCACTCAGGGAGGGAAAATATAAGTCATAGAAGGGGAGATGTAAAAGACATACTGGGTTACCTACCTGATCTCTTGCAAGTGCAAGATAGGTTCCTGTTGGCTATTTTTGACAAGTTGCAGGCATGGGATATCAGCTAAGTGGTTTGGGTTCCTTCAAAGAGGTACTATTTCCTGAAAGTTTTGTAATATTTACTTCCAGTATGGCAAGAAGGATACATTTTGAAGTTGCATGTGAATGAGAGCAAAATCTGGTCGGCACAGATCTCAGGAGAGAGCTTAGCTGGATGTCATGTAAGAAATGTCTAGTTTCTAAGGATTGTGTTCACTACTATGATCTATCCTTTTTATCAGAGTAAGGACATATTATATTTACTCGCTGGTAAGAAAGGTGTGTAGATAGCTGTGCAGCTTTGAAATACGGACCACATCGTTGGAAGGATGAAAAATTCCGTCTTGGAATAAAACTAGATAAGGACTGTAGGAAAAGCCATTTCATCTCTAGGGACTTGTGTTAATTGGGTAAACATTAAAACTCTTGCTCTCCTACCCCACTTGGGTGCTGTAAAGATGTTTCTAGGCTACTTCTGCTTTTTGCAAGATTAAAAAATATATTTGTCAATACACATTCTATTGAAAAATTATCCCATTTACATTTTAATTTTTATTTGAAAAGGAGTGCTTTTATATCACAAAATAAATATGAACACAAATTTATCTTTTCCCCTAAAGGAACATATTTGACAAAGCTTAGAAATGGTTCTGCTTTCAACAAAAATACGCATATTATGTGTTTTTAACCCATTCTAAAATAGAAATTCTGTTTCCATTGAGTCAACTATAAGGTTCTTAGAAGCTTAAGTTTGCTTAGGAAATAGCAGTGGAATTGGAATATGCTCAGCTGGAAGAGAGAAACTGCTCCACAAGGCAGCTTACATTTCTCAATGACTTTTTGCAAGCTTGCTAGGTTGGATGCACTTCTTGCGATGCCATGGAAGTGGAATATTCAGAAGCCTACTTCAGTGTCACTGTTTCCTTTGAAAACACCACCCATGCTAAAATACCTAACCCTGACACTGGTTCTTTAGAGCCTCTAATTTATGGCATAAAATACCATTATTTTTAACGTAGCAGAAAGAACCCTTAGATTTTTTTTTTTTTTAAATATGATATTGAGCATTTATAGCCGAATGAGTACCTTCAAGAATTTCCATTTTATCCCCTAATTTTTCCCATTCGTAGAGCATAAGTGTCCAATTTAACATCAAATTTCTCTTCCATGGGTTTAATAGCACTTAGTTTGATACTTAGGGAAATTTCATAAGTAGAACCAATCTCTGTCAGCTTCCCCAGGGTGGAAATTACAGGGCGTGGGAGAGAATATGGAGCTACTGAGGGAGAACTCCCTGGAGTGATCTCCCTATCTTCCTCTCCAAAGCATATTAACAACAATTTCTGAAGTGCCACAGCTATATTTGGAGGTTTTTTCTGACAAATACAAGAAAAGAAGATAAAATCTATTGTAAAATCTCCTAAGCTAAAAGCTTTGCCCTCCACAATCTTACTGCTGGATGTGTCAGCTGTGCTTGCAATTATGAGCAACTCCAGAGAAGATAATAAGATGCCACTAAGTCCAATAGTGTTCACAGCAGTGGAGTTCAAATTACAAAATTACACTATTGAAGAAGAACAGTCCTTTTCCACAGCTGTGAAATTATTAACTCTGAGAAAATGGCAGAATATTTTTTTTATTATTTCCCAGCTTTTAAATTAATACCATCGTTGTTGATTAAACTCAAGGTCACATGAATTCTGCAGAAAATGGTCCCAGATTCTGTGGTTGCTGGTTTCTGTGGCAACATAATTCATATCAAAAAAGCTTAATTTTATTGTGAAAGTCAGTGATGCTTTTAGCGCCATAACCCTTGGCAGTTTGTTTGGAAATTACCTTCTATCCTTTTTCTACAGTACAGTATGGTGCAGAATTTTTTCCATTAACAAAATATAAATTCTTGAGAGAAGTTACTAATAAAATGTTTGGGTTGATGGATTATCACCACTAGTAAAACACGGAATGTATGTTAATCAGCTGTCATTGCCTGCAACCTTGATAATATAGTGGGGGTAGTGTTCACTGTTAGATCTTTAGTTCTTTTGAAATGAGCTGGATGTTGTTCACAAGTACAAAACGTAAAACAAACAACCCCCTCCCCCAGCTATCATACATATGTATATAGATATGTATATCCTTCAAGTACTAGGTGATATTTATATTTGGTTTATTTTGAAACTATAGGGGTGATTTCTTAACTAACAGTCAGTGCCAAAATGGAATTTCTATTCCTCACGCAACTTCTCTTTACCTTTATGGGGCAACAGCAAGTAACAAGGAATGAACACTGAGAAAAGGGAAGGTTTCTATTCACCGTACTGGGGACAAGTTCTTCCCTTGCAGGTTTTGATGGATATTTGTAAATGTGTCACTTGCTGACAGTAGGTGAATGAAAGTAGGTTCATACATATCAATTCTCCTGAAGATAATGGTAAAATTCTGTACAAGTTAGTGTCTCTACTTCTAAGCAAAGTTCACGTGATTTTGAATTCACACTTATTTTACACAACCATAATTTTGTTCAGTCAGGACAGTATCCATCCCTGTTTCTGCACTGTCATTTTTTGGGACAGTTACTACTCTTATTTGTATGTCTTTCATTTCTTTGAAGTCCTTTACCACCTACCTGAACTACATCTAGTATACTGAGCACTGATAGAGCTGTGTGAGTACTTTTACCTACCTTATGTCTATGCAAAGCCCAGGGGAAGCTGAGTTATCATTATGCTAAATTATAGAAAAATTTTTATGCAATTGTATATTCAGACCCGTCAAATATAACTTAAATGGTATGAGATAGGCCCATAGATGTTTGCTGCTTTGTACTACCCCACAGTTGTGGCTATTCAGTGAAAACACAACCTCTTGTCACAAGTGCCATCACCAAGCTCATTATGCCTTCAAAGAAGGCCCACAAGAAGGTGTTTTCCTCAGTTGCAGCCTGATGCTGCAGTCGCTACATGAAGAGTACGAGGTCAACAAATTCCAACTCAAACTTGTCATTGCTTTGGTCTGCTTCACTAGATCAAAGATGAAAAAGAGGCTGGTTTAGCAAAATATGTCTAACTTAAGCACCTAATTTAAACTTGAACCTAATTTAAATCTAATTTAAGTCAATGGGATGGTTCATGTGCCAAAATACATAATGCAGCATTGTGCTCTATGTAAATAGGACTCAATCCAATATCCTTAAGGTCCAAGGTTTCTTAGTTTTTCTTTAGTGGTAGAAAGATTCTAACTACTGGTATACTAACTTTCTGTGGAAACTTTCTCAAAAACCTTCTGAACAGTGTTCTACAGGAAAAAGTAAGCCAGAAAACTAGTATAACAATATCCTTGTATTCTGGTAAACTGGTAGTACAGAAGCACAAGCCCTATTGATGTTTGCTATTGATCAGACTGTTTGTAGACAGCTCTTCCTATTTTTCTGTCTCCGTTTCTTCTTTAGTCCTGTGAAATATTAATAGTGATCTTCTTTACTACATCAAAATACAGAAGCAAAGTGTAAATTGTCATGGTTACAATTTTTTTTAACATGGCATTACTGGAGAATCAGATTAGTCTAAGGAATGCATAATTCATTGTCTGGATGATAGTCACATTGCTGGATACTGACAAAATTCTATTTATTTTTTTTTTCTAGCTAATTGGGATTTCTATGCCCTTTTCATGAATGAATATCCTATTCATAAATCTAGTACATCCAGGACTTATGTTGTGTTGCTTTTGTTATTATTGTATCACTGTTTCAGTAGTTCAGTTTTAGAACTGCAGACATAACTGTCAAGGAGATTTACAACTTACTGTTATCCCAGCATTTGATAGCTCAGACTGCACTACAGTTCCTTGAAAGACTTAACACTTATCCTGTGACTTCAGTTTAAAAATACAATTTGCGTCTTTCTGTCGATGAGAGCTGTTGGTACCATGATATACTGGAATAATCTGCTGCCCACAATACCTCTTTACTTATTTTGGATAGAATTCTGAGTTTCCAACAGTAATGATTTGCTGCTAAATTGGAGGTTCATTATCAAAATGCACTTCTCCCCTCCATGCACATCTTTCCTGCCCACTCTGGCTCAGCACTGCTATTCCTTTCCGTGTTCTACTTTGTGTCTCAACGAATACAAATAGAGAAGAAGCATTCTAGAACCTGAAAGGAGTAAGTGAAAAGCTACACAAGAAAACATGTTATTTCCTTTCCCCCTTTTTTAAGGGTTTCTAGAGAGAATACTGAAACCAAAACCAGAACTCTTCGTTGTCAGGGGTCATCTATCACTATCTTCAATTTTTTACCAATATCCTGCACTTCCACGAGTATTTTACTTCTCCAATTTTTTTTTCTTTCTACCTACCTACAAATAGCCAAATTAATCCATACCCTTTTTTTCTTGTCACTATTATTAATCTGACAAATTTGATGTTTCCCTCTACTCTGCCTATCCCCTCACAAAACGGAAATGTCCATGTAGCTTATCCTTTGTACCTTGAAAAATATTTACTGCTCAATATTCTCCTTGATATGTAGTTCACCTGCTGTTTTGCCTGATGCAATCTTTCTTTGGTAAATCTCTCACTGAGTATTTTACCTGTTCAACATCTCATTATTGGATACACGTGGGGCAGGGGGGATGTGTGTGGTCAAGCTCTGTGAAGATCAAGGAAGCAGGAAAAAAAAGAGGTAAAATATGTACGTTTTAATGTTTCTGTAAATTACTATTTTTACACATTTATGTGTATAGTAAATGTATACATGTGTATAAAATAACACAGGATTGCAATTACAGAGCAAAAAGTAGTTGTTAAGACAGAGAACACCATTTTGTTATGAACAGAGGAATTAATGAGGCCTGGCTTCCTATGGATTTATGTATCCTTTGTCTCCTAAATCCTCTCTTCTGACTGCACTACTCCCAGTTTCTTCCCGAGTCGCCTCCGATGATCCCACTGGCAAGAAATAGCACTTTCTGCAGTGAACATGCAGCTGCCAAAGAGAAGTACATAATGGCTGAATCCTATCTGTCTTTCCCTCTGTTAGGGCACTAATTTGGTTCTTTCCTGTACAGCTGCTGATTTCCAGAATGTGTGCAGCAGCTTCAGACTTTTATCTGTCTTTCATTTGTCCTCAGCTGGCCAGTATTTACTGTGGGAAAGGAAAGTTAACAGACATGTAGCATTATTAAAGATGTCTTGCTCCTTAAGTACCAAAGTAAACGTGAGATAAAATTAAAATATGCAGTTTGTATGGAATAAAATATTTTGGAGCATCAGTTATTATTCCAAAAGAGTCTTTTACTCTTGCTATAATAATTACTGAGTTTATTGAATAAAGAAAGTGCTAGTAAAAGGACGTACAACTCTAAGAATTTGAATCCACATACATTATTTTATTAACATGTCTGAGCATCAAATACAAACCAACGACCCCATTGACTGTCCTGAATAATGGAACTATCAGAATTCACAGGTGCTAAGCATACACTTTAGGCAGGACATCACTTGCCCTCATCAAGACTAGGCCAGTGAAAACAAAAAAACGGGTGAGCATGGGAATTCAGTGAGACCTGGACAGGCTAGAGAGTTGGGCAGAGAGGAACCTAGTGAAATTCAACAAGGGCAAGTGTAGGGTCCTGCACCTAGGGAGAAATAACCCCATGCACTGGTACAGGTTAGGGCTTGACCTGCTGGAAAGCAGCTCTGCTGAGACAGACCTGGGAGTCCTGGTGGACAACAAGTTGACCATGAGCCAGCAACGTGCCCTTGTGGCCAAGAAGGCCAGTGGTATCCTGGGGTGCATTAAAAAGAGCGCAGCCAGTGGGTTGAGGGAGGTCATCCTCCCTCTCTACTCTGCCCTGGTGAGGCCACATCTAGAGTACTGTGTCCAGCTCTGGGTCCCCAGTTCAAGAAGGACAGGGAACTGCTGGAGATAGTCCAGCGGAGGGCTACAAAGATGATCAAGGGACTGGAGTACCTCTTATGAGGAAAGGCTGAGAGACCCGGGTCTGTTTAGCCTGGAGAAGAGAAGACTGAGAGGGGATCTCATCAATGCTTATAAATGTCTAAAGGGTGGGTGTCAAGAGGATGGGGCCAGACTCTTTTCAGTGGTGCCCAGCGACAGGACAAGGGGCAACGGGCACAAACTGGAACACAGGAAATCCTCTCTGAACATAAAAACTTCTTTATTTGAGGGTGACGGAGCACTGGCACAGGCTGCCCAGAGAGGCTGTGGAGTGTCCTTCTCTGGAGATATTAGAAACCTGCCTGGATGCATTCCTGACCAGCTTGCTCTAGGTGAACCTGCTTTGGCAGAGGGGTTGGACTAAATGATCTCCGAAGGTCCCTTCCAACTCCTACCATTCTGTGATTCCGTAACAGAGATACTGCTTTTATGGCACATCATGACTTTCCACATTTTCCATCCCACTTAACTTTTCTGCATTCCAGAAATGGTCATTTTCTTTCTCCATCTCGGAGGAATGAAGGACTTCATCACTTGCTCTACTCCCTTTTTCCTGGTGTTCATCTTTCCTTCTCTTCCCACCATCTGCGCTGTCTGTACAGAGGGCAGTTGGCCCCTCTTCTACCAGAACAAAACAACCAAGTTTTTCCATATGGGGAGGTCTGAAATTAATGTAGTCCTGTGCACCTATATCAGACTAATGTTTTTCTTTAATGAAATATTTGAAAAATTACAGCCTAATATTGTTAAAGACCCAGTCTTTAAATAGAATTGAAAAAGAATCAAGAAATGCATAACAGTCCCTCCAAAATATGTACCCAGCGGCGTAAAGGTTACAGAATGTCATCTCTCCAGTTGAATCAGTAAGTGTGATGGTTTGTGTGTGCCAAGTTGCTGGAGGACAGAATATAAATATTGTATCATAAAATATTGCTCTCTAAAGAGCCCAGGCAGACATAGTATAGAAATGGAACTCTTAAGGAAGCATAAAAGTTCACTAGCTGAGTATTTGCCTCTATTTGCTATTTCAAATAAATAACATTAAATTATAAGCCCTGAATCCATATAAAAATAGCCTTGAAATGGTAAAAGGACTTTGCAATATTAATGGATTAGAAATAATTCATCATTCTAGCATATTTTTGAGTGCTGTGTCAATTTATTTAAAATGTTTCAGCGCCTAAGGTTCTCTAAATCATTGTAAGTATTGTAACTTATTTTGATGATAGCTTTGATTAACTTTAGCTGAAGGCAGGGGATTTCAAGGTGTTTACTAGATTATTCATATTTAAACATAGGTATAAAAATAAAAATTGAAACAGTGAAAGGGATGGGAATAAGATAAAATGCTCTAGAAAAGATCTGTAGAAGTATGGAGACAAGTACATTTGAAGGCCTAGACCCTTGTGGTATTGAGGCCACAAAACCCCTCATGAAGAAATGACCAGAATTTTAAAGATAATTTACTAAGTTGGAAAAAGCTTGATTGCAGTCTTCTGGAAGTGGTTATAAACCTGAATCTAAGGTCTGCTCAGTAAAGCAGGTGAAAGCACAAACCTCAAAGACAAAAGGAAAAAAATGTTGGCATGAGTCTGAAGGAAAGAATAAAATTATCTACAGAGTTTTATCTGTTTGCTTTGTTTTCTTTTTTTTCTTGTTTTAATTACCGCTCTGGTATAAATTACCCTTTTTATTCAACTAATTGAAAGAAATATACCAGTGCTGCATACTCACAAACTTTGCTGGACTGAGCTATAGCTTGCACGAGGAAAGATGTGTCACGAGTTGTAGCTTTTTAACTGATTCTCAACAACGGAAGCAGAAGACATTTGTAAATACTTGAGCTAAAACACATTATCAGGAACGTATTTCCTTTGAAAAAGCTTCATGGCAGGAGCAGTTTCAAGAAACACCATGAATATTTACTAAAGATTTTAATTCAGGGACAAGAAAGGAAGATGCTGAGACACTGCTTGTTGTATCATATACTGTATTCAGTTGTTGATTAATGAGATTCTGGTTGAGGTTGGTAACTCATGAATCATTACTGTAAAAAATAGTAAACGTGCAAGGAAGGGATTTGTGAGAATGGAGAGTGAAAGATGTGTGTGATTTTCAAGCAGTTCATCCAAACATGACATTTGGGTCTTCATGCTGGTGTCAAAATTGTATGGCTTAGAAGATACGTGGTCTAGAAAACTGTAAACTGGATGGTGACTGGATGGAAACTGGGCCAAGTAGAAGTTCCTTTGACATTTCTCCCAGAGATTGCGGAGATTCAGAGCAGTTTTATTTCCCAGGCAGGTCACTTCTAGCCTTTGAAGAGGCCTTCCAAAGTGCAGTCCCCTCACCCTGGCATTTCTGTCTGCGTTGGCTCATCATAATGGTGATATTTTTCAACTATGGAATTTCAGCCGTTTCCAAAGCCATGGAATCAGATTTGTATTGCAAGCAGGAAACTGCTGCCAGATTCTGCTGTTCATTAATTACTGCCAGAGGCAGGCTCTTTTCTCAGCATCCTGCTGGATGAGCAGTCTGTCAGAGACTAGCTGTCCCACTAGTTATGTTTCCTTCAGGCATTGCTGGACAGTTGGCAACACCTCCTGACACACATCTCATTGCTCTCTTCATATCATCATTGCAGAAGTACTTTAATGATCTCGTCCATGAATATCTTGAAGGAAGGGAACTTTCGAGATAACCTTCCTCTGCATCAGGTGGTAAAAAACAAAGGGAATTCAACACAAATTAAAAAAACCCCAACAGCTGTAGCTTCACCCATGGTGCCTGATCATGAAGGAGTGTTCGCTGCAATAACTCAGACAGCTTCCTGCTCTCTCTGGTTCATCTGTCCATTCCCGGGGGGCCAAATAGACTCTGTTGGTATTCACAGGCAGATTGCAGAGAAGCTCCACCATGGTTGAATATACGTGATCATATGACATATTTTGCCTTGTGGGTTTTTTAGAACATAAGGTTATTACAACGACCCAACATCTAATACTTCTGCCTTTCACTCCCACACCTCTGTAATTAGAGTGATCATGTGTTCTCAGTTCCTTACCAAGTCTGCAATATGAAATGTGTTTCTTTAGGTATTGAATCTCCCTTTTTCCAACATTCTCTTTCAACTTCTCCAAGTCTCCTTTTATTTTTCAGTTTGGTATCTTAGCCAGTGTTCTGCATAAGCCAAATCTTCGTGACCCCAATTACATCATATTTCTTTTTAACTATTTTGTGCTGTATCTAAAAAAAACTGTTAATTTGTTCCTTCTGCTGCTTCTATTTTTGTAGAAAGAATTGACTTGCATAGGACTCCCCTCCCCTCCCCTCCCCTCCCTTCCCCTCTCCTCTCTTGTTGTAATTTAAACAAACTGGGAAGACTGGAGAGGAAGCGGACTCAAATCCAAGCATCATATACAGGAAGAGCAACCAATAAAGCCCCGATGTCCTGACTTGCACCGTAAAGTTTTACATGCTTCTTTGGTTCTTCCTTATTTCAGGATGTTCATCTGATTAAGTGCCAACCAAACGTCACAGGGAAGAGCTGGATTCTCAGCAGCTTTAAAAAACACACCTATTGCTGCTCAAAGCTTATCTCAGCACTTATGCACCATTGCTTTTGGGGAAGGGATCCCAGGACTATGGTCCTCCAAAGGCAGATAATGCCATGGCTGGTTTTATGTGTTTCAAAGGTGGATGGCTGCAAGGAACTACTTGTCAATATAATAGTAATTACTTTTCAGACAAATAGAAGCACTCTTAACAAATAGGGCATTTAAGGTCAATTCAAAGAGTTTGTTATGGGGTAGAATGCTTTGATTAGAGTAGCACAAAACCCTAGGTATCTGGAAGATATTGGAAGAAGCAAGGGGCTAGGGAGATTTCTAGGTCTTGTCACATGGCAGAGAGACTACAGAAAGTGTAATGAGTTGAATTATTGATCCCTCTCACATGGTAAGTGCCTTCTGTAACTCTGAATCCCATTAAGTGACAGACCCTTGCAGTAAAGGTCACTCTTGAGGATATTACTCATTATTAATAAAGCTTGATTTCTGTTTCATTCTATCTATGCCTTTGACCTCTCCCCTATTACCGGTGAGAGATTATTTTTGCTCTGGAGTTCTCACCTATGACCTAATCCTCCCCTGCACCTGATGCTGAGGTTGGCGAACATGCCAGAATGGACAAGACTTAGCACTCTGTTTACCCTCTAAGAGTTGCTGGCCAGGCCTGGGCTGATGGGGAAAGAGCTCTGGAGAATCTGAGAGCTGCAGAGAAACCTGCTTTCCTGTACCAAGTGCGCTCAGTTGGACCCTGCCCTGCTTGCCCACCCAAGCCCTCCTGAACCTCCTGGGTAAAGAGACTTGCAGGACCAAGCAACAGCAATTAGGATCTGTGCAGGAAGGAGCATTTGAGATTAAAGCAGTGTCAGAGTTTCACATGTACGCGTTATGGACAAGATATACACTTTGTCTCTTGGCACTTAGCAGAATACAATGCAAAGCATGGACTTAACCCTATACTGTTTGAGGGGATTACTGTCACGGAGAGGGAGAGAAAGCCTGTGAGAATAGTGACGGGTTTCTTTTTTTTCCCTGTAATCTGTGATTTCTAGGGCAAGGGTCTGTACTTAACAGTTTTGCCTACATTTAAATTGGTATGGGGAGTCTTCTGAACACAGGAAAAAAGTATTCTAATAAACCAGAGAAAATAGAGAGAATGTTGTCTTGGAGTACAAGATCTGTAGAAAGGGTAAAAAATAGGCTGAAGTGGAGATTATGAGAAACCCTAGCTAGATCCTGGAGGAGTCTACTGTTGTGTGCTAAGTGACATTCTTCAAGCATTTCAGGCTACCTTTCTGGGTCCTGCAGCATTTCTTGACTGGCTGCCATGGTAACTAGCATGGCTTCATAGGGCTGTAGAGTGGGCAAGGTGTTGAGCGTACCATAGTGTGAGTACCTGGAAATTCCTTAGCAGAGGTATACATATCTGCTCTGGTGTCATTTGTGCTCAATTTTTCATACAGAGACACGGACTCTATGGGATGCAATGCATTGATATGCGGAATATCTTGCTGCTACAGCTTGGTAAGTAGACTGAGAAAATAGCTTTATTTTTTTCTGGAAGTATTCCTTTTCAACGGGCTCTACAGAGAGAGCAACTGTGCACTATGGTGGCTATTATCTGTCCTCCTACTGCCAGAGTTTTTTACACCTAGAAGACAGTAAATGTCCCCTAAACTTATTCCATTGTCCCTTCTGTGTTCCCTGACCCTCTATGCTGCACATAGGCGGTAGGGCTACTCCAGAAGTATTGTCTTTTACCACTAGGAACATTTACAGAGTGGTGGCAGACATGTAGGAAATGAGAGGTCTTCAGCTGTCTTGGAGCATAGCCAGGCTGGCTGGAGGGCTAGAACAGTGGTGCAGAGCAAGGGCACTGAAATGAAATTGTATCCACATCCTCCTCCTTTCTCAAGTTCTTTCCTTTAGCATCATTTACAGCAGCTGTAGTGTTAAACAATCTCTTCAAATTTGTATCAGAACTCCTAACTCTTATTTGGTTATTTTTAATTGCAAAGGGAGCCCTCATAGCACTGAAGTAATTGCAGAGAGCAAAAAAAAAAAGAAAAAAAGTTTTGAAACAAATAAACAGAAGCAAAGATGTTACCAAAAAAGAAGTGTGATTTTAAATTTTATTGCAATCCCAGGTGGAGCAGATAATTTGTAAAGATACAAATAAGAAGTAGAATTAACTGAAAAGAACAAAGAATTTAAGGTATTGTTTTAAAATATTGATTTGAATAATACCTTAGATTTATTTTACAGCTTACATTAAGTGAACAAAACAAGTCAGACTGCACTTTAGAGACTTAAAGAATGCTGCGTTCTCAGAACAAGAACCAAAGCGGTTTCATAGGAGAAATCAAAATGAGGGACAAAAGCATGGAACTGAATCAGGTCTTTCTTTCAGATTCATGGAATTTCTAATTTGTGGACATTGTATCAGGGATCAGAACACCTAAAAAAGCTAAAAGACTGCTGCAAAGCCAGGTTTAGAAGAAACGGGATTGTTTAAAGTAGGAAAGCATAAAAGTTTTGGCAGGAAGATGATATAATGACACAGTGGACTTAGTTTGCAAAACAAAGAACCAGAATTGATTGCTATGCTGGGAAAAAGGACTGAAAAATACAGTGTGATTTTGAATAAAATAAAAAACGCAAATAATATAGCAGAATGCTCAGAACTAAACAGTGTCATGCCTTTACACAGAGGTGCAATGCTTGCATTAAACAAAAACATTTTCTGAAAGTCTGTAAACAATGACAAATAAGTATACTTACACACATACTCATATATATTCTTCACAGTACAGATTGAAGCAAAAGGTGATTACAGAGAAAGGAGAACCAAAGGATAAGAGGATTTCTCTGCACAATTTGTTGAGGAAATTCCTGCACCTTTTGTTCAGAACATTTCCTTGAACATAAATAGTTTTTCCTTGCTTTGTTTGTAGGATGTTGTCCACACACAGAGACTGGACATGCAGGTCTCTGCGTTTCAAACTTCTTATTTCCTAATGCTCAATAATGTAATTGTTGCTATATTAAAATCTCACCTTGTTACATACTCAGTTGCACTCAGTAAAGCTCACACAGTTACAGACTCAGACATGGACTTCTGACTAATATGAGTACACAAGAGCAGAAGGAAAGCTGTGGACCCATTGTGTAAGCAATGGTCTTGCTCTGTCTGCAAAAGATTAGTTCGTTTCTGGTCCTTCAAGTTGAAGGAAGAAAAGTTTAGTTCATTTCTGGCCCTTCAAGATGAAGGAAGATAAATTAAAACTAACATTCAGGAAAAGGCTACAAGTATGACAAGTGAGTGGAAAAAGTACTGGGAGACTAGCAAAGCTTTGTTTAGCCTAGCACAATAAAAAAAAGAGAGGAGCTGAGATAAGATATGTTTGCTCTTTCTAAGGGGTTTTAATTTAGTCACCGTAATTTATTTATTTTAAGTTAATTTAATCAAACTTAATTTGAAGGGATAAGAGAAAGAGTGAACAGGAGAAACATCAAGGAGAAGAAAGAATTGTTTAAGTGAAAAGACACCACCTGACAGGCAAAACTGTATAAATTACTGATGAATAAATATATCACTCAGGAAATTATAGGAATTAATCCGTTCTGGACCAGTTCAGTAGTAGTAGCAGTGTGGTTAAATCAACAAGTCCAATCTCAAGATAGAATTGTGATTGCTTTAAATGAGGATGTTAGTACATTACTGCCTTCAGTCCTAGGCAGGATTGGAATTGAAGCTATGTTCAAATTCTGCATTCTTGTGCCTCCCTTTACCAATTGACTTGAACCGTGAAGTCTGGATAGGTCAGCCCCTAAAGCAGAGGGTTTGTGTGGGCCCTGTCCCAAAAAAGTACCTTAAATTCATTTACTCTTTGTTCTTTCTCTTTCCTAAGTAACTGTTTTATAGAACAGTGAATTACTGTGCAAAAAAGTACAGAAAATTACTGTGACCTTTGCTTTATTTGAGGCTTTTCAAGGTGAAAGTCTTACCTTTTTTGTTGTTGTATAGGTAGAGCTGGAAAAATATTTGTATTCTTGGTAGCTACCTTGTTCAGGGCTGAGGTTCTTCTGAAGGATCAGTCTCATGCTGCAGGGAGACAGAGTCTGCTTCAGTGTCTTTCCTTGCATTCAAAATGAGAGTCTCACATCCCAGAAAATATCATTTTATATATGCAGTTTCGTGTGATTCATGAAAGTACCATTGAGGATTAATTTTGTATTATTTTGAAGATATTTTTCATTGCTGGCAAAGAGGTGAACATTTATATGTATGTGAAATAGAAACCCAATATGCCTTTTGAAAAGTAATAATGAAAAACGTCAGAAATTTTTAAAACTACAGCTTATTTTTGGAATCAGTAGAGTAGCATATATTTGGATTTGGATATTATTCTCTGTGGAGGATGGAAACAACAATTTGTTTCTTTCTAGATCTACCTTTTCATTATGTGATTGTACAGGCTGTAATAGAAAGGACATGAATTGCTAATTCCTTGTTGTTTAATAAGAATTAATATAAATCAAATTATTAAATAATGTATGAAAACAGCAAGAAAAAAATCTTTTGAATAATCTTTCTTGAAAGACAAAGATTTTAACTTTCTTCATGAATCTGGGCATGTGCTATTTCTCCTGCAGGAGATACAATCGGCTTGACCAATATTGCACCATTGGCAAGCTATTTAATGGGACTTTCTTTCCAGCCCACATTATGACAGGTCTCATACGCCCAAGCAAAACCCTGTTATTATCAATTCATTATTATTTTTCATTGAAGGCCGGGGTCAGGTTACAAACCTTTTTTCAAAGACCCTGTGACTATTGCTTTCTCTTCCAGAGATAAATAAGGAAATGATGGATGAAACTTACTTACCACAGTTAAATTATCATAGAAAATTCATCAGCTAGTCCAGCAGGGTAAAGAAATTTCATAAATTCAATAAACCACCAGCAGTATAATGTGTATATATACATGTGAAGTGCAATAAAAGTAGAGATCAACCAAGCTGATTAGAAAGACAGAAACACATTAAAATGCATGGCTGGTAAACTCCGAAGGAGGCTGTTTGATGTGGATAAGCTTCACACTGTGCATCTATGCTGGTAACAAAAATAGCTGGAAATTTTATAAGGACAACACTGTAGATTGTGCAAGTGGCTGGTATTGAAGTCAGAAGAGAGAAGCCAACTACTTTTCAGTTTATTTCTCCCAGGCCTTCGTGGCTTTCTTCTGTGCTAGTAATAACGAGTAAGGACTTTTCCAAACTACGTTAAACACTTTGTGAAAGAAATACCTTTATTTAACATGGAAAGTTTCTTGGCCAGTTTCTGGCACTTTTGAGTATGACGTGCAAGTAATTCCTTATTTGTCTATCCGTTCCATTGATTTTATTAGGACTATTTGCAGATGCCTCAGTACAACAAATATTTAAGACTATATTTGAAGTTAAACAGCTGCTGAATGCTTTGCTGGGTCTGGTCCAGAATGAGGTATTAGGCTGTTTAATGACGGACTCTGACTCTCAGGGCCACTTTGCTATGTTAGCAACAACTTTAGCCTGTGGCAAGCAAAAGAAATCTTATGTTATGCTGAGTGCAAAAGTCAAGCAAGATTTGGTCTTTGTTAGGACTAGTAACCTAGATCATGACTTCAGTACATTTTGTCTGCTTCATTGCTTAATTTTAGCTGATAATTTCCTTTACATCCACAATAACTTGCAACCATTTTTGGATGTCCTAAATGCTTGTTGTATATGTACAGCTATTTTTCCCCTCACAGTCAACTAATGTGTTTCTCCCTTCTGTCTCAATTCACTATTTTGGGAACACTGAAGGAGGGAAGAAGCCCATGATAGAAACAAAGAACATTTTATAAAGAGAGGTAATGTGAGTTTTTCTGTGACATTTTTGTCTCAAGCATTTGTCATGTTGTATCTGTCTGCTTCACTGATAATTGGTATTCTGCTTCTGTTCTGAAGTAATGCTGACTCAGTACTGCTCGTACGTGACTTTTTAGGCTTTCTGTGAATTTAATACTATGATACATTACTCCTGAAAGTTGTCCTCATTGGTGTTACCAACGCAATGCATCCACCACAAACTGAGAGCCTATTCTGTAAATGCTTCTATGTTTATTCAAACACACAATGCTGATGCGTACTATAAGACCTATCTGTAAAGCATCACTGATGTGCAGTGCAACTAAGTGGTACTGTATATAACAACAAACAGCACTACTCCAACTTACACCTTTTTCATCCTTGTTCAGGGAACGTCACCTTTCAGGAGAGTGTACCCATTCGTATAACTTACAATGTAGTTGCAAATTTAACACGTAACCAATATTTGCCAAAATAATTTAATAAGCAAATTGGACTCTTTCTCTTTTGCTATGAGTTTATATGGAGTTTTGCACAACGTTCATTTTATCACGTGCCGTCATTAGCCAAAGGTACCTAATGTTTTAAAAAGGACTGAACACAGTTGTTTTTCTCAGTCTGATTTAGGATCAAACCTGTCACATGCTAACTCTGGCCTGGCACAGGGGGAAGGGACCCAACAGCTCCAGCAGTCTCCTGCTGGAGGCTGAGCTACCTGGCACAGGAGAGACGAAAGCCAGCTCCAACCTGTACTCTTGAAAGTCGGTTGTTTACACAAACTTGCCTTCCCTGATGTACTCTATTTTCTGTTGAGAGGACAAATTAGAAGCTGAATGACAAAACTTAATAATAGATATGCTTCTGAATGTAAGGACATGAGCTTATCTACTTAGGTTCAACAGCTAGTTAACATTAAATGGATTGGTTTGGCTAGGGCCAAGGGAGACCAGTTTTTGCCTTGGGACAACATTGAACTGTCCCTTGGGAAGCTGTGGTCCCTCTTATTCCAAAAGTATTCATTAAAAATGAATGGGAAGATTCCTCCTCTTCATTAGTTCGGCTTTAAAGTAGCATATTTTATGATTACAATAATTTATTTTAAAATTATCTAGTTAGAAATTATGAGATAAAATAGCGTAAATATTTGAGCTAGACAAAAATGAGGAAATATTTGGGTGCAGACTAAAAGGGAAGCCTTACCACAGGACAATCCCTTGCTTGCAATTCCATTTTGCTACCTGTGGAGGCTTGGAAGGGAGCCCAGCATTTGTACAGCACAACTCATCTGGTACTTGAAGCACAAAATACTGTTTGTTTTGGTGCTTTCTGGACACATGATTTTGGCTTGAATCCGAAGAGGCATTGAGGTTTGTGCCTGATGATCAGTAGATAAGGTATCATTCATTGGCTTTTTCTGTGCTTTAAAATGACATTTCTCCAGAATAATACAACAAACATTTGTATGTAAATGTAAAAGTGCGTTTTAGTAAGTGTAAAAAAACATAAAAAAATTGTAAAACAAATAAGTAGAAAGGTTGGAAGAGCATTGGGAGGTGTGGAAAAAGAAATACAGAAATGAACTCATCTTTGTTCCAGTGCTGCTAGCAATCTACCTATTCAGCACTTGGTACAGAGTATTTTTACAGTTTTTACTATCAAACTTTTGCATGAAAAACTAGAGGACAATGAATTCCCACGCAGTGCTCAACAGCAAAGAACATGACATAGCTCTTTTGTGGACTTCAAACAACTGATGCTGTTGGAGCACACAGTTCACAGAGCTCCTTTACTGCTTGATTGATGCAAGCTCTTTCAATCTGTACAAATATGGGAAGAATTTTGTGTGTACAGAGTTTCAGACATGAAAGCTGCTGCTGAAATGTTAGCAATCAGCCTGAGGCCTCTTTAAAAATGTGATCCTGAGGAATTTTACACATGGAAAAATATGAAGATTCCAATTATCATCTTAACAATCAACACGTCAGAAAGTGGGAAGAGATGTGACGGAGCAAGGGTGAGCATTGTGAATAGAGCCTGTTGATAGGAATTGCATGCTGGGGCTGTAGACAGTGAGGGTGGGGGCAGAGCAATTGGATGCCAACATCCACGAGTACCTCAGTGTCTTCCTGGCCTTAGAGTTTAGAGGATCATAAAGTCCTTATGTAGTGTGACATCTGTTCCTCTCAGATCTTCATCTAAGTGCATGTAGAAGAGTTAAAAGAAAGGCATTTCATTTTTTTTCTTTTCCTCATTTGCACCTGTGATGTTCTTTCTTGCTCTCTTTATTTATTTTTTTTCTTAATTTGTTTACCTGAAAACAAAGAGCGTGAATAGAATTATTGTAGATTCAAACACATGAGAACCCTAATCCTCTTCCATTAATACAAGGGACAGCAGACTGGTAACAATACCTACAGCCTTGTTAGTGGTTTATTTTCTGGATATTAGTAACTATCCAGAAGAGATGCTACTGAGAACCTTTGTTACTGCTGTCATTCTCAAACAATTAAGAAAATACACATTTATTGCTCTTTGCATGAAATACCTTTCACGTAAAAGTCAACAGCTAAGCTCCCATTTATTTAAAAAGATTGACTTTATTTCCTGAGTCATCTTTTGCATGTCAGCAATGACAGTATTTATAAGTTCTCCACTTTTACTAGTTTTGTTTTATTATTGTTATTGATTGTTTCTATTCATAATTTAAAAAATAAATTGTCTGTAACATGCAGCATTTCATTTCTGTTGTTGCTTGTTCTGTTCTTGTAAACCATACTGCCACAGAAAACACGGAATGGCTAAGGGTAAATTGCATAACAGAATGTGGCAGATCTGACAGAAGGCGAGTGCCAAAGGAAGACTTTTTTTTTTGTAAGAAAGGTGAAATGCTGTTTTCAGTAAAACCACGTCATAAAATGAGGATGGAAGGCAACCATAGCAACTTAAGTTTGCCTAAGAGTTCCAACTTAATATGTGCCTTTCTGTTACTTTTAAGTTTTTTGATGTAAAATTTCAGATTGGAATTTTATTTCCATTGACAGTGTGGTTTTGAGTGGTCCAAAGTGGTGTTTAAGTTTCATCAAATGAGTCCACATTTTTAAAAATCTATTAAGGGGGAAAATAGCTGTTTGTCAGTTGTCCCAGTTTATTATTTTTTTCAGGAATATCGTTTACTGTCAAGAGTTTGTTGCAGAAATTTAAGATTTCATAGAGGAAATAATGTTGTGTACCAAACCCAACATTTTGACCTATTAATGAAAATCCTCCAGGCCTGCTATTATGAATATGAACAAATTTCCATTAATGCCTATGCAGTAAAAATCATTAGCTGATTGCTGCTAAAATTTTTGAACATTTCATCTGCAGGAAGCATGATCCATAATGGTAGTGTAGATGTAGCTCCTGTGGACAGGACACAGAAAATTGAATGGTACTGCCTGTCTTGTCCTTCCTCCCTTGTTCCTGTGAAGTTAAGTTGCATGAAGTAATCTTTAGACTAGTAGATTAAGACCACAGGGTGTGATCTTGATAGTAGACTCAGTTAGTGATTGGTTGGTTTTTTTTCCTGTAGCCATGCCTCATATCTTAGGTTTGCATTTTGCAGTCACGTTGGCCCCTCTGCTTTTTATAATAGATATATATAAAATAATATAATATATAGTAGAAACACTGTCCTTTTATTAGAGGCACTTTATGGAGATCTTTTCTGCATCAGAGTTTAGGTACAAAGACTAGGAATGGAATGAATTTTCTTTTTGTTCTGCTCTGTTGAGTTTTGGAAACTTTATTATCTTTCTCTTCAAAATATAACATAGGTTTACTGATGGCAGGCCTCTGTTCATCCTTGGTTTTGCAAAATATATTAGGGCTCTTTTCTAGCTGTGGTGTTTGCTGTCCTTACTTTGAAGTCTCAGCTATTGAGGATTTTGCCTTTGCAAAGTAGCCACTGCTATGAATATGCCTGAGTTACTCTTACTAGTGTTTTCACTGTGTCATAGGTAAATTGAACAGATTCCATGAAATCCGTATACCCAGAGATGTGATTTCAGTGGTAGCATTTTTTGCTGTCACTTCCGTTGAGATCATGACTTCTTGAAAGGCAAAAAATAGTAACTGTCATTAAAGTCATACCACATCTGTAGGACTTGGAAAGACCATAATGTCAATGGAAAATGTCGCATGCACTTTTTCTTTCTTTAACTTGCAGGATTTAAAATGAAAAAAAAAATGCAAACATTTTAATTGAAAAAAAATTAAAAAAGAACGAAGTCTGCAATTGTCTTCTTTCGGTCACCAACAAAGATAAGCCTAGCACAAGAGATCAAATACAATTGTGAATCTTGAAATTCAAGCCATGAAGCAGCTGAGCCCACAAGACTTGGTAGTAATTTCCTTGACTTTACTGGCTTTTGTATTGGGCTTGGGACTGGAGTTCAGAAGCTGTAGCACAGGGGTACGTATGGTACTTGTGGCGTGCAGGGCTCTTCCAGTGATGAATCCTTCTGTGAACGGTGATAATGACTGTTTCTGCCACTGCCCAGAAGATGAAAAAAAGGGTGTATAAGCCTCTAAGACCTATCTGAAGAAAGAAAAGCTGTCTTTTTACCCAGCTACTTGGCTAATGGTGACAAAATGTGTACCTCTCTTTGCACTGAGCTAATGACTGCTCAGCCAAGGTACCAATTCTATAAATTAATTAAGAAGTGATTATAGTACTGAGATGCATTTTTTTAAATGTCTAATTTCTGTTGTTACAGGTACTTAGTCAACACAAATCTATTGCTGTTTTTGATATGTAGTTTTGAACTTTAAGGTGAACACGCTATTTATTATGCAAAGCGGGTTGAGAAAAACTGTAATTTGACTTCTTAACTTATGTGGATCTACTTGTTATTTTATTCTCAAGAACGGGTGAAATAGCACTACCAGCAGAGAACCTGACAATAACTTCAGCTGCATGCCCCTTCTTCCTTCTGCTCACATCTCATTAGTGATATTGTTCTAATAAAATAAAAATAATTAACTTGTACATCTTCGCAGATGAGCCAAACAGCCCCAAGTGAAAACAAGTTTTGACAATTTACACTTTTACACATTCTGTGATTTAAACTGGGAGCATGGTGATCTCTGGCCAAGAAAATCTTCGATCTAGACAAGTAAAATAAGTTACTTGAGCGGCTGGAATTATCAAGTCCCACAGACTGTTGTCTTTTTTAATTTTCCACCTCATTAACATCTGCAAATGAATATGTAAGGCTGAGCCTGCACAAGTCATACTCTTTTGTCATTAAACATGTTTGCTGCTCGCAATAACTGGCTCTCCTCATGCTGTTTTGCAGATATATGTGTATTTACCCCCAAAATACAACAATGTGGTTAAGTTGCAGAGTTGTGTAATCAATACATATGTCCTGAATTTGTGGGACATTTACAGCTAGCCTTTCCAACTCAGTGGCATCTGCCTTCACAGATCAAAGTTTTAAGCAGTTTCCAATGAGTAAAATTTAGTTTAAAAAATCAGTCAACCACTGAAAGACAGAATTTTCTTACTCCAAACTAATAATGACCAAACCTCAAGCGAAGACTCTTCTTAGGCTAAGCACCTCTGTTATGCTTTGTATCAGATATCACCCAGGTAGATAGTTTTCCTGCAATATCCTCCCAAATGATTTAGTTTGAAAGTAAATGTAAAATAGTTTCCTTTGCGGTTCCTGCCTGCAATGGGCTCAATGAGTTTTGTTCATACAGAAATAAAGGTGGGGCATTATCCTTTAATAAATCCAAGTACCAGCTATATATAGTCTGTATAATATTATCCCACCATATATGGGCCCTGATCCCATTATAATCATTGAATGGATCACACACAGTCATTATTATGGGACTGTAATTTAAACCTTGGATTCCAAACCACCATTAGCTATCATTTGAACTAATGCAAAGTTGAGTTCCTGGGGAAGTGTAAAAGGGCCATTTCTCTAAGCAGGGCACATTTATAGACACTTCGTTTAAATTGAATCCAGCCATTTTGTTAATGTACCTAACTGGTCCCTGTTGCCATACTCATCCTTGGTAGCTGCTAGTAACATATGATGACAAATGTAGCATTATATAAATCCTTAATAGTTTTTATAACCTGACTTTCTTTGTTGTCCTATGATCAATAAATTTTGTTCTCTCCAAAAGCTTTTCAATGTCAGAACTGGTTTTCAGTTCTCTTAAAACTGCTGTCATCCACATCTCTCCCAAAATCCAAGTCCATTGGAAGAGAATTAAACAGCTTGGCAAACCAGAAGGAACAACTTGACCTTTATGGTTTTGACTGTTCTTTCTTAATGGCATCACAAAGCAAGAATAAACAATATCTGGTGATGCTTACATATCAGGAAAGACTGGAAAATGGCATTGTTCAGACTTGACATTTTGAGTGGCAGATGGGATAACAAATAATTTTTCCCCATCTTTTCTTGTCAATATTTAATTTAAAGCACTGAAGCTGATAAATATAGTGCATTTTAGTTCCACAAAATATGAATATCAATACGCTTCTCTGGCCTAATTGCTAATATGTTGACAAGAACTGAATCACAATTTGAGATGAGTGACTTTTTTTCCCTATTTTGATACAGTGAGCGTAGCATATTATAGTGCTGATAAAAATCAGTATCTCATTGTCAAATATTCTCTTTGATGTTTTCAAAACATCCATCTTTCAGTATTTTGAGACATCTCTCACTGAAGAGTTGAGCACCCTGCAACCCAATGGCACTGAACATTTCATGTTTCTAAGTTAATTGCTCTGACCCCCGTTGCTATGAACCCCAAATGTTTTAAATTTTAATTCAAATATTAATGAAGTCAACAGCAAGTCTGTACAGTATGTATATGACCTATGTAAATATAAAACAGTTAACTGTGCATATATTCTAATTCTGGTAGCTGCATAGACCTATGTCATCACTTATTCCTACTAATTAGGCTTGCTCTTTCTATCAGTGTCACCTATTCCTGCTAATTATACTTGCTCTTTCTATCAGTCTATGGATTTTCTACAGGGGTCTATCACTATACAATTAAGTTCTTCCCCTGTCATATCCCAAGTGTCTTCCAGTAGATTTTGGGAATTATTTACTCTGTTTCTGGATGTAAAACCTTACTGAATACACTTTGCTATTAGTTAAGCAGCATCTCTGAATGGCTAAAACCAAACATTAGAAAAAGTATATGGATTTGGCTTGAACTGAAGATCAGCTGAAGCTGAGGCCATATGCAATTCTTAAAAGTATTTAAGCACCTGAAAATGAAAGGAGGCATTTAGTAGGTTTAAGTCTACTCCCCCTAGGAGAATTTAAGCACAGCTAAAAATCACACAACTTCCACATCCTGTCTTTTACCTGGCGGCACCCTGGAGTGCCTGTGCAACTTGGAAAATTGCACCAATGAGAGGGTTTTATTTAGGCACATGAACATCTTGTATCAGTAAGAGCTAAATAATGGAATTGTAATTGATGTATAATTGATCTAAAGCTTGCCTTCTGTCATGGTTAACTAGGAACTTTTTACTTTGGTCCTTCTTTGCTACCAGTAATTTCACGGATTATAAATATATGATATAATATGCATATATGGACCATCAGAGTGTTAGGTTTGACACAACTATAAGTGAAACTGCTTAGAAGCCCTCAGAGAAAGCTTAACAAATTCTTTACTACATTTCCATATTGTGTTTTTTTTCTTTTATCTCTACAGATACAGACCAATTCAGGTTACAGGGATTATAGATGCTACAACAAGTTACTTGGAATAAAAACATGGGAAATAAATTTGCCATTGCTGCTCCTGATAGGCTGTAAAAAATATGTGATCTGTTAATAATCAAGACATTTCTTCTAAGTTATATCAAATTACCACATTTTTCTTCCAGTTAGTATTTCAGTGCAATGTAAGGTCGTAAATGAGTGACTCAGGATAACAATCATATGATATGCTAATTTTTTTTTTTCACTCTGTAAAGTGTTGCTTCTTTGTTAAAACTATGAAAGTTATTTCTTGCTTTGAAAAATAATTTTTAAAAGCATATATATTTTACAGTCCATTTTCTCTTTTAGTACGTATATGTCTAGTCTCTTCTGTCCTAATGGATGAATAGAATACTTTTAGGAATTTTTCACGAAATCTCCTTAAAGGTTAGAAGTTTTAGAAGATAAAATCATGTGTGTATCACCTAGATTCTACATTACAGCACTGAATACAATGTTGGGTGGTCCTTTTCTTTACAAGCGTTCCCACTGAATTCAGGCCTGCCACTGATGGGGGATAGTTCTTTTCAGTCAGAACCTTATGCTGACTGTTGTTTTTATTAGTCAGCTCTAAAAACCGCATGTGAAGGAATGACCCAGTACCTGTGTTTTGTGGGGTATGTAACTGAGAGCTTTGCAAAGAGGTAAAATGCCAGTGGATTGTTTTCCACAGACGGATTTTCTGTTGGATTGCCCTGGTGGAGCACTCTCTGGCTGATGGAAGTGTGAACTTACATTTGTAAGGACTGATGGGACACCATGGTTCCCAAGCTTCTCAAATAATTTTTGAAGATTCACTAGAACCAGGAAGGTGATTATGGAGATGGAGAATTGACAGGGTTACATGTTATTATTAAACTAGTTTCTTCTTGCTGTCTCTTTTATGCATATTTTCTCAGAACTCTCAAACTCAAAACTTTTTTTGTCCCCCATGCAACACTGCAGTTGCCGAGTAAAGTGAGTAATTTCTGGTAGGAATGCTACAGCAGGAATAAGTTTCCAAGGACAAATAAAATTTTCAGAACTGAAAAGGAATTCAGCCCTTTTTTCAGCAGAAATTTGAATGTATGTATTTTCTTTTTATATGGGGCTTTCCCTTCTTGCCTCTGACGGCCCGTAAGTGGGTGGTCGTGTCTGCGTGGATGAGACTTCAATTTATGAGATAAGGCAGAACAAATATGAGTACAAACCTTGTAACTTCTCATCGGTTAAGACCAGGCAAATAGCAGTTACCATCCCAACATTAACATCTTCTGTCTCCACAGCAAATCACCGAAGAATCTTCCTGATTATATCTTTAATGCAAAAGTAGTCTGTAAGATTTCTGCTGAAGACAGAGTCTTCTGGTGTGAAGTTGTACTCTGAGGGCATGTCCCTTCACTGCCCCCACCAGTCTTGGGCTGGAGGAGAGGTAGTGCTGTCTGTGGGCATTTTAGCTGGCTAATACTGAAAAAAAAAAAAAAGAGTTAACAATTAATTGTTGCCTGACTTTCACATGAACAAAACAAAATCTGGAGAGGTTTCTGCTCAGGCCTGGAGTCCTAGCTACTCTTTAGGATGCCATTGGACATCACAGCTCAAGCAAAGTTTTGAGATTTACATGTGTGGGTATGGGATAGCTGAAACTGAACTTTCTGGAGTTGAGGAACTACTAAGTAGACAAAACTATACCATCCTTCTCGTTTTAGTTTTGGGGAGTAAGTTTACAAAAAGATGTGAAGGGTGATAAATGAACTCATAAGCCAATGGAGGGTCAGGAATAAATAGTCTCCCAAATAAAGATCCAATACTCAAACTGCCAAGCAACACTTTTTTGTCTCTTGAAAATATATACAGACATCTTAAAATGCATACAGTATCTTAAAAAATATATAGATATTGTTACCTCAGGCAGGTTACCTCAGAAAGGCAGGTCCTGCTTGACTAACCTGATCTCCTTCTATGACAAGGTGACCTGCTTAGTAGATGAGGGAAAGGCCGTGGATGTTGTTTACCTGGACTTTAGTAAAGCCTTTGACACCATTTGCAATGGCATTCTCCTGGAGAAATTGGCTGCTCATGGCTTGGATACTCTACTCATACCTAGCATACTCTTTGCTAGGTAAAAAACTGGCTGAATGGCTGGGCCCGAAGAGTGATGGTGAGTGGAGTCAAATCCAGTTGCTGGCCAATCACAAGTGGTGTTCCCCAGGGCTCAGTATTGGGACTGGTTCTCTTTAATATCTTTATCAATGATCTGGACGAGGGGATCAAGTGCATGCTCAGTAAGTTTGCAGATGACGTGAAGTTAGGTGGGAGTGTTGATCTGCTTCAGGGTAGGATGGCTCTACAGAGGGATCTGGACATGCTGGGTCTATAGGTTGAGGCCAATGGTATGAGCTTCAACAAGGCCAAGAGCCGGGTCCTGCACTTTGGTCACAACAACCCCATGCAGCGCTACAGGATTGGGGAAGAGTGGCTGGAAAGCTGCTGAGCAGAAAAGGACCTGGGGGTGTTGGTCAACAGCTGGCTGAATATGAGCCAGCAGTGTGCCCAGGTGGTGAAGGCGGCCAACAGCATAGTGGCCTGTATCAGGAATAGTGTGGTGAGCAGGACTAGGGAAGTGATTGTCCCCCTGTACTTGACACTGGTGAGGCTGCACCTTGAGTACTGTGTTCAGTTTTGGGCCCCTCACTACAAGAAAGACATTGAGGTGCTGGAGCGTGTCCAGAGAAGGGTAACAAAGCTGGTGAGGGGTCTGGAGAATAAGTCTTACAAGAAGCAGCTGAGGGAACTGGGGTTGTTTAGCCTGGAGAAAAGGAGGCTGAGGGGAGACCTTATCACTCTCTACAACTACCTGAAAGGAGGTTGTAGGGAGATGGAGGTCGGTCTCTTCTCCCAAGCAACAAATGATAGGATAAGAGGAAATGGCCTCAAGGTACGCTAAGGGAGGTTTAGATTGGGTATTAGGAAAAATTTCTTCACCAAAGAGTTATCAAACATTGGAAGAGACTGCCCAGGGAAGTGGTTGAGTCACCATCCCTGGAGGTATTTAAAAGATGGATAGATGTGATGCTCAGGGACATGGTTTAGTGGTGTTAACTTGGCAGTGTTAGGCTGATGGTTGGACTCGAAGATCTTCAAAGCCTCTTCCAACCAAAATGATTCTATGATTCTAAACTTTCATATAATGAAATCCATTTCCCTCAGTTTCAGGAAGAGCTTCTTCACTTTCTAAACCAGACGTGCTTTCTATACTTGGAGCAGCTTTTCTCCTCTGTATGCTCTCAGTGTACAAACATATTAAAATTGTAAATGTCAAACTTGATGTGAGGTTTGAGTGTGGACCTGTCTGCAAATTCCATTTCCAGTTTGCCAGCAAGCACTTTACCCTGCTCAGTAGCTTGCTCCTTTTCAAGAAGCAGAATAACTTAAGGCACTTCTCGTACAGTCATTAATTGGCTGTTTCTAGTGGGATCTCTTCACTGAGTACATGTTAATGTTCGTGATGTGGGTCACAACTCTGCATTGCTATTTTCTCTAATTACCATCCTTCAGTGTTTTTTCCCTCAGCTGGAACATTGTGTTCTCCCAGGCACAGTGTATGCAAAAGTGAAGATATCACAAAATGAGAGGAAAAAATAACCTAATTATCTTCATGGTCCAGGAAGGTCCAATTAGCAATTAGAGAAATGTGTTGAAATAAAAATTGTACATTGCTTCTTTTGACTCTGCTTCTAAACTATTAAGTTCACTGCTCAGATTTATCATGGGATTAACTAACTGCTGATAAGAACACTTTTAACACCAGAGCTTTAACGTTTCTGAACACAGATGGTTTGAGGTGTTTGAAACTCCATGAATTACTGAACTATAGTATCATTGCAAGGTTGTTAATTGTTCACTGAGCCTTGACTGGAAATATACTTTAATATATGCTGCACCATCACTGGATGCGCAATCGTCATAAATGAACATGCACAGTTGCCATGTCGAGAATGCAAGAAAGTGATCTCATGCATTGATTGACCTGTGAATGTGCAGGCTCTGCTCATTCCTGCTCCTCGCATAGGTGCCCAAAACTGGTCACATGTTACAGAACCTACAGAAAGAATATGATAATGACATTGCTTTGTTCTGAGGTTTCATAGTTTATACTGAATTAGAGAGAGTAGGAATGACTAGTGTGGAAGAGGAATGCTTTATTGCAGGATGGCTGACTACAATGATGACACATTTTTGCTGTGAACCTGGCTTCCCCCTCTTTAGTATGAACACCTGAATTACAAGGTACAGTCTGCAAAAAATGATTACAAACTAGGACTGCATTTGAGAGGAAAGTGAAAAAGGGTGATGTTGTATCCGATCTGTAGTGAAATCCACGATTTATATTCCAAGGGTTGATGTGGTTATAGAATAGTCTTCATTTATCATTTATACTATTATGTATCTACATTGGGAGGTATCTATATCAATCTTAGCAATCTCTCTCTAGGAAGTCCTAAGGGTAGGCATAGATTCCTACTAGCACGCAGCCTGAGGTTGGAAGTCTACTTGGTGAAATATTATTTATTAAAACCTCTGAAGGGAAACTAGAAGAGATCAATATAAGCACACAGGTAACAAAGAATTTTAACACTTCTTCCTCTGCAGTATCACATTTATTTTTCCTTTTTGTCCAGATGGATTCACATTTCTGCAATTGGAAGCTTTGATATTGGTAGCTGACAGGAATATTTACATGTCTGTTTCAGAAGAGCTATGGTGTTGGGGGATAGGCCATAATGAAATAGTATAACAAAACTTGTAGGCTGCATGATATGAAAGGCACAGAGGGTAATACCTGCACTTTCCTCTTTCTCCTGGACAGAAGAAAATAGCGAAAACCATGCTGGGCTTACTACCATATACTATGTTACCTTATCCATCTTGTCATTCGGTTGTTCTAGGCATTTCTTTTTGCATCTCTTTGTCTTGCAGCACGGACCAGGTATAACCTCTTTTTTTCTTCTTAGACTAGAAGATGCTTTTTATTTTTAGATTTCATACTCAATGTATTTATTCTCTAATTTCTCACTCTGAAGCCAAACCAATTCTTGACCATGCTTTGCTGCTCAGGTGCACCATACAAATCAGGCTGGAAGAGGAATGACAGGCAAAGGCAAAGGTACTCACTGTGCATAAGGCCCGAGTGCTTAGAATCCGAGATTGCTGTATATAAGCATTTAAATACAGGAGTGCTTGCTAGGGTGTATGAAATGTAACGTTATGCCTCGTTGTTACTTAGATGTATTCAGAAAAATATTTTTAGTGGTTTTGCATGGTAACAAAATTCTAAAAAATTGTATCCATCTTGGCTCCCACTGCCTTTTTGGGCTCCATTCCCCTATGCATAGGATACTTTGCAACAGGCTTCGCTGGCTTGTGTTAGAAGTATGTCAGGAGAGACTGGGCCATATTGCTTCAGGGTACAGAGATAATTGATATGATCTAGGCTGGGAAACTGCTTCCATTTTTTCATTCACTACATATCAAGCAGGAATTGGACCACGTGGAAAAGGTCAGATGGAAAGTGAAGAGAAAGAACAGGGATGTAGAAAACACGAGGTATGAACATGTGAGGTTATTCATTCTAGGAAGAGGCAGCCACATCTGCTTTGTTGAGGGAAAGGGATACAAGGTCACTCTGGAAAGGAAGGGAATAACCTGAATAACCCAATAGGTAAGACAAAAGTAAGGTGGCAAAGATGATTTCAGTTAGACAGGATAACAAATAACATTTAGGAAAGCGAAACATAGCACAGGTTGAGTGTGGAAATATGGCGTTTCTGCCATTGGTACTTTTAAAGAACAAGTGAAATAAGCATCTGTCAGCAATATCAAGGAGCAGCTAATCCTTCCTTGGGGCAGGAGAATGTTTTCGGTCATGTCTTAAAACCCCCTTCAGTACTAATTTTTCATTGACTGTATTATGATTTTACAGGGAAAGTTTCAGCCCAAAGGGCATATACTAGGAAGTCCTGTGTTGTTTTGTCTGAGAGTTTTTAGATGTTTTTTCCCCAGGAGCAAACGGAAAATGTCACGTGGGGAGTGTCTGGTCAAATAAATGAACATCGAGAACTGCAGTATTTTACAGATGTGCAGTGAACAAGTCTATAAAGCAGATTCCTGTGGTTGCTACAATCAATGTCAAAAATCCTATTGACTTAAGTGGTTAGAGACGCAAACCTTAAGCTACTTGGAAGATATCAGTTAATCAATTTGAATGAAATTCTTCTGCCATGTGTGTTGACCCAAGCAATAGTTTTCTGTTCTCTTGAGAGGTGACAATCTATCATGCCAATCCCCTTACCCCCACCATTCTTGGGCATTAATTTTAATTAATATTAATTAAATTTGCCTTGAGTGAGTTATTTTGCTGTCTGGGTTTTGTGAAAGATTTTCCATTCTTGCTGCTTGCCTGCTTTATCACCTTGGTGCATCCATTTACAGAAGATGTAGATGCCATATAAAATATTCATTCATCAATTTGCTGAGGTTAAAACAGTCTTTCCCCCCCCCTTTCCCTTCACTCGTTTGGACTCTGCACCGCTGCCAGCGTAGCCGTTTGAGGGGGGCTCAGGGTGAGCTGTACTCCTTGCAGAGGGCTGGCGGGGGACACTGCTGGGGGTGTCAGGGCACTGAGAGGAGCCTGGGGCAGGTGAAGCTGGGCTGGGAGCCATCCTTGGGGATTGCCCCTGGCTGCTGCCGAGTAATGGGAACCAGGTGTGGAAGCAGGGCCCTGGCTGCCAGGGCACAGAGAGCAGCTGAGCTGGGTTAAGAGACTGCTTCTCCTTTTCAGCTTAACACAGCCCCTTGGGTTTGGGTGCCTCCGGGCTTTTCCTGGGGAGAGTCCTGCAGGGTTGTGCCGGGGGGCAGAGCACAGCTGCCTGTGGATGTGATGATTGCTTTCAGGTGAAAAGGGGCCTCGTTCCCTTCATAAGGGGTTGGGAGGGGAGTTAATTAGCCCTTATGTAGCTCAGGTGGTGCTATGCTGCCTGGCAGCAGTGCTGGAGAGAGGGCAGAGCTATGGCAGTGTAGCTTCTCTCCTGGTGGGTGCTGTGGGCTGGTGGGGGTCCGTGCTGGAGCCTGCTGGGGTGCTGGAGGTAAGAGCGGAGCCTCCCTGCAGCAAAGCCATGGGTGCTGCTGGAGCCCCTCGCTGGGGGGTGCCTGAGGGTGCTCTGGGGGTGGCGTTGGTCTCAGCCCTCCCCAGGTATGGGCAGCCTGTGTCCAGGGAGCCAACCCTGGCAGCTGTGTTGGCTGTCCTCTGCTGTTTAGGTCAAATGAATCTCAATTTATTTACTTGGCTTTTAAGGGGAGGTGGGAAATTTGAGCTCCTGTAATGTGAAATGTTGTTTTGGTGGTCTTAAAAAACCCCAAGTACATAGTATGTGTTCCTAGGTGGGCCTCAATGACTATAATGGGAGATTCTGTCCCATGGAATGGGGAAATACTTAATGGGAGGGAGAGGCTAATGGCAGGGAGAGGGGAAGGGTAATAACTCTTCTCCATGGTCTTTGGGGTTAATCTGTATTTGATCCTAGATTTAGATGAACTAGAGAACAAAATAACATGCACTTGAAGCTTTTGAAGTTCTGAATCTTTGCGAGTAGGCACCCATACCCCTCTAGGTTGTGGTTTGGTTTGGGGGTGGGTTTTTTTCATTTTTGAAAAGTGACATAGTACGTATTTTTATACTTGGGGTATATCTCAAACTATAGTGTTCTCCTGACTGCTTTATCCTGCTATTCTCTGTACCAAAGAGTGGAATAATGCATCTTGCAGCACTGTAGAAAATTTACATAACTTTGTTCCCCAAACCCAATTTCCCACAAAACATTGTATATTATAACTCTGTATCTCTCTTCTATTTTTTTCTCATGTCCTCTCTTCTATTTTTTTCTCATGTCCTCTCTTCTATTTTTTTCTCATGTCCTCTCTTCTATTTTTTTCTCATGTCCTCTCCTGATTTAAAACTAAAACAGACTAGAATCTAGCTTCAAAGTTGGATTAACAGCTGCTTGTGCTCTTAATTGGTAGAATAAGCAGAGTATCTGTTATATTATTGACCATTCATCACATTGTTCTAGACTCCTAAATATGTTCATCTGTAATTTAAGCCTCTTTTTTTATTGGGTGCCCAATTTAACATTGCTTTGTGAAATCGGACATGCTCATCTGTAGCAAAATCACTGTAATAATGGCAACGCTCTTACTTTCATTGTACTATGTCAATATATTGCTGCAGAGGTACATGCTGTAGGCAAATCTGAATTTCAGTGATTTTGTTAGTGCTTACAAAGCTAAGAAAGATTTACGCTTTTTCATTTCTATGAATTAAGGATAAATTTAGGCTTTTAAAAACTCTAGGAAAAATACAGTCTTTTAGCAAACTATTTAATTGACACTTTAAAACACAATATACTCTTTAATATGGAAGTATTATACTCTTTGAGGAAGCCCAAGGCTAATATTTTGGCAGTCAGCTTAATCTTTAGTGTAGCAAAAAATAAGACAACTTTAAAAGTTATATCAATTACTGGTTGTACAACAAGCGGTTTTTCCAAGCGTAGTATTGTCTTGTTTTAAACTGACCTGCTTTTCCCAAAAAATGTTTTGGATGAGTAAAAATGTTCTTAAAATTGGTACTTTAAACATCTAGTTTGCAAATCCCTGGAGAAATCTAGCTGCCCTGCAGACAGTGAGAGTACTATTGATTTGGGGGAAGGCAGGCTTTCTCCTGATGCCTTCTCTCACAGGAGGGGAGGTCTGGAAGGGATCTTCCAAGTCCTGAAACACAATCATTTGCCATTGTAAGCACCTGTTATATCTGGTGCTATTCAGAAGTTCATGTTACTTGATCACATGCACATCTTCCCATGGTTTCACTATTCTGATGGTTGAAATCCTACTCTGCTTCTTTGGCTACTGTTATTCACTCCCAGATTTAACCTGGCAATCTGAAGCAGTCACTCCTAATCCGCTGTTACAAACTCCCTTTCCCAGGCAGTGGATAAGTGACTGGCAATTTATCTGGCAGTGAATTGGGGCTGCATGGGGACAGAATGCTGCTGACCATATTATCCCAGGCAAGGACTGCGGTCTTTACCCGCATCTTTCAGTAGTTTTCCTGTTTCTCCACAGTGTAGTGCCTCTGTACCCACCTTCCTTCCCAGCTGCTTGCTGATGGCCACACCGAGGGCTGTGCCTCAGCGCCTCGGTTCCCCCCTGTACCTCCTGCCCCACTCGGCTGCAGATGGTCCCCAGTGGAGTGTCCCAGATGCCTGCCTGGTTTGCAGAGAGGCAGGAGCAGGCAACTTTGTGGCTGTGCTTTCTGTTGTTTATGACTGAGGGAAGAGGGCCAGCCAAACACTTCATTTTATCCAGAGAGTGCAGTAGGCCAACAAAGTGGCTTAGTGGAACACATCCAGCTTAAGAGCCATATGTCATGCAGGTCTGGTGTAACTCAGGGACTTTGTGCAATCCTTTGAATATAGTTCATCCCTGAAGACTGGAAATTCCCGTCTGCTGAGGTCTGCTTGACTAATGCCGGCCAGGAGCTTGTTGCGCACCACTGAGGTTGGAACCCTGAGCAGAGCTACTCCAAAGCCTTATGCTCACACTCTTCTAGTTGGAAACCTTTTGCTCAGTGTATCTGTTATCCCTTAAGCTATCCACATAAACATTATGTGAGCAGTTTGAATAAGAGTAATTTTTTTTCAAACACTTTTATCTGTTATGGATGCCAGCTCCCCTTGTATTGTGTGGCTATGGGTACATGTCTCTTAAATCCTGCTATGATCAGAAGGAAATTAATTATATTCATAAGTCTTACTGATAGCTCTAAGAGTATTTGAAGCTATTTGTCCCACCCTTTTAGTCTAGATAACATGTGCTGAGACTGGGAGCATCAACAAATATTTGGTGACCCTGCAGCATATGATGTTACCAACTGAAATCTTCTGCTTTGGTGTTGCAACTTCTAAAAACTGTTTCCCATAGTTTTAGAAAAGGGGATAAGTTAGAAATGGGATACAGCTGAAAGGCCAATGTTTTCTTGCTGCTGCTTGGTAATATCGTAAACTTCTCTGCCTCAGATTAGATTAGACTCATGTTTAGCTAGTTTCCTCAGCAATGTTTGGCTTTAAGAAATTGTATTTGCTTATCAGATATTTTTCTTTAACACATGGCTATTTCAAGGTGGTTTTTGTGCAATGTTATTCCTTTTGGAGATTATTAATCATGTTTGACAACTTAAGAGTGGCTGTTTTCAATGTTCGTGCAAGCACTGCATATAAAAGAGACCTAAATTTTAACTGATAATATTTATTTTGCTTTGGGTGAGTGGGGAGCACCCCAGCAAGGTATTTGGAAATGTATATTTATATCAGTTGGACCACTAAATGAAAGTTGAGTGAACAGGTAAAACCAGCTCAATGAAAACCTGAAGGAATCTGATAACTGTATATTTCTCTGTGTGTATAAATACATATTGTGCTCCTTAGTTCCAAAGAGTGCAATAGCAGCTAAACAATAATGCTCAGTGTTATTGCCAGATACTTCTGGGGTGAGAAGAACAGTCTGAGGACAGCTGAGGTTGCTTCAGTGGGAAGAGTAAGAGAGGTACTTAGCAACCTCAGAAATTTGCAGTGGGCCTCCAGATGAAAGCATATTTTGGCTCTCCTAGCTGTTACAACATGACTGCTATTACTTGCTTAGCAATATTTATTACTAAACATTTATGTTTATTGCCTAGGAAACTTTAAAGGCAATTTTTATATATCGTTGCAACTAGAAGAAAAATACAAATGTTTCCAAGTCCTAGACATGATTCATTTTTTTTCAGGATGTCTCCTTATGATACAAGCTATGTATCTTGTTATGGAGCAATACAGCGATGCATAGTCAGTTTGAAACAAATACGTCTGTCTACGAACTGGGTATGTAGAAGAGTTCAGAGGTAATTGTTGGTTCTGTATGCAGAAGCAATACCCTCCCTCTATCACCCTCCACTGCTTCTTCTGGTGGAGCTGTGGCTGTGCAACGGTCTGCCTTTCCTCAAGCTCCATGTTTCTCTTTGCTGAGCTTGCTCAAATGTGTTTCACTTAAAGTTTATTGCTAACTTCAGGGCTGCCCCTTACTCCTTTGTCAAAGACCTCAGGTTTGTTAGTCTTATTAGTCTGTTACCATGGCGTTTCCTTCATTTATATTCCTTTGTGAAAGATGCCCTGGTTCACAGTGAAGCTTACAAACTACATTTTCAGTTAAATGGTATTCTGCAGGACTTGCACGTATATTTTTGCTAAACTAATTTTCTTTTGGGTTCATTGATCTCTTTAATGAAAGTCTAAGCATTTTTATGAGCCAAAACCTCATTACACTGTACAGAGGCTGTACTTTAAACCTATCTGTTCTGTACTGTACATTTTAATAAAACTTTATTAGATTTCTCTTCTGATGAAAGACAGCAGGAAATGCTTCCTTCATTAGAAAACTTGAGGTGCTGGGAAACTTAATGTTGCATTCTTGTTTTCAGATTAATTATGGGTTTTGTTATACCTGGTTAATGGGTCTTCTGTGAAAGGAATTCAATTTAAATTATCCCATAGAAGATAACTGCATTCACGTCAAGATTATCTTTACACATCTGATCATGTGGCTTCTTTTCAATGAATAATAATTTTCTTTCAGTCTTGGATTTATTAAGTTTTTCCTGTTGTAAATGGGTATGATATACATTTTATAACAAGGTATTTTATCTAAATTCTGCTTCTAGCAGTGACACTTCACTTTGCTGCAGCAGCAGATGCAAATCTACTGCAAATGTAAATCTACTGAAATGTATTTTTTTTCCTTCTTTTAGTGAAGAAGGCTTCATTTTTTTAAAGTGGTTTCCTATGCAACATGGGGTAGAGTAATCTGTACAGCTATTAGGTTGTCTGAATAGGATGAAATGAAATTCCTATTTCATAGGAATGAAAGCGTTTTTATGTAACTTAATTTTGTAAAATCCTGAGTAGCATCTGGAGGGAAGAGAATGATGGGGAATTAAAAACTCGGGGGATTTGTTTAATATGTTGAATCTACTCCAATATCTTATTTTTCTTTCTATGACCACTGCACATATGTTTGGGCTCTATTGAGAGCAGAAGAACGTGCTTAACTGAAAGGTACAAAAAAGGATTTTCTTTTTGTGTAGATATAAGCCACTTTTTTTCTTTCTTATATTATAGCCATATCTTATTAGTGTCCTGGCTTAAGTAAGAGAGGTTAAAAGTCACTTACACTTTCTTTCCGTGCTGCCACCACTCTGGAAGGCTATAGTCAAGACAGATTTTTACATCCCATTTTATCTGGGCCTGAATTATTCCTATGATCCTAACTCTTTTTTTTAAAACCAGGGAAATATATTAAAAAAACCCAAACAAAAACCCCTGCTTCTAACCCAAATGGGTAGTCACCGTGAAACACCCTGCATATCATTCCCCTTAAAGAGGGAAATTGGTAATAAGGTTGCCTTTCACTAGCACACACTTGTTTATTTGAAAGCAATTTGCACTAAGCGCAAGCAAGATCCAAATGTAAGATCCTGACTATATCTTTTCATAATTATCATTCCCATGTTTCTTAGCTGGTGCTGAACCCAAAAGCTTCTTCCTTTGCTTCCCACCAGTCAGGCTGTAAGTTGGACCATTCCAGGCTTTTTTTTTGTTTCTTCTCCAGATTACATCTCCATTCAAACAACGCTAAAGCATAGGCCCCAGCTGAAAAGGTCATGGCTTTTGGTGACCTGTGCTTTGTTATAGAAATTGTACCCTCCTGCTCTTCTTGGGAGACTTTTTGTATTCTGAATAACCATGTCCAGCGATGCGAATACACTTGGAGCCTGTGTGGTGGGTTGACCTTGGGCTGCAGCCAGACCCCCAGCCAGCTGTTTCTCACACCATGTTTCCCGTCAGTCCTCATGGGTGTTTCACCTTTCCTTATGTCCACCTCCCCCGAGGTGCCAGCAGCATCACTGCTGGGCTCAGCCCTGCCTTGTGGTGGGGCCATTAGAACCAGGGGGAATTGGCAGTGCCAGACAGCCCTGGCTGCTCCTCAGGGACCCTGCTGTCAGTGCCTGGGCAGGGCCACCCCACCCCGCTGCTCTCCGTGCTCGCCGCTCAGTAGTCAGTCTTCACTGATAAAGTGCTGTCGTATATTTGAATATCAAAGTTATCCCAGCAGCAGCTTCTTTCTTGTTGCTGTTAGTGTCTTACTGATCCAAGAGCCCCGCAGCTGAATAACTGGGGTGGGCAGGGTGGAACGTGGCACGGGTGCTCCAGGACTTGGGAGAAGGTGGTGGCAAACCATCGTACAGCAGAGAAAGGAGTTGAAAGGACATGGGAAATCTACACGTAGAGTCAATTTAAGCTTTTTGATGAGTATGCCTCAGCCCTGCATAGTAGTAAGTAGTTATAACACAAGGGAGTGTGAGCCTTATCTCAAAATATTGTGAAAGAAGGAACAAACTGCAGTCTGTACAGCAGCAATGCTGACATATATCTTATCAGAGGCTTTTGTCTCCTGGCTGATAGTATCAAGAATTGCTCTTTTTTGTGCATGGAGTCAATTTGAACGTGAAGTTTTAAACTCTTAGTTAGATACAAATGTCCCCGCTAACCAGGTGCTGTGGATTACATCCCTTGGATTTCATTAGCTCTTCTCTTACCAGTAAGAGTTTTAAATCCTGCTGGATAAAAAAGGGAGTGTTTGGTAGGAAAAGCTTTCAGAGGCTTCTGAAGGGTCTCAGGCTCAGGGGCTGCCTGGGGAATGGGCCTCATTCTTGTTAGTTTTGGGTTTAGTATTTAACCTTTTAAAAGTCTTTGATAGTTGCTAATGTTCAAGCTGATGACTATGTATGGAATATATGCCAAAGCACTAGTCTGTATAAGGTGGTGTTGAATTATGTACTTCTAAAATAAATGTCCATTTAGAGTGACCTACTTCTGACACACTTCATCCAATGTAAGGAGCACCTTCTTTCTTTCCAGTAAGGAGGTCACTTTGAGGCATTCCTAATGACAGGAATAAATAATTTATGAATATAGAGCAGTTTTTTTCCACTGGGACTTTGATTTGGAAATACATGGAGAGAGTGGGCTGATTCAGATTCCAGGATCAATGCTTCCCATGACTCCCTGGAAGTGATTTACTTTTGACCTCCCCAAAACACTTCAGGTGTTGGCTCCTGATGGGCATTCTGTCATAGGTAAGGAGGAGGCATTGATGCAAGTACAAGGTGTTGTACTGAATGATAAACCAGCAATAATTTGTCACACAATGTGTGTAATGACTGGCTGTTCAGTTCTGAATGACCACTGTAGGTGCTAGTCAGTGAGTCAGCCCAAGTGCGCCGACCTCGGAGGCTTTCATCTCTGGAAAGATGTGTTAAAATGCATAATCTGGTTTATTAAGTAGTGAGGATGTCATAAATACAGCCAGTTCCATATAACTGACACGACTTGAATTAACTGGTGAAAACTGACTGCTCCCTCTTAATTGTTACAAAATAGCAGTACACAAAGCAAAGCAATAGGAATGTTGTCAGTATTTAGCGGTGAATGATTCAGCATCATTATGTTTCTAATAATGTGTCTGGAATAGCTTGGATTATATCAGATGTGTTTACATTATTACTTTGGTTTTTAATGATCAAACTTTGTGCTTTATTTGCTGCTGTTTTCCTAGAGCTTCTTGGTATAAAATAGGATACAAGGGCTCTTGGCTGCAGGTCATCAAGCAAGTAATTTGCAGTGTAGGCCCTCTGAGCAGTGTGCTCAAAAGGAGTGTGTGGTAGCACAAGGCATCTCCAACTCATGCCAAATGCCCCTTCACTCTCTTCTAGCTGTTTATAAGTCATGTTTTCCAGACTAAGAAATGCTCTGAGTTTCTGCCTGGTCTACCCTAAAAGCTCTGTGAGAGCTTGCAAAGTTCACCATTAGTGGACTGAATTGATCTGAAACTTTGATTTGGTTTTTTGTAGTCAACATTTAGATAGTCTTTTTACCTATCTGAGTTGCTTTAACCTAGAAAGCATGATTGTACTTTGTCATGTTTGGCCAGCCTGAGGTGGTTTTTTGGTGGTCTTAAAAGTGCAGTATCGCACGTATATTGTAATCAAACAGCACAACCCAGGCATGCAATTTTCTGCGAAGTATTTTCTTATTCAGTGAAAAGGCTCGTGCAATAGGTCCCCACTCAAACCTGAGCAAGTCTGTTAATTGGGTGGAAAAGTTCAAATACTACTGCAAGAGCTGTAGTATGCTTCTGAGGTTTGGACCAGAGTTCTGATCCAGATGATGTGATGTGGTATCTAGAGCTGGAGCTGCTGCTTTTGCACCCTGTGGCAGCCAGAATCCTGTGGAGGAATGGATTTGTTGGCTTCTTTCTGCTGGGAAGTTGATGGGAGCTGGGTCCAGAAAAAGCTGCCTCTTTCAAATGCCTTCTGGCTCAGTAGGTTCCTTATTGTTGCAGTAGCAAAGCTTTTCCTCCTTAGGTGTCAAGAGTTGCATGCCATCTTGGTTCAGCTTTAATTCACAATAAGAGAAACATTGGGCACAGGCTTGATATTCTTGTTCCCATTCTAAGACAAAAAATGGTGGGACTTTTTTCCAGCTGCTATATTTGGGAAATGATTTTTATTCAGTTCTTGTTTAAACAAGTCCATTTACCCTTTATTTATACTAGCACTTGACTCAGTTGCGTTTCCAAACACTACAAATGCTTGACAATTAGTGTCTAATTAGCAAAATCTAAGAAGTTCTGCAGTTTTGGATCTCTTCTAGGCTTGTTCTGCTGCCCAGTCTAAAAGCTTATTAAAATGCCTGGGGTGAGATAATATTGCAGCGAGCATCAGAGGCATAGTCCTTCACCCTGTTTTCACTCGTCAATAGCTCTTAATACTGTTCAATATTCTGTATGAATGAGAATAAGCTTGTGAAGTCTTGCAGGGTAGGTGGGTTAATGGATCGATATTGACCTTTACCATTAGAACTGCAATTAAAGCTGCATATGAACTGAAATGAGGGTAGCAGTTTCAGCACAAATGGAGAGGGTGTGGGGGTTGCAGGAAGATTTTTTCCATCTAAGTTTGTTATGTCATTTTGGATGTTTCTGAAAATGTTACAAAATTGAAGTAAAAAATGTATGGAGAATGCTATGAGGATGTGGATAGTTTTAAACCAAGAGACTGGTTTTTGCATGGTTTTTGTTGGTGTTTGCTTTTTTTCCCTTCATGGTACAAAGCCTCTTAGCAGTGAGTTTAAGCTATCTTCATTAAAAAAAGGCTATGAATTCACTTGGTATTTGTTTTTACTAACTTGATTTCTGTATTTGCTGTGTGGTTAGGGTGAAGGTATGGCATTTAGCTCAAGGAGATCTCGCAAACAGTGGGCAGGCTGGGTTAACAGCATAGCACTGTCTGTGGGCCATGGCAGTGTGAAGCCGGAACATGCTCGTTCACTGCCAGCACACATCCTTCAGAAGTGGGCTTCACCCGCCAACGTGATAGCATAGCCAAAGGGTGTTCAAAGGCTTTCAATTCTTGTGTGATCACCTATGTCAAATGTTAAAAGTGGCCTGACTTCTGAGTCATGATGAGGGAATCTTTGTCTTCAGCAGGTAGGAAATTGCTTATTAAAAAACGACCTCTTGGGCAGCTGGAAAATGGAGGCTCCCAGCATCATCAGAGGCTTCTGAATTTTTTTTGTGTTTAATAGTCTGATTTAAGCTCTTGTCTATGCTATCTATTGTTTTGGTGTTATTTGCTTGGTTGGTTTTTTTGGGGGAGATGGGGGTAGCAGTATGTATGGTAGGGGGGAAAAAAAAATAAATCAGTTTCACACACTTTGTATTAATACAGCATGAAAATGAGAACCAAGAACAAAAGGTGGAAAAAAGTGGTGTGTGGGAGGAAGGGCTCAAGGACAGTCAATGCACTTCAGGATACTTTCTCTGTTTTCATAAAATAAAATTAAAAACAAAATACTAAATCCTGAACTCTTCAAACTGGAATACTTCTTTGTGGGTGGCTTTAACCCTAGTCCTCTTTACCTGCTATTCTCATGGCTATGTTTTGTTATGAAATCCAGAAATATAAGAAGCAAGAGGTGACACCAAATAGCTGGTCTCCTATAATTCTGGCCAGCTTTGGTTGTAAACCATAGTACTACATAGTTCTTCCTTCTCCAAAAAAAAAATTCCTTTTTGACCAAGACTGGAAACGAATGGGATCCTACAGATATCTGTCTTGTCTCTGGGACTCCTGCCAGCTGGATGGCCACCCCCCTGCTGCATACCAGTGAGAAGAAAACCAAAAGGGCCAGGGGGCATTGATCTTCTTGTATGGGTTCAAGTGCAGGATGCTCCCACACGTATCTGGGAGAAACAAGTAGTATTGATCTGTTCTGTGGGAATGCTAAACTTGCACTGAAGAGAAAAATCTCATTAAAGCTCCCCAAGATGCTCCCTGCTGCTATTGTTTTTTTTAAACATTTTCTGTACAACAGTTTTCTTTAGATTAAATGGCCTCAAGTGTAGAAAGATCAATGCAGCTATCAGGAGACTTACTTTTGGTAAATAAGTTTTATTTGCTCTATTACAATTATTTTTATTTGCCATGTTATCTAGTGAAAAGCAGGGCAGAATCTTTAATTTGTTCTGAAGTGTTGAAAATCTATAATGGTAGCTCTTTGGGTGATTCTTCTCTCCCTGCTGTGCTGGAGCATGTTCTCAATGTGGCAAATAATCTTGCCAATCAAAGATGCTTTACTTTTTTTTTTTTTAAAGCTAATTCACATCATAGAACTACAGAATGGTTTGTGTTGGAAGGGACCTTGAAGATCATCTAGTTCCAACTTCCCTGCTATGGGCAGGGACACCTTCCGCTAGACCAGGGTGCTCAAAGCCCTGTCCAACCTGGCCTTGAACACCTTCAGGGATGGGGCAAACAGAACTTCCCTGGACAAACTGTGCCAGTGCCTCACCGGAATATGAATGTTTGAAAGTAACTGCAGTTGAAGTGGGACTGTAACCATCATTACATGTAATCTCTATTTAAACTAATCTGGATCAGACCCTTTCTTTCTTGTTCTCTTGAATTATTATAGAAGTTATCATATAAATCATATACACTTTGTCTTTAGACTGCTGCAAGTAACATTAGAAAAATGTAATAGTTATTGTCGTCTTCCCTTTTTTAGATTCTGTATATAGATGTTTATCTGTGTCTCAGTAGATATCTAAGAGCGATTTAGTCTTAGATGTTGGTTAATGGTTTGGTTTGGTCCTAAATTGTTTCTGAAAATGAAAGCTCAAGTTGAGTTTGATAATATGTCACACAAGTAATAACTTCTGGTTTTGCTGCTTTTCCTCTGAAAAGCTCAAAGTATTTTGGAAATGTGTTATTTATTATGTACTTGTAGTATTGTGTAGGGAGCTTTATGAAACTCAGGGCCTATAAAACCATGTATATAGGCAAGTCCTATGTAGGGAAGATTATTCAGACAGGAGACCCTCTCTGCTCCTGTACTGAAGTTTTGGGGTGAAGCTCCCTCTGAACAGGTGCTGACTGACAAAGCTGTCTTTGGACCAAGTTCAACAGTGATAGGCAGTGCCAAGCAATTTGCATCACTTCAATTTACCTCTTAGTTCCTCAGTTTGCCTGGTATGCAAACATACCTGTACAAATGTAATCTGCCAAATATTGCTTCTCCTTTTGAGAAAGCATTAATGTGATTCAGCATCCAAAAAAAGGATAGTTTGATTCCAGAGCTAGTACAACAGAGGACCTGGTCTCTTGTAGAACCCTCACATCTGAAGAATGAATAAGGAAAGGTGGAGGCTTTCTCATTTGATCTAGTTTCAGTTTTCTGTGAATATGGCAAGCTTCTAGTAGTGTAATCCCTTAGACCATCATTTTTACTTGACAGCAGCTAATTGCTCACATTTTTGTCAACTTTCTGACCTTTAAATGGTGCCACTTTTGACAGCACTTGAAAACGGTGACTGCTTTTAGAGGAAACAAGTAGAAACTAGGCATGCATTTCCACTTTAATTAGGATTTGTAGTGCATTAATGACAATCATGTTGTCAGAAAACTTTACACACTTGTAAGGCTGTCATGATGGGCAGTTGTTATTCCTTGTCATCTTCCTCTTTTTCTCCTGTCCATAAAAGTGAAGAGTGTCCCCACGGGTAACGTGACTTGGGGCACAGTGCAGAGATGAGTTTTCAATAGGATGCTGCTGGTGACATGAGAGGAAAATCACTGTATATTGTACTGCCAGACTGCATGTAGAGAGAAAGCAACAGGGAAAGAAGGCTCTGTGACAATCCCCACCTTGTGATACTTCTGTAAGTTGCAGGGTGTGCCTGAGCATCTCCTACTCTGTGTGGGTAATGCCTGACTTGCTAGATAATCTGGACAAACAACTTCTGAAGGCAGGAGAGCACCACGTTTTGGGTTTCTGTGCTAAACTCTGTCTGAAAGACCTGAGCGCACACAGTAGAGCCAGCTCTGACCTGTGCTGTAGGTGCACTCTGGCCTTACCACAGAGTGATAGCTCATGGAGTTGAGACACGGGTCTTGCATCCTGCCCTGTCCCAAACAAGGAAGCAGGTTGGAGCTGATGACTCACAAGAAATTATGTTTACTTTTGCTATTTCACAGACCTCCTCAAATGTGGGGGCTCCATTTCTGTTGTATGACTACGTGGGTACTTGTTGAATCTTGGGGGGAAAAGCTGCAGGGGAAAATGGTGGTGAGGATGTAGCTGCTACCAGAATAGTTCACCAAGCTTGTAGTTAACTCTTTGGTGTTGCCTCTGGGAACAGTCTGTGAAGTATGTTGATCACTTGGTTTCCCCTTACTTAGACAAACATTACACTATAATTTTAGATTTAAACATAAACACACACACTTTTTGTGTCCACCTCTTCTGGTTCATGGACTGAAGGCCCAGCATCTAGTAAACTGCTCTTACGGGGTTCTCTCTAGTATACTTGTACAGAGGATTGGACAAGTCTTCTGAGATCAGTCGTCACTTTGAAAGAAGTTTTATTTAAGATCACTGAGGAAAAATTAAATACGTAGGACTATTTTAAGTGCATATTTCAAGATATCATAAACTCAACTTTACTCTAAGACTCTTATTAGCAGGTTATTGACAAAACAGAATATAAAGAATAAATGTTGGCTGTGGTTTTCATTGTGATTTTTTTTTAGCAAAGATTCTTTACCCACTTTAGAAGCAGCTTTTCCTGTGTCTGTCTTATACATAGGAAAAGGACAGTAAATAGTTCTCCTATGAATCACAGGAAGTCTGCTTTGCATAAGATGACCACAACTAAACATTAAAAGAGAGTATAAGTTTGTTTTGAAAGTTATTGTTAGCTGAACTCTACTGTCAAAGTAGGTGAATCAAGTCACTGAGCTCTGGTATTGTATTCAGAAAGCCTTTGTACTAGGTGGGTATCCCTGAATCAGTGAGTGCGTGACTTCTGAACTGCTAAAAGAAAGGGTCACTTTCTTAAAATGTCATTCATGCCCTGTTTTCCAAGACTTAAGCATATAAATACTAATATCTGTAGACCTTTGAATGGTCACTATGTAGTGATAAACTTAACAGTACAAAGAAGTTGTCAAGTGACACAGCTAATGCCACAAACATTCAACCTTTATAATAGCAAAACCAAGACCTTTGTAGAAGAGAGTCGTCAGAGTACTGCTTTAGGCATGCTTTTGGTACAAGTAATGTGGATTCTTCTGGCCATGTTGAGTTTCTCTTGTCTGTCTTTTTTTTTTATAGAAAGCAAAGGTCTGATTCCATTAGAGATAAAGGTGCCCTTTCCACTCTTCAGAGACATGTAAAAGAGTTAAATGTGCCATATTTGATCTTGGGTTTTGCTGGGTTTTGTTGTTAACTATCTGAAGTATTTTTAACTGGAAAATACACTTACATAAATGAAAGAACTGAGTAAAAAGTGTCAGGATTCCATTGGTTTGTTATAAATCCTGAAAATAAGTTATTCAGATACAAACCATTAATATTGTAGAGCAGTGCACGTATTTGTAATACCTCTCCTAGTAAAATACTCACTGTAATTGGAGCATGAAATTTCAAGAAATATTCTTTTTCACCCTGTTCTGCACCTTCCAATAAAATTCTGAGAAGCATCCTGTAGCTGAATTGCTTATTCTGTAACCTGATTGACTAAGATCTCACAAAGGCGCTATTTCCTAACTCTTGGCTGTGTACGTTATAATTTAGACCTGCAAGGGGGACGTGCAGAACTTAACCTTGAACATAAGATATTGAAATGTTATTTGCTAATGTGCTCTAATAGGCCAGTCGAAGTACTTGTACAACCTGAATAGGATGAGTCGGTTGTTTTGTTTTGATGAACATTTAGGGAAAAATGCATTGCCACCTCCCCTGCCTGCAGCTCTGTAGGGGTTTACTGCTTATTTTCCTTTGCTAGCTATGCATGTGGCCTTTAATGTGAGTGAAAAGAATGAGAACACTCATTGCAAAAATAGCCCGATAAGTTTATATATAATCTAAAAAGGCTAAAAAACCTCTTATTTAAAAAAGTGTTAGCTACATGTAAGTAGCAATTCTAACTTTTCATGCAGTGTTCTGTATAAGACAAACATCACATTTGTACACAAATACTTTTTCTTGTTTTCATGGGAGACAAAAGAAATATTGAAAATACTGAGCTGAACGTGATGTATTTTTCAGGAAAAGTGTGTTGACCTGTTGGTGTTGCCATGGTCTGCTGTGGCGAAAGCGTGACCTTGTTTTAGAGCTGCAAGCTATTTGTGCTAGGCTCAATGTGCCATTTGAGAGCGTGGACAGCAGTTCTCTTTTGCCTAAAAGCAGCCTGCCCAGCTTGAATTATAGAGAAAATGGCTTGCTTTAAAAATGATAATGCCCAGAATTATTCCTGAAGACTCTAGAACAGAAAAACATTTAGCTGGCTCTCACAGTGTAGTTTATTGAGGTTTAGACATATCTTTAAATACTCCTGAATCAGGGCCTCAATTATTTTTCAGGCTTGTAAGTGGCTTTTTACTTATTTTTTTAAGTAGGTTCCAGAAACATATTCTCAGTTAAAGTAGACAGTCGCAAGTCATAAGGCAGACTGTGACAAAACCAGACTTCAGCTCTGTTTTTGAGATGCTTTCACCAGTTCCAGTCTCTCTCTGCATGGGGCCAGAATCCTGCAGTGCAGATGTTTGCCCAATCTGTTGCTTGCGTCTTTTTTTAGATACTGCTTTCCAGGATTCAGTCCCCTATTCTGAATTCCTTTACCAAATGTCTGACCTTGTGTTTGTCTATGAATAGCTTTGACTTGCCAGCTAAGCTGGTTTGCTTTTATGGTTATCCACCCATCTCAAGATTTACTCCAATTGCTCAGTCATCTCTGCGTTTTATCAGAAGTGACTTTCCTATTTATTTCTACCTCGGTTTTTTTTTAACTCTAACAAAAAAAACTGATCTGGAGAAAGAATTGCTTTTAAAAATTGCAGATTATGTGTCTCGGAGACATAACAACAAGCATTGAAAGTGGAGCACTTGTGCAGATCAATCTAGCTAGATTTGGGTTTTACATCAAAGAAAAAGCTTATGCTCTGACTGTAGTACTTTCTCTCCGTGCATTCTGCTCTGACTCAGTGGTGGCAGGAAGGGATGAAACCCCCATTTATGTGCAAGAGAAATGGTTTAATTTATCTCTGAGTGCATGATTCCTTGTAGTCTCCTGCTGTAGTCCAGCAAAATCACAGCATATCAGTCAAAGGACACTTGCTGAATATTTACCAAAGGTTATCTGCATCTGGGAGATATCAGATGTGTACTTTCTTATCTTAGAGGGTCACGGACTTGATAGTTGCTTGTTCTGGGGTTTGCAATGCAAGGGGAATGAGTTCCTGTAAATAATGACAAGACTGAAAGGTTCTTAAAACCTTAACTGCTTCAGTGCCTTGAGGATGTAAAGAATGTACCCAATGAAAGTTATCCCACTGTGACCCCTTACTGTCACTGGATATTCTTGCTGTCTTCTGGAATGTTACTTGCCTAGTAAAATGTCTCTGCACACAAGGGATTACTCTGTAAAGGCGTATGCTACAGGCACTCAAATACAGAGTAATGGTTTTATTTTTCATTTGCTTCTGCAAGGAAAGGGGCAAAAACTTGATTTTTTTTTTTCTCTTGCAAGAGCAATTCTTTGTGACATGGTGAATCATCCTTTGCATTTTTCTCCCTCCTTCCTGTCTTTATTCTAGGAAAAATTCCCTTCATTGCAAAGTCTTTAGTGGCTGTAATCAATATATCATCTTCATTTCAGTAGGCAGTACTCAGACTCATTAGGAATTCTGGGCCATAATTAAAGTCAGAGAGCTCTAATAGGTGTGAGACATCCATTGTCTGTCTTGTCTCGGGATGGTGTGTTTCAAAAACTGAATTGTGAGCTCTTCTCAGAGAAGCTGAGCCTCTAGACAGGGTATATGATTGCAATAAATGATTTACAGATCTACAAAATACTTGTGCGCAGCCAAGTGCAATTATCAAGATGGTTCATGTTACTCTTAAATCTGCTAGTATTTTGACATGCTTCTACAGATATTTGTGAGTAGTGGATAAACACAGTAAGCCTGTTACTTCATTGCACTTTGAAACTTGTCTATCTCCATTCATTTAAAAGATTGCCCTTTCTCTGTGTTTTATGTCTCTCTTTGTATCTGAAAATGTTAATTAACATTCTAGTTTGTTGATTTCAGAAACTTTAGCTCTGTAACAGTTTTTGCCTGGATTTATCAAATCCTTTCAGCCTTACATCTTCCATTGATGTGAGAACGGGATAAGGCTTTCTATATGGTGTGTTTCTTCTCTTCCTCTGATTGCTAGAACAGTATCTCTTTAGAGGGACATAATAGAAATAATTCTTACTGAAGTAGCTTGGTGGGCAGACAGTGGGTGAGTAGGTCAAGGTGACAATATAAAAATGTACGGTTCAAAAACTGCTTGCAAACTAAAAAATCCTTTATGTTCTGAGATTACAACTGCATGTTGTCCCTGTGTGGTTTTTTTTTACTTCAAAATGTTGGAGAATTCTTTACGCTACAGTGTGCACCCAGAGATAAGCAGAGTTACCTTTCAAAAGGCCAAGAATTACCTCACTGTGACTAGAGGCAATGGATTTAGTTCCAGTTCTGAATTTGGAAAGATAACTGATATCTAATAATCATCTCTTAACAATGGTTACTCTGTGGTTGTAAGAAACTTGGCAGACAATTAACGATGAATTAAATCCATTGCTTTGCTCTCTCTCTTTGATAAATATCGATGGGCAGATAACGATTCTTTCAAACAGATTTGCTGTTCATTTTCTCTTAAAGCCTTTCCTTCACTGTGGGTATATTAAGCTTTGCCTCTGTTGTTGCCATATCTCTATTAGAAAAAGGTCTAGTGGAGAATAGTATTGTGTTTGCAAGAACAATTACTGCTTAGCCCAGTAACTTTAGTTCATAGACTTTGTAGACTGATATACATTGCAGTGGCAAAAGCATTATCACTGTCAGTGCAGGGTATGTTTTGGAGGTTTTGCATTCTTACAAATGTACCAGGAAATCATTGCGCCTTAGCACCATGTCCCACAGCTCCCTTCTCATTTAGGGACTCGTGCAGTTCCTTCCTGCATATCTGGGCTCTCCCACTTATCTCCCCTCTTCTCTCTTGGCAAGGTTTCCCAATTTCCTCTATATCAATAAATATAGCTTTGATTTCTTTGTCACACGAAGTAATATTGTGCATGTAGATTGTGCCAGCTGAAATGGCTGCAACTATTTCTCATCCTGGTGGTATATTGTTCCTGCTTGGTTGTATCTGAACTTGCAATATGGCAGTAACAAAACTCAAAAATTCTTTTTGTTTTAGGCTACCAGATTACAATACATGTGAAGAATCTTGTGAATCACTAAAATGATGAGATTTTCAGATATTTTGTGGTTATTATTTCTTCCTCATTTAAGAAAAAAACACTTAAGCAGAGTTTGCTCTTTTTCCTGCTCTATTTGATATGATTCTATCATGTTAAAAACTGGAAACAGTTGTCATGGATCAGGGTCCCATTGCTTTACTACTGTGCTGGCACAAAGCAGAAAGAAGTAGAAGAGGATTTCTTTTGGAAGAAGCTCTCTGAAAAAGGCATACAGTAGATAGGTTGAGTCTAAAAATGGATCATCGCTGTTGCCTTACGTGGCAGAGGTATATTTCCATTTTCATTCTTTCAGAATAGTCACTGAATTCCTTTTGTTTAAACCTGATAGAAAGACATTGGCTTTGCCATCTGCTGTCATGAGCCAATAGGATGGAACACGAATCCCCAAGAGTTTCCCTCCTCAAGCTCACCAAACTTCTGCTGCAGTATACATGTGACAGTGCCCAGAGAAGGCCACAGGCCTACCTGTATGGTAGGAACTAGTGACATAGAGGGATATTACATGTCTGCTAGTGTCCTGACATGGAGTAAATTGGGGTGCATATGGTTAAATTAGAGGGTTAATCTGTGATATATGTCTTCTGGCAATGTTGTAGGTGCCTCTAATTTGGGTTTCTGTACTGTCCCTAATACTAGATGCAGAATTGTAGATTACTTTTTCTTTCTTTGTGTCAGAGTCCAGCCTGTTTTTATGAAGGGATCTGCAATTGCTTTTAGCTGTGTTACAAAATTGAATCTCAGATAGTGGAAAGTTGGGTGTGTTTTTTTTTGTCTGTCTTCTAAAAGAAAAATTTACTGGCATAAATCTGAGATCTGAGCATCTTGTTCATAAGATTAATGACAAAACCAAACCCAAGTCGTGTGATATGGGCAGAATTGATCTCCCATTCAGAGGAAAACAGTTATATGAACACAAGACAAAGTATAGGGCATCATTAGGCGGTTGTGTTTGTTGAAATAATACTTAATGTAGTACCATGGAAACTTTAAGCATTTTTTCCTTATTAACCTTTCCCACTGTAAAGGCCTGCAGAAATTGTAGTGTGGCTCTGACAAAGTGTTACTGATTATGCATCATTTCTTAATAAGAAAATATGAGCTAGATACATACCTAGATTTGGTTGGATTTTGGAAAAGTTAATGGTCTGCAAAGAACTTGACAATAATTTCTGTGCTAATGCAAGGTTAATGGCAGAGGATATGGAATATACAGAGATGACTGAAAGCTAGCTTAGATTTCCAGGCATCACTAAGGAAGAGAACACAAATTCAAGTATGGGAGAAAAGTCAGAAAATGGAAGGTTTACAGAAGGGCTGAGGATAAGTGGATAGGGCAGAAGAAAAAAAATATTTTTTAGAAGCAGAGTGATCTTTGGGAGACTTTACTGGACCACCGCACACTTCTCGTTCCTCCTGACTCTTTCTTCTGGTTGCAGGGGCGGTGGTGTGGTGGTGGGTTGTGGGGTTTTTTTGTTGTCTCACCTTCACAAAGCTCTTGCATTTGGTTCCATATCAGAAATTAAAGCTGAACTTTAATAGATGTACCTGAAATATTTTGGTGCATAACTACACTAACTGAAACATTATGTGATTGTTGGTCTCTGTGGTTCTGTGATGAAACGTAGATATAAACCCTTCTACATTTTTTTAATAGTTGATGCCAATGGTATAACCTATTTTTTGTTTTACTTACCTCTGTTCTTGTGTAATTATTTTATAGAACGTGAAGGAAAATGTAGAATACAATGTAGTTCTGACTTTTTTTGATGAGCTGCATCTATACATTTAACACATTCAGATCTGGAATCTCTAAAGATTATCTCTAATTTTACTGCATATTACCCCATGGAAGAGAGCTGTGACAACGCAGTTTGTACAGTGTTGATATAATGAGCACAGGAGTGTACCAGTGTGTTTAAACAAGGGTGTGGAAGGACCACTTTACAGAAGATAGCCCAATTAGTACTGTTCCTTAAAAGTGAATGTTGAGAAATGAACCAAGACAATAAATCAGCAAGCAATATTCAGAGGGGTAATGACACTTGTAGTTTTTAGCTTTATGGAATATGAACCAGCAGCCTGCAGGCAAATATCTCTAGGTAGGCCCACCACCAATCACCTGGGCTAAACAGGCTGCCAATATCCACTCAGCACAAATATGTTTTTCAGGCAAAGGATCTATTGCTTTTTTCCTTATTCATGTAGCTCCCATTAATGTCAAAGGGAACTATGTGTTTGCGAAAAGAAAATGGATCCCCTGAGGGCGTCAAGTATTGTAAGGTAATGTTCTTCTGTTACGTTTTATGCACTGCTTATTTTTATGAGTTGTTGTAATTGTTTAGTGTGTATGATTGCTTTAGGGCCTGCTGTCAGGTGTGGAATCACTGCATAAAAAGGGCTCGTGAATGAAATATTGAGAATACAGAAAAGCAACCTCATCCTTTTAATGTCAGCAAAGCAAATCTATAATACTCAGAATAGGAACTTACAGAAGGAACAGCAGAAACTAAGAACTGCTTGAGAACTGTGGAAAAAGCATGGTCCTAACTGACCAATTAACGCCTACAGTTATTGACATTTCAGTAATTTATTAAGATCTGCATCAGTTCTGAAACAACTGGTCTGCTGGGAGGAGAGCTTATAAATGCAGCATTGATTAGATACGCTGAACCTGAGAGACCGGATTAGTGGTCATATTTCCAATTTGTAAATCAAAGACGTTTACAATGTAAACAACTTCTTTATTCTTGTTTTTTGAGGAAACCTTTTGACATAAACTTGGAAGTGCTCTTACCTGAGCTAACAGAATTGTTCCAAAGTAATTGTGAACCTTTTGTCTTGGCTTATACTATCAGTCAGTGAAAATTAGATATTCCTTGGCAATGATCAAATGACTTTTTTTTTTGAGCTGTAATAATTGGACCTTCTCTTGATACAGGCAATTTACTACTGCTACCATTATTTGAAAACTGTTGATGCTGTTGGCTGAATAGAGTCACTGTAAACAGTGAAAAGACAACCTGAGTAAGAGTTGTCCTGAATATGAATTTAAGGATGGATAAAGATGACAGCTCTTAACTTTTGTAAACAAAGCTTCCTATAAACCCAGATTTTTTTTTTTTTATGTGAATCTCTTAATCAAGAGAAATCTTACATGGGTTGAAGGATATTTTAAGCTACACAGGGCAGGAGTCTCCTGCTTCCTGGAACTTCAGTGCATTTCTACATTTCTGTTCACCATCAAGATGAAAAGTTGTTACCAGGACTGAAATCCTCTTCCAACATTAAGTTCCACAGAACTGTAGCAATGGCTGCAGTTGTTCTGTGCATAAGGATTTTTTTTTTAAAGTTGAAGATGAATAACTGTCTTGTGTCCTGTGCTTCCACTTGATAGCCGTCATCTTTGCAAACCTGCCCATTTGGAGTTTAGCCTACTCAAGTGGTGGCCAAGAAGGCCAATGGCATCCTGGGGTGCATCAAGAAGAGTGTGGCCAGCAGGTCAAGGGAGGTAATCCTCCCCCTCTACTCTGCCCTGGTGAGGCCGCACCTGGAGTACTGTGTCCAGTTCTGGGCTCCCCGGTTCAAGAAGGACAGGGAACTGCTGGAGAGGGTCCAGCAAAAGGCTACCAAGATGATTAGGGGATTGGAACATCTTTCTTATGAGGAAAGGCTCAGGGACTTGGGGCTTTTTAGTCTAGAAAAAAGAAGACTCAGAGGGATCTTATCAATACTTATAAGTACTTAAGGGGAGGATGCCAGGTAGATGAGAATAGTCTTTTTTTTCAGTGGCGCCCAGTGACGGGACAAGAGGTAACGGGCACAAACTGGAGCACAGGAAGTTCCATCTTAACATGAGGAGGAGCTTCTTTCCTCTGAGAGTGGCAGAGCACTGGCACAGGCTGCCCAGAGAGGTGGTGGAGTCTCCCACAGTGGAGACATTCAAAACCCGCCTGGACGCCGTCCTGTGCAACTGCTGTAGATGTCCCTGCTGTGGCAGCGGGGTTGGACTTAGATGATCTCCAGAGGTCCCTTCCAACCCTGACAATTCTGTGTGATAAGTGAGTGGTTCTACTGGGTAAATAATGCATTAGCAGAAAAGCCGTAAATAATGAAAGTAACTCTTTTTATTAACGTACACTTTTCTACCCAGTCCTTGCCTACGGGAGTTAATTTGGCATCACCATTGTGTGATTTGGGCTCAAGTGAGGAATGATGAACTAAATCTAACTAAATTCAGTCTGTGGATCAGATCTGTGGTTCATGATTGATGTGGGTTATCACCAGAATAACAACCTGTTTGTTACATGCTGACTTGTATACTCAGTTGTTTACCCTTTTCTGAAATGTAACCTGTGTTATAGCTTCAAATAAAATTCAACCCTCTGACATATTCCTGAAGCAGCTTTTTCAGAACTTTCTTTTACATTGGCAAAGCACAAACCATACTGTGGTGATGCTTTTTGTCTACCTCTGATATGTTCTTGACAAAAGCCAGTGCTTGTTACTTCAATGCTGCTGTTTTAAATAACAAAATCAGTTCTTTTTTCCCTAGAAAATGCAGTATTTCCCTTTGTCTTTCAAGTGGATCTCTGATACCGTAACTAGGTTACCAAATTGGCACAATAGGCAAGACAGCTGGCTGGCCAAGTCTGCATATCTGGCAAGACAGCACTGCAGGTGCAGGAATAAACTACTTGCTTTCAAGAACAATTTTGTGTGGCTGACTTCATGTGCTTGAGATTCTTGCAAACAGCAGATATTTTTCTTCTCATTGCGCAGCTGAAGACTAGAATGGCATTAATCTACTTATCCCGAACTTTCTAATATAGAAATTGATTTTATCAGAAGCCATTTTTCTTATGTTCCCTTTCATACCATACTGCTTTCCTATATCTCCCCAGTAGTGCAGGAAATGCTTGTATTGCAGGTGATCTTGTGAATTAATTTCAAATCAGTTTATTGCGTCAGTGACCACTTGAGTTCTTCACAATGGTGCTTTTCAATGTTTAATTCAAAATAGAATTCTGTAAAAAAAATCAAATTATGTTCAAGCCTAGCTTTGGGGAGCAGGAATAGGAAATTAAAAAGGGGTATGTGAGAGTACTTTTTCAGTAGAAATTTCAAGCAAGTTTCCAGCTTGAGAGAAATGAATTTTAAGTATTTTAAATGCATTGGCTTGTATTTTGAGTATTCCATATTCGAGTATACTCATTTCTTGTATTGCCATTGAGCTGGCCTTAGCACATAAGAGCCGATCTTTCTTCTTAAGACTAACTGCTGAATTAATGCAAACACTTGAGTCTCAGGTTTACTAGCACAGCTGTTACCTATCGAGGAGAAAGGAGGGTCACTGTACTGTGAGGTTGTTCTGTCACTCTCAGGACAGCATGTGGCCCTGGAGTTCCAGGAAAAGCAGCATCTCCTCGGGGGGTGAGCGTGGGCTGTAGGGGGTGGGGGTGAGGGTGGGCTGTGGGGCCCTGGTAAAGGCTGGGAAGACACACTGTCAAAGGGCACTGGCTGTGTTCAGCCTTGCTTTGCAAAGTCTTCCAAGGCTTATAACTAGGCACAAGCAAAAATACCGCAGGAGGTGGGTTAAGGTGGGAAAAAGAAGAGACTATTTACCAAACTATATTTCAGTGTGTCAGCTTGCCTTATGGTACTTGGTTTGATTTTGTTGTTTTTAAAGTCCAAGACTGGAAGGTTTTGGCCTACCTCTTCTTGCTCACAGGATTTTTTTTTTTTTTTGCCAAATTGTTGGAGGATTTGAGTTAGCTTGGTCCAAATCAGTTCTGAAACTTTTACTCAATAGTACTTCTTAAGAACGAGATTTCTGTAACTTTGGGTTGCACATTAATTTATTTGGCATTTGCAGAAAAACATTAATTGATCATCTTGGTATGTTTGTTGAGACATCTTTTGTATGTTGTTTACCAAAAGAATCAACATAACCTAATCTAGTAGTTTGTTTGGAAATGTGCTTTTTTCTTGAAATGCAAGAGGAACATCTTTGAATATCTTTAGCATGGTGTGTACTTATGGTAGATAATGCATTTTAAAAATACTTCAAAGGTAATCTAGTCCATCCCCCCTGCAATGAGCAGGGACATCTTCAACTAGATCAGGTTGCTCAGAGCCCCATCCAACCTGACCTTGAATGTTTCCAGGGATGGGGCATCTACCACCTCTCTGGACAATCTCTTCCAGTGTTTCATTACCCTCATTGTAAAAAAAAAAAAAAAAAATTTCTTCTTGGTATCTAGTCTAAATCTACCCTCTTAGTTTAAAAACATTACCCCTTGTCCTATTGCAACAGGTCCCAATAAAAAGTTTGCCCCCATCTTTCTTCTAGTACTGGAAGGCTGCAATAAGGTCTCCTTGGAGCCTTCTCTTCTCCAGGCTGAACAACCCTACTGTCTCAGCCTGTCCTCATAGGAGAGGTGTTCCATCCCTCTGATCATTTTTGTGACCCTCCTCTGGACCCGCTCCATGTCTTTCCTGTGCTGAGGATCCCAGAGCTGGATGCAGTACTCCAAGTGGGGTCTCACTAGAGTGGAGCAGAGGGGCAGAATCACCTCCCTTGACCTGCTGGCCATGCTTCTTTTGTTGCAGCCCAGGATGTGGTTGGCATTCTGGGCTGTGAGCACACATTGCTGACTCATGTTGAGCTTTTCATCCACCAGTACTCCCAAGCCCTTCTCAGCAGGGCTGCTCTCAATCCCTTTATCCCCCCACCTGTATTAATTTGAGGGTTGGCTGACCCAGATGCAGGACCTTCCACTTGGCCTTGTTGAACCTCATGAGTTTGTCCAGGTGCCCCTGGGTGGCATCTTGTCTCTCAGGTGTGTCAACCGCACCACTCAGCTTGATGTTGTCTGCAAATTTGCTGAGGATGCACTTGATCCTGCTGTTTGTCATTCATGAATATATTAAACTGTACTGGTCCCAGTACGGACCCCTGAGGGATACCACTTGTCACTGATCTCCATCTGTATGTTGACCACTACCTTCTGTATGTGACCATCCTACTGATTCCTCACCCACTGAACAGTCCACCCATCAAATCCATATTTCACCAATTTGGAGAGAAGGATGTTGTGGGGGGCTGTGTGTCAAAGGCTTTACAGAAGGCCAGATAGATGATGTCCACAGCTCTTCCCTTGCCCACTGATGTAGCCACTCCATCATAGAAAGCCATGAGGTTGGTCAGGCAGGACTTGCCCTTGGTGAAGCTGTGCTGGCTGTCTTGAATCACCTCCCTGTCTTCCTTAAGCCTCCGAAGCCTTAGCATAGCTTCTAGGAGGATCTGGAAGGGCCCATGTAATTCCTAGTTCTTAAAGAAGCTGAATTTTCTAGCTCTGGTTTAGTTCTGTATACCTGAACTTTCTCTCCACCACCTCATTCCCCTGGTATTCTACTAGATAAATCCGGTCACGCCTCACTTTGTATCTTTCCTTGCTTTTATTAAATGTATCCCGGAGTGAGATGTGTAGGGTTGTTTGGGGTTTTTTGATTGGTTGGTTGGGGTGGTGGTTTGGTTTTGTTTTTTTCTATGAGGAAGGAGGAGAGAGGACAGAAATACATGCTTTTCAAACACTCTTAAAAGACAGAGTGCTATACTAAGGTCTGGTATGTTAGCCAGTGACAAGAGTTTTATGATTATGTAATTTTACTAAATTCAAAGGGTAACAAAGGAAAGCAAGTCAGCAGGGTTATAACACTAAAATCACTGTTGGGTTAAGATAATCAAAACCTAATGTCTGTCTTTCTCAGTGGATTTACTTCTTTCTGTGTTGTCAAGAGAGGAGGATGTGACTGATGAATCGGTGTCTTTACAGGCTTAAAAAATGGAAAGAAGAGGGGGAAGGCAAGATATCCCTGGTTGCCAGTAATTGTAAATCCTTTCTCTTGTTTGTGAACTTGCTATACAACAGCTTGAAACCTTGAGGACCTACATTTTTTTTCCAAAACAATTGTACGTAATGATACCTGGAGGCCATTGTATTTTAAGACAAACCAAGTCCTTGTGAAATCAAAACCTCTAACAAATTAGTCATGCATACAATTCTAGTACACAAGCCCTTCACCAGTCTTATGAAAAGCTTTTCAAGTCAACAGCAATATTCAGGTGCATCCATTAACAGATGTGTAGTACTTTAAATTCTAGGCTTGGTATATTTTTTTTTTTATCTGAGTCTTGAAAGACTGAGTAGACCAAATCCTGAGGATGCAATTTGCCCCTGCCTGCCCAGACCTGACTAAAATGACTAAACTGGCAGAAAACTGTCCAGAGAGAAAATTGCTGTTTAACAAATCAAATTGTCTTGGCAAAAGGGTTGACTCCAGAGTGAGTGTAGCATGGTTGGGAGGAAGGAAGAGGAGACCCTTTCAGCACCAGTGAACAATTAGCCTCAACTGTCTCGTGCAACACTCCCCCTTCCCAGAGAACTGCTACAGTTGAGTCCCAAAAAGTCTGCTTGAAGCCTCACTACCCAAGTGGAGAGTACAGGATCACATGCTGCTGTATATTTGCTCTCTTTCAGGCCTGAGTCTCAGCTGCCTTTAGTAGCTTAAAGTGATAACTCTTAAATTATCTACTGAAAAGCCACAAACTTGAGCTGCTTTGGGGTAAGGGAAACCGAGTCTTAAATCCAACAGATTCACGCAGTACTCTTTTATATAGTATTGTGTAAACAAAATGTAGTGCTCTTAAATGCTTGCCAGTGGGTATTTAATAAATATTCTTACAGGGTACAGATTACTGTAATAATGGTACTAGAACTTGATTACCCTTTAAAAAAATGTACTGCAGAACACTTCAGGTCACGTTATGGAATATAGTAAAAGCTAAACTATACCTGTCAAATGAGCAAAGAACGTATTGCATTGCATATTATACTTTCTTGCAGTGCATGTTACACTTGTATTTCCTCACTTTCTACCATATTTTGGATTTCTCTGGGGGTTCTAATCATTAGCGCTAATTAAAACCTTGTAATGGTGGTTTTATGTAAATGAAATTGTCATTTCATGTAGTGAATTTGACTTGCAACATATGTCACTTTCTCTGTTTGCCTGTTCCCCCTTTTGGAGGAAGGCGTATACAATGGGTGATGATATCTTCTGTTTCAAGGCTGATGGCCTTTAAAAGGACCCTTTGGATGTATTGTCTGTCTTTTCTTATACTGAACATCGTTCACAAATCTTGTGGAAGGCTGCATAGCGTTGTCTCTGCATAGACATTGGTTATCAAAATTCTAGTCCGAACAGTGTTTTCATATTAACTGTGAGATTTCAAAGTGAGGTTAAATCTTAGATGTTTATGTGTTGATCCCATGGCCACCTAAATGCCACTTCAATTATTACATGCCTGTTCGGAACTTATGCTTGCAACCCTTATGTAGAAAACAGTATTTCTTGTAGCAGCCAATGTTTCTGGTGATTCAGAAATGCCACTAAGTGGCTACAAGTGGATTTCTGTCTATTGTAGGTAACTTTGTGTAGGAGGAAAATAACATTGTTTTGAGACTGTATTTAAAATGCACCTCTTGTGTAAAGAGATGGGAGGGAGAAATCCCCCAAAGGAATCTGTTAATCTGCCCTGATGACTCCCTACTTAAAAGCTGCAGTATAGTTATAGTCACCCAACTACGTGACCCCTTCACACGTGCATGCTAAATTCCTTCCCAAATATGCAACAAAAGAAAGGAAGAACACTGTTCCATGCTTTAAACTGAACTCTAGTCAAGACAGAGATACCATCTCTGGCTTGGGCAGTCTATAAACTCCAGACTGCTATTATGTGAGGTGGACAAACCTGACAAGGTGATACTGTCTCGTTATGAATGTGGATCTGAATATATTTATTGCCACTTATACAGAGCTTTTGTCTTTCAAACAGGCAGGCAGATACTGAGATTGTGGAAAATGTTTTCTGAAACAGTTGGACTTGTGTATTTCATAGCTAAAATGCAGTGTATGCGCATGAATCAACAGTTCAGATCATGTCAGGCAAGTCTAATTTAGGTCTACCATTCTTGACATCACTTTAACAATAACTTGGGCTTTATCTTCCTGTGAGATAGTTGAAAATACAAACTATGTGAAAATTGTAGCTGTTTTTTTTCCTCCAGCATCTGAGAGGAATCACAAGTTTGGAAGAGTATCTTACTCTGCCTTTGCTGGCTGTTGTCATGGATTTCTGTGACCTGAGAAAGGGAAAATGAAACAAACTTTCAGACATGATTTCCATTATGAATGGAAGATGAAGCTAGAATTACTTCTTTAAATCTCTTTAGAGACCTATGCGCTACACTTTTTTTTTGGGGGGGTGGGGGCTGGGAGGAGCGGAGCTGGCTCCACCGAACGTGCCAGTTGAGATATCACGTGTGCATTTAGGATCACCAGGATGGGTTGTGTTGTCTGTCCCTGGTGTTCATGTCTATGGGGATTTAATACAAAACAATATAAAAAAAAAATCAACAGCTCCTGCATTTAGAAACACATATTCAAAAACAGACTTTCATTTGTTGCTAGACTGCTTTGATTATTTAAGGACACTGCCTCTGTGGATTTCTACCTGCCCAGATTTTTTATAAAAAGCTCTGAAATACATTATCTTGTTTGTAAGCTGTGTCATAAATTATGCCTTTTTTTTGTCTCCAGTCTTATTTGTTTTGTAACACAATGATAACAGATAATTTCTCACTGTTTCTCTGTTAGGTCCTAACACAGCAAACAGCTGGCGCATTTATTATTAAGATATCTCTGCATGCATGTTATTTAGCAAACACTTATGAATTATAAGGATGCCAGATATTCCAGTGCAATCTGTTACAAAGACTTATCTTGCGTGTTTGTCCCTAGACTGAAAAGGGTGGAGGGGTAGGGGGGAGTGGGAACACTTAACATCTAAGCAGTCATTTCAGATGTGGTCCTTTGAACACCCCGGCACTTTTCTGAGTGGTACATGCTAGGCTTTCTCTAAGTATTAATGGAATTTAGGTAACAAATTCACTACTGTGCCTTGACTGGTCTGCTGTTGGTCATATCCAAGGATGTATCATGTTTGGAGAATGCTTATTTATGGATTTCTCTTTGCCAGTACAATGTGTGTTCTCCTGTTTGGTTGTTAAAAATACCCAAGACTGGAGTCTTGTTGATCTTCAGCAAATATCTTGTTTCCTCAGTGTAAATCTGTATACGTACGTAAGCTGGGCTAGGCAATACATGTTCTGAGACTCTCTAAAAGGAAAAAAAACTTGATACTTTTGCACAGATATTACTTATTTGGACATGAGCCACTAGCTAAAAAATTTTGGTGGCTCTGGGTTGTTACAGAAATAATAAAAAAAGCGGTGGGAGCGTTCTTTACTTACAAAGAATAAGCCTAAAATTGTGTTCTTTCTCTGAATATAGTGGAAGGAAAACAACAGTAGTGCTGTCCTTCTTTGGATATCCCTGAATTTTACCTCTTCAGCAAGTATTTTGTAGGAGGTTGTTCTAATGCAAGTATTCATTTGGTATATCTTAAACTTAAGCTAGGTAGCTTATAGGTAGAAATAAATTGCTAGAGGTGAGCAATTAGAATAAAACTTTATGTAAGTTACATAAGGCTTTGATACCTGTTTGCAAATGCCTTCAAAAATGCAACCACAGTTTAGGTATACAGCGCAACAAATGAAAAACTTTTGTTGCCCATTTTACACTTCTTTATTGATATAAAAGACTGTATGCAGAGCAGGGCAGAAAGTTGCTCCAATGAATAGGAGCTCTAGCAAAACTGTTTACTACCTAGTCTTCCTCTTGCTATCAGCGAAGAAGAGATGAGGGTTTGTAAGTGTGAGTGTTTACGTGTCTATCAATATCAGGTAGGGAGCTAGTGACCGCTGCAGTCCAGAACCTGTGTACAGTGATGTTCCCTGCTGCTTTCCCCTTCTTCCCAGGGGCTAACTCATCCTTTCTTCCACTTTCTACCACTTTCTACATCTTCCCTCCTCATCTGTGGTGCAGTGAGGGATTGCATCAGGAAGCTGTGCAAGTGCTTCATGCTAAACTGTCAGTGCCACAGACGAAGCAATAGCTCAGGCATACTCTCTGTTAACATCTTCAACTCTAGCCTTAAAAATGCTATATTGGTGTGTTCTCACAGTGTTTGTTGACGTCCTTAAAAATACTCCATCTGTTTATGTAAATATATTAACTTGTCATGTTTTATCCATTGCCTGCAGTCATTGGACCAATATTATTAGGGGCTTTTGTTCTATTTGTGTTAATAATAAAATTAGCAATTAGGACTTCCTGGAAAAAAAAAAGCAGTTCTTTGTTAGAATTATAGTGTGGGGTTTTCTTAATTTATTTTTTTTAGGAATTCTATTGGAAAATATTGTCAGGCTATAAAAGACAGCAAATTAGAAGTTATGCATGGCTATTGATACCTTGTATGTATTGCAGAGACAGAGAACAACTTCCCTCATATTTTTTTAATGGTCTCTGAAGTTACTATGGTCTAAATGCCTCTGTTAAAATATGAATCTACCCTCTTAATATAGTTGTATTAAATTTCTTCAGAAAAGAAAAAAAAGACCAATTTCTTCAGTCATTAAATTATAAATAAAACCAACTTTGTTTCTTACTTGCGTGAAAATCAGGATTCTTCTCTAAAGTGTATGCTTTACAGTAAATTGCAAGGAACCTGTTTTTAACTTCCTTATCCCTTTATTTTTGAGTTTTTTGGCTAGATTGTTCCTTCTATAGTTTTTAATAGACTGAAATGCAGTTGTCCTAATCCTTTACAGTGTCTGAAAACAGCTCAGCTCTGGTGTAGAGGCAGCTGAAAACAGCTGGCTGTAGGTCCCTGTTGGGAAGCGAGGATTCTGATCAGCTACATAAGCCTGTCTTGAGAGTTTACACTCCGCCTGGATCTGAGCTTCCTTGCTCTGCTTCATATGAGATATTGCAGTCTAGTCTGCATGAATCTAAAAATGTGTTAAATCCAGTCCAATATTCTCAGTTATTAAATGTCTCTTTGTCTATTCTGCCTTAGAGTAGAACAGAGGGTGATGAAGTCTCTCGTGGACTGTTGGCATTTCGCTCATGCTTTGAAAGCAAGATTAATGTATTGGTGTTAGTTTATAAACTATCAGGTGTGAAGCTGCGTAGATGCTTCACCAGGCTGTTGGGAGGTAACTAGTAGTTAATAGGAAAAGTGTTCTCCGTAGAAAGACCAGTGATCTTCCTGTGCCAGTACTGTTTGGGACCTTAAGGCTGGTCCTGGGCCCGGGGACTAGAATGACCTTCCTCTCCTTAGTTTTCTCAGCATTGGAAATCGGATCAAAGTTTTGATGTTCAACTGAATGAAGATTATACAAGGTTCAACAGGAAAAATACAAAAAGTAATTAATGATTGCTTAACTCTTTAGCTGGTGTGTTGCTTCTGTAGTTATTGCCATGCAGTTTCTTGCATCATCTGGGGCAGCTGCCCTCTGGCTCAGCATTATTAAGGTTCTGGTAATGCTTATTTGTTGTTTCTCATCAGAAGTGTGTATTGCTTCATGGTTATGGAGAACTGGTGAAGAGACATCCATCCTATATTGTTTCATCCAAGGGAAGGCTGCTTTATCAAGACATAGGCTCAGTACAGAGATGTATGCAAGAAAAATTAATTGCTTTTGATACATAAAGAGGAGATCTGGTTTTATTGGAGCATTCTAACAGTGCCTTTAACTCTAGATTGTGTGAATATATGAGCTTTCATGACAAAATGAAGATGGATACAGAGGGTAATAGCTCTCAGCTGCTCTGTTTTATTATAGTTGCAGCTGTAATATCAACAAGCAAATATCTGCAAATGAAAAAATAAAAATCATGGTATGCTAACCAAAGTCTGAACCGCAGTATCGCATCCGTGATTTATCTTCTAGCAGTCTAAATCAGCTATTGTCTCTTTTCACTTTTTCTTCTTGCGATCACATTTGTGACAGTCTAATAACCTAGTCTTTATAGACTTGCAGGTGAGTCCACCTATTATTTTCTTCCTGATCTTCTGTATCTTGCTGTCTCTCAGCAGGCAGAGCAAGAATGGAAATATTCCCATAGCTTCTTTTTAGGTCTCCAGCTATATATTCTTCTGACAAATTAGTCGAGTGTTTCTATAATTTTAAACCTTTTAAATGTACATTTACCTAAATATTAGAGAGTATTATGACTAGAAAAATAACTGGAAGAAAATATTTAAAGTGGATCTCTTTTTAAAAAAGACTATACAACAAAGTTCAATAGAAAAATCAAGAGTAATTATTCAACCATTGTCTGACTTTTCTGTTCAAAATAGTATTTTTTTTTGCATACCAGCTATACCATTTAAAAAGTCTGATGATACTTAGGTCTATCAAGAAAAAAGATATCAAACAGCCATTCTGTATATCCTTCTACAATATTTATTCATAGCTTTGTAAAACAAAAGTAAAGCTTGGCAGAAAAGCAGTGTTTTCCAAGAGTCTGGCAGCTAATATTTGGCTGCATCATTGAGTACCATATGAAATATTAATTACAATTGCAGTTTACTCTGTGATTGCTGATACAAGTTTAATTGTTGAAGAAGGCTTCTGTTTTAATCTGACTTTAATAATTTTTTAGATTTTATTTCCTTTTCCTAATATAGTTTTTTTAATTCTAATCTGAAAATTTGTACTATGTCAGAAAGCTTTCTGCTCTCTTCACCACTAAATCTCCACAAGGGTTTGTAGAGAATCTCTTCATTAGCCTTGACATGGGGAGAAACTGTTTCAACCTATTTAATAATTTAGTTGGTTTTTTTTTCCCCCTAACAGCATTCAGAAAACACACCAAATCATCTGACGCTTTAAAAGCAAATTCAGTGTTCCAGAGGAAGGAAGCCTGCCACTTGCCGCAGAGTGAAAGGGTCCCTCCCTGAAGTCAGCCTAGAAACTGGCAAATACAAATGGAAATGTCTTCATCCTCTCTGAATGGGGGCGCGGGAATTCCTCTGGTCTTGCTCAGCAGCAACACTTGGGAAGCCGGACCGTAGTTCTCATGTGGTTTAGAACCACTCTTGAGAACAATGAGATGCTGTTGCCAGCTCTTTTTACTTGGCTATTCTTATGATCCCATGTTTTATTTCCTTAAGTCACCAAATTGCTTTCAGGGCAGGAATTTCTCTACTGAGTGTGAGTGCAATAAGTTGTTTGATCTGGGTTTGTTTTTTTTTTTTTGGTGCTCCTCCTTCCTGCCCCCATACTCCTGTCTTTGTGTCAATCCTCATCTTGTGGGCACACAAACTTCCTCAGCAGGGAGCCCTGAGGGGCATGGTCAGACATGGGAAACATCTGCTGTAAGTGTAACTGGGCCACAGCTGGGGCAGGGACTGAACTGCTTGGAGGTCTCAAGGCTGGTCCCAGTAAGGAGCAGACCTGGGGCTTAGAAATCCAGGAGCCTCTGCCTGAGCAAGGTTTTGAGGATCTAGTTTTGGAGATGGAGTATCTTCATGAGTAGTAGGGCTAAAGTATTTGTGTGTAGACCTTGTTGGCTACCTTGTAGTGAGCAAGGTCCCCTCTCTTACTGGGCAACTAGAAAAGTACCTTTTAAAAATCCAGAGGTAGAACTACTGTCAAAACTTGTATTCCTGGTAAAATGTTTCTAATGCTGCCTAATTCACTGATATTGTTTATACTTCTTTTTTACTACTGGGAGTTGGCTTTTAGTAGCTATGTTGTTGTATTCATTAATTGTAAATAAGCTAGTTGAAATGCCACACTTTCTAAATTGAATTTGTGCTTGCACCAGTCTTGTAAAATGATTTCTAATTGTTCTTAAACGGCTGTGATCTGGGTTCATTAAACAGACTATTTTTTGTGTCTAAACATCTTGGGTATGCCTCCACCACTGAGATGCATATCACAATCTTACAGGTACATAACCAATAAAAGAGAAATTTTGAGCCCTATTCCAAATTTCCCTCCAAGCTTTTCAGTATTATTTATTCAGTCATTAGCCATGCCCATGCATTTATTGATCTTCAGCCTACAGCTAATTTTTTGGTGTAATCTTTTGCAGTATAACTTGGCTACGCAGATGGCTCTGGTAGTTTCAAATAGGCAATTATTTTACCCTCTTTATAAGAATGAGGGAACGGGTGAGGCTTCCACTAAAGACAAGCTTTTTTCCTTTTATGACACTGATATTTTATCACGGTCAGTAAAGCTTATCCTGAATTTCTGCCTGGTTATTGCATTGCTTTACTACCGGTGAGCTTTGGTTTTAGATGCCTGACTTGGTGCAACTCAGAAGAGATGTATTTCTTGCATTCCTATCTCACTCTACTTTTCTTCTTCATGTTTTATGATCTCTGTTGCAGGGGTAGGGGGAGTAGTGTTTTTATAGCCTGAAAAAGATGAGTCAGCTAGAAAGTGTCTTAAACTCTGAAAAGAAGAAACATGATGTCTTTCTCAAGCTGTGGGCTAGATACATTACGCATATATGTGGTGTTGAGAAATTTGTTATTGCTTGGTACTATATGCTGTTTTGTGCTCCTGCAGTAATTTGTTAAGGCAGAAAGACTGCCGATGCATTCTAGTGGAAGCATAGAGAAGGGTACCTTTCTAACAGAATACTTTGCTTCCTTAACGAACACCTAATGATTTCAAAGCATAGATATTTAGAGTAAGCTGCGGATGTTTCTCAGAACAGCTGGTTTCTAATAAAATCAAGACCCTTTCTGTTATTTCTCTGCTTTGATGTCCCATAGCTTTCTCTGGGTTGCTATCCCAGGCACTGGGAACTCCAGTGCCACTGCAAGCAATGCAGTAAACCTGCAGGTAACATGGTAATTACAACTGAAAGGCATAGCATCATTTGGAAGATTACATAAAAGCTCGTTGTTCCTAGGCTTGTACCTGAGCAAAGCAATGACCTCCTTTAGCCATGTCTTCCTCTCAGCTGGGATGACTTGGCCTAACCTGCTCAGGACAGTGATATAGTACGGAACAGCTTTGGTCTGTGCTCCTGGTGGAGGCTGGCACTGATTGACCATCTACTCTTGCTCAAGCCAGTTCTCTTGGGTCATGCTTTTGCTGCCCCAGACTAGCACAGTAACGGAGCGTCCTATGGGGGCTTCACTGTGTTTAGGCAAAGGTAGGTCTCTGAAATCAACCCCTGTTCTCACTATACTTAGCAATAAAAATATTCAATGCAAGTATTTTAATCCAGATAAATGTTTATGCTGGTCTGGTCCCAATGTCTTCCTTTTGAAGTGGCTTGGTGTGTCTTGGACAGGGCTTACTTCCCTATTGGATGTCTCTAGATAGTAGAGCAATGGTGGCCCTTCTCAGCAAGGGGTGCTATGGGCTTTAATGCAAAACGAATGGATGAAAGGATGGTTGCTCGCTCACAGAGGACTGGAGTATTGGATATGTCTTTGTATGGTAGGCTTTCCAGCTAACGTTGGGGTCTATATGAAGAGCTGACTAATTTTCCTATGTTGAAGGTGGTAGAAGCTTACTTATGCTTTATGGCCCTCCTATACACATGCAGGGGGCCTGCAATAAACTTTCTTACTATTTGTTTGAATAATTTTTTTTTTAACGATCAGGTTTGAAGCTTTTGAATTAAACTAAGTTTCTGGTGATCTTTATGTATAAGAGCTCCTTGTACTGATGGGGTGAATAGAGGCCTTTACGTCCTGCGAGGTGCTGTAGTACGTTTTGTGAGAGAATGAACACTGGGCTTAGTGATTTCTCCAAGTCAAATAAGGTGGGGTTCTTTGTGTTTGTGTAAACTTTGTGTTTACAACATTGCTTTCATGCACTCATAAATAGCAGTTGTTTCTGTCCTGGATGTGAATTGCCTCAGAAATGGCTGAGGTAGTAATTTTGAATGCTTTACGCAACTCTCTGAAAAAATCTAAGAAAATGCTATTTCACTCTTCAGTGCTACAAAACTGGAACATTCTTTAACGTTATTGAAATACAATGCAGTTTTCATGGTGAAAATGGTTCTAAGAATTAAAAAAAAAAAAGGACAATGATGCATGTGAGCATGAATGAGGTACTGATGGGGAGAGAATGAGGGCAATATGTGAAGAGAGAGAACTTGGAAAATTTTGTAATGCTAACTTGTCTATTCTCATCATATGACAGGTATTTGAGAAATCTGGTCTTTCTTGAACCAAGCCGATATGAAGAGAACTGTTGCTCTCCCTGCAGTATTTCTGTTATTCCTCTGTCTCCTAGATACATCATACCCAGTGCTCTTTCCAGGTACCTTCTCCCTCTTCTATTTGCTTTGAGCCTGGGCAGGTTGCTAGAGCATTAAAGCTGTGGTAGAAAAAGAGAAGGTTGACAAGTAATCAAACTGCTCTTTCTTGTATTGCCTTTTGCCCTTTTTGCAAAGTTTTTATAGTTTCAGGTTTATACAAAACTATGTGCAGTGTGATGTGGTTGGATGGAGCATATGCTGAGCAATAGGTCCCTTTCAGCTCAACAAGCTGTGCATATAAATCAGGAGATATACCGTAGTGTTCATCCTACCTGAATTGGCATCAGCTGGTCTTTGTTCTGCAACTGAGTCATAAAGTGCCATTTCAGGCATGGGCACAACAAACTGTGAGTGCAGTATAACTCATGGGAGGGGTGGGTGTAGGAGAGTTATTTTATGCTTTGAGGCTAATCACCTGAAAACAATAGTCGTCATTAAATTGCAGCATTTTTCTTCTTAAAGGCTGATGTAAAATAAAACTTATAAAATACGGTTTTGTGTAATCGCTGCATACTGTCTTCAACCTGCTGGGAGAGGGAGGGGTAGGTTTAATTATTTAAGAGTGGAATTTCCTTCCTAAATGCATCCAAATCTGGATCCTTCTTGGAAGGCAGATCATGGCAGAGGATTTTCTGATACTAGTTTTGGATGTTTTCCATTTTCACGGACAACTGAATTTTACATACGACACTGCAGATACACAGTCTTTGGAGTGATTGGATTCTGAGCCCAGAATGATTAATCTAATACAAACAGTCTTGTGGCCAAAGATCCTTCACAGGTCTGTGATTGTGCATTGAAAAAAGAGTTACTTTTTGGGTGCCTGCTTTTTAGTTCTCTAAAACAAAAAGGCTTGGGAAAAAGTACACTTGTGACTTGTGTTCAAAAAACAAGAATTGGTTTCAGTCTTTGATATTCTCGTTACTAGAAGTTGAACTTCCATTTAGTATCTGTACTTACACATGGTATATGATGAAACTGAAAAATATACTTTGGGAATAGGTGTGGTCAATAGAGAGAGGTCATATAGAGCAATTTCAAGAAAATTGTATTGCAAATCTATCAGAGCTATCAGAACCTTTTGTCCAGGGCTGATGATGACAGACTTATATCAGTAACCACCAAAATTTTGGCATCTAACTGTATTTTGCAAGGGTCAACAGGATGTCCCTGAATATTAGAATCCGCCAGTATGGCTGTGGAAACAATGAGCTATCTAATGTAGTCCTTGATGAACAGAGGTAAGGGGGATATAGAACTGAGACAATTAGCGTGACTTTTTGATGGACAGACAATAGCATCAAACTAACTTCACAGGGTATTCTCACTCAATTTCAAGTTTGGCTAATTGATTAAAAATACTATTAAAATAAGGTAGAGCATAGACATAAGGGACTTTTAACACTGACTGTAACACAAATAAACAGAAGAATAAATAATGCAAAATTAACTGGACTTGCATTATGTGAATAAGTCACAGCTTACCATAATCTCAAATTGTAATTTTAAATAGGAAGTGATGATTGTACTTGAATAGTTCTAGATTCCAGAAAATGTTCATCTCGGTGGTTTGGAGCAATAGTAAAATTAGTGTTTAATCATTACTTAATTTATGGATGATCTCTGGAAAAATTAGAGAATGCTAAATAATGGATACAGGTCCTAGCCATTCTGCGTCATTTCAGCCGCTGAATTCAGTCAACCACACACACTCTTTGTTTGTGGGCTTTTAACTTGGTTGTGCTCCAATAGAAGTTAAACATTTGAGGAAGGGAACTCTGGGAAATAAAGTTATGAAAAAAACAAGAGGATGATGATGGATAACTAACAGTTTACGATCTGTCAGGGTGAAATTGCCCTGAAAAACCTAATTCTATTTTTAGATTTATAAAAAGGGAACTATTTAGTAGCAGCGGTAGTTTCTTTATTTGACATTGGTATGAGGGCTATTGAGATAATCTTAATCTGAGTCCCAAATGCTGGAAAATTGGTCAAGATTCATTAAAAATGTTTAAACAATCAAATATACATTTAGACTGAATGACTCCTGCCCATTTATCTTAAAGGTCTGCTTTAGATGTTTAAGTACTTTTGTGGGACGAGTATTTTGGTCAGATTTGAAATAAGGTTACCACTCTTTTTTTTTTTTAACAATATAATCAAACTTCAATTTGACACTATTATTGTTCTGTAAAAATTACTTTCAAGAGCAAAGTGACAAAAAAAAAATCATGCATTTATTTCAATTATCAAGTCTGCTTTTCTTCAGGAAAACGGGCATAGAAATACTGGAAGAAATGGCAGCAATAGATAAACCTTATCCATGTTATCCATTGGAGCCAGTAATGATGCATTATCAAAAATCTGCTTTTCAGCTGTGTCATTCAATACCTATGGTATTTATTTATTGCTTTATTAATGAAGAATAGAAGAGCAGTGTAACCAAGAAAAATCAGTCACTAAAATTGAGCTAATCAATCCAGAAAAATGACTGATTCTTGTTATGAAACTTTACTAATTAAAATAAAAGCTTCATAATAATTGTGTTTTGCTGAATGTAACCAATTGGTGGCAGTGTTCCCAGCTCAGAAGTGAATGCAGCCTACAGAAACTAAGTTATTTTGGCCTTGCCAGAGCCTAAATGCTGTCATGTTTGTCTAGTAGAAGAGAGAAAACTCTTCTGTTTTGTGCATACTGTGGCATGTTATATACCATAAACAAGATGATAATGTAGAGTTTTCAGCTTCTTCACAGTGGTGAAGGGCATCACCACCCCAGTGAACATCAAGTTGGTTTGGTTTTAGTTTCAAATAATCCGTGAGGGTCAAATTTTATCGCTCTAAAATTTCCAGTTGCTGTTTTGACACTAACTTGATTAAATGAATAATGGCAAAATGTGTTTAATTTAAAAAAAATTTGCTATTTAAACTTGTGGCAGATTGTGTAATCTCTGTGATATCAGTTCTATTCTTAAACATCTTTGAGATGAAGCATCCAGTTTACTTGTAGTTAAATATTCCCAGTAGGGAAAAATCTTTCCATTAATTATTCTGCAAACAAAATCCAGTCCCACATTTAGATGCTTGTAAACACTCTGAAAATCATGTTTATGCAAAGAAAAGGCACAAAGACTTCATTGGCCTCTTGCTTAAGCTTTTTACCTCCTGAGGACCTCAAGCCATGAACTAGCCCTTTGAATAAAAGGATAATTTAATTCATTCTCAAGAAGTCAAAGTGGAAATTAAAGACTAAATTATGGCAATAAATGTAATGCTGGTAGTGAGCCATGACCAAAATCATGTATTTGAAAAGAACTGCATCATGGATCACAGTAGTGATACCACCTGTCTTTCTGTTAGGGGATGAGGAGGATCTTATTGCCCATGAAAGACGGGGGGAAATGTGTTCCACGTAATTTGCTGTTCATTGAACTTCCTTATGTAAATCTACAAATCATTAAAAAAAAAAACAGAAGTGGTTTACCCAAGAGACTGCAAAGTTAGCATAAGTAAAACTAAGTCATTAATTTTCAGCAGGTCATTAAAAAACAGAAATTCTGCTCCAAACAAGAGCAAAGGATGGTTAAAATGATTTTTTGGGGACTAGGAACACTGTCATTTAAATCAACAAAAAAATACAAAATTTATACAAATTTTGAAGCAGCATTCTGCTTCATCTGCTTCATTCATAAGCTGCCAGCTTGTTTTCTGGTATGAAATCTGAAAATGTAACCTCTCTAGTTTTCAAGCTGATCAATACAAACGTGGCAATCAGTCTCTCACCTTTGTATTCCAAAGTAATTCCTAATCAAGTTTTCATTAAAAAAAAAAAAACTAAACCAAAAAACCTAAAACTCCCTGAAGATAAAATGTAAAGCACCTTTGTTAAACATTGCATACATCACTGCACTAGAGTTATTTTGTTAAGGAATTAATTCTTTTTCTGCCAAATGATTCAATCAGCTAAGTGGATATTTTGTATTACCATGGAAATGAAATCGTAAAGTGTAATTGTCAGGTTTAAAAAGTCTAATGCACAATAGGATGTTTTTTTCCTCCTTTCATTTGCTTTCTCATTTCTTACTAATTAATTTTCTGATTAAAATCTGAGTGATAATCTTGATTTGTATTCAAGGTAGGATACTAACATAAAGAGCAGAGTCACAGAGGTGAAATAGATCATTGTTTAAAGTTGTACAAAGTTGGTTGTTTTCTTTTTATTTCATTATTCTAGGGAAATCAGGAGCATTTATTTTACTTTGTGTTTGTTGTAACTCAAAGAACACTAATTTTCCTCGGCTGCAAATATTTCATATTAAGAGCAGAAGCACCAACTAACTGCTTTCAGGACTGTAGTTACTGGTAATGGAAAGAAGTGTCTGGATTTGAATATTAAATCATTATCCACATCCACAGTTCTTGGCTTTCTCTGATTTTTGGCTTAGTGATTGCAATGAAATTTTAAAATACAACTACTTGCATTTAGGCAAAGAAATGTCTGGTGGGTACTTGGTGCTTTTCCAGACCAGGGCATTTATTTATTATCTCCAGGTTTCACTGTTGGTATTAATTATCTGCATTTAGATCTGCCTTTAATATGAGGCAATTCCTGTTTTCATTCCATATCCACTGCTTTGTATAAAAAGTAGTTCCTGTAGCTTCACTATGGTCTCTCTTATCTGATGTACCATTTATATAGCTTTTTATTTAGTGGTTGCAGTGGCTGGCTTCTGACTAAGACTCAGTTAAATTTTATCCTTGGCGCTGGATTGTCTACTTTGGGTTTTTTCATCTCTCAAGACATTGTTCATAATTCCTTCTCTCATTTTTAACAAAAAAAAGTAGCTGACTACAAGGCTAGGGGAAGTAAACAAATTAAGTTCATTGCTGGAGTTGAGTATAAATTTAACTGTTGATTCTCCAACATCCTCTTCTTATCCTTCTTGAGCTTGTATTCTTCTAGGCACTTTGAGCTGGTAAAGGAGAGGCTTCTAAGAATATTGCTCTAGATCTTGGAGCAGGAAGGAGGGATGTAGTCCTCCTGCCTAGTCCAACAGATGATCTCTCTCCTCAACAAAGATGGTTTGTATTCAGTGATGGTGTCTCTAGCTTTAAAGCTCTCACAGGTTAAAATATCTAATGGCATTAAAAAAAGGGGATGTGAATCACCAATACATAAGCTATTGTTTGCCAGTCCTATAAGCAAAGAGAAAGACCTTCTTTCCCAAGCTGTCTCACTGAAAAAAGTATGAAATAAAACTATCTTGGCATTAGAAGGGGGATGGCAATCCCAGCTTTCCTAAGAAGCCATTCAGGGTATAGTAGGTCTTTATGTGATAATATTCTGCCTGCATCAGAACCAAGTAAATGACAAGATAGATGTGTCTTTATACTTCTGCAATTACGATTCTCTCAAACATCAGAAAAAATATTTTCAGGCTATGGGGAATGAAATGAATTTTTCAGCTGTATAACAGAATTTTTCTTGATGTAAAATTGAACTATACCCCACAGTCATTCAATTTACTTGCCATAGGGCCTATACTATCATTCCTTAAGTTTGTATTTTCTGGAATTGCTTTTACAATGTGTATTTTACTGAAACTGTGTCATTCACTGAGCCCTTTTCAACATAGCACTTAAGAAACCCCCAAAAAACCCCGAAATACTCCCACGCCCCCCCCCCCAAAAAAAACTCCAAAACAAAACCCCCAAAAGAGACACCAATGCCCACATCCAATAAAAAAATGGAAGAGGAGAAACCAAATCAATACTGAGATGTAGGGGTACCACATCAGTTACCTCTTATGAAAGTCAGACTTTCTTGTGTACTTTAGTTTTAAATAAAAAAAACCCAGGGAAATTTAAATTGTTTTGACTGTGGGTTCACACGGAGCTTAGATCTCTTAAGCCAGTTGCATCTGAACATAGTTGTTTTTGTGGTTTACCTAACACATTAGTAGTGTGTTCATTCACACTAGTTCATAGCACTTCTGAAATCTTTCTTGATCTTCAGTCAATTCCAGCTGCTGTCTGTGGTGGGCTCGGGGAGAGAGGAGTGAAGGATTCTAGTGGAGTAAAGATGGAGTCTGCGTGTTGGCTAAATAGCAGCCAAAAGTTGGGGAGAGTGTTTCCAGGTTCAGTTCTTACTGCGAATCTGTGTGATCTGTGTTTTGTACCACTACAAATTTCTGTTTAGCAGGTTGCTTTGCACAAAACCTAATGTAATGTTCAGTAATATAATTAACATGCATTTCCTTTGGTTTCAGGCAATAGTTCATTTTGGGTAATTACATAAAATAGGAGGTAACTTTTCACATCCATCTCTGCTGAAATGCAAATACTAGTAATACCCCAGCCTCCTCTACCTCTGCTGAACTAGAGGTCTGTGGAAAGATCCTGAATTCACTTCTGTCAGCTCTTGGTTTGCTTTTGCTCTTGAGTTGCTTTTAGCTTATAGGCAAGTTCCGTAGCCTTCCCCCTCCTCAAGGACTGGATTTGACACACAGGAATAAGGGTGCCAAGATCATTGGTGTGCTGCACTGAAAAGAAGTCTTTTATGATAAAAGCTAGTTAGAGGGTATAAAAGCATTATTATGCAGTTTCATACCTCTAAATAAGGATTGGTGTGGGTTTTTTTTATTAACTGGCTGGTCGATTCCAAAAGCTTTTGGTAAATGTGCACTTATGTGACTTTTATTTAAACCTTTCTAAAGATAGCCTTCCTTAACCGTGCTTTCTGTTGCAAGGAGACTGATCGTGTGGCCTTTGTATGACCTTGTGGTTGAATAAGCTGTACATTATAGCATTGCTACTTAATTAGTTAATGATACCTTGATCAAGTTAGATAAATGGATTGGAACAATGCTGTATTCAATTAATTTTAATTTTCAGCTAATTAGTTAGTATTGCTACTAATGCCTGTAATTCAAGATGTGGTTTTGTGTTGTGATATCTTATTCATTCCTATCTAAAACAGGAAAGCTAGATCTTTCAAGACTCAAATGCATTTATTATACTGGGTGTAATTACATTTAAACTTGTTAATTGATGGCACTGGGTATGTATTTTTTACACGTAATGCTTGTGTAATCTGTACCCTGCTAGTACTTGCAGGCAAGGTTTACGTCAGCCTTGTGAATCTGACAGCGTAGGTGTCCCGCATCAACTTCTGCGTGAGCTCTAGGGAGCTGACAGGGATGGGGAGAAAGGAACTTGGTTTGGTTGGGTTGTTGCTCTGTCTAGCTTTTGCTGATTTGCTAGACTGCAAAAAGTCCAAGAAAATTTCATTCCTTTTGTGTCTTATCTCTGTGACTGCTTTTAAGACTGCCTGATACTAATCGTGTTTTACAAAACCCTAAAGAAGGTGTATTGCTCTTGAGCCTCGAATCCCTGCTAGAGACAGTGCAGTTAAGAATCCTGGTTTGTTGTTCCCATTTATTTCCATAAAGACAGGAAAAAAATGCGTGCCATTCTGTTCGAGATGGGTGGAGAAATCTACTTCCATTTCATAGCAAATTTTAGTGTGTCAAAATCTGGTTTCTTTCTGGTCTGGACTGAGAATGGAGCACTTTGAAATTATTTTAGCTTGGGATGGTGCATCTGACAAGCAGCAGCACAAGAAGTGATGGAGCTTAGGTGCCAGAGTCTTCAGGCTGGCACAAAGTTGGAGCCTGAAAGTCTTTGGCCTGCAGCAGAGCTCAGGACACGAAGTGTTTGCCGCTAAAAGGTAGTCCAAGTCCTGGGCATCTCATCATGTTGCTGATGGACTGCTGAAGAGCAGGGAGCCGGGACAGCTCGGGCTCTGCAGAAGCCGCTGAAGCTGGCTGCTGGGCAGGCAAGCTGGCAGCAAACCCAGTGGGTTCTGAAGCCTTCACGTCAGGCAGTTTTCACTGGGGCTCTGCACTAGGTCTCTTCAAGATACCATTAAAATTATGAACTTCCTTAGTGAAATGTTTTATTTTCAGTATAGGCATGTTATTCTTTGAGAGAATTTAAAATACAGTATTTTTGTCAGATGGGGAAAATGACATCAATGAAATGTCAACCTGATATGCAACTTACTGTGAATTACAGTCATTTTCTTGCTTATAAATGCAAAAATGGCAAACTTAAGCTACAAGCGAATTCTTTGATATGGTGCTTGGTCTGATGAGTGGTCTTAGTCTCTCAATAAAGCAACCTTTGCTGCCAGTAAAGGCTTTATTCAGGTTTTTTCATGTGATTGCTACCAGAGAACGACAAGAAGTGAGTGGGAGGAACTCATAAGAAAAAGACCAGTTTGTACCATCTGTTCCAGAAATGTAAGCTGAGGTGATACTGTAAAGGGGACAACCAAACATTTATGCCTGAAATGGTGATCAGTAGCTGTTTTACATTTGTGTTAAAATCATTATTCTCATACTAGTTCTGGAAGTAACAAATATTTTATATATTTAAAGAAACTATATCTTTTCTAGATCTTGATTTGCCTAAAATGCTGACAGGGTGGTTTAGCTCTGTATATAGTACAACTTATGTGGAGAACTATAGTGGACTATTTCAAATGTTTGTGGGGTTTTTTTTATAGCAGTTAAGGATCTCCAATTTCTGGTAATATTTAATATTAATTGGTACTGTGTTTGAACAATACTATTCTTATGTTGATATGCTGTGGTATATCGACACAAGCTCTAGTAGTGCCAGAATGCTCCGAAGTGTCCAAAAGGTCTAATGACAATTGGTGATTTTTTTTTTTTATTTAGTTTGCAAAATGAGGTTACAACTTGTAATCCAATCAGTCTTTCTGATGCTATGGAGTCTTACATATTTTAAAGACTGTCTGGTCTATTATGGTTAAGGTAGAGATGATGCGGCTTTTATTTGCTACTATCTTCCAGAGCATTTACTGTAGTCCTAGGAAATGCTGTCACAAATCATGCTTGAACCATGACCCTGTTCTCAGTTCTTGACATAAATGGTCTGTGATCTTTTCAGAGCACTGTCACTGTAGCTGTGTAAAGCATGTTAGTATCTTCTAAACTCTTCAGTGTGGAAAGATTAGGCTGTATGCAAAAGTTTAGTTAGCAGAGTCTAATAACTGTAATAATGGAGTTTTCATTGTAAAAATGTGCATTTAGCTGTTTTGGCATCATAAAGAATATTAAAATATACAAATAATAGAAATATAGGGCTCTGTTTCAAGTTTAGTAAGTCACTTTGAGCCTCTGGTCCTTATTGAAGGCAGTGTGAAATATTTGGGTGTTGGACCTATTAGTCCATCTCTCTGAATATGGAACTTTATGAAAACGGCAGAACTTACTGTAATAGATAAAGTGCTAATTTCTGTTGAAGAAAGACTTCAAAGAATTAATTTCTATTTGTTGAACAGATGAGCGTTGTGATTATTGAAGCTGGTCTGTTAGTTGTTCTTCCTGTCTGCATAGGTTAATGCTAAAGTTAATTACAGCTTTCATTCCAGAGGCAACTTTTCATTGTCACAAATCTAGATTTAATTTGAAAATTTAGGAGTGCTAAAACACTGTCTGGGCTAGAGATGAGGCAAATATGGATAAAGGTACACTATTTTTTAGGTGCTGACTAATTTTAACTTCTTTTTTTACACTGATGAAAAGTGATTTTTCCCTGGTTTTGCTCTTGCTGAAGACATAATTTGACTAAATGTTAATGTGCTTGAGTCTCCTTTACATCATATCAATTTAATTTTAATAGTTCTTGTGAAACATCTTGTGAAGTTGGATGCCCCAGTGGCTCTGAGGTAATTTGAACTTTTCATCATGGAGTACCTGAACTTGCTCCTTTTGGCAAGCCACTTCCTTTCTTTGTTTTCCTCCCTTCTCCTAAATGATTGCCACAGGACTGGGGACTGGATGAGAAATTCTGCCATTGCCCTGTCATTTGAGCTCAGCTGGAGAGTGTTGAGGAAAAAGGTGTAACGTGATCAGATCTGCCTGACTCAGTGTTTTGGACTAGTGCGTAAAGGTTAGGAGGTACAATGTTGTGCCAACGCAGAATGCTGCTTGTAAACATCTTGAACAGACATTACCAAAGGGCTTATTACTATTTTATGTGTGGTTTCACTTAGATAATTTACACCTCTCACTGTAGCTCTTTAGATATTTGCAAAGAATGTCAGAATTATGACAAGGCCTGTCACACAATTGACAGTCAGCGTTTTTTCTTTAAAGAAATGAATGTTATGGCAAACCTGAAGCAAAAAGTCACAGATGACAAGTGCTTTTTATTTTAATAATAATAAATGTCTGATACAACAACAAAACATCTATATAAAATTCTCCTTAGAATTTTGATCTCGTCTGCTTATGCAGAAGCTGTAATGGAGAAGATCCTTCTAAGAAAAAAAAAAAAAACGCACCAAACCCCAGATATCGGAGACATTGAGGGGTACTCAGCATGACATTTTTTTATTGGTGTATTTTGCAACTCAGTCCTGTGTGTGTTTTGTATGTAGGGAACTCTGTTGGAAATGTGAATCAGCTGGTGAGTCCTAGGTGGTTTTGCAGGGTGATAAAATGGTTGGGAGAGCTTGAAGACATCAGCGTTTACCTCACTGCTGCATATACCATTCCTGCAGCAGCTTTCTATAGGCTTTTTGTCTGAACTCAGTCCTCAGAAAACCAGATGTTATTAAGAGTTGATGGCAATTAGGTAACTTGCAAAGCTGGGACTGAAGAGTGAAGACAAATACCATCATACAGACCTAATGGAAGTGTTGTTTATGAAATCGTCTGTAGGTGGTATCCAGCTGTGAAGCAGTAGAGGTTGCCACAGTGCATCACCTCTGGGATGGCTTGGACAAATCTGATCTTTTCCATGTAAAGAGGTACAACAGGGCTTATGCAGTCACTCTGGCTGAGGGAAGGGCAGCAATAAGTCTACAATTATGTTTTTTCCTCTCTATAGCTTTTGTCCTTGTTCTGTGAAGTTTAGTTAAATTTTACCTAAGTGCCAAGTATGTCCCTAATACTTGTAATACCATTAATTGGAAAGGACAAAGAACCTAATAGTACTGATACTGATTATTTTTTTTTGCCACTATCGCCTAGAAATGTTTTCCCTTACTAATTGGAGAGTTTCAGTGTCCTGATAGGAAACAAATGGAATAATTACAGTTATTTTTGTAGCCCTTGCTATATACAGTTTGAGACTAAAATGTATAGAATCTGTATGATTTGAATAGTATAAGTCCTTGAAAGTAAAAGAGCCCACATACTCTCATGCTTAGCTTTACTTTTAGCTTACTTCCCAAATACTTAATTGCCTTATTTGACTCTTTATGTATGCCAACTATAGTCTGTTTTTATTGTAGTGCATGCTGTGTTACTCTAAAATAAACCTTTGCATTTTGAATCATCATTTTTTTTCTTCCCCACTTTGGCAATAAAAAATATTCTTGCTGGAAATGCAAAGCATTCTCTTCACAATCTCATTAAGTAAGCAAAGTAGGTCACTCAGCATATTTGTATCAAGCTAATATAGAAACTACACAGGCAACATATTTTAAAGCTGTGTAGCTCAACCCTTGTTCCATTCCAAGGAATGACCGTATACCATAACTGTCACTTCAAGGGTTTGACAAAACCTGACATATTGTGGCTGTAACATGTCAGGAAGCAATGGGATGGCCAAGGACAATGACTTGCTTCATAGACCAGTAGCAAACTGAAATGTGAACCGAGGTGAAGATACCTTTGTCAGTCATAAGTGCAGATTAAAAAAAAAAAAAACCCAAACAAACAAAGAACAACCCAAACAACAACAAAAAAAAACCAGCCCCCCACAACTGACAGAGAAAAACATCATTTGTAGAAGCTTCCTTTTTCATAAGAAATTAAGATCACAGTGCTGCTTTTGCTCTTAATCTGAGAGAAAGAAACAAACAAAAAAAACCCAAAGAAAAAAACCCCCATAACTAGTAATGCATTAATTACAAAAACAGTCATAAAAATAATCATTCTGGTTCTCTGGAGAAACATTTGCATCTAGATGAGCCTTCCTGCCATGGACAAAAAAGAATGCTTAGCAATTAAGCAAAAGCTAATGTTATGGATATGTCCAATTTTCTTTTAATTGCAAGAATTTCACCATGTAAAGCCAATTTATCTTTGATGTTGGAGATTTCCATTACGATACCGACTTCTGAAAGATATGAATAGCAAAAAGTACCTAGAACTAAAAATGCCTAGCTAATTGTACAGCAAATTCTGTCAGTTACTATGCAAAATTTGGAGAGTGATAGGCCATAAACAAAAGATTAAAATTCAGTCTAATGCAAAAGTACCCTGTGGCTGGTTATGAACTGGATCCATGCTAGTTTGTGAGATGATAATTATGAGTTTTCTGAATCAAGTTTTCTAAACAAAGTTAGTTCCAGTACTGGCTGATAGCTGTATTGACTGCATTTAAGATTATGCCATGACTTTGCATAAAAATAGGGAGCACTAACATGCTAGGAAGCATAGATCTGCTTTGCTAAAGGGCTTTGGGCTTACTGTTCAGCTAGAGGGTTTTTGTCAAGAGGTGGTGATAATGGGAGTGAAAAGGAGATGAGATCCTAAAGTATTAATGGTGTGCATCAGCTCCCTGTTCAGGAGGCCATTGTGCAATGCCACTTGCTTAAGTGCAGCAAACATCAGCAGCACGTTGAGCCCTCCAAGGAAAATATATGGTACTACTTGATAGCAGGGTGAGGACTGTTGTGCGTACTATGCCTTCCAGAGACGTATGTATTTTTCAGCGCTTAAAGTTATATTGGACATGGGAATTGTATTTTCCCATCCTCATTCTGGAAAGTTAAGATCTTAATTTCAAAGATAGGCTTAGGATCTGGTCTGAAGTTTGCTATCCATTGAGTGGATTCTCTTGGACTGGAAGATGCGAATAGTAAGTGGGCTTCCCTAGAGGTCATACCTGTAGAACTGAATGGGTCCCTTCATCTGTTCCATTTTCCTACTGCTTCCCCCAGCTAATCCTGTGGTGGCCCTGCCTGAAAATGGTAAAACTGGTAGGCGAGTTGTCCATGTGCTTCCTTGTCTCACTTGTATCAGGATTTGGTGCTTTAGCTTAAGGCTTGTACCAGACTGAAGCTTCTCAGTGTTGCCTGGAGGAACCCAAGTCAGAGTGGCATAAGCTACAGGGTTGTTGATATAGTGATGGTGTGGTGCCTTGATTTCATGCAGAAATGCACTTTTTCAAAGAAAAAGATAAAATAATAGAAACAACTTTGTTTACATTCTGCCTAAGAAAAATTTCTTATGATGTATGTATATTGAAATGATGGCTGTATAATTACTTTTAATGATCCTATAGTGAGGTTTGAGACGATTGCCCCTTAAGTGCATTTGATATGAGTTGGTTAATTTAACTGTTGTCATGGTGCAGTCTTCCTTTGATGGGAAGCTATGGGAATAATTTCTGATCATAGATGTTTATTAGCAATTATTTTGATAATCCTTATCACTTATATTTTTGTTAAAATTTACCTATAGTTCAATGAAGTGATTACCACTTTATTTTCTCAAAGTTGTCTGGCATTTTTAATATTTCAATTCAAACACATTCTGTAAAATGGCAAATTAATCATATGTACATCTGTAACAATCTTATTCACAGAAGCAGCCTGCAGCATTGCAATGTGACCTTTTTAGAGCACAATTACTGGTATGTTTTGCAGGAAAAATATTTTTTTTTCCAGAATCCTGATCTTGTTCTAAGCAGGCAGATACAACCTAGATGGGAAATACCAAGCAGACGTGAATAATGTTAGATTATTCATCTACTTATCTTTAGTTCTAACCGCAGAAAAAGAGGGGGGAGGAAAAGGACATGCATGCTTTAAAAAAAAAAAACAACCAACAAACAAAAAAAAAACCCAAAAAACTTTGTCAGAGAGCTATTATACCATAACCAAAGATGTCTCCCTGCAATTCTCCAAAGAACAAGGGATTATAAATCTGCCGTAGTCAGTTAGTGCTATTGATATAATGTAGGTGTCTCTGTTTGAATATAATGTTTATGGAGAGACCCTGAATATAAAATGACTTTGTTTAACCTTGAAAATAGTCAGATTTTATTGAATGCATAAGGAAGTATATATAGAGAAGGTACACTTAATCTACAAAAAAATGATATCTAAAATACGGCAATGCTCCATTGCTTGATGTGATGAATAGTTTAAAGGTAGTCAGGGATGGTGAGGATTATCTACAGCTATAAGCATGCTTTTGTTCCAAGGAGGTGTCTATACTGTGTCATACACACAACTTCAGGGAGGGGACCTAAAATATTTCTCTGTCATAAGACTGTTTCTACATAAAAGAATAATACTTGCTCTAGGCAACCACTTGACTTTTCTTAAAAAACAAAAACAACCAACTGTGCAATCCAGTAAAGTGAGTTTGAATTCCTCTTCCCAACTCCACTGCGAACTATAAATTGATTTTCCACCCTCCTATCTGCAAAACAAATTGCTACAGAAGGATACATTTACCTAGCTACTTAGAGAGCAGGTCATATTTGAGTCCAGTTTTCCAAATAGGAGTGCTTGAGATGTAGGCTTTATTCATTATTATTTTTTTCCCCTAGTAATGCTACTTTGTGCGTCATAGTATCTTTCTAGAATTCAAAACGCCAAGGGTTTTAAATGGCCCAGACTGAGGTCCTGAGAAAATAATGCTCCATGCGGTAACTAAAGTTCTGGTGTATAGGACAAAGAAAACTTCGTGGTGTTTAAAGCTGTATATGAGGTAATATATTATGCAATATGAAAGTTAAAAGATGATTACATAAATATTAAGAATTATTTTACAGTTTAGATTATTCTTAAATTGCATAATATGTCTATCAAATCACTTGATATTTAGAGTGAACTCTGGGTATAATGTATTTGAAAAAGGATAGGGTGTTTATTTTCACAATCAATCCAATATGTGAGTACATTCAGAACGCTGTCTTACAGAATGCAACTTTCAAACTCTGAGAAGAAATCTGGTCTGTTTAGACTGCTATAGCTTTTCTCATTTAATAATTGTGTTTAATAAGACCTGATTCTGATCTTATAAAAGTTTAGATAATTTGATTATAGAGCAGTTGCTCTAATGAAAGCTAAAGTGAGCAAAATAAAACTCAGGGCTACAGACTTGCACTGTATACAAAGTATCAGGTCCTCAGCTGTTCTCAATCCAGTTCATGCTGGATAAAATGTTGGGAGGTATGTAAAGTTTTCTGCCCTCCCTAAAAATGGCTGTAGTGGACTCTTCTTACATGGGAATTACAGGTTTTAAGGTAGTCTTAGTGACCATCTTCTGTACTGTGCTGTGACCACTGCTGTCATAAACTTACTAAATAATGAAATATGATTATGTGGTTAATGAGAGGTATAACTTATTCCACGCACCTTTCTCAAAGAGCTTCAGCACCATCCCTATGGATATAGCTGGGATACATGGGTCTGTTAAGGCAGGTAAGAATTTTGGGCATTGAATAGGCTGATTCAATGGATGAGAAGAGAAGTTCAAGAGTGTACACTTTGACTTTGCCTAGAATGGAAGTTGGATGGTAATAAAACAAGTAGGTTTTGTCTGGGTGTAGTCTTTAGTTTCATTGTGAAAAGAGGAGAAAATTAGATTAGTTATTAAAACAATATACAGGAAGAAACATCAAGAAATCTGGTTCATATGCATAGAACATCTGTTTAGAGAGTTGCAAATGAGACTTTTGCAGAATTTCAAAGTGGACCACATGATGCAATTTCTAAATGGATCCTGTAGGGTCCCTTGCCAGCAGCCCTAATAAATATTTCTACTGTTATTTACCCTGTTTAATAACTGTGAGTCACAGCTGTTTTCATCTGAAAACTAATTTAGACTGTTTAGCCTCTTCCAGTGGAATAGTTGCACTGAGAGATCTCTTGAGAGATCTATTTCCTGCACATACCATCTTAGCACTTGAACCGTTTGCCTGGCTAAGATGGTTGTAATCAAATCTGTGCAGATAAAAGAACACTTTTCATACACAAGTCTCCAGGCAGAAACTTTATTTTTTTTGGATGCATTGCTGTAAAAATTCTGTTATGTCCTGAGAATACATGGTATTGTCTGCTTTGGTAAAGTGGCCTTCATCTCCTGCTGATTTTGCTCAGCTTGTATTGTTCATTACTTTACAGATTGCAGCCCAGAGCTAACTTCCCAGTAGGACGTGGCTAGAGTTTTATCGCAATAGTTTGCTTTGGAAATGTTTTGAATGACTGCAAGGCCAAACAGAATCATTAGACGCAATAGATATTCCGCTGGTGTGCTGGTCCAGAGCTTGCAGCCCAACAACCTGTGCTGCGCTTGGTCAGGCTACACTAGAAGTTCAGATCTACCTTAAACTTCTGTGCTCAACATTTCTGATGATATACATTGAGTGCACTTAGACACAGTTGTTCTGAGAATTATTTTCTTAACATGATTTATTACTTGACTTTCTGTGAGATATTTCAAGTGCTTTATGGTATTGGACTAGTCTGTATTTATCATTTATCAGGACCGTGTGGATGCATACTGGGTCTTGGACACGTGCCTGAGTTTGGTGCTATCCATGCTAAGATGCAAGAGCTACGTGAAGCTTTAGCAAATTGCTTGTCTGCTAATTTAATGCAAATGGGATTTCAAAAGTTTAAAGTCTTGAATATGTATAATAAAACTGAGAATTTGTTTTCTGAAATCTTCCACAAAAAAAAGAAAAAGTAATTTCCATAGTCTGTTGAACTAGGCAAGTTATTAGTGGGCATGTTGTCTTTGTGAAGAAAGCACAAGGAATGGTCTTTTCAGTCTTATTTTCTTTTATCCTTCTTTCTCTCGGAGTACTATTCTTCTGCAGCTGGCTAATCTCTTCTGTAAGATTTCTTTTTGATTGGGAGTTAAGAACTTATGACAGTAATTATTTAGGGGGCAACCTCTGACTTGATACTCAGCCTGGTAAATGAACATACATTATTTTTTTGCTTAAATCAGAGGGTTTTCAGACTCTTTGGGTTTCCGAGAGATGTAACTTCCCCAGATTAATTTAAATTTCTGGTGCAGCTGTCAACAGAGCTTACTTGCTTAGAACTGGGATGCCTCTCCATGGACATTTAAAGGAAAAGCAGGTGATGACATCACGTTAGTGTTGCTGGATGATGAATGATGTAATAGTTGTCTTAAGGTTAACTGGATTTCCCTTGTACTATCATAGTGGGAAGAGTTAGAAAACATCACAGTTTTAGAACTCTGGGTATGACACTCTCTTCTCAGATGATTGTGCCATCAAAACCAGTGTTTTCAACCAACTTGAGTACATTGCTAGTGGCACCTGTAGAAAGGGGGACAGCAGCAATTAAGGGGGAACTGGATGGCCTTTACTAGCTGCTCCCCCTATTCTACCTATATGCAAGGGGAAGCAGAAGAGAGTGACCATGGGCAAGCTTTTGAAGTGTAGTGGGGTAGCCTAAAAGCCCAAGTTGCAAACTGGTGTGGCTGAGGCATGTGTTCTGCTCCTCTGCCCCAGGTACACGGAGAGCAACTTTTAGGAGAAACCTGGAGTGAGCGGTTAGAGATGGTATCACCCTGCTCAGCTGGTTTCACTGGAGGGGTATCAATGCCAAGCTTTGCTACTGCTTAAATTCAGCTGCCTTCAGCAGTCGCTTGTAGACTTGCACCAACCCTGCTTTTGCTGCGTATTGAAGCCCCAATGTTGTTATATTGCTTGTCTTCGCAGGGAGAGAAATTTATGAAGAATGTACTGTAAGGTGAAGTTTATTGGAGAAGGGAATAAATAACTTTAAGACATCTTAGAAAGCTGGGTTAGCTCTAGGTACAGAGGGATGCACTAAGGATAAGACAATGAAAAGAACATGGAAGATCCATACTAATGAATGCTGCATTTAGTGTTAGCTATAGCAGAGAGGCTTAGCGCTTTCTTTTTAAAAAAAAAATTTCAACCGAAAAAAATACATATTACCTTAAAGAAGGGAACTACCTCTTGTAGATGAGTTCGATGAAAACAAATATATTCTGAGTCTTGAGAAATGAGGGGGAAAAAATTCCTTTCTCTTTTTTCCTTTAGGATTTAGCAATACACAGTGTGCTTAACAATGAAACTTCATAAATTGCCATGTAGCTTTTTATTTTTTTATTTAGCTATTCTAAGAAAATCAATTTAGCTGAGTAACAGTGATAGGATCTCCAGCTATTATCACCTAATCATTAATTTCTCCTGGACTCTGTTTAATACAACTGCTGCAGAATGTTTAATACATCATTAAAATAGCTTGGATTTAACTGAAAAATAAATTATTTAAAATCGTAACTGCAACCTATTCCCCACTCCCAACCCACAAAACCCTCTTCACTTATTAAAGCATAAGTGAATTAAAGCACAATAAAATGATAAATATAGGAATCTGCAGCTTCTTTAAAAAAAAAAATTAAGTGAATAAATGCAGATGACTGAATTCCTACATCTAGTCTGCTCATGATCCATGCTTGCAGATTACACACAGTTGTATTTCATAAAGTACTTACTGTCTCCAGTGTTCATACTGTGATTGTCTGATTTAGAATTAAGATATTCCTCTCCTTGTGTTTGCCATTGCATATGTGTGGGGTTTTTTTTTTTACCCAAAGCTTCAGAAAGATCTTCAGCACCATCAGATTTACTAGCTCCTTGGCTGGTGTTTTGGAGCTGCGATTCCAGTCCTGGCTGACAAGTCAGGGCATGAGATGATTGCTCTGACAGCACAGCAGGCTCAATAGCGGGGTACCCTGAGGAGCTGGAATGATGAGGACCACTAACCCGCAAATGCTTTGCACCTCAGTAGATTTAGTGAGAGCTGTTCACATAAATAACTTTACTTTGGTGAGCTGTTGGGTTTTTTGTTGTTCTTTTTATGAAATTCAGCAGCTGGTTTGCTCTTTGAACTTCAGAACCTGGTGGCATGGAAACATTAAAGGATGAGCGGAAGAAACTTTCAGCTGGTATAAAATGACAGTGAACTCTTATCTCTTGCTCTGTATTTTGTGGACTGGATAGATACTGAGTCTGGAATTTTTGTTTACAAGAACTGAATAATTAAAGAAAATTAAGGCCCAGCTGAATAGCCTCATTAGGTTAAACAGATTTCTTTTCTAGGAGTAAAGGGGAAGGAGAAAGATAATGAAAATAAATAATTTGCTCTCCTAGTAAAATATTTAACTTTTTCTGTCTCAGTGTAATTTTAAAATATATATCTGTATCTACTAAGTGGCAAATCCAAAAGCAGATGGTTAGCAATATAGTTATTACCTTCTCTTATGTGAGTACATCATCTCTTTTTAGTGGAAGTCACTTTTTTGGTAGCAAAAATATTTTCTTCCTGAAAACTTATTTTATCAATTTCCAGGAAAAGAAAGAAGTAATGTAGTCAACAAATACCAACATCGCCACCCTCCCCAAAAAAAACCAAACCCCAAACAAAAAACCCTCCAGTTATTTATAGCAAGGGGGACTGTTAGTTCTCTTCGAAGGGTTCTTCTGGTCTTGCTGTCTAATAAACAGACTCTTGAGGCCATACATTGAGGTAAATAATGTCATATGATGTTTCTTATACTGATGCTGAAGAGGAAAAAAATTGAGCTGCAGAAAGCTTTGGGAATAGGGAAAAAAAAATAATCTGTTTGTATGGGTGTACTTTGCATAACCAGCTGATGAATTCCCAGTGCTGAGGATCGAGAGGGGAAAGAAACACCTGTTATCTTTTGCTAGAAATAGCAGCTGAACCCACGTATTACAGAGAGTGAATAGAAAAGTTTCTTTTGTCAGGGATTTTCAAAAAAAGAGAAACATCCTTGTGCAGAGACTTAACACGAGCCCACAGATGTCTGTGTATGTAACACGTTTATTTGCTGTATATATTTCCTTTTCAGAATCCTCTTCTGGACAGAAAACCGTATTACGTGTATTTCGACTGCTTAAATTTGTACCTACTTACAGGTTGTATTTTCTGCACAGTGAATTTGAATAGTAAGCAGCAATGAGAAGTGGGGGAAGGAAATGGCAGGGACGTTTAAGGAGTATTAAGGAGCAGTTAAGGACCTTTTGGGAGTGCTCAGTGCTAACAGCCCTGCTCGACAGCAACTGCTGCAGATCCCGGGGGTCTCTGTCCAGAGCCCACTTACCAGCGCCTGCCTTCCCGCGCCTCTGGATTCGGTCTGTGATTGGGATGAGGATGAGTTAACTTCTTTCTATGAGATGAGCGGGAAAATGTTTCTAATGATGGGAAGCAATAGCAGTGGAGGGGAACATAAGGGTGGTGGTCTCTTTTTTTTTTTTTTTTGAGTGGGAACTGCATTTTATATGCAGTGATTGTGGAGAACAACTGAAAGAAATTCTACTGAATGTGAAGTTATATTACTTATGACTCATTAATTGCTACAATAAATATAAGTCCATGAAGTCCTTCAGACTGTATTATCTGACTATTTTACTCTTTTCTGTTTCAAACTTCTTACAAGCCAACTTTATTTCATTAAGTAGCCTGGAAAATGCATTCACTAAAAATTGATGTCAACCCTTTGAAATTTTGTTTGAAGGATTAATTATGGAGCTCTGTGACCAGCCTGCATAACTCTAGGTGCCTGTCTCTATTTTAGGATGTTTCTGTCACTGTACTGAAGTATTTGGCTCATGAACCTTAGCAGGTGACACTGGCTTCACATTAAAAAGAGCTTGAACAACCACAGAAAATAAAATGCGGTGATTGCAAGGAAAGACATCTGATACCAAATGTTATTGCATGAAAGACATACCCAAATGCGTATTGCATTCTTTAGCAGAAAAAAATGATCTATTTATTTCTGTGAATAGACATAATTCTATTAAAGCAAATTACAGTTGAACTCTGATTTCTGTCAGGTGAGGGTCGGTCTAGCAACGTGTTAATCAGTGGGAGAGCTGAACCAGGATATAGAACAACAAATCAAAGGATGTGAAAGAGAATCCAGATGTGCCAGAACAGCATTGAACCTTTGCATTAAAGGGTCAGCAAAGCAAAGCTGAATATTTGCAGTTGGCCAGTTCATAATCGTGGCTACCATTGAATGCAGGCAAAATAGATACTACTTTGGGATAAGCGGTACCTCTTAACTGTGAAATTCAAAACTGAAATTAAAAAAATGGGGAAAGGCGTCATCTTGTGCCACAAACAGTTCACATCTGGAAATAGCTTGATAGGGCTGAGTGGAAGCCTAGAAGCCATCTTGCCTGAGTGGTGGGGTTGTTCTCGTGGGGTTTTTGTTTGTTGTTTGTTGAGTGGCTTTCCTCAGTTCATCTAACTTCATTAGTCTGGGTCCTGATGCGTGCAGGGTTTTGGCTAACTTCTGTGTTCCAGCTGATTTCCCAGGTCTAGCTCAGACTTGACAGACACTGCAGAGAGTTAAAAGAATGGGGAGGAGGGGAAAGAGTAAGTGCCAAAAGCAAACACCTGCATTGTCTTTTGTAATTTTTTAATGATAAAAAAATGCTGCCTGCTACTACAGGCACATAGGTACAAGGGTCTGACTCTTCAGAGTCCACTGTGCTGTGAATGTGCTGGGTAAGAACATGCTTTGCTTTGGTTTATGGCCTGTGGAAATGCAGGTGGAGACAAGGTGCAGGCAATTCTTCTGTTCCGCTTGATTTGCGTAAGTCTTGGCCTTCACAACTTTGGTTGTAGGACTATACAAATCGACTTGAAGTAATTCGGGAAAGATACCCCTGACTCTGCTTCTCTGCAGCCAGAAGTGAGAGCAGATGTATCCCCTTCATAAGAGAAGTAACAACTGTGTTTCTTAGGAAGTAGAGGTTTGCAGCCTTTTTGCAGCTCTCCACTCTTCCTAATAAATCCTGTATTTATAGTCCAAAGAGAACTAATGCGGTAGCTCATAAAAGAAAACATTTTTAGCTGCTTGCAGAAGTGAACATTGCATATAGGGTTGACTCTGTCTAAAGACCTTGAAGATTTCTTGTATAAAGCCTTATAATAAACCACTGAGGGAAATAGTAAACTTCTAATTTTAAAGAAGGGGCACTTAATATTCTTGAATTCTGCAGTAATATCACCAGCCTTCCAGATGAGGAATGGCAAGCAGAAACCTCTGTGTTCCCACTAATTTTCTCCTTTCTTTTTCCTGCCCTGTAGATGAGGGGTTTGCAAATTTGCAATTACAGGGGCTCTTTGGAGGGATTGCTATTTCTCAGGTTTGTCAAGTGCAGAGTTGTACGATGTGTGCCTGTATTTCCCCCAACCAAAGGCACCCATCCAACACAACGTCCTATTGTGAAGCTGCTCAATGCAAAAATTAGCTGTGCCAGGGTAGCCTAGCACTTTTCATGGAAGGAGGAGAACGTGTCTACCAGCTTCCACCCCTGTGCTTTACATCTTGCATACTGGGTAGAACAGAGGGAAAGGTAAACCCACAACTGATATTTTTCTGCTGCCTTGTATAAAGGCTAGAAAACAGCGTTTGTAGGCATTTTTAGCCATTATTAATCTATGCAATTGTAACCTTTGTAATTTTCTCCCTTCAAAGTGTGGAAGACACTGAAATAACAGCCTAAGGAGGTTTGGAAATTGGGACTTGGCACTTAAAGCCTAGTCTGCTTGCATTGCATTGTGTAGTAATTGATAGTAATGTAATAGCAAAACCATTACGGTGACAAAATCTTAGAGTGTATTTCTCTTTTGATGTGTAAATTAAGACTGTCAGAGAGCAGTCCCAATATTAAATAGGCCCCCTCATCCATTCTAGTTTGAAAACACTTTGCCTTATCACTGGCAGCGTATATATACTCCTTTGCTTGTGTCTGCCATGTTCACTAACTTCATCTTTCATGCAGACCAAAGGAGAAAGATTTATATGGGCCGTGAAATGTTTGAGAGGTCTTCTGCCTTGAAAAAGTTATCTGTTTGGGACAAAGAAGCAATGATTTTTTAAGTCAAATTCTGCTAATGTTTTAGTAGCAAACTGCGAGATTCAAGCTTCTGAAGCCTGAGTATTTTGCTACATTATTTCTTTTCAAATAACAGTGCAAGATTAAAGAAGTTCAGGAAAGATAATGTGTTTCCAGGGAATCAGAAAATTTTTGAGAGAAGCTGCTAGCCTATTTGTAGAAATTACAGAAGCTTCAATAAAACTTAAACAGCAACCATCTGTTTCTTCCTTTGTGTAAATTTTAATTGCTATTATTATGGTATAGACATCAAAATATAATTCTCTAACTTATTTTTAGCTACGACATAAAAATGGTGAAACAAACTTTCCCATATTGCTTTCTCACTTCAGCAGAATTTTTCACAGGTGTATTTCTTCTATGAAAGATCTCAAACAGTTTTGTGAATTACCAAGAAAAAGTGATACTAACGTGATATTTCTTCAAGGAAGAGTGAAATATTAATGGCTGTATCACTGTTCCCCCTTACGTACTGCTTTGAAAATCTCTATGCTCTTACCTCTTCTACTTCTGTTCCTGATAAACTTCTCAAATAATAATCATGGCTTAGTAGCAGTGAATTTGCTGCAGGTGGTTTCAGTGTAAATTGTATATCTTATCTTTCATTAGGGTGTAGTGAGGACCTTGGAATGACTGGTGATATTGTTGACCCATTTCAGTGTCACTCAGCTAGCTCTCATTCTGTCATATTTGTTTTCTTCCCCTCCTCCTCTAGCTGAACAGAAATTGCAAACTAATTCTGGGGAGGTTTCCATAGACTTATGTAGTCTCCTAAACTGTTTCTTGGGAAAGTAGTAGTTTGATGGGATTCACATGTGCTGAAATAATGAATCCCCTCTAAGGAAGCAGGGGGGACGTGACACCAAAACAAACCACTGCACTGCAGTACACTTACCAAAGCCAGCAAGCTTGCAGTATTAATAGTTTAATGCCATGGAGGAAATAAGCAATTAAGTAGCTAATATGTGATGTTACATCAAACAAGTGACTTCAGCTGGGATTAGCAAAGAAGATGGGAATTGCTGCTCATCATTCTCCCCCAGCACATCCCTACATTGCCACTCTGCTGAAGGCTCTGTTAGATGAGACCCAAGACCCAGAGAATGTCTCGTTCATAGTGAGACAAATGTCTTGCCTGGAAGATGCTGGCTAAAAGCGCCTCTGCGACTGTAGTATGACAGTGGTAGAGCCACTCTCTAGATGCAGTGTCTTATATCACAGATGTACGGAATCTTCCTTCATCTCAAAAGTCCAAGATGCAAAATTCTTTTCCTCCCCCAATGGTTTCACTGCAGTGGGATGAACTGTTGTTTCCTCTGCCCTGCGTTAGGGAGGAACGGGTGGTTTGTCGTCATTGTGTTGCTTAATGTTGAGGAGTATTTTGAATGACTCTTTGATAAAGGTACGCCGGTAATCACTGTGAGACAAATAAAAAAAGGACACTTCAAAGTTGCTGACAGAGAAAGGAATTTGTCATTGGAGACTGTTTTCTTAATGCTTTATTTTGTCCAGTAGAGGAACTTAAAGTTTGCATAGTAATCATTATGTTAATATAACAGTATTTAGAAGGCCATTTCTCCTCCTACTTGCAAATGAACAGGTTATTCATGACCTGGTCTATACTTTTGAGATGTAGAATCAATAGAATCAATTTATTTATCTTATGTTAAAAAGAAAACACAAGTAGTCTGAAACTTCCTATAAACCTACAGTCATGTAACTTAATTGTAAATCCTTGAAAGATCAAGAAGGGAACCTCAGAAATATTCATAATGAGAACAAAAGGGAAATTGTTCAGCAGTACCTTTTTATTTTAAATTAAAAAGTTTTAATTTTTTTAAATGTTAAGTCCTTGGTTTAGGAGTAGAAAAATATGCAGGGTTTGAAGAACCATAATGAAATGAAATCTAAAGAATTTCACAGTGCAAAATCTTGAGTTTGTTTCTTAGAGTCTGACATCTTAGAAGGGGGAACCTAAAGCCTTCCTGAGAAAGATGGGAAAAGATGAGATGTTTTTAATCTTGTTATTTGGCTCTTTGACAACTGACATGCAGGTAGGTACCTCCCTGCCCTGGCAATTGTAGCCTGGAACGGTTGGTAGGTACTGATAGCCTTTTATTCACAAACTCAACAAGGACCCGTTTTTGTCCCCCAAAATAAAGCAGGAATGGAAAGTGATTGTTTTAATTTTAGAGGTTATTTTATTTTCTTAGATAAGAGCGATTGAAGTACTCGCCGAGGATATGGGACAGTGGTTCAATGTCTCTTTCTACTTTACTGGGTAAACTGAGTTTCAGTGGTTGATAATATATTCCAGGAAAAAAAAGTGCCTTGTAGTGTTTAAGATGACCATTGGGTGACTTGGTACTGCTGAGTTTAAGGCTTGTTACAAACAATATGGTATAATCTGGTGCAAAAATCATTCCTTCCAGCCTGATGAGCTGCGCAAAGCAAACAATTTATATCATAATGTTGATTTTTTTTCTCCTATTCCTTTCCTAAATGTTCTGAACCTTTATTAGCTTACCCAAGAAACCCAGTATAATAGGAGTCGATTGCAAAGAAAAGTCTTGATTCTGCCAGAAGAGTGAATGAGAGCACTTGAAGTGATTACAAGGACTTGTGTTCATTTCTTCTTTTACTCTAATAGATGAATTTGATGTGTTTTTATTTTCTGTTTTCTTAGCAGCTTTGTCAATCAAGTGGTGAAATCTGTTACACGATAGGAATTAAGATGCAAGTACTTTTCAACTTTGAACCCTGTAAAAAGGCCTCCCAATAAATTATCGTGGTTTAAAGGATTTAGGAGCTAGCCAGAAGCTGTGCTACTGTTTGTACAGCCTGCGCTAACAGCGCCCTAATTGTGTGAAGTCGCTCCCTTTCAACAGCTTACCTGTAATCAAATCTACCTTACTGACTATATCTTCGTTATTGCCATAGCTATACTTTATATCATGCTGCAGTATTTGGTCTCAATAATACTTATTTTTCAGCTCTTCATCCTGAGCATGAGCCTTTGTGTTCCCTTTCAGGGGCTGGAGGGGTAGCAGCATTCCTCTGGCCGCGGGTGTGCTTGGCCACAAAACTGCACTTGACTCAGAATTTTGCAAAGTCTGCTAGTGGTTCTACAAATAAGAAGGAAGACCTTTTTTCCTTTTTTTTTTTTTTAAAAACAAACAAACAAACAAAAAACCCCAAACAAACCAAAACAAACACCAAAATATACCCTCCCAACTTAGTGGACAAACGTTAGCTGTAAGAGGAAACTGGGAGAGATGAAAGGCATTTGACTCTGTGTTAAAATACTGCTTCAGAGATGCACCTGCAGTTTCCCTCCCTCTGCACCCAAACTGCTGTGTATAAGTGATCTAGTTCCAAATATTTAGAAGCTCTGATGCTTTTTTGGTTTCTAGATCCTATTCTGTCCTCCCTGTTAGTTGAACCTACCTTGACCTCTTTGGCCAGAGTACCTTACTGGAGTTTAATCTATTTAGTACGCTATTTTCTAGGACAATCTGATGTGAACTGCTAAACTAATACATCATTGGAAAGAGCTGTCACTTTAATGATGTGTTAATGTCACATGTCATGAAAGTGAAATGCAAGGTAAAAAATGTATTATGCAAAATACGGTGCCCTGTATGGAATAAAATTTCTGGAGGGCAGATGCATGATAATGATTTAAACCCCAAACAACCAAATGAAAACAAACCAAAAACAAATCTAAAAAACATCCCCAAACCGAAACCAGACAACTTTAATTATTATGGATTATCTTAAAGGCTGATCTTTACCAATTGTATAGCACATATGGAATGCAGCATTACTGTATTTGAGTGTTGTAAGTAAAGCAAGAGAGATTCTATTACACGACAATTTCTTTTTTTTTTTTCCTGTTGGATTTTAGCCAGGTTCCCTAGAATAAGTCTGGAGGGTGTGAGTGGATAGACAAACAGCCTGACGTGGTTCTGCCTACTAGTACGTGTGTTATTTTACTGTGGGAGAGAGGCTTCTGCATATCAGTTTTCCCTTGCAGCCAACATCTTCCTTACCCAAACCCAGAAGAAATGAAGTGTTTTTTGAAGGGTTTCCATTCCTGTGTGTTTTCTGCTAGAGGGCTCTGCAGTCTCTTTACTTAATTAACTCATACCAAAGCTCACCTGCAAGATGCAAGAGACAAGCCAGAACCACCAGCAGTCTCTTCCCAGAGGCCTGCAGAGACGATTATGCGTATGGTGAATGAACGCCTCAGAAATGTGATATCTCAGGCTTTTAGTTGCTCTTGAATGGGTCATGCCTGTGTTCTGTGCTCCTGTTTCCTGCAATGGAGGGGAGAAAATTCGAGTGCCAAACATTCTGGAGTAACATAAGATTGCTGGTTGCTGCTTGCTGGGGTGCGTGCAACTGATGCGAAGGGTTTTGTTCAGTCCTGTGCTTTTGAAGGTTTTATTTCATATCAATTAAAGACACGTGACTGTAAGGTTTGGATTTCTAGAACACTACTGGCTTTGTGGTTCAAGTGTGGCTCCTCTCAGCCCTGCTGCTTTTCTTCAGGTGCTCTCTGAAGTGCAGGAAGCAATGGTATTTGGAAGGGGGTGTTCGTGTTGTGTGGTGGTGGTTGGTGGTGTGTGTTAAACGGGGAATGCTATTTCTGAGATCTTGAAAGTGCTTTAGAAGCTTGGGGAGTGGGGTTTAGGTTTGGTTTGGTTTTCCTATATATTTATGATAGAAAATGTTAGTCTTTCTTTCCATGGATGAAACCCACCGGCTAGGAGGTGGATACCTGCTGTGTTAGCATCTTGGATATTTTTTGTGTGTTCTGACCGATGTTGCAGCAGTCTTGTATCCGTATGGCCTTGAGGATCGTGTGCCTTGCTGTTGTGATTTTTCTATCGACACTGCTCCAGTACTGGACTGCAGAATAAATTGGTCTAAAAAAATATTGTGGAAAGATAAAGTTGAGCTGAAGTTAAAAAAAAATAAATCTGATTTGACTTAATAGTTGAACACTTCCCTTATAGCTAATAGTTACTGTGGTGTGTTGTGCTCATAATACACCTAGTCACTAGACCTATATGCAACTTTAAGCATGATATTCAGCCATGTTTCTGGCAGCTGCTCTTGTGCTTTTCATCTTGTTTTTCCCTTGTACAGTAAAAGGCTGTACAAGCTCAATGTGGCTGCTTGCAAACCAGTGCTTTAATCCAGGTTAGTTACACCCTGACATAACTAACCCTGTCACTGTTGAATAACATACAATTTTTTTTGTCTGTTCAGACCTATGAAAGGGGAGGAGAACTGTCTTTAACCACTACCCAGCTGTTGAAATAGTGGATGATGGCTATTAACGTGTATATACGAACACACGTTACTAAATGTACTGGATTACAAGTGTGTGATTTAGGAAGAAGGGGGTTTGAGGGAAGATGAGCCAATTATAACAGGATAACTTAAAATTACTATTGTTTTATAAACTAAAGAATCCTAGTAGTATCAAACAATGAAGCAAAAACTTACGTACAATTAAAATGTTTAGAAATTTAGAATTGTTTTTACTAATCTAAAATTATTTTTACTATGTTATTTGCAATGGTGCCCCCTTCCCCTTTAGCTTTAGAAAGACAGACTGATAGTTTGTTACTCACAAAGGAAGAAGAAAAAGAAGAATATATAATTGTGCTTATTAGAAGAAATAGTCAGAAACTGATTAGTGTGGGAGGAATTAATTATTAAATCTACCCACGCTCTCTGTTTTTTAATTTTTTGCTATTCAATTATGCATCAGTAAATGTTATCATGCAATCACTGGCAAGATGCTAATTAGTATTTATGAATTGCTGCTTTTTATGTCTGACCTTTTGATAATTTCCCTTTGTGGAGATGGTTTTAGGTATATAGTGATCTTGGAGAACTGTCTTTTTTCCCCCCCTTTTTTTATTCTCAGTGCTGAATTTTTGATACACTGTTGCTGTAACAGTGACTTACAATCCCCTTTTATTTTTGCTAATAAAACCAGAAGCTTTAATGCACAGAAAGGTGCCCCGTTTAAATCACTGAATTAAAAGAAAAAACTTCTTATAGTTAGTTAAGGAAATAGATGTAAATCAGTGATCAGTGAAAAGTACTGTAAAAGGCATCTGTTTACTACCTTTCAAAATTAAGGTTCGTATCTAGGTGCCTAAACTGCATTTAGATGCCTGTGTTTAACCTGACACTTAAGGACTTTATTTTTTAATTATTTTTGAACCCTTGAACATAGCAAAGGTCACTGGTGTTATCTTTACTAGCTAATTATATCCACCAGTATGACTTCATTCTGGAAAACACCACTTTTACCCCTTCTGAAACGAATCCTAGTGTTCCTAATCACCAAGCGCCAATTTTGTAAATGTCCTGAGGTCATTAAAGGGGATTGTGGGAGTGAGTGGGATCACAGCTAATCAAACTGACGGAGGGGATTGTGGGCAGTGCTGCTCAACCACTTGTCCAAATGAAGGTTTCCACCGTGGAAGAAAAGCCCATTATTCCTTTGATTTCCATCCTGTCCTGCTGACATGCTTTGTGCTTCTGCAGAAATCAGTTTTCTGTGGGTGCAGTGGTGCCAGAATCCGTTCCAATGTTCTTCACTTAAAAAAAAAAAAAAAGGGGCGAAATGCTGTTTGGTTTAACCAAGAAGAACTGAAAAGAGGATTCTCATTCAACTCATACATGTATAAAATTGTATATTTGTGTCTATTTTAGATTTGTGTAAAATGTTTGGTTTTAACATTAAACCACGCTTTCTTGATGCTGAGGATTCATTGCTAGTTGCAGCACTCCACTGTGCCTCATGGGCAGGATTTCAGAGCACTTGTTCTCTTTAGTAAACAAGCTTGTCTGGATAAGAATTGCAGAATGTTAAAGTTGAATTACCACGACTCATGCCTTTTATATTTTGAGTTATATTGCTTGCCTACGGGATGGAGGATTACTTTCCAGTAGGCTGAGTTAAAGCCTGTTTAGGCAGTAAAAAAAAATCTTTCTGGGCAAAAGCGAAGAACAGTTTTGATATCAGAAAATTCTATTTGTTCAAAATGGGTTAAGTCTCTTTGGTCACACAGTATGATGTGTCACACAGTATGTGCTCTTTCAGACTGCATAGTCGCCGCGTGTGCTAGGAATGGTATGGCTCCTTCACGATGTCACCCCTGCTCAATGAGCAGCCCATAAGAGGAACAAATAAGCCATCACCAGGGTTTCTTTTGTTTGTAGTTTTGTGTTTGTTTTTTTTGTGAGCTTTTATGACTGGGTTAAGTTGGATATGTACATGTAGTCTTGTGCCATCCAATGCAAATATGTTCTTGTCCCCCTTTTTTTCCCCACTTGAACAGTATAAAGTAACTTTGTGGAGTTGACTTGATAAATATTAAATATTCCATTATGATCTAGATGTAAAATTAAACTTAAGGACAAATTATTTTTATAATACTATTTTTATATTTTCTGAAAGTGGTTTTGAGATGTATTGAAACATAAAGATGCTCCAGCTGGGCAATAACTCTGCTACGGAAACTGGATATGGAGAAGAAAACACTGAATTCTTTTGTCTTTTTGGATTCACTATTGTTATGACTTTTTTTGGACATCTCTTTCTCTAAAAACATAGAAATCTGACAAGAACATATTATATTAGTGTTACACTGATGTGATTTAATGAAATACACCATCAGTTCTTTGAACAGCAACATAAATAAGGACTCTAACTTTACTTAAATAAAATGTACCCATGGGTAAAATAGCAAATGTTAAGTCTCCAAAGGAAAGAATCAATCTCGTGTTGTTTCTGATAAGAAAGTACTGTTTCCATTGCTACTTATGTTGTATTAATGAATAGTTACTGTTCAGCAAAGCAAATGCAGAGATCCATTAAAGCAGCAGTGAAAAGAGCGTATCTTAAACTGGTTATGTTTTCTTTTAAAACTGATCCCTTCTCACTAAATTCGAGTTTATCTTTGGGTTTTCCATTTTTTGCCACCTAAAGTCTGTGGTGCTTGTACCTTTTATATACTGCCCAAATACAGCTACTCAGTTAAATGATAAAATGTATTTTGGCATGAGACTTCTGTGGCCAGTTTAATTTTGTCATCATAAGCAGGAAAACCACAATCACTTTCAAAACTTTTTTTTTATTCTACCTTCAGTTCCATCTGCATTGGTTTGAGTTTCTTCTACTTTCATAAGAATTTGTATGTAAAACTACTCTGAGAGAAGTTCTATTAAAAACAAAGCCCTGTGTGCACACACAAAGCCAAAGATACCTTTTTATTTAGTTTTTTTTTTTCTATTTAAGTAGAATATAATATTTGTATACTTTCAGAGTGTTTGGTCCCTACTGTAATTGAGCCAGTTTAGCTGGGAGCTGAACTGAGGTCCTTAATGAGCAGCGACTTTAGCTGAAGTCAATACTTCTCACTTCTGGAAAGGAACTAAGTAATACTAAGGAGTTGTGGGAAGAGATGTAAAGGTGGCCTTTACTAGTGATTTATGCGAGTTTGTGCTTTTTCAAACACAACCAAAATGGATTCGTGCTAATGATCTACACTTTGATCTTCAGAACTTTGAAAATAGTATTGTCTCACTAAATGCTATATTTAATAAGCAGAAGTCTGTGATATTAAACTACTTATAAGCAATTTTTTCTCCTAATACAGAGAAAAATCTGTTTGAGTAGGAGACACTGTATCTGTTACCATGTCTTGATTTCTGCACTCTCTATTTAAAATCCTATAATGAAGTTCATACTTCTTGTAGAGCATCTAAGTTCCTTGAACAGGCTTTTCATTTATTTGCCTGTTGCAAGCCACCATAGAGTGACCTGCAGGACTTCAGTGATAAAAGATGATAGGAGAAATACCTTTTGGCATTCTGGAAAGCAAGTGCTTTTGCATGAATTGCTCCCTGAAGTTCATATTTATAGGTTGGCTAAAACTGCTTCCTTTTGCCTTTAGCCCTTCTATCTTCTGGACAAAGTTTATACTATAATAATAAACTAGTTTAACTAGTGTTGATTACGTAATAATTAGCGGCATCCCATTGTTGGTAATTTTCCCTGAAATGCTGAAACAAGATATGAAAGTTATTCATATTGAATAATTTTTTCAATTCACTTTCCAGATTCTGTGTTATTGTTCTGCTACTCCAGGATTCTTCATAAAGCTGTAAATCCAAGATGTGCCCATGCCGATTCACACGATCAGCAGTCAGTGTCTCTCAACAAAGAACTGCTAGTTGCAACTTCATCTGGAGGAAACCTGGAGTAGTTAAAAGGAAATCTTTCTCAGAGGTAAGAGAGCTTACTCTTTTTTTTTTATTATTTTCTCCTCTATAGTGATGAATACTGCCCATTTGGATCTGTGCAGTTTCATGGACTCAAATTTGTTGCAGGAGCGCAGCAAAAATAAAAAGGCAAGGAAAGCAACTCTTCAGCCTTGGGTTTTGAATTTTTCCTTTAAAATTTATTTTCAGTTTTCAAAGAAAGATTTTGCTGTGGTTAGGGTATCTATTTCTGCTTGCTAGAGAATTTGTATGGGGTTCTTCCACTTACACTCAGGAAATGGAAAGATAATACCTGAGCGCTGAAAGGCTTCTCATATGCCTTCTGATCTGCTACAGAAGTCCAATTAGCAAATTAATATACGTTTCCAGGTTATGCCCCTCTCCAGTTTATGGAAGTTAGCCACTTTCACATCCTTGTATGATAAAGCGGGGAGGTAAGCAGTGGAGAAAGCGGTGCAATACATCTTGAACACATGCCTATTGGGAAGCAGAGACTGGAAATGAACTATGAGCCATGTGTAGACAAGCCTGATTTAAAGAGCTTCCATAGGGAAATCTGAGAGCAGGCTTTGTTGTGGACACTTTGGGGATGGCTCTTATTGCTCTTGCTGTGCACAGTCCTTGTTACAGCCGTTTATATTAAGCTGCACCCTGGAGCGATTAGTCTTCTGTAGATGGACAAGAGGGAGATGACTGTCGTGTATGGCTGTAGTAAAAAGCCTGTATGTTTGGAGGAAATTTCATGGATTGGATTTGACCTCTGCAGCAAATGAGCTGTGGAAATCCTTGAAACTCTCACCCAGAAAAAACAGAAAGCGTGCATTTTCCTCATCAAATGGCCTTCAACGTTTTAATTTATTTTTCTGTTGCTATAAGGGCAAAAGCCCTTCTATATCCATGCCTCTCGATCTTGATTTTATTATTTCTTAATAGTTTTAGCTAAGGCAAGACACATTTGTCATGCTGGGCTTCATAATTTCCTTCCTGAGTGTGATTATAGTGAAAAATATTAGACAAAGGAGTAGGAGGGGAGGGAAAAGCTTTTGGAATTGCGCATGTGGGCTGTAACTAGAACTCCATAGGTGAGTGAGTTAGCATGGTGGGAGCCTGCCTGCCCGGCTTATTAGTACTCAGCATTATGGTATTGGGGCTTTGAAAATGCTCTTGAAATGGAGACTGCTCACAGAGCAGGAAGATGATATATTGTGTTATTGTCCATACATTTTGTTGTAGCATTTCATTCTTCTAGGAGACTGCTAGCAGTGTTATATGAGCTCATGCTGTTGCTGTGATTTTATTTTATTTTTTCTAAGCATAATTATCTCAAAAACTACAAGCAAAAGTCTGCAAAGTTAAGAATGTGAAGGCAAAAAGGGGCTATATTTGTTTCATTCGTGATTGAAACCTTTTTTTAAACCTTTGTTGCAATTCACACTTTGACTCTCGGAAATCTCTGAGCCAATTTTAGAAGTCAGAGTCTTTACTGATCAGCTTCTAGTACATTTTGAGATTGATCAGTAACTTATCATTCCTTTAAAACTTAATGGCACAGTAGGCACAGGGCAAAAGGCTCTGTTTTTCAGTTTCTGCCTCATAGGTCTGTAATGGTTTGAGATGTGTTTTGTCTCTCTCTTGTAGGATACCCAGTATCTGCAGTCAAAGCAACACAAATACTATGTAATTGACTCAATAACAGCATATTGGCTTGTACCCCACCAGCTAAATCCACACATGACTGTGATGCTTGAAAGCTTTTTCCCTTCCTCAGTGAGCAGTATAAAGTGGAGAATAACATAAAATAAGTGTGCGGCTTGCCCACAGATGTCAGATGCTAAAGCCACTGAAACCTGTAATTTAGATGATCTGGTAAAGATTTCAAATTTTTTTAAGGTCTTTCAGGATCTTTCTATGATCTCAGCTTTTTCCAAAGTCTCTAACTGTTGCACAGAGAGCAGTGTAGTTCTGGCTTTTTTTCCTTCATTTATCTATGTGGTTCTTCATTTGACTAGACAAGAATCTAGTATTAAATTCAGTTCAGTTCTTGATTGTCTGAATCTCATTTACTTCCTGCTATTAAATCAAGACAACAGGTCATAATACTTGTTAATAAACATTTGATGCCTTCATCCATAATTCTGTTCTCTCCCTATCCCTTTGTGTATGGATTTGTATCATCGTGTTGAGCTAATGTATGGAGTGTCTATAATACAAATTCAGCTATTCAAATTTGCCAATTTTGGATAAGTATGTTGGAAGAAGCTTACTCATTTATAGCAAATACTGAGAGCTATGTCAAAGGCAAACAAAAAGACCTTGCCATGGGCAGAGTTGTAATTTTTTTCTCTTATGCAAGTAAGATAGATGTGATGTTGAAAATAATCAAAAGGGTCAAGGGAAAGAATAATAAAAAGCATCAGAAAAGAGGAATATTGTGAGGTCTAAGAACTTCTGAAGAAGCAAAAAGTTTTACCTAGTGTTCTTTAGCTAGCTTCTGATACAGACTTTAGTTATTCACATACAAACATAAAACATTAGCTGTTAATATATTAGGCAGTCAGATATTGAAGTATTTTGTCCCTTTGCAGGAATTTAAAATGCTAATGAATGATTAGGTTTCGCTAACAAGCTGCCTAATTTCACTTGCAGTGATTTAACAAAAGTGTTTTCCATCTGGGAGATACTAGAAACAAACAACTCTTAATTTTTGGCAACAGATTTGTTAATTTATTGTTCTTTCTGAGGTTGCATTATGATGGAGTCCTATAAAGGGAGTTGTTGGTTGTTTCTGGACCTTGTCAGAAAAATATACATGGGTAATATTGTTAGAAGAGGAAAAAATTATCCAGAAGGCTATGTCAACACATTCTCTACAGGTTTTTTCTTTAGAAACATAGATTGAGTATCATAGTCTTCAAAGCAAAGAACCAGAACTTTATTTTAAGATGGGAAATTCAAAGCTTTGAGGCTTATTTCTAGAGTAGCAATTAGGAAGTTCTGGGAGCATGTTGCAGAACTCCTATAAATGCGTTGTTATGATATATAGCAAAATCTAAAAGGAAATACATTATGCATTTTGTATTGAAAATACTTTCTAACTAAAAGCACATTTATGATCTATTTCTGTAGTTTTAGGGCACGTAATTTTCATAATGCAATATAATAAAGCTTTTGAGTTGTGGCACACGTCAAGAACCAGACAGAAGGTAGGCACTTTTTTGCATTCAATATGGACTTTAGTTAAGGAGAACATCATGGGGTATTGGCTGGTATTTTCAGCATGTCCTTAAAAGCTATATTCCTTCTCCCTTCACCCCTTTTCTCTCTGTTCCAATTAACTTTTTTGACTTAATATCCATTAGAGTTGTAAAACTTGGACTTTCCTAAGTTAGCTGTTGTGGAGACGAGAACAAATGGACGGCTGTTTGTTCTGGTGCAGTATCTCTGTTCACTGCCCATGGAGAAAGCGATACCTATTGTGAAATTTTCATCCCTTTTGCGTAAACAAGATTCCATGCTTTATGATCTTGCTTTTATAATGTGCTTAATGTGTGCTCTATAGCCAGCAAGGCATCAGAATATGGATGTAACTGTATTCACGGGAAATGCCATTAATTTGGCTATGACTATGCATGCGTTTAGTTATATACGTCCTTGGATCACAGTCAGTTTATTCAGTACCTTGCAGCATCAAACACCCAGTCTGTGAAACTCTTAGTTTAGATGTATATCAGTGCAGTTCTGCCATGTGCACGGGCACACTGAAAGTAACACCAGGCAATTCATTGTGTGCGTAAATGTGCTTAAAAGAACAAAGTGTGCTTACTAAAATTACAAAACATTTGAGGAGGGAAGTGTTTCTACGTCATGATGTGTCATTGTGGTGAACAGCACTTGTAAAACTAAAGGGATGGGCTTTTTTCACAATTGGATTGTTAATATAGGCATATTACAGATTTTTTTTTGTCATATGTTGTAAAATTTTTCTGCTTATTTGCTACCTATATTGGCAGATCTTCAAAGTTTTCCTAAATTAAAGTTTAAAAATACAAAATAATTAGAGGCCAGTAGTGCTGCTGCTAATGTGGGAAGCCATGAAGTGAGAATATTTATGGTCAATAAATTCCTATTTACTTCAGTATACTTAGGATCAGAGAATAAATGACTTTCTCACTGCTGCTTTAGCCTTATTGAACTTGAGTAACGACCCCCCATTTTATTTTTCTCCTTTGAAATCTTAAAGGGGGAGGTGGAAGAAGAAAAGGAGGCAGGGAGGAAAAAAAAAAGATTCATCTCCCTGGCAGTAACTGAGCTGCAGTAACTTTGGTTTTACAGCCTTGTTGTTCTGCACTGCGGTCTAGTAAGTGACTTAGATCTGAATCATCTTGTTGTGCGAGGTTTAAATGCTAATTTTCTACTCTCCCATGCTAGAGAGAAGCCTTAGCATGTTCGTGTCTCTTGCCAGACTAATTGAGCTTCATCTGAAAAAAAGTTTATTAATTCAAATACGGGGTAAATATTAGTAAGCATGAACTGCTATCATGATTTTTTTTTTATTTCTTGAAGGGGTAGGTATTGATTTTATTTATTTCTGTTTTATACAACTGTATTAGGTATTTTTGCATGCTTTTCACCCAGTGTAAGGACTGGTTTATTTTAATAAAGTAACAATTTAACTCTAATTAAGAAACAGTACAATGAAAAAACACCCCCATTAAACAAAATACTATTCCTTTAAAGATTTGATATGCTGGATGTGAGTTAATGCTGTTTTCATTAAAAGTTTTCATTGAGTCTCCTCTGTTTGAATGTTCAACAATGATAATTACTAACATGCAGTCCTGTAAGAGAATAGCCCTCCTTTACTGACAGAAAACAGCATTTGGTTTGATACAGGAAATTAAATTGCTTTATGCTTGTGAGGCTTGTTAATTATATCTGAAGTAGAGGATTGTAATTGATCTCAATGCTTGCTGTACAAAATAATTTTCTTCACTTGAATGTGAAAGACTGCATATCCATTTTTATCCGTTTTTATCTTTAATATTGGTTTGAGCTTTTGTTTTCAAAAAATCCCACACAATAGTTTTCAACAGCTGATAACAATTTGGTACAAACACAATTTACCATCTATTCAACCTTCCAGTAAATGGGGACCCCCCCCCTTCCCCCCCCCCCGCGATCCTTGACTTTACTGTATTGGCTAGCATGATGAAATAGCTGTTCGTTAATCTCTAGGCAGCCTACGCACAAGCTACTGCAGTCTTAGTTTTGCAGCCTCTGTGTGAGGCCTGGACAATGGGCTTCTCTCCCGCTCCACGATGGAGAAAGCTTGGAAGAGCATCTTGGGCAGCAGAGTGCCTGAGCACTTCCCTCTTCACAGGGCTGGCTAGTGATGTTGCTGGAGACATAGGTGTGTGTCACTGGCACCAGTGGCTAGGAGAGGACAGTGTCTCCCTCGCGGAGTGGCACTCCTTGGTCCCCTGATAGCCCTTGTTGACAGGGCAGTGGCAGGCTTCATGCTTGGACAGGTAAAACCAGCTTTCTGATAGCTCTGCATCGAGTCCTGAGGATTTTTGTGACTGCTGCTGGAGAAAAAGACAGACTTCTGTGTATGGGAACAGAAGGACAAGTCCTGGCTTAACTTCCAACTGATTTAGTGTTTTTCATATAAATAGATAATTTAAAAAATAAAAAGAGATACTGATGGTTTTAAATGTGATGTATCGCAACTTCATTCACACTTAGCAAATCAGGCAAGTTTTAAGAGTTTTTTTCAACTGTATCAATATAGAATGTACAGAAAAGTATCAAGGGATTAGGAAACCTTCAAATTACAAAATCCATTTGGAGCTGGAAGCCTTGAGGCAGGGAAATAGGCAGTACCAACCTATTGGGATATTGAAGTCAGTGGATGCTCTATACCAGCTCTGATGGCTCCCCATATTGACTCCACTGTGGTGCTTCTGGTTCAGAAGCAACTTCTGTGCAATTCCTTATGCCAGCAGCAACTTTGAAAGTGTGGAAAGGAGAGAGATGAACTTGAGATAATGACTAGGTAATGACTTAATATAGCAATAACCCAAACTGTCCACTTAACCTATTTAATTTCTGTTCCCTTGGTGAGGTAGCTGACTGATCCTGGTGGAAGGAGGGAGAGAGGCCAAGCAGAGAGCTTCTTAGTAATACTGTTTTCGGTCTCAATCCAAAATATGAAACGTTGTGCACGTGTCTTCTGTTCATCCTGTCTACTGACCAGGCAGTACACATATTTGATTCTCGTTCCCTGAATCTGTTAATGCATCTTATTGTTTCCACCCCCTGCCCGATGTGACTACAATATTTCCAACCTTTACACTACGTGGATTTAGCCTTAGTGAGCCAAATGCTTATGCAAATGTACACCTTTGCCTCTTTAACCAGCATAGGGCAAACAATGGTTTCTTTTTTGTCATAGGTTTGTATCTGTTAATACACTTAATGACCACATTATATGGGCTCTTAAAGTTTAGTATCACCATTTGACAAATGTGATATTTACCAAGATACTTTAGGAACATTGAATATTTAAATCCAAGCAGCAGGTTTGGCCATAAAATGAAAAGGAAAAGAAATAGAATTATTTTTGACTAGTGGATGAGGCCCAGGATGGAAATAGAAAACGTAATAGAAGGAAATAATGAGAGTATTACCTCCACCAGTTTCTTATCTGCTTGGGTCCAGAGTGTTCAGAGAGCAGAGCACATTTCAAGGCAATTGAGTGCTGGAAGCATTCACTCCTACCGTGCCCTCCTCCTCTACTTCTATAGCCCAGATGGAACCTTATTTACCAAACAAAAGCAGGGATGAAGGAATTGATGGAGCTCAATTTGCAAGGACTAAAAGATGTCCAGTCAGTTTCAAATGCTGTTGAAAAAAGAAAGAAATGGAAGTGTGGTTGAACTACTTTAATTTGAAAAATTTCAATCAGTTTTATATTTCAAGTTCTTTTATCAAACACTTTCATTTTGCCTTCATCAAAACTCAAGTTTTTTCCTAAAAGATACTAATGGGATATTTCCATCCAATGTAGACATAAGTCTGTTTGCTGGTTTGTGGTCATTGAAGATTAAGTCCGGGGGCACCGGAATATGACAGTATGTCCTGGTTTCAGCTGAGAATACAGTTAATTTCCTTCCTAGTGGTTGCTGAGTTTTCAGATTTCGTATGAAAGGAATGTCAATAACGCATATTGTTTTAGCTGTTGCTAAGTGATGTTTATACTAGTCAAGGACTTTTTTCAGCTTCGCACAGAAGCTGAGAAGGAGCATAAACAGAACAGTGGCATGGCCAATGGAATATTCCATACCATAGGTGTCATGCTCGGTATATAAATAGGGGTTGGCTGGCAGGGGGATAATCTGTGATCTCTGCTTGGGTCAGGCTGGGCAACAATTCACCAGGCAGTGAGAGTGACATTTTTCTTGTATATTCATTGTTGTTATTTCCCGTTTCTGTTATTGTTCTATTAAACTGTCTTAATCTTAAGCCATGAAGTTGTGTTTTTTCCCCTTTGCCCTCCTTGTCTCCCTCTTCTCCCTGCCCCTCTTGGGCGGGGAAAGGAGGGGTGAGAGAGAGGCTGTGTGGTCCTAGCTGCTGGTTGGGGTTAAACCATGACACAATAGCCATGTGGATGTGTTTCTTGTCATGTATGTCTCCTTACTCCTATCCTTTTCCACAGTCAGGATCAGTTCACCTAGACTGTACAGGTACAACATAGGCGATGGGATTTTTTGTTCCATTGTGTGAATGTTTTGAAGTGTTTCTGATCTGGATTGCGATTGGCTAAATCTAGCTAAATATTTCTTAGATATATGTTCTTTCTTGGTCCAGCCTTCTTACGATATCAACTTATGTGGTCTGGTAGAAAAAGAAAGCTGAGGTACTTAGCAGGAGCCTGAACCTCTCCAAAGAGCCAAGTAAGAATTTCTTGCCAAACCGGGTGCTTTATTACCCTGACAGTAATCTGAGAAACTCTTAGAGGTATTGGACATCTGGTTTCCCACCATGACAAAAAAGAGCAAACTGGTTGCAAGAAGGGAACAATTAAATAATTGGAGTGAATGACTCCTAGGTGGAAAGGTGAGGAATCAGAGGGTTTATTCTTCCACTGAATCTGTCATAGGTTTCACTCTCCATTTAAACAGGATTTCTGGTTTTGTGTGAATTTAACAAAGTTAATAAAAGAAAATGTAACTCAATACACAATATATGGCGGAGAAACTGCTGCTGATGTGTATTTATCAGGAGTGAAAGGAATAATCTTTGCAGGGGCCATATAAGGAAAACTGAAGTGCTGCTGAGAGGTTAGTAATCTGTTCTCCAGGACTTTAATAACATGTTTTATAAGGAGGGATGAAATCAGCAAAAGCTACATGGAAGGATTGCCCAACAAATCCTTTGATTTGTTCTGTAGGAATCCGCAAACACTTAGTGTGTGGTTTTCATTAAAAAAAATTATAAAACCTAGCTTAATGACATTAATAAGATGTAATATTTCATGTAACTAATGAAATACCTTATAAAAATGCAAATTTCTGGGTTTAACTCCAGTTTTAAAGACCTGTTGTTGCAGTAGGGGATTTGATGTCTTAGGTTTTCAGCACACTACAGTTTGGGCCATAGCTAGCAATTCCCCTGAAAAGCATATTATGATGTTTGCCTTAAACTTGTATATTTTTAGTAAGTAGAACTATATCCTGCTGTCTGCAAAGACAGCTTCCTGAAGCATGTGATGGTGAGACCTGTGATGGATTAAAAAAACCCCTCAGTTATTTAAGAAAATTATTATACAATTATTTAAAAATTACTGTAAAAGAGGGAAATATGCGCAAGGGCTTAAGATACAGAGGAACACAATTTAAATGCATAGGGATAGGACATAGTGTGAGGGATGTAAAAACAGGAATAATTTAGACAAACGGGGAGGGGAAACGGCTTTAGGAATGGATCAGTCTTCTGAAATCTTTCAGCTGTTTGATCTGCGTGACTGAACACTTTATCATCACCCTGTTACTTTGTCTATGAAGGGGAAAATAATCTGAGATCTTCTGGTGACAGCAAAAAAAAAGGTAGTTAGCAGAAGAGTATTGATTGATTACTGATGAAGTTCTGAAACAGTGGATGGAAAAATGATGACAATGTGTGGTTGTATATACTCATGGAAACAAAGTGTAAATACGGTTGTAAGCACTGAAATGAAAGCTCAGGGTTAGGTGGTGAACTGGCATGACCTTGCGATGGTGATGTCTAAACGTAAAACTTAGGGTATCTTGTCTCTTTTCTTGGAAGGAACCTTATCTGGAGGCAGGTAAGTGATTTGGTATTCCAGCTTGCCATGGAGGACAGGTGGGGGTTGGGTTTTTCTGGTTTGTGAGGTTCTTTCTGTCTTTGGGTTTTGGTTGGTGTGTTGGTTTTTTTTCTTTACTTGTCAGAGCTGTCTGAAATAACAGCTCTATGTTTTAACTAGAAAAATTCTGAGTCAATTAAATAACTTTTGGTTTTCCAATGATCATATTTACCCTTGCCTTTGTTTAGTCTTCCAACTTGCTTTCTACTGTCTTCTCCCAAAAGGATGCACGCACCACTGGTTTCACAGTAATTGTTATTCAGCATCAGAAAGGTAATACAGCAGACCTATAAAATAATAAAAAAAAAATCATTATAGCTTTGAGGGGTTTTGTTTTGTTTTTGTCATGTCGTTGTCCCTGTCTGTCATCGTCCCGTCCCCCCCTGCCCCCTGGGCAAAAAGTCGTCAGGATAGCTTTTTAATGTTACCTTGATTGAAACGGGATATCTAATATTAAATAGGGACTGTGTGGTTGAGAATCAGCATCTAACACACTTATCCCATCAATTCCCTAGCACAAATGCTACATTTAGGTTTTTATTCTTAGCAAAAAGAAATAGAGCATTATCTAGAACTGCCTTCCAGTGATATTTAGTATACTCATGTGTGCTGAGACCCTGACTAAAAAAATCATTCTAGGTACGCACCATATGTAGAGTTGAAGTCAGTCTTTGCTGAGAAACAAAGTATACTTTAAAAAAAGTGTGAAGCTCTGCAGATTTCACTGTTGAGCTCAAAATTCATGACAAAGTCAGTTTGTCCAGCTGTAAACCTGACTGCATCCTGTAGCAATTAGCAGACTATCACCTGCGAGTCAGACTAAGATGGAATTGTGGCCGTGAACAAACTGATGAGCGGTACCAGTTTCTGTTTTTTCTCATTGTGATTTCACATAACTATGCTTTTAAATCTTTATAGGGAAAGAACATTTCCCAGTGGAAAGTATCCTTGAAGGATCATTCTCAAACACTCGTTTAAGACAAGCAATTTCAACTCTCCTCTGGTGATAATGACTTGCAAAATCATGCAATTTGTTGTGCCAGTGAATGTTCAGAATCTCCATCTAAAGGTAATATCCAAACTGCTAATTTAACAACCAAGAGGAAAGTAGTGATAGCTGATAATATATTAAAATATTAACATATATCATTTTTTGACAGCTGTCATAAAATGATATGAGGACAGTGGCTGTTTCAATCTTGGGTATTTGTCATCCGTTACTCTCTCACAGATCAGAACAATCAATCAAAACAAATGTTTGAAGGAAGTATTTACATTTTATAGTGATTTTTGTTGAGACTGAAGATCCATGCCTTTGTACTTGCTTATTATGATTGGTCCTGTGTGGTATTTGTTGGTATGAAAGAATGCAATAAGTGAATCTTTGTCTCATAAGTTCAAATATTTGTGATTAATTTAGTTTAAGTTCCTATTCCAGCTAGCTGGCCCATGCCAGTGAGCTCTCCAAAGCCTGTTGAGGTTACATGAGATAAACTGGCAGACAAAACTTTTGCTGTAAGTCTGGTTTGGGGGGGAAAAAAAATAAAAGCAAGCCTGCCTGTATTTTCTGAAATCTTTTACGTGGGACACATAGCAACTATAATTAGTCACAAGACCAGCATCATATTTTGCCTTTAAATTTTTGGCAAGCTGACAAATCTGCTAATCTGAAGATTTGGTACCAAAACCTATAATAATTGCTTATAATGCCTCTTGCCAAAGTGCTAAATCCCTTTGAAACAGTTTTGCCATTGAGTATTTGAAAACTGCTGCAAATCTTTCAGTACCGTGACACCTATATCCTATGTGTCCCTGGTATATGTACAGTTCTCAAACTGCACTTCTGACTAGTCATGTATTAATTTTACAGTATGTCTTAAATTAGGGGAAAGAAGTTGTTATTCTCGAGCCTTTGTAAAAAAAACGCTTGCAAGAGTTTTGTTTCAAATGGTTGCGTTACGGTACCCAGGTCGAGTGTTGTGGTGTTAACTTTTTAAAGCACTAGATTCGAAATAACAGAAAAAAATCTAATTATTTCTGTTGTAATAAGGTTTAGATTATCAAAGCTATGAAGGAATCCTGCAAACCTGTTGTTTTTGCAACTAAAGTAGCATCACTAGAGAAATTTGGTTTATTATAATTACAAAAACAGATATCGTGAGAAGCAGATGTTTTGAGAAAGCTGAAAATTGGAGTTAAGTTTTAATGAGAGCTATTGTTGTGGTTAAATAATGCATACCTCCAGCTACATAGATGCTTACATTTAGAGATTCTAAAATCTTATGTTCTGGTGTGGGTACAATTAAAATGTCTTTTTATCACCAATTTAAGTAATGCTTGAAAACGAAGAATTTCAAGTGTCTTCCCTGAAGCAAGAAACTATTCAATAACGATAACAATGGCTTATTCCCTATTGTACTGCATGAGCTGCATTTTGCAGCAATAGCTTTTTGAAAAGAACTAACCTTCAACAGCTAAACTGCTGAAATCTGGAAATAATGTTTTTTTGGGACAGGAAAAACGCAAAGGTCTAAGCATTTCATAGAACCGCTATACAATGTATACTGTTCAAATAGTCTTTCATACAGTATTTTATGTTCCAAGTTTGTTTTATTGACCTCATAACATCATAGAACGGTTTAGGTTGGAAGGCACCTTAAAGATTACCTATACCTCATCTGCATTTGCACCCGATCAACTCTTCCCTTTAGTTTTCACATGACTTAAGATATGCTAGAAATTGAATTTCTGGAAGTTTTGGTTTAAGTGAAGTCTAGATTCTCAGGAAATCCCTTCTGGAGAAAGTGGAAAAAGGGCTCTGAACCAGGCTGGGGTGTGGGGACTGTGATGTAGTGAGAGGTATTTCTGCCTCTTTCAGGCATGGGGTTTTCTGCCCTATTCCACTGACATAGCTAATCTTGTTTCTTAGCATCCTTCATAACCCAGCCCAGGCCACTTGCTTTACTAGGCAAGTCCCAGGCCTCTGTTTTCTTTTATCACTCTAAGGCTGCTGTTCCTGCAGTTCCTGTTTTTGGCGCGCATCCTAGTCTTTCACTGTTTCTTCCTTTGCCCTGGCTCTGGAGAAGGACCTTGCTCTTCGTGCAGAAGACCAGAGGGGGAGTTGTCATTCCCAAACCATAGCTAGAAAGCAAGCCTGGCCCACCACAGGCAAATGCATGTCCAGTGCAGAGCAAATTTTTGCTGTCTTCTAAGAAAAGCTGAATATGATGGATATCAAGTCCCACAGTAGTGTTGTATTGAAGCTTTTCAGATAAAGGACTTTTTTTTTTTTTGTAATTTAAGCAAAACTGCAATTAGCGTAGCTCTCTAAGATGGTGAAATGTGTATGAAAATATCCAATAAAATAGCAGATATATCAGGCTGTCTTAATTATGGGCAAATCTACAAGCTGTACTTCAGCATACTGAATTCACTCAGATTGCAGGTTTATGCAGAATGAGTGGGGAAATAATTCTAACATCCTTGTTAGAAGTTATGTTTTAAAAGACTAATAAATGCAGTTATACCTCTTAATGAACAGTAAGTTTACTGTAAGCAAGCGACATATAAAAATGGGATGTGTACCTGAAGTATGGTGCTTTCTTAGTTCTGTGTGGAGAAGTTAAAAGTAGTTATCAGAATAATGTAATATTTCAACCTTTTTGGAATACATAAGGCATGTCACGGCGCTCTGTAGTGTTGTATGTGCCATCATTTCCTTGGGTTGCTCTACTCTGTCCTCTTCTGTCTTCTATTATCTGTTGCAGAAGTTTTGATGGAAAAAGACCATAATAAAGATCTTATTTTGGGATAGAGTTAATCATAAGGAAAAAATGCAGAACATCTTAATTGTCTGGTAAAGCCAGCAATTCTTCAGGGACAATGCAGTTAATTTCCTTTCTTTGTATTTTGTACGCATATTGCTATTAATCATGGAGATCATAAGCTCAACGTTCCTGAAAATGTGCTAGTTAAATAAATGCAACTGACTTACGATATACCTCATAAGAAATCTTTGGAGAGCTAAATATTTTGCTTTGCATAACAAACTGTTAGTCCTCTTTCTGAATATGCTGTTGAAATGGAGCGAAGGCTTAGAGCATGAAGTCAGAGCTTTTTAGGGCTTTGTCATGGTTTCAGCTGGGATGGAATTAACTTTCTTGCTAGCATCAGGTGTAGTGCTGTGTTTTGGATTTGGGCTGAGAAATGAGCTTATAGCGCACAGATGGTTTTGGTCGTTGCTAAGCAGTCAGAACCTCTCCTGCTCCTCACACCGCCCTGCCATCGAGCAGGCAGGGGGTGCACAAGAAGCTGGGAGGAGACACAGCTGGGACAGCTGACCCCAGCTGACCAAAGGGATGTTCCATACCATATGACGTTGTGCTCAGTATATAAAGCTGGGGAAAGAAGAAGAAAGGGGGGTGTACATTCAGAATTATGGCATTTTTCTTCCCGAGTAACCATTATGTGTGACGGAGCCCTGCTTTCCTGGGGATGGCTGAACACCTGCCTGCCCATGGGAAGTAGTGAATGAATTCCTTGTTTTGCTTTGCTTGTGTGCGTGGCTTTTGCTTTGCTTATTAAACTGTCTTTATCTCAACCCACGAGTCTTTTTCTCACTCTTACTCTTCTGATTCTCTTCCCCACCCCACCAGGGAAGTACTGTGCGAGCAGCTGCGTGGTCCTAGTTGCTGGCTGGGGTTAAACCACGACAGGCCTTGAGCAAATTAGGCGTCAATTTTCATTCCTCACTATGAATTTTATTTATTAATTAAGCTATCTTAAAATCTAATATTGGTGACTTGGTTACTACTGAAACATGAGAGGTTCCTTGCTGGCTGTGGATTTGGGAGTCAGGTGATTTTAGGTCAGCTTGTGCCTGGATGTTTTATTCTGATCTGGAATGACTGTAAAGCATTTCGGTACCAGACAGGCACTGCAGGTAACATTCTTTTAAAACAAACAAACAAAAAAAACCCCAAAACCGAAACCAAGCAATCATCATCTGTGTGTTGTTGACATAAACTGGTTATGTAACTCAGCATTTTACAAGTCTGAAGAATCCTAAAACCGGATTCAATAACGGAATTAAATTAATAGACGTAACACTTTGTATGTTAATTATTTTTACCACTTCATATGCCTGCCTTAATATTTTACTTTGCAGTGTTGTCCTCTGGATTAATTCATCAGTGTAATTGTGTGAGTGAAAAGGTCACAGAAGGGTACTGCGAGTGCTGAAGGTCTAAGCTGTGTCACAGCTCATAGTTTATGAGTACTCATAAGCAAAGAAAGACAGAAAACATGACATATGAGACTTTTCCAAATGAAAATAAGAAACAAAGTGGTTTCTCCAACACAAGTACTTGTGACAGACCTTGGCAATGCAATGGCTTTCAGTCTGCTAACTTCAGAGGTACTTGAGAATTTTGACTAACATCCAGCTGCTCTTTCTCCCCATGTAAATAATTCTTCTTCTTAAAGTGAACATTTGTATCTTTTCTTTATTTATTAATAAACTAATTAAGGTTAACTATATTCAAGACAGTAAAGACCAGTATACTTCTATATGCCTGCAAACCTTGAACGGCCATGTAAATCAAATGATTTCCTGACAAAAAAAAAAGGAAGGTTATGACAACTTCTCTCATCAGTTGCAGAAGAGAACAAGCTACACCTGTGTAGCCAAAGGAACATTTTTTTAAAATTTATAATAGCCATTCAATCAGTTAGTATAACCATGCAATGCTCATTTTTTGCTACATCACACCAGGTACTGTTAACTTGAGAACAATGTGAGCTGTTGGGCATTCTAGTTTCATTTTTTTAAGGGGCCGTCAGTCAAAAGGGCCTTGAGGTGAATCTATCTGAGACTTTCACGTGAATTTCCCAAAGAAGGCCAAACAAAGATAATTAACACCCTAAAGAAATCCAAGTGACCAGAAAAGGTAAAACGATGTGCAAACTTTTTCTTGAGTTGTACTAAAACAGTGAAGAGAAAATAATGAGAATCACACATTTTCTGTAAGATTCTGCTGGTCAAAATAGTGGTGTAGAACTGGGCGTGCTCAACTTCAGTCTCTTGGGAGAAGATCATGCCTTGAAACACCAGTCAGTTATTTCTGCCCGCTTGGGTGTAGTGGGTGGTCTTTGCTGTGAAAAGGTCACATAAAATTTTAATTAAGACAGGAAGAAAAGTCATGGGAAACACTCTGCAACCTGACAGTGCACCTGCCATGCTTTCCCTTGTGCCTCTCCAGAGCAGTACGGCTTTAGCAGAGTCACTTTTGTCCCTCGAAACACCCCGAAGCCGTGTGGCTGAAGCTTTTGGTAGGAAATGCACCTTTGCGACTCCATGCTGGATCAGGGACTTGAACACTTACCGCCATTGTCCTGCACAAGTTCCCAGGTCATGGAAACGCTGTTCCCCCCACTAAAAAGGTGGGAAATTATTGCTCTTAGTTCAGCAAGCAGCATTCAAGTGGTGCCTTTTGATTTATTCTGTGAGACTGACAAAGGAATGAAGCAATTTGTTTAAAGCGGAGCAGAAGGCTTTGTTCAACTAGGAAAAAAAGCTTTTCACTCTGTCTGTTGAAGAAAAGTGAAAATAAATGTAATTGTAGTTGCTCTGAAGTGCATATCTTTGGTGTCTGTACCCTGAATATAGAGGGTTTGTTTTGTTTCTTTTTAGTTTTGGGGGTTTTTTTTAAGTGTGTTCTGTTCTTTTCAGCTCCTGCTTGGAGGCTCACCTTTTGTAAACCATTACCTGTACTGAGGACTGGGCCTTGGATCTCCAACAGGGCTAGTAGTGACCATCTACCTGCGCTTAGCTAAGGTGTGAAAGGTGATGAAAGGCTTTGAAAAGCCAGAGCTTTCCCTTAGTTTAGTTTCCTTTAAAAACTAGGTTTTCTAAACCTACTTATTCTAACTGTTACTTTTAGTTCATGCAGTTTTCGGTCAGAACTTGTCCTCTTCGTTAAAAATAGATGTCTTGTGTAGCTGTGTCCTGCATGGCTTCATGCTGTGTTTGTTTATGTGTATATAAAAAAAGGCTTAGGGAAAGAAAGAGAAGGATGATACCACTGATTCTGAATTTTTAATTATTTTAATTATGGCTGCAGTTTATTTTTGTTTGAAGTGGAACGTGTTAACTACTATACTTTTTGATAAAAAAAAACCCACCACCCTATCGCTATGAAGTCCTTAAAAATAAACAAGTTCAAATAACGTGGATTGTTAGCAAAACCTTTTCCATTTTAATGTCATTATGTGTATTGACACTAAATATTTAATAGAAACACTTTATTTTCTGTGTACAAACATGGGTGGTGGTGTCCGCCCTGTTTTCAGTGATGTTGTAGGACTTCTTGGCTGTACCTCACTGCACCAAAGGCTGTGTAAATCTTCCTGTGTTGTCTCCAAAGGCAGTTCTGAGAGGAAACCAGTGATGGTATAAATGAACACTAATTTTATGTGAACTTAGCTGAGGAAGGTGGTTCATGTATTCTATTAACTGAGCTAGACAGCGCCTAGCAGGACTGGGTTTAAAATATTTAGAACTGCATTTTAAGATGCAGAAATAAATGGGTGTATTGTCAGTGGCAGGCTTCAAAGGAAGATGTTAATTCTGAAATACTGACTTTCACTTTAAATCAAAGATCCCTGGCTGTTTATACTATTAACACAGGATAACACTTTCTGTTGGAATTTTCTGTGACCACTATAGAAAGCTTATAGAAGCTTTCTTTCTCATACAACACTAGAAAAATACTTGAAAATGTATGGCTTGAAATAACTTCTAACCTTAGGGACCTGAAGAAGAGAGTAGCAAGATATTGTTCTTCATTAAAAAGGCGGGGGAAGGAAAGACTGTTAAAGCTGGAAATCAGTCATCTAATGCTTTTCAGTACTAAAAAAGGCAAACATCATGTTCTAAATCCACAAAACATAATTCTTATTGACTAAACAACCACTGTATGAATGTAGTCTGAATGCCTGAATTTCCATTCTCAAGTGAAACTTGGATTTGTTTGGTTTTGGTTTTGCTTTTTTTTCTTTTAACTATGTAGTACTTTGGAGAAAAACTGAAGGTTTTTTATCAGCCAGAAAAGCAACATTCTAGGTCTCTCATCCTGTACTGTCATTCTTTCTTCAGCAGCAGTTGCTAGATATAGTGGAGAATAATGCTATTTTGTAACAAGGAAGTGATGCATATATTAAACAGTAATTGTATGATATTTAAATGTGATTTCTATGTTGTAAATGCCTCTAAAAATCCAGGAATTAAGTTCAATAGATTTTAGTGTAACCCAGCATCTAAAGAATTCTATGAATCAAGGCTCCATTACTGTTTTGATACAGTTATGATAGATAAAGTATTTGTTCAGAATTACTAGTTCAAATTGTTGTAAAAGAAAGGGGAAAGCTTTTATTCAATTTAAAAATGTGACTCTTTACCACAGAATAAGTGATGAAAAGCCCGAAGGGTTTGATGTACAGTACAAACTGAGGTGTCAGTTTGCATTTGGATCTGCTACTTGAAGTTTATCTGTTGTTGCTAATGTGGCATTACAGAGCCTTTTATTTGCCTTGTTGGTCTTGTGAAACTGGTGTTTATGCAGCTGTATTACGCAGACTGCTTCCTTTGCTGCTGAATTTTAGTTTTCCTGATGAGAAACATGGAGGATGCCAGAGAATATTCAGCGCTGCCAAAAAAAAGCATTCAGGACCACAAAGAATATTTTGTTATTTAAAGGAGTTTTGTTTAATTTGATATCTAATATTTTAGTTTTAACTTGGGGAGAGGGTTCCCCATAACCTATTTTTTCCATCAGGTCGGTATGGAATGTATCCTAAATATTGATTGAGTTAAGAAATAATGAAGAGACAATAATGGGGGTTATGCTATGCTGGGGGAATACTGGCATTTGGCCTAAGATAATTCAGATGTTTGGATGCAGTTAAGAGTCACCCAGCCTGTGTGTTAAAGACGTACTGATGCTGACAAGTCCTGGAACTATATTGTTCATGAGATCTGATGAGATAATAGCATGAATTAATATGGCTGCAGTATGTAGACGACACACTATATTAACCAAACTGAAGTTTACAGGTCTTGATGTTCACTTAAAATTTAACCATCTTTTGAAAAAACAAAAGGTAAATAATACTGTGATCTGTCTCTAAGATTTATTTATACCAAATCCAGCAATTTTTACCTTTATAGGAAGTCACAATTCAACTGTGACATCCTTCATTGCAAAAATTCTATTCCAGACATCATAAATGACATTTCCCTTTGAGCTAGGCTGCAGATGAAGAAGCACCAATACCTGTTCAGAAGCTGATTTAGAGTTAACAGGGGGACAATTTTACTATGCTACAGTACATAAACATTCTACACTGTCGTTTTATAGCTGGTCGCAATGCTGATAAATATATTTTATGGAATATCTGCTTGTAATGTGCAGATAGAGGCAGGAGAATTCTCTGGTTTATTTTGTTTTTTTTATTTTGTCATTTTAATATGATTCGGAATAAGCCGATAGGCCATTAAGAACTAGCAGACATACTTAACTCTTAGTTACACTGATGTAAATTACAGTTTGCTGTCTTTGGTAAAGTTATTCCACACTTATAGAACAATTTGCAGTTTGTAGCTATGCCTTATTGCATTACAGAGATGTAAAATCAGAGCAAATGAAATAAGCATCAAACCTTTCCTGGAAATTATTATTTTTCTTTTTAATCCTACATTTAAAAAACAATCACTGCAAAACAACAAAAAACCCTTACACAAGATCTCTGTATTTTTACATCCTGGAATAACAAAAATATCTTCTGATTAAAGGCTAAATATAATGTTTTCCTTAGGCTCTTTGTGTCTAAAGAGTCTACTGCTGACATTGAAATAGTGGGATCGGTGCCTGGGGAGGGCTGGCTTCCTAAATTTTAAGTTCCTTAACTAGTCATTCTGGTTTAAAATGTCATAAACCTTGTGATCCTCCATTAATTATTTTTTGATGTATTTTACCATGCACATTAGAACAGGGAAATATGAGACTATGAAACTCTAACCCTCTTCTTACAGTCAGTGTGAGAAGTCCCATGAGCCCTATTTTTTATCTTGTGTTCAGTTTTGTTGTTTTTATCTGAATAGCTTAAGAAGCTGTGAATTAAAATTGCTGAATGTTATTAATCAGCACTATTGGTGCACCCAAGGGCAGCTTCAAATCTGCCTAAAACCTGCAAGACTTTCCAAGACCCAGAGGTGTTTGCCATCACACCCAGGAACCACCAGGGTAGGATGGGACTCGGCTGTGAAGCTACTTTCTCCAACTCTGCCCTCTATGCAGAGGACAAGGAAGGAGACTAGTAGAAAATAAGAGCTGTTCTTTGTGATTTCTTACTGTTCTATTGTAGATCTCTCACTATAAGTTACCATCTTAACATCTGGCTTAGTTTTTCCCTTCCCCAGTCTAAAGGACTGAAACAATCTTGTTTGCAGCGTAGGTACATGGTTTAACCTTTGTGACTTCTGAAGGAGCAGGAAGAGACTTGCAAATATCAGACCTGCCTTCCTGTGGAGGAGCTCTGGCTGGGACTGTGCTGAAGGCAAACACCTTGTAAATCCTGTCTTAACAGGAAGCTGTTGACACAGGTCTCAGTATTACTATATGACAAAGTGTATGATTTCCCATCTCCACATCATATGTAGAGAATATTGAGATTTGCTGTTTTGTGTCCTACAGAACAGTGAAATCTACAGCGTGGATTCTTGTAGTCTACCGAAATGTTTTCGAGGCATGATGAGCTTGGGGAAAATGCTGTCCCAGGAATTGTAGTATGCCAGTATCACCTGCAGGGTGTCCAGTTTTGATGTCATGCCCTGACAACCATGTTTGTCTCCTGCAAGGGAGCTATCCTGGCTGAGCAATGCCTTAGCCAAGTTAGGAGGAAAAACATAATACGATACTAATTGTCTTGATCCTTCTCTCACAACATGTTACAATATAGTGAAGCTAGTAGTGGTTACAGTGATGCTTGTAATTTAAGTTTTAGCATTGAATTTATAGGACTTGTTTTACTTCTGTCCGTTTGCTTCTCCCTCAGAGCGCACCCCAGGATGATTTGGTATTAGGGAAGGATCTTGCAATTCTTCCTTTTTCTGCCTCAAACTGACAATTCTAGAACTATGAGCCATCAATTTCCCTGGATGCTCACTAGACACTCATGTTTTTTGAAGAGAGAACCACTATACTATACCAGTATAGCAGTGGTGATGCGTGCATGGGGATTTAAAAGCAACAGAAAACAAAGCACAGATTTAATGTCAGGTAAGCTACGTTTATGCTACAAGAAAAAATGCACATTTGTTTCTCTGAAATAAGCCTATTCTGCCTTAACGTTTTCCTGTCTCTTTTGTATATATCTGTCTAGCCCCACAGTCTAATATTTTGTGTTTAAACAAGATTCAGAATATGCCAACAAGGTTAAAATATATGAATATGAGTTTATGAATTTGAACTGCACTCTGGATCCCACACCAGGGGTTTTCTTACTCAGCACTGCCGTAAACGGGTGCTGAGGTGGATGTATGTGAGTTCAGTCATATACACCTGAATACTGTTGTGCTTTATTATGCTAGCGTGATAGACTACATAAGCTAGAAATAAATCTTTGCTGATTGCAGAGCAAGAACTAAAGAGACACAACTGAGACATCTGGCTTTGGCACTGCCCCTTAAGAGCCCTTAAACACGAGCTTGTGGAGTGTTAGTTTTTTGACTTATGTGGTAGCTGGAGCCTCTGCCTTGTTATTTCAGCTAACAGTTGTATTTTTTTTTTTTTATACCCTCATGGATATGTCTTTGCTGTGATGGTGGTTTTCCAGATCTGAGTGTTAACAGGGTCTCTGTATTGGTAAGCATACTGAGAAGCCGTGCCCTTTTTAACAGTGTTATCACCAGTTTTCCTTTTTCTGCCTGGCTGGGATTCATGTGAATGCCTTGCATAGGCTTTTGTTTCTGTTTTGGTTTTCTTCTGAAGAAAAGCTGAGCCACGCAGATTTTCTCACTGTAAATTGTGGGAGAAGTCGTCCGTCCTCCTAGTAATGGTAGAAGAATTATGGGCAGGCAATGAGAGTCTACAAGTGTTTTACCTTCTTGCAGACAGAACTGGCTAGCAGTCCAAACTGGAGGCATTACCTGAGCTAGGCTGTTGAGTTAAAATTCACCATTGATTTCAGGTCAAAAAGTTCTGTATTTTGGCAGGAAAGAGGTCAGGAACAATGGCCTGGGTTAACTATGCTGTGAATACAAATATTAGCCAGCAGTAACACAAGGGCAGACCGATGCTTTAAGCGGGCAGATGCCAATAAGGTCTGCAACTTGACGGAGGTGTTGCTAGTCTTGCACTTGTACTGGATTTGTATTGATGTGCATTTTGGAAGTTATGTTACATTAATCTTGTATTTATTCGTATTACAAACCTTAGTAGAAGAAAAAGCAGGGTCCTCATCAATGTAAAAGACAGTCTTTGTAACTGGGTGTGTTTGTGCTGATTGGAAAGTAATGCCACTGCAATTAATCGCACTGAGTTTCAGGAACTGTAATTACTGCTATTTGTGGACATCTTATTGCTTGTAGTATAAAGATGACTGCAGTACCCACTTTTATTCTTTACTGGGCTCTGTTTTGCTTTCCTTAGAGTTCTTTTTCCTTCTTTTGAGGTACTTGCAGAATTTTTTGAAAAGAGCAGTCAGTTCAGCTCTGAATAATTAAATCCTTATAATATGACTTCTATTAGGCACCTTGTATCCAACATCACCTCTGCCATCAGAAAGAAACAAAAATCATTGGAGAAGAATAAGATCACTTAGTTTGCTTTCTTCAGTTATACATGGAGAAAGATGTGAGAAAGTAAAAAATACTAAAACATACACGTATAAACACACCCTTAAAATTATGGTGTTTGAGAACCTTTATGGTACACAGGAATAGGAAGACTTTTCCTGATGTGGTCTGAAGAAACTCTTTTAATGACTCTTAAAAACCAGGCATTGTATTTCAAAAATGTTCCTTTAAACAGAGCTGATATTTCACTGCAGGCTTTTCTACCAGAAATATTCCTATAGTTGCTGTGTAATGATGCAATAAATTCACCCAGGAGCTTGTTACAGTTAATAACCTGTAAAGGGCAAAGGTATTTGGACAATGCACATTAAATTAGACCTGTATCAATTACTAATAGTGCAAGTTATTTCTTCTTTTGTCCTTCAAAGAAATGACATTTTGTGGAGAAAAAAAAAAAAAGAGGTCAACGTATTTTCTACATGTTTAATTTTTACGGCCAGTGACTTCTTTGTGAATAAATAATATGCCTTGTTCAGAAGACAAGCATCAACTCCGAACAATTATCAAAGACATTAGGATACAATGCTAATGTATTTCATGCTTCAAAAGCTACAGCTGCCAGAAATTCATAGCAATCAATCAGCTTTTTTTTTTGCTGTTTCTCGTATATTAGCAACGCACCAGGGATAACAATTATGACCCTGCCTACCCCCACTCTTTCAGATAAATTTCCTGGTTATACTGATTCACTTAACGTTCCTCTGTGGCTATTTCATAAGCAGGTACCATTTCAGAAGACAAGCAGCCTCTTATTTCCCTTTCTCTGTAGAATGCTTTTTTTATCAGACAATTTAACACCTTTCTTTGTGTTTGAATAGAATTATCTTTTCTACCACTGCAATCTGTAAATTAGAAAGCTAAACAATAGAGCTGCAATAGATAAAGGCTTTGTCTTTTATAGCCTGTCAAGTCATTCTTCAATTCTTTAATAAACCAAGTCTGGTGATCAGAGTGCAAGCCCTAGTGTAAAGTACTCCGTAAGAGAGAACTTACTCCATTTATTGGAACAAATGTTTGTGTGGCTGAGGTCAGGAAGGTCTTTGGTAAACTCTTGCATGCAGAGTGAATTATTTCAAAACCTGGAAAGCCAAAGATGCAGGGGTTTTCTAGGTCAAGGCTTATACTACAAGCAGAAAAACTTGTATTAAATGAATTTGCATTATGTGCTGTCTCCATTTAAAAGACTTAAGTTTCCAAACCTGTCTCTCTCGCTCGACCTTCACCCAGGATAGACTGTAATAAAAACTATTTTTATAAGTGACAAAAAGGAAGCACAGGCACTGCAGCTATAACAATGTAAGATTACCTGCGGATTTATGAGTAGGGGACGTTGCTGCTTTGGTTACAGCAATGAATCTCACTTGTGTTAATAAGCAGTATTGTCTCTGCCCTGCTGATGCTGGGGCAAAGTCATTGTGATGCTCTTAGCCAGAGCTAGCTGTGCGCTGTCACAATGAGCTCTGTTTTCTGTCTTTCACACTAGATAAAAAAGGAATCTATCTCAAAGAGAAAATGGAAATTACAAAATGCCTGTTCATAACTTCGCCTTCTTTTTTTTTTTTTCCTGCCCTAAATTACTGCATCTACAAGTCATTTCAAAATTAGATTCTCAGAAAAGGAGCCCTCGTCTTTCATGGTACAAGAAAGCAACCGAGGCCTTGTGAATATCCTGCTATTCCTTGCTGTTATTCGGATAGCCAAGGAATAACAGACTGAATAGATATTTCCATCCAGATTAAACTGGTTGCACAAAGCTGCCGCCTTGCATCTCCTTGTTTCATGTGAAATTTGGGCTGAGGTGCCCTGGTATCTCCTGTTTATGAAAGAAGGATGAGAGGAATGGAAGACTATCAGAATGAGACAGTGTGATACCTCTCCTTTTGGCTTCATGCTCTGTGGAATGAAGGAATGATAGATGAGGAAAAATTATGTGTAGAAAAATTAAAATAGCCCGTTGCAAGTAGAAACTGTGTTGTTAAAGCTATGCTCTGAAATGCAATATTATTCACATCATATTATATGCTATCCTAATTTTGTGGTTATTGCTGTAGCAGTTGCAGGCAAGATATACTTGTACACAGACTTGTAGATTTAGAAAATACTTCAAAGCTATTTTAACAGCTACTTGTGCGAGATCAGTAAAATTTTACTATAGATTTTGAAAGTTGGTCTATGATGTTGATATGTGACTGAAAGATTTTTTTTCTGATGCTGAAAAAGAGAGGGGAAAAAAGCTAGTTCACAGTGCTTTAGTATTGCAATAGCAAAAGGAGAGGAGTAATTTTTATTTTTATATAAAATCGGAGGATCTCACTTTGAATAGCCATACTTAGCGTTTGTAATCTGCAACTATGGGGAAGAACACAAATTTAAGAGACTAGTTTTGCTATTAGACAGTTTCTTGTGTTAGTAATGTGTCTTTGTGTATGTAACTACTTTCCTACAGAGACCAGTGTCTGAAACACCTACTTTTGGTTTTAGGGTACCTTAGGGGTTTGCTTGTTGAAATACAATTGTATTCTAGGTGGATCTGTTGGATATGTACACAGAGCTATGTTGAGCAGGTTTGACTCCATATGCCTAGTTTCTTAGGTATTAAGTTAATAGCATTTTCCAGAAAGATATCTAAACTTTCTTTTACATGGTGCTTGGTGAATAATTTATTGCCAATTTACTACAGCATTGCTGTCTGCCATAGCTGGCGAGTGATGCACCAGCTGTGCCCTCACTCAGGAAATGTGAAATGTCTCCATGTGCTCTGAGCAATGAGGAATGATCTCTGTTTATTTGCTTATATGAAAGAACAAGTCCATGGTAAAAGGTAATGGAAATAAAACCCCTTAATGGCTGTATTGAGATAGTTAACTGCAATTTAAAAAAGCCCAACCACCAAGCAAACCCACAACAGATTAGGTTTAATATAAAACTAATGAAGATGGAAGAGTTCTTGACTTCCATTTCATAACTGCCTTGAAGGTCATGCTTCCTCAGAGATAAGATATGTAAACAACAGTATCCATCAATCTGTATGAAGTGTCAAGGAAAGTGGGATGAAACAAAAAAAAGTCTTAAATATTTTTATTGTGCCTGAAAGAAAGCAGCACACTTTCTTAAATACTTAGGAGGCTGCATTAAGTCTCATTACCCATAAAAATGGAGAGATTCTTCTTCCTCTCTGCACATAAGATGATGAAATAGAAGTTATCTTATTTTGTAGCATTGTCTTCTCAAGGTATGATTTCAAAGCATGTATTGATCTACCTCTTATTTATAAGAAAAGGGGAATATTTGCAATTGATGTAAATTACTAGTAGTGTCCTTGAGATTGCAGAGTTAGGCGTGTGTGCAGGACCACTTGTGTAGAGTTGAAGCCAAGTAATTTTTCCAAGGCTTTCCCCTCTCTGAATTTGTGAGTTTCTGGCAGATGCGCCTTCCCCAGGACTAGAGTTGAAGGATAACATTTAAAAATCTACCAACTTCCATTCAATTACTCAGTTAGCTTGTAAGTCTTAGCTCTTTAAAAAAGATGAGAGGTTTGGACTGCTAAAAGCAGTGCTTAGCATTTGAGTACACCAATGTGCCTTAAGCCTATTTATTCTGTCTTAATTTGCAGAGTAATAGCTTTTTGTTTATCTGGATATTCATAACACGTGAGTGGGTCTGCTATGGATCATAAGTTTATTGAAAAGAAAAGCAAAAAGTCTCTCTCTCTCCCCCACCTTTATTTTTAAACTTTTATTCACTTAATCCCTATAAGGTATCTTGGGACAGGGAGAAGTAACTTCCTAATGGTAAATTGTGGATGCGTGTTAGAATCATGGAAAATCAAACAGATGTTGTTCTTGGATATATGTATAAATAGGAGTGATAGCTGTGACATGAGCAAAGGTAATTCTAATCTGAGTGCTGGTAAGGCTTTCACCTGCAGGACTACTCATTTTGGCACCATGATTCAAGAAAAACATGGATCAAAGACAGCAGGACAGATGCAGGAATAATCTCAGGTCTGAAAATTGGCTGAAAAATTTAATAAAGAAAGTTAAGGGAGACGCATGGCAAGTCTCTGGTATTTTAAAAAGAAAGCAAAATAAAACAGAAAGCATTTTCCACTCCCACCTCACCCCCAACCCAAAATCCACAAAAAGAAAAGAACGCACCCTGCACCCCAACGCCCAGTAAAAAAACACTTCCAAATCCTTCAAAAATCTTCAGTGTTTAGGCTGGGACAGTAGTCCATGATGTTAGATTTCAGCAGCAAGACGTTTAGGCCTGGTGAAGGATCCATGTACCTCTTGGCAGACTGTAGCAACTGGTGCTATGATTGTGAAGTTTTTGGGCTCGGGACTGGGCTATGTTGTACTCTGAAAGGGCTTGTTGGGCCGCTTGTGTTTTCTGTAGTGTAGTTTGGACTACTTGGGCCAGACATGAAGGGAATTTTCTTTCTGCAGGGATAATCATTGCTGTACAGACAGGAAAGTGCAGGTTATCCTTCATTACATAGTTTAAGGAACAAGATAAGAAAAGTACATGTCAAATGTTTCAATATCTGATGTGTTTTGAGATGGGAGATGGACCAGATGATCTGTTAAGATGCTGTATAGCTTTCCTGTGATTTCTAAACACTAGATATTCTTTTCAGAGTCCTTTAGGCCTAAGCTTGGTCATACTTAACAGCACTGTTGTGACCTTGGTATAGCTGGCTTGCGGTTTATCTCAAAGGCTTGTAGATGTCTTCTTTTATGATTCAGATCTTCTATTTGAAAAAAAATCTTAATGAGAAACTTAATGACTGCCAGTGGTGGGTTAAAAGACAGTAGACTGAGTTTACAGCAGGAAGGAATATTATAGAAAAAAACAAACAAAAAATCCAGTATCTGGAGTGGTCCTTATAGCTCTTTTTGCTTTTATATTGCAGTGTGATTATGTCAGAACTTCTGGGTTTATATTTACTGAAAATTTTTTTTATCTCTTTGCCAAAGCATTAGTAATGTTCTTTGTTCTTTACTCTTTTGCTTTGTAGTTGCCTCTTCCCTTTGGCAGGTTGGAAGAAGTAGAATAAAAGGAAAAGATAACCAAAGAGGAGGGGAAGAAAGGCAAGATAAAAGAAATAGAGACAGTTCAGCTGTGAATTTAAAAAAAAAAAAAAGTACTTGCCCATCTAATAAAAATAAAGGCACTCAGAAGACAGAGGGCAGAGAACAAAAACAGGCAGATATAGTCAAATACAGAAGATGCAGTCTGTAATTTTTGTCTCATTCCATACCCTCCCATTCCTTTCATATGGTGACAGTGAAGCAATATAGGTTTTTAAACAAAAAGCATGGCTTTCGTAGAGTCCTGGAATTCTATGTACTTAATGATAAATGCCCTTTTATCTAAAAAGTACAAAGGGCAGTACTGAAGTCTTCTAGTCCATCTAAGAATGTATGTAGCTGCTTTGCCTTCAGAGCACAGCTGGGGTTGAGCCACTTGACTTCCCTTAGTCTGTGAAGAACAGTGTTTAACGGCTGCTTTCTCTGCATGGGCATATCTGGACTGGTTGTGGTGGTGATGGAGAAAGTGGATTCTGAAGACTTGCCTCCAAGATCATTCTTGAATCCCATCTTCCCTTAGTCGTGGAGATGTCAGTGCTAGCTAGGTGCTACCTGCATGGTCAGAAGATGACATATGCTCCTCTGTGGCAGGCTGTGGGGTACTCCTGTGGGGCCCAGCCCTACTCTTTTCGATCTCCTAATAGCCAGTCTGCTAGGGGTAATGTATCCAGAGGCCAAGGCTGATGTGCTGGTGTTTCTGGTTCACAGTTTAAAAGGTGTAGACAAGTGTATTTCTTTTCTGGTGGAGTCTCCCTCCTGCCTGCCCGTGATAGGTTGGGGTTTTTGGGGGAGGACTTGAGGGGTGGTGGGTTGGGAGTGTTAATTTTCTGTTATCTTTATTGTGTGTTTTTTGGGAAAAACAACCCCCAAACTTGGCAAAGACCCATTTGCCTTCGTCTTCTGAAATAATTCCTTAAAGTTATTGTTGTAAGAAGTTCAGTAGTTGCTGTTCTGCAGTTGCTTAAGTTAAACCTCCTCGCAGCATGATAATTTAGAAGTAGAGGAAACGTAATTTTCTGCAAACCCCTATTAAAAATCTAAACAATTCTGCTCCCCACACACCAGCAAAGTCCTTACAGTGAAGAAGCAACATTTTATTCTTACGTTACGCTATTATTATTTGAATTTGTGAGCAATCCTTTCAGTATGTTTGAGTAGTATCGACACAGTTAGAAGTGTAAACAAGACATAAAAGGAATATAAAGGCTGCCACCTTACTTGGAGGGCAGTTCTTACAGTACTTGAGTGTTCTGGTGACACCTTGCTGGCATTAACATCTACTTGATGGGAGAAGACAGCTCTAAAGGTGGTCTTTCAGAAAATGTCGTTCCAGAAGCAAGACACAAATACAGAGGGTTTTTTTTTTCCTCCAAACTGTACTTATATTGGTCAAAACCTACTGCCTTTATTCTCTTAGTCTTATTACTAGTATTATATGTAATTATTATGTGATATAATAATGCAGTACAGGTTGTACAGGATTATAAATATTATATTATACAGTAGTATTACTTTTTTCTCAGTAGCTTTCTTCTGATCTTACTTCCCAATCTTTTATATTGTTCAGTTCTCTCTTTTCCACAGTTTTCATACCATCTGGATAAACTAAAATCCAGGTAATATACTACTCCTTTTCATGCCTTTTTATCCCATGGTGTGCCACCACTGTTTTCTGCTAGGTCTCATCTGATGGGCTCTCAGGTATGTATTATTTCAATAAGTTCTGTGCAACACTTTTTTGATGTGTGTATGTGTTTTAAAGTAATATGTTTGCTGAAAGCATACTTTATCTCTGAAGCTATGGTATACACAGTGATTCAGGCTTTTGTACGCAGCCTGAACAACTAACACTCGCTTTCAGTTACTGAATTTTGGTTTAGGATTGGTTATGTTCTATTTTTTATTTAAAAAAATAAAAAATAAAAATCAAACAGGCAAACAAAGGAAGCCCCCCCCCCCCCCCCCTTCCCCAAGCCAAACTAAACCGAAGAAAACCCCAAATCTTGCAGAAACAATTGGACTGAGACACTGCCAGGCACGCACATATGATTATAATAGTGTTGATTCTGCTTCAACTTTTAAAGCCAACAGAAATGTTCAAGGAGTTGTAAGTTTTTTTCAGGGATTAATATGATTCTCAATTTTGTCCACTGATTGTTGAAATTAATATATTTCTAGTCTCATATTACTAATTTATGTAACTTGTCTTCAGTTAGGATGCCTCCTAGGCTTTGTCATTTACAGTAACATATTCTTCATAAATGAAACAGACTTCTATGCTAGCATATCAGCCTTTGGATGTTTTGCTTTCCACGCTTATGAGTGGTGACAAGTACTGGTTTTTATAGCCTAGAATGTTCATAAATTCTCCAGCCGCTTGGAAAAAAAAGGGAATAATTATTTGGAGGGGAGAGAAAAGCTTCCAACATAGAGCTAAAATGAGTCAAGCAGTTGAAAGACATGTGAATTACTGCCCTAATGTTGTCAGTCTTAAAAATTTCAAGGTGGAAATGGGTATCTTAATTATGGGTCTTCATAAAACTAATAGCTTGCAAGTGGTTGTGCAGCAGCTTTATTTGCCTACAAGTGTATTTAAGACTAAAACTTAACACAATTGACACATACCCAATTAAAAAAATATGAGGAAGTTAGCTTTTGCAGTTAAAGTCTTTCTTGTAATGAAGCATGTGACAGGACTGGTAAAGGAGTTGTACATACAAGTATTAAGAGGAAGTTTAGAAAAGAACTGAAACGAATTAACTACTTAAATTTCTTTGAAGAAGAATTAATCTTTTACCTTTTTTTGGTGCATACAGAGTTTTGCCCAATCTCCCAAGCTACGCGCTATGTGAATGAAGACTGGCTTTGAGAAAGAAGTTTTTTAGAACTTTTTATACTTCTCTTAAAGTACCGGTGCTAAATTATAGCAGTCTAAATCTTTGAGTTGTGAAATACAATTTAGTCTTGAGTGACTTTCTTAAGAATGTATAGTTTGAATGTGTCCAGAATACCTGGAATTGCATTAAAAATACTCTGGTGTCAAAAACAAATAATGACCACAATATGAACAGAGAATGATGGGAAATAATTTTCTTTTAAAAAGCATTATTCTAACTGCAAGTACCATCTGCTGATATTTTAAATATGGATTAATTGGTACAACAATAAAGACACCCCCACAAAAAAAAAGCAGCAATGAACATAAAGAAACGTAAATCTGTGCTAGTAATAAAAAATAATTTTGAGTCTAATGTTATATTTTATATGCCATCTGAAACATCTCACTGTATTTATATGCTTGTAATTTAGCCTAACCTGTACTTTCTGCATTCATCAATATAAGAAGAACCCAGTGAATGAGTACCTATTACATGCAAGATCTATGGCCTGGGGACAATTTTATTTTAGTCATAAATTTTAATATCCATTCTCTACTGCAGTGAAAATAATGAGCCTGTAGTGGTTTTGTCCATCATTACAGAGAACTTTTTTTTTTAAAGCTATAAAAAGGAGTTGTGACTGATTGGAATTGACCCATGAATCTGAGACTAGGCTTTTTCTCAATTTTTTTGTCAAATGTCAAGCAGCCTTTGGACAGCATTAGCTTTGTATCTGGCCGTGATAATGATCTAGCTTTTTTCCATTCATCCTAATTTCTTGATCCTTTGTTATAAAAAGAAGGGATAAAATCAGGATGTTGGGTCTTTTTTTCACTTGAATAGCAAAGTATGGGTTTGATTTTGCTCTTAAATGAAACACTGGGATTTTTAGCTTATCTTTCATCATGAATTTGATTAAAAATCATATTTTTAGGATCATTAGCAATCAAGCTGAGTAATTCTTACTGGATTTCAGTGCAGTTTTGTTGCCAAATTACCTTAGACTCTTCTCAAAATCGAAACCATATTTTGCTAATGATCACTGGTAGAAGATAATTGTGGTTTTAAGGTTTATTCAGTCCCCATATGGAAGATCCAGTGGGAGTCTACCACCACAAAAAGACCTCAGTAGTTCAGACTCTGTCTGAAGGATCCTCTGCCAATAGTCTGTGAACGTGTATCCACTAGATAAACACAGAAAAGTAAACATGCCTGTCTGAGTGGAAGACGTGCTAGGCTGGGTGAAACCAATCAATGAGCTGAGTTCTCGGGCCTCCAAAAATCCTGTCACTTATATCAATACTGACAATTTGGCTCCCAAGTTTTGAAATGCTGATCACATTCTATTTCGTGTTTAAAAAGAAATGTAAGGCCAAGCTATAAGGAAGTTAATGCTCAGGTTGTGGATGTGCACGATTATTTCAGTTGCACAAATCATAACTTTTTGTGGGGATATTTCAAACAATGTATTAAAAAAAAAGGGGGGGTTGGATAGTAGAAGACATCAGGAAAAGCACTAGCAGACTTTCTCAAAATTAAAAGTGAATTTTCTTATAACAGTGTGTAGAATAAATCCCTATATTACACATTAAGTAAGTTTACCTTGCAGAAGGATAGTATTTTATCTGCTAAAAATGCTTTCCTGATGATTCACAAATCTTGCTTTACTATTTTCTATAAACTTTCAAGATTAATGTTGCCTTCAAACCTCAGTCTTGTTCTCTAGAAATATATATTGCTCTGAGTTTTTTGTTGTCTGAATTTAGAAGTGTTAATTCCTTCTGCCATGTCATGAAACATCTGTCTGAGTGCTGGGGATGATCAGAAAATCATACTAATCACTGTCATTGAATCCCAAATATCTGTGTCCTTAAAGTTTGGCCCTGTTCTCTTTCACTCTAGTCTGCTTTTTAAAGTTGTTGGAATATTTATGTTCAGCAGTTCTTTGAGCGGCATATTCTGCCCAAAGGGGAAGGGTAAAGCAAGTTGCTTTTGGTGAAAAGTGGTGTTTTTGATTAGCCTTAATCTCCTGAAGGCCAGTCAGAGACTTCAGGCTGGCGCCCACTGAGAGCATGCCCACATACAGACTTGCTTCCTCAGACAAATATTTTTCATTGAAAAGAGTTACTTTCTGAGCCCATAGATACTCCTTATTTACAGCCAGGCTTCCCTTTTCATTCAAATGATGCAGTTTATTTTTATTTTTCATCTGTCTGTACCTGCTCTGACCTTGATCTTCCCTTCTTGGTTACTGAATTTGAAATCGTGGTCAGTCTTTTGTCATACGGGTGCTCCCACCAGTTGTGGCTCTTAATTGCCACTGGTTTCCTTAGTGTGTTTCCCCTCTGCCAGATCCCATTTAACAAGGGAAACAGGCTGGCACCAGTGGGCAGGCTATTGAGGATCTGGGCCAGAGAGAGTGTTTCACAGTGTTACATGTTAAAAGTTTTCTCCTAAGCCGTGTACTTACACTTTAAATAAACGCCTTGTTCTGACAGTGTCACAGATTTTGACATGTACGCACTTTTCCTAACCCATCTGTGCAGTACTTCTCACCCTAATTGACACAATCCTTCCTGGTCACCTACTGCTGTCTGCTTTTTTTGTCACTATTCATAAAACCAGCAGCTGCTGATGTTCTTTTTCCATATTTTTTGTGAAGGTCACTTTCTGTGGAAAGACATGCCTGCATCTGCTCTGTCAGTGTCCCCAGTTTGGTGTTTGGATGCCTATTCCTGTCTTGTTTCATCAATTTCTTTTCTGTGGAAGGAAAATAATAAACAGAATCCTAATATAATAAGTGTTGATTCTAGCTCTTAAAGTATCAGTCAGGATTGAAAAAAGCAATTATTTCTTTATGAGTGATAAGGGCCACTGGTTTAACACCTGTAGTTATTCATTTTTAATAACTAAGATGATTAGTTAATTTTATATAGGTCACATTGCTTGGTATATTGCTTTAAATTGCAAAAATATCACAACTGGCATATGATCCCCAAATGATATTAAATTATTCTGTTTGCAGCCTCCTCTAATCTCTCATATTTGCAAATATACCACAGCAGTTTTCTTAATTCTCATTATTTCCCACTTACAGGCAGCATATGAATCTGCTTTTACTTTGTATTCCTGACAGGTCTATTTTTTGAAGGGAATTTTCATTTAGGTCAAACTCGTAAACTTTATTATGGATTACAGTCAGTCATTTGAAGTTTGAGGTTTAAATTAGTGGCCAGTTTTCTCTGATTTCTTTGATCCTCTGCACTTTCACTCTTAAGCAGAACTTCTCTTGCCAGTGGGGAGGCTTAAGTTTAAAGCAAACAAACAAAAAATGTCTCTCAATTTTAAATAAGAAAATTGGAAAAGATTAATGAACTCTGTCAAAACATCTTAAAATTTGTTCTTTTTTTACTATTATTTTTATTGCAATATACTTTATATTTCAAAATAGAGTAAAACCTTAAACATTTAAAATTTCCGTTTGTAAAGTTTGAGATGAAAACCACCAAAATGTTACAACATTTTAGGAAATATTTTGAAAATTAAAAGGGTATATTTTTATAAACTCTATGAGTATTTGTTTCAGTAAATTAATTGTTTTAATGAATAATGTTAATAATAAAAAGGCTACTGAGCTCTATGTTGAGGTTCGCAGGGGTGATTTTTAACGTGGGTCTGTGTTCCAGTTAAAGCTTCCTTAGTGTTGGCCATTTAGTGGGCGCAATGACTCTTTTGGGACATTGATTTATGCTGCCTTATCATTGAAGAGGAAAAAAAACCATCCCAAAACAAAACAGAAAAAAGCCAGTCATTCTGTCAACTGAAGGTGAACACTAAACAATGAACGCATCTGTGTTTTAGGTTGGAACAGTACAGACCACTGGAGCAGTCAGTATTAGGAGGCAGTACAGAGGCCCCAGCAGCAGCTGTGCCGTTTTTAAGCATGTACGGAATTATCTCCAGAGTAATCTGTTATTTCTTCCAACTGCTGGAGCTATTGTGATTTTTTTTCATGCCCTGTCAAAAATCTCTAAACCAGATATTACAGAAGTCGTAGACGGATGTCGTTAAATAGCATTCATTATATGGAATCTTTGTTATATGTGCTATTTCTGCTTTTATACTACAACACTTTAGCTTCTAGTTACAATATTAATTTCTTGTGAAAGTCATATGCTCGGTGGTACTACATAGAAGCATACAAGGGAGCTAAATTGAAGAGCTCAAGGAATACAATTGAATTTTCCTTTTAATCTTGCTCCCCAACGATTATGAAAAGGAGAACATGGCCAGGCATTGCTGCTTTCCCATGCCCTGCACTTTCTGGGGGCTGGATGGGGAAACAGGCACAATGGGCACTATCTGGCAGAAGAAATGGTGGCTGAAGAAACCACACTCTTCTGCTCACCATGTGTTCCTCTTCTCTTCCTCCTTAAGGAAAGAGAAATACTGGGCTGGATTTTGAAGTACACAATCAGCAGCTGGTGAGCCTCAGCTTGCAGCGGGAGGACCGTGTGGACTCCCAGCTCTCCGCAGGCTGGGGTATGACTGCGCTCTTTGCGGCTCGGATGGCAAAGGGTCACAGGTGATAGAAGGACTGCTATGCAAGTCCTGGCCTTGGGATAATACCGTGCTCCCTGGCGGACCTCAGGACCCGGTCACTTTGGTAGTTTAATTCCAGGTCTTTGTTTTGACACAGTGGTTTTTGTGGGGTAGACTGTAGCTGAGTTCAGGAAAAGTGCTCTTATAACAGGATTACACATAGTCTTAGGTTTAGGCAGAAATTTTATTACTTTATTGATTTGGGAAATTAGTTCTAAACTTGAAGATATTTTCTGTTTTAAATAGCCATTCTGTTTCCAGAGTGAAATGTAACGGTTCAAATGCTCACTAACAGAAAAATTTCTTGTAACATTTACAGCATACCAATCTTTCTCTTTGCTGCTGTTGGCTATAGGCACAGTTGAGTGATCGTTTTGCTCTTTTGAGAGGATTTTAATGTTACATTTGAATTATGTTGTATAACCTTCAATGCAAAACTGCAATGAAAGGCGATGTGTTTGTATGCCGAATATTTCTCCCTAATGGCTGATTTGCAGAGAAGCTGGCTTCTTTCTGACAAGGGGGTGCCACGCTACTGCTGTTTGTGCTTTTGGATTGGAGTTATTTTTACTTTAACAAAAGCAGTAGGAGTTTACTATTTGGTTGCAGTAGGGCTAGGATTTCTGTCTTGGAATTGTAATTTTATTCCAAGCAATCTCACTAGTCCTTCAAGAATACTAGTTATTTTCTCATATCCCTTGTAAGGACAATTCTGCCACTGAAATAATTGGAGTTCTAGACAGTATTCCAGGTATGACATATCTATGAGTTGTACAAAAGATGCAAATCAAGTCAGTTTGTTCTTGTGCACCGTTGTAGTAGTTTTATTCTTTTATCTTCCAGTATTACAAATGTTTATTTCCCCTTTTACTTCATTATATTATGCTGCTGGCAAAGATACACAAATGTGCATTTTAAACAGTCTTTTAAGATCGGGAAAAGTACTCCAATACACCAAAAGTCGATCAATATAAGCTTTTTAGTTGCTATATACAAACCAGATGTTTGGAACTAAAAGCTCTTCTATTCAGTCTCTAGCAGTGTAGTAAATTAGGCTTATGCCTTTCACGTTAGTATGAGTTATGCTCAGACAAAATAGGTAAAAGACTATTAAAAACATGTAGGTCCAAATTAGCAGAATGATTTTCCACTGCAGATTTAGTGCTATTTGAAGCTTCTAAAGAGCATTGTTAAAAGCACTGCAGAATTGCTCTCAAGCAGTTTAATAATCTTTCATTGCAAACATTTTTGTAACTGAACCTGTGCAAGTACGAAGACTTTTAATAAGTGTTTAAGACCTCTTCATTGATTTAAATACTTTTGCTTTACGCAGACTGAATCATGCACCTGTTCTAGACTTTTACAACTGCTGTAAGGAAAATCTGTAGTATTTTACATCTTTTTATGCTTTTTCACTTTCTCCCCACTTTAACTTTTCAAGTACTTCTTAAGTAGTGTCTCCTTTTCTTATCTTGTGGTATTTTAGTACACTTTTCATAAAGTGGTAATAAGACCATTTATTTTCCTGGGACTTCAGTGAAAACAAGCAGCAACAGATCTGTCTCCCTTAGATTAATTACATCCTTTTTAATTCCACTAGTCCTAGAAATACACTAATTAAGTAGTTCAGAAACCTTTTGTTTTTCTATACCCTGCAACTTTGAGATATGTTTAAAAAATGCAATGCCAGTGTCAAGATCAAAGTATCGTCTTTGAAGTCTTTTTGGGAAACAAGAAGAATGATAACTCACTTATCCATTCTCCAGGAGATATTAAACACCTTCCCGATTACTATCGAGGAAGAGCTGAACCCAGATTGTTATATCAGATGGGTTTCAACTAGCCTCAGTCTGGAATTGGAAGGGTAGTCCCGTCAGCATTGCAGATGTACCTGACCAGCTTCGTAAGTTAACTCAAATTCCCATTGAAAGCCAAGGCTGAATTACTGGTTTCACACTTCCTTTGGAAGACTACAATCAATCAATTTCTCATGAATTTTTTGGCTGCAAAGTCATGCTCCCCCACTCCTACCCTTCTCATAGTTTAATGTAGCAGAATAAACATTTAAGGAAGAGGTTTCTGTGAGATTTCTCCTGTGACTAAAGTCTTTTACTGATAAGGTGATACTGTGACACACAAGATCTATGGAATTACGGAGTATATCAACAGCATAAGTTAATTGCATTTTAAAGGGGAAAAAAAAAAAAGCAGAGGTATGCAGAGGGAGCTGGGTGACCTGTGAGTATCTAAGTTTCTCTGAAGGAAACAGGCTATTTTTGGGGAGTTAAAAGGAAAATTAATCTATGCAATAAGATACACAGATGCATGGTAAGGGTGAGCTGAAACTTTGTACCTTAAGAAACAGAGAAAAGGGATAAATGGATGCAGTAAGAAGTCTGGAGGAGATGTTCCATTATCTGCAGGAAAACCCACCGGTTGTTGTAGAAACATTGATACACTGAACTTGGATATTCTTCCTGCAGCACATAGCAATGGCAGGTGTGTTTTCTGACCACACATCCCACTTCTGCCGAGGTAAAGGCTTACTGTACAAAGCAAGATAAACTTGCACCTGATTGGGTGGGGAATAATTAAAAAGGATGTTAAAATAATTTGAATATGCAAATTAACTATACAGAGTTGTCACTTGCTCTTCTCATTGTTCAGCTCATTGCTTGAGATCAGTTATTTGTCACTTTCTGGGAAAAAAACCCTACCGACAGGCTTGTAGCATTTTTCTTGCTGGTTCTGCAGGTACTTTTGCCAGTCTGCAGGGTGGGTGATGAGGCACAGGCTTCCTGTGGAGCTGTTCGGTCACATCTCTCTACTGTTCTTAACTTTACTCAAATACGCCTAATTGGTTGCAAAGGCATTATTGTTTCTTGCACAAGTTGCTCTAATTTGAACCAATTAGAATATAATTACACTATTTTATGCTTAATTAGACTCTCAAGTAGCTTCTTCAGACTAAGGTTATCCCCCTGGCTCTGTATTTTGAGATGTCTCTTGGCTCCAGTGGAAGACGTAGGTAAAATAAGAGGGCCTCTAAACTGAAGAAGTGCCGCTACTTTTAAGTTCATTAAGTTACTGTTCAGGAACTCTACTATTCCATAGTTCATTTCTTCCAGAACGTTGGAACAAGAACCATATGGTGGCGATTCACTGCGCTTGCATTTCTCAGGTTGCTCTATTATTTCCTTCGTAGAGTGTTCAATCTCTGTTAAGGCCACGCTGTGACTTCTTATAAGAAGTGCCCTTGGAATAGAAATATCCTCATTATCCCTTATGATAAAGGCTTGTGCCAAAAAATCATTTAATTTCACTGCTGTCTCATCGTTATTTTTAATTTCTTACAGATCCCTGATCCAAAAAGGGCTTGGAATTACTCACACATTCACCTTGATATTAAGGCTTTTAGATACTTCCACGCATACAGAAATCTCAAACCCATAATATGATGCTGACTTTTAAAATATTAATGGTTGTGAGCTGTGGGCTACATTCTTATATTTTTAAATGTATTTTTTCTGTGTGAAGAATTCTGAGAAAGGAAGTAACCAAAACAATATTTTGACTATGAAAAATGAGGGGAAAAGAGCAAAATACATGCTTATGAAATATTGAGGTGTAAGCGCTTCTCCCTGGTAATTCCAGTGGAATTACATCAATGATTCATTTGCCCCAACACCATCAGTCTGGATTTGTGTGGTCTTGATGTTAGATATGGATGTAATGTGTGAAGTCACTTACTAGTAAGATAGTTTCTTCAATGTTTATTCATAAAAATTGCACACTTCATCTTCATATTAGTGATTTAAATGGAAGATTTTGAAATTTGTTTTGGTGACACTTGATGTACTTTGGATTTTTGTGTAGTGATCAGGTGTATAAAGAAAAAGAATTATACTATTATATTTCTTAATATGGAGTAGATGCTTGAGATTATTTTGAGTATGTGTTACTGCTCTTGTAGTAACTTTGTGGGGAAGAAATGCAACAGTGAGTTAAACTATTCCTGGTGGTACATTAATCTTAAACAGCCTTGTTGTCTGTATTGTGGCAAGATGAGAAAGAGATTAAAAATCTGATATATTTATGCAATGTTTCTATTAGCTAATCACTGATCTCTCCCCTTTCTATCCATCTTTTTAAGACGCGGGGCAAACTCCTGGTTGTACTTTCATCCTGTGTCATTCAGGGGTGACATCTGCAGTGGTGAAGAGTCCGTCTAGTTTTAGAACTCGGAATTTACTAGGCTTTCTCTGAAATTACACATTATGAATCGGGCAACAACCTACCTTGTTATACTACAAAGTATATTTAAAAAGTTATTTATGAAAAAATAAGGGTGGCTACGTAAAAAGAAGCAATAAAGATTATTAGTTAATAGATGTGTTCAACTAAATTTAAAAAGAAAAATTGAAGAAATTGAGTCTAGACATAATGTCATACAAAAGGTGAAGGCCCTAGACTTTTACCAGTGTTACAGCACAAGAACATTGTATAAAAGAATAATGAGGACATGTATTTTAGAAAGAAGACCTCTAAGTACCTTATTTATTCAAACATCATAGTTATAGCAGAACTGCTTTTCTCTCAGACGTTGAATAAAGCTTCCATAATAAAATTTAGTGATGCTAACATCCATGTGGGTCATCACTTGGTGCCTAGGGCACTTGGTTGACATGAGGGTGAATGGCAGATAAATTACTGTTTCTTTCGGTGAGGAGTGTGACCCAGCTAGTTGGATCTGTACAGACAGAGGGAAGAGATCCTGAATTTGTTCTGAAATACATTTTGAAATTCCAATATTTTTTACATGAGTGTGTAGTTTTCTGTTCAGTGCTGTTGTGAACAGATGCTAACCTTGTTAGGGCTAGTGGGTATGCTATTGCGACTGCCAGAGTAGAAGGGTATCGTGTTGTCTCAGAGAAGCATAATTTCCTCTGTTCTATCAACTTTATTCTACAGGCCTGGTAATTACCTTGAACCAGGGTCACTTAAAGATCATTTGTTATACAGGTTTAACCAGCACCAGTGCTCTCCTCATTTCACATATCCACGTGCCCTTAGACATCACAGTTTTTCCTGTGGTGATGGATATACCAGCACTGCCTGCTTCTCTGTGTCTGCACCAGGGGAGCTGTGAGAGCTATGCAGTGGATTACTTTATATTTTTCTCTGGCAAAGCCCTATTCAGTAGATAGTTCTTAATGTTTAGAAAGAGGGGATAGAAATTTTCACATCCTAGTGATAAATGTGTATATCAAGTATTAGTATTAAATGGAATACTTGAACTTCTGAAGAGCTCACACCATGCAGAGAAAAAAGGGCTTGCTTTTTCTCACCGAGTCCTTTTTTTTATCAGTGGCAAAATGAATCACCATCCTTATGATTAACTGAATTGGAGATTTAAATGTACAGGCACTTAAATAGGGGCCTGAGGTTCACCCAGATGGGCTGACACATAAAGTAGCAGGAGATTACACCAATTCAAGACTGCCCATACTCTAATTATATCTGCTGTATGTTATTTAGTGTTACAAATCTCAAATCCCTGACAGAATAACACTTTCTGAACCAGCTTTTCACTGCCAACTAATGCAATGTGTAATTCTACCTGCCTGGGATCTATTCTTCAGGGTTTATATCCCCTGCAGGTGGTAGAGAGATGCTTCAATACTGCAGATGTCCAAAAATGCATGCAGATCCCTGTGAACTTATTGTCTAGCAGCTGCTGATGGAGACTAATGGCACCCAACTATTTATATACCCAGCTATTATATTTTCTAATTCACTGATTTTAGCAGCAGAGAAAACTGATCTCTCTCCGGCTGCCTGGGGCTTTGAAACCTTGACACTCACCAGTGTCGCAATTCTTGACCTAATCAGCAGTGCTAGAAATTAAAACAAAACCTTGGAATGAAAAGGTTTTTAACTTGCTGTACTAATCTTTTATCTTGAAATTGCTTTACAGACATCAAGGAAGAATTCTGGTTGCAAACACTAGAATGGCATCTGTGAAACTGTTGATATAAAGTAGGATCTGTAGGGTTAGTTTTTGCTTCCCTTTACTTTTCAGAAGGCCGAAACCTAATATCAGTATGCATAGTATCCCTGTATGGCATTCATTCCATATGTAAGATGTGGGAATATTTTTTATTTCCCTTCAAAAAAATCCTGAACTGTTTCTAGTCATTCTGATAGTTGTCTGCTCAGTTTGACTCTACATTTTTCTTTGATTCTTCATACTGCTCATGTATTTTCTCAAATATAATTATCTTCTTTTCTCCATACCTTTCTGATATGTTATTCCTCTACTTAATCTCATTAGTGAAGTCTTAATTCTGCCTTTGACAAAGGCGGTTACCCGCTTTTTTGTGTCAATTAGCGTTCCATGACCTTTCATCTCAGATTAGTGAGTCTAATGCAGAAATACAAAAAGAATTTCAAAGTACATCTGGACAAGTGGATGAAACAGTCTGCAGTGTTTTAACTGGGAAATGCAGTTATGAAGCAAAATTAAACAACGCAAGTATTATTTTATCAAACCTAGATCAACTCAAACATTTCTAAAAATGCACACATACCTGTAGCTGATACTGTAAGGAACAAGAAATACTGTTTCCTGCTATATAAGAGAGCTGAGTTAGAAAATTAAAAGTCACCATGAAGAAACGTTGTCACTTTTCAGCTCTGCAAATTATAATATTGATTAGAACATTGTTGAGCATGAGGTTGAGCTAATGCAAAGTTTTTATTAGCTTTTCTATTGTAAGAACACCAAATAAATAAGCAGCCTTCAAAGAAATATAACAGATACTTTTGTTTAAATCAGAACTAATCAAACATTCATGACTCTTTTTATGAGTACCAGGTGGTCTGGGTAAATGGAAAAGAACAAAGGAGAGCTTAAGTTGGCACTTTTCTCTGCTCCCCTACTTCCAGCCATTCACCATTCATGTGTCTCATGGATGTTCAGCAATCCATTTCTAATCCCCTCAGATGAGAATAAAGTGTATATAACACTTATTTTTCACCTGTTGTTTTTTTTTTTAACAGATGCTTTATCTGCAATGCATGTATACATCTGATTTGTTTCAGAAAGCTTATGTAATTTGGTTGTATGGTTTAAGTATTTTTTCCTTTAGGGGATGTCTGGACTAATAAGCAAACAGCTTGCATTAGAAATAATGTAGCATAGCATTATTTCAGTAAATGTCATGGTATTAAAATTAATTAGGAGTAATCAGATAAATGGGTAGTGTAGAAGGAGTAGCATCTCTGAAGGTCTGGATAGAGCATTTATACAGTAGAGAGAGTCACTAGGATACGGTTTGTGGCTAATATTCAGCTATTCTAATTTCTTCTACTATCCTTTGAAACGTCCTTCTGCATGTTGAGGAATAGTGTTAGCTAATGTTTTCCCACAAAAGGCTGTTTTGCATTCTACATCTATCCCCGTGTTGTGTGAGCTTTTAGAGAAAATGTGGCTCAGATAATCCAAGAGTGACTTGGGAATTAATAAGGTTGAATTTCTATGAAGAGTTGTTGCTAACCAGCTCTGGGTTGTGCACACAGCTCTGGGTGAGCCACACTCGGGGCTGTGTTCATCATTGCACCACTGGCTAATGGCAGTACCAGGAGTTCCATCTTCCCTCCAGTCATTCCTGGAGCCCACTGAAAAGATGGACTGGCCAGCAAGTAGTAGAGTGTCACAAAAATAAGCAGCCTCCTTCTGTTCTGTCTCTGTTGCTTCATAGCCAAGCAAACGGTTAGACAGGAAGTTTGCTGAGGTTGCTTTGATGCGATGGAATTTGAAATTTAAGTAGTTTTAAGCTTCCCAAATGCAAAGTTTACATTTTAGGTATGATTTCGTATTGGTTCTGCTTTCTCCAGGATATTAAACTAATGCATTTGAATGTTACAGTTCAAAAGCAGAATGGAACACGCTTAGCACTCATGAAGTTAGGGGGTTGATTTGAGTTAGATATAAGGTTCCAGTGGATGAGGTCTCTAAATTGAAGAGACATGGATTCGATAAATGGACCACTCGGTGGATAAAGAACTGGCTGGATGGTCGCACTCAAAGGGTTGCGGTCAACGGCTCGGTGTCCAAGTGGAGAGCAGTGACGAGTGGCGTTCCTCAGGGGTCGGTACTGGGACCCGTACTGTTCAACATCTTTGTTAGCGACATGGACAGTGGGGTAGAGTGCACCCTCAGCAAGTTTGCTGATGATACCAAGCTGTTTGGCGAGGCAGACACGCTGGAGGGGAGGGATGCAATCCAGAGGGACCTGGACAGGCTGGAGAGGTGGGCCCAAGCCAACCTCATGCAGTTCAACAAGGCCAAGTGCAAGGTCCTACATCTGGGTCGGGGCAATCCCAAGCACAAATACAGGCTCGGCAGAGAATGTCTGGAGAGCAGCCCTGTGGAGAAGGACCTGGGGGTGATGATTGATGAGAAGCTCGACATGAGCAAGCAGTGTGCGATCGCAGCCCAGAAGGCCAACCGTATCCTGGGCTGCATCAAAAGAAGTGTGGCCAGCAGGTCAAGGGAGGTGATTCTGCCCCTCTACTCCGCTCTCGTGAGACCCCACCTGGAGTACTGCATCCAGCTGTGGAGTCCCCAACATAAGAAGGACATGGGCCTGCTGGAGCGCGTCCAGAGGAGAGCCACGAGGATGATCAGAGGGCTGGAGCACCTCTCCTATGAGGAGAGGCTGAGAGAGTTGGGGCTGTTCAGCCTGGAGAAGAGAAGGCTCCGGGGAGATCTTATTGCGGCCTTCCAGTACCTAAAGGGGGCCTACAGGAGAGCTGGGGAAGGACTTTTTACTAGGGCATGTAGTGATAGGACGAGGGGGAACGGCTTTAAGCTGGAACAGGGCAGGTTTAGATTAAACATTAGGAAGAAGTTTTTCACTTTAAGGGTGGTGAGGCACTGGAACAGGTTACCCAGAGAGGTTGTTGAAGCCCCATCCCTGGAGGTGTTCAAGGCCAGGCTGGACGTGGCCTTGGGCAACCTGGTCTAGTGAGAGGTATCCCTGCCTGTGGCAGGGGGGTTGGAACTCGATGATCTTCAAGGTCCCTTCCAACCTAAACCATTCTATGATTCTATGAGGTCAGGATGCCTGGTGGGGTGCATGCTGCGTTTTGTGCCCCGGCAGACTGGTATGAAAGCATGTTGTTTTCCTACATGCTGTATATCATGTTGGGATTTTTTTTTAATTCCTTCAAAAAGAATCAATGTATGTCCATTGCATTTTTTTATTGTCCAAGAGTTCACATGAACTTCGTGCCCCATTCACACCCCAGTGAATTACAGAATGTTGCTGAGTGTCCTGACAAATATTATACTACTTCATCATGGGGTCATGATGACTCAACTTGCAGTAGTCAGACTACCCAGGACCAAGTACTCCCAATTTCTCTGATCCTCATGAATCAGAATAACTCAAACTCAATTAATTGGTGGCAAATTCTTACACGCTTTTTTTCCTCTCATCCAACTAAAATGAAAACTGTTGCTCTTGTCTTTGCATCCTGTCTACAATGCGTGTCTCATACCTGAGCTTTGCCTGAATGTGGCTTTTCCTCTGGAGAGAGCATATTCCCGAGCTACTGTAGGGTGTATTGTTGGTCTTATCAATGCATCAGAATTTTAATTCAGGATCTATCACCTTTTCAGTGGCTAAATAAAAGCAAGGGATTCATCATAAAGGCTAATGGAGGAAGCACAAATGCGAACTGTGTGATGCCTGCCTCGGGTGCCATTCAAAATGTAACTCTAAGAAATTTAGGTTAGGATTCTGCATGCAAAGCAAGCTTTCAGGCTGTATTGGGCATGATCCTTCACTCAAAGTTAAACTGTGTGTGTGGATACTTTTGGAGTGGTGATAGACTGCTGGGCTAACTAAATAACAAAGGTCAGAACTGGGCCATAGTGTTTGGAAAAATGCAGTTTGTCAGCTTTTATTTTCATGGTTGTCTTGATATCTTTAATATTATTGATCACGATCAGTGAAGAAGTAATATGGTTCCCCCTGGGGCATGTTATGGTCCTGACATATCAGCATTATTTACAAATCATTTGACGCATCTCTGCCAGAAATGTATGGAATATTAAATGACATTAAGTCACAATAGGATGCAAATTAGTTTTCTCCTCTCTAGTGGTTTACAAGGCTTTCATCATTTGTGAATTATGAAAATTAAATTTCACTCAGGGTTACAGAAACTACATGTTAGTTTATTGACAGCAAGTACAGTTTCAAAGGCAACATGCAACTGAAACAATTTTTTGTTCTATCAGAAATTCATGCTTGGGAGTTTTACATTATTTCAACCAACTAGAACTTTTGAATGTAAGTTCCTTTCTTTGATGGCTGCTTAGGTAATATTTCTTTTTGTGTAATTTCTGCTAGACTACAAAAGTGATCTTGAATGAAAAACATACATGGGTCTAAAAATCTAGTGAAATCAAGGCTCTTATGTTCTGAGTGTTCTGAACAGAAACTGAAAGCATTCATTTAGCTGTAGGAGTAATGGTTCTCAGGGTTTTAAGTATAGTACTTAGTGCCTTAGTGACATGCAGTGATGGTAGAATTTGATGAAATCACAGGTGTTTTGCCTTGGGAAACCCAAAGACCCATGAGCATGCAGAATACTAAGCATTTGAGACTTGTCACCTTAATCATCCACAACTGAAATGCTTATGTAGAAGGTAAGTTGGGGCACAACTTGAGGCTGTTTTCTCTTGTCTTATGGCTTGTTACTTGGGAAAAGAGACCGACCCCCACCTTGCTACAACCTCCTTTCAGGTAGTTGTAGACAGTGATAAGGTCCCCCCTCAGCCTTCTTTTCGCTGGATTAAACAGCCCCAGTTCCCTCAGCCATTTTAAAGACTGCAGTCTCAGTGCAAGTGAAAGGGGATGATGTGCACAACGAATGTACAAAATGTTCACATCAGTATTTACATTGTGAATGAATTTGGGCTTCAGAAATAACTGCAGAGCTACGTATATCTGTCCTCTGACCAGTGTTGGAGGTAAATTCTGTTTACCTGGCTGCAAGATAAACCCGCGTGTGGGTTTTCTCCTTTTTTTCTTTCACTGTATACATCAGTCTGGTTTGCTGCAGCTATTCAGAAGTCATCTTCAGCTCTGATGCATTGTTCTACTCTCTTGCCATCTTCTGCCAGATGTTCGTAGGTGTTGGACTCTTCTGTGCTGCTGTTCGGGGGCACACTGAGCAGCATTAATGTCCCTTCCAGTCGATAATGCTTAAAGCATAAACTTCAGCAAGCAAAAAGGGTAGTGTCAGAAATAGGGTTCTGGAACCTTGTTCCTTTGTTTCTTCCATATACAACAGTACAGAGTTTGTGACAGCAGTATTGTTAACTGAGGTATTCTCCTTATTTCTTTAGTGCAACAATTTATGTGAAAACATGTAACTAAAACTTTTAAAAACTATTTTGAATATTTTCTATTTGATCAAGTTTTCATATGGAACACTTGTCACATGCTATTTTCAATATATTTTATTTGAGATGCGATACAGGTTTGTTGTAAGTTTTCCACTAAAAACTTTGATGCAAGTCTCGTCAGTGCCAAACACCACTACTGTTGAAGGCTTGCGTCACTTTACATCTTCAGTTAGAGTATTTTGTAGTCTGATGTAATGTTGTTGGAATCATGTGGTACTGCAGAAGTGAACAATTAAGGCGGCAGTGTTTAATAATAAAACAGTATATTTAACAAGGCAAACCCACTTAAAGAACAGTAAAATAGGACAAATTGCTTAAATCAATGCTCTTTATTTAACCTGTTGTTTAAAGCATTACTCAAAACAGTTACTTTAATAAAAGGCGAAATTGAGTACTATATTGGAGTATTTCAAACAACACTGACAGGCCCTTTTGAGGGCTGCTGCTTGCTTTCCTCAATACTCTGGAACCTGAGATTACTGAGCAGGGGTATACCTGGAGAAGAACTTTCTCAGGCACAAATATATGGAGTCTTTATAGTGGGACTCAAGGAACTAGTATTTTATTCATATTGTTTGTATATGGGTGACTATGGGAAAACTGTTTCACATCACATCTGAAGGTTCTCTATCTATAAAATGAAGTATTTCTAAAACACTGAATACTGAAAAAAGTGTATAACTGCTAAGGATGTTGTTCTCTTGTGCTACGTAATCTTTAGCATGCTCATATAATATCACCTGTCTGTCTAAATGTTGTGTTTATGCTTCTAGGATTTATGATCCTTTTTGGTGGGTTTTTTTTTTGTTTGTTTGGGGGTTTTTTTGTTGTTTGTGTGGTTTTGGGTTTTTTTGTTTTGTGGGTTTTTTTTGCTTCTGCTCATGGTTTGAGGAAAGCATAAGGGATGAGGGGCTTAAAAATTATGATGGATTCTATTTCACTTCAGAAGGGCTTTTTGTCTAGAGCTTTGCTTTAGAGCAGATTAGCTCCCACTTCATTAGGCTTGACACAGGAATTACTTGATAAAACTTTTTTGATATAGGTCACAGAAATCAATGCAGAAAACTAATGGTGCATCCTCTGGTTAAAAATCTGTGATTCAGTCACTGCAAAACATACACTGATGAAAACATGCAAGTCGTTTTCAGACTGAGAAATACTCTTAACACCTGATGCTTTGTTTCACTTTCAGGGAAGAATTGGCAAATGCATGAGTATTGGGGGGTGGGAGTGAGCTAAGACTTTCTTATTTGAATGTTTAGTATTTAAAACTTTAAATAACTCTAAAGGAATCAGAGGGGTTAATTTTAGGAGGTACCTCTCCATATTACAAAGATATATGCCTCTGAGAAATCTCACTGAAAGTGAAATTACCTTGAGGTCACATCAGTGCATGGGCAGTAACTACACACGTAAGTTCTAGAGGATTGGGTCGGGGTGCTGGGCCAAGTGATGTGGCACTAAGCAGCCATTTCTACTAAACTTTTGGATTACCTGCTGGCTTCCATGCAGACACAGCCCTTTTATTGGCCATATCTTGTAGCCCTGGGATGGGAGCTGTGAGCTGCCCACGAGCCATGGCCTGCCCACAGCTGTTCTACAAGAAGCTGCTGCCTTCTGTCACTGAGAAGGGGTAGCCCCTCTTTGCTCCAAAAAAAGTGGAGATTTTCTTTCTTTTGTTCTTTGTAAAGGAGAAAATCAGATCAGTAACTATAGAATCAGGCAGGCTGGTCAGGCTAAGAATGAAGAAGGGAGTAGAAGTAAAAAATAGCAATACAAACCAATTAATCAGATACTCTAATTATATAATAGAAACTAGCCTGGAAAGTTTAGTATTCTGAATGTTCAGCTGGTAAATATCCTTTCCATGTGGGGCACTTCATCTCTGTAATCAATAATATGAACAAACAAGTGTTTGACAGCATTTTACCGCTGTAATCATCAACTGTTGGATCGATAAAGAACATTGAACAGTTTCTAAAAAGAGAGCAACACATCTGTTAACGTTAATACCCCTGAATTGGCTTATATACTTGCTTGATTCAATAGTCTGCTAAGAGATAACACAATGAAAATATCGAGGGATGGAAAAATGTTTTCATTACAACTTATTTTAAACCAAGTAGATATGCTTCATAACAAGATCAGTAAGTATGGCACTGAATGCAGATAGTCACACCTGAACTGTGAAAGTATTTATTTCAGTTTTTCTGTTTGCGCAGATGCAGTTGCAGCAGGTTCAGAGGAGATTTTTCTGGCATTAGCATGAAGTTTCTTCAAGAGAAAAGTGCCTTTTCTCAACATTGTGATGCTTTGGGAGGACTCTCTTCCTCTGATCTCTACATAGCAGAGAAATCTCTAAGTAGAATTTTTTAAATTAAATTTGGCCTGAGTCCAACTGTTGAGTGCAGAGCCTAGCAGTGGCATTTAAGAAGGCCCCATTTCACCATTTCAGAGCTTTTTTTCTGCCTCCCCCAAATTCAGAATCTGACATGGGAAGAGAGGCTTCAGAAGATAAGAACATTCAACAAGATGCTCATTGTGACATATGGTTTTTGTTATTGTTTCCTTTATATAAGTTTAGAACAGGAGAGATGTGTGATGGTAATGGTATAAGTTGGTGTGTTTTCCTGGATGGGAATGGTTCTTTGCTCTTCAAAACCAAACGCGGTGCCATTTTATTCCCACAAAGAAGCTGGTGTAGAATATACCTGAAAACTGATTTTTTTTTTTTTTTGCTTTTCATGTAATGTAAAATTTATATTCTTATATGAAACACAAGGTTCAGTGCCCGAGGTCCAGCGAATGAAGTATTTAACACTGATATCTGACTATTTTTTTACGGTATGGAACACATTTATTTTATGCTTTTATGAATGATTTCCTACTAATTATCTAAACCCTAGAACAACAATCTGAGTCTAAAGAGACAAATGACCATTTAATAGGCTATATTCAAAAGACACCCTGAAGTTGGTTGAGGCAACTATTAACTTATATAACAGTTTAAAATGTGTCATCAGATTAAAGATCAACTATTAATGGGAAAGAGGTTGTACTTCTCTAGAAAGGTCAGGTCTTTTGACCTGATTTAGAGATCCACAGGAAACAATGGTTCCCAGATTCAGATCCTCTTTTTTAAGTGCAGTGTGAGGGCAGAGTTGCAGAACTGCCAGCAGTTTATAAGGGCCTTGTGGTTAGGTATGGGAAGAAAAAGAGGTCTAACTGATTCAATTTTGGGAGAAGTTATGCATGGTTTTGTTTTAGTCACCTTTCTCATGTCTGGTTTGCACATTTGTAAATAAACACACTTATTTTAGTCTGGCTTGAGTTAAAGTTGATTTCAAGGTAACTGGCTGAAAAGAGAACTCCATCCTTGCTATTGCAGTGGTCCTTATATTTGGCATCAGGGACTGTCAGTAGCTGCCTTCGCTGAGCTGTACTGACTGCTCTGGGAACTGCTGTTGCAGGTATATGGGTGGAGATAATATTTTCCAGTGGTCAGTGTTGAGAAAGCTGCCAAGTACTGTGGCTGCTAGGAGCTAGGCAGGATGCCTTGCCATGATGATCAAGAGGGGAGTTATGAAATCTTCGGGATTAAGTTAATTAAAAAGACGTAAAGGTCTGGTAAGAAGTGCAGATATTGAGATTATCTGTATATACCTAAAAACAAACAAGCCCTCTCATTTTCTTCCTGAAATAGTGATTTAAGCTAAAGTAAGCTCATTCTGTGCTGAGAATAAAGGCAGAGTAATAGGTGTGCATGTGTTTAGATTTATGCTAAATTTACACATGCACAACTGAGTTTTTTGCTTTGACTTTTAGAATATTATTTCAAGATGCTTTTGGTAGCCTGGGATGTTTTGCAGCTGTGATTTGATGTTAGTTTCTTGGCGTACACCCATCCCTTTGAAAACAGTTAAAAGACAACATAAATGGTGGGATAGTCCTGAAACCATATTGTACTGATAAAACATCCCATAAAGCTGTATGACATTTTACCTTGGAAAGCAGAAAATTCAAGTAGAAGTGAAACAGGCTTACTTTGGATTCAGGGTAACATCATTGTAGGCTGCTCTTACCCTTTCCAGCATGTGAAGCCAGGAGATTCCAGAATGCTGGATTAAAAGTTGACCATGAGGCCAAAAATTTGTAAGTGGAAAATGGGACTAATATCAGACCTGGCAGCTAAACTAAGTCGTTTAGGTTCTAGGTTATCAGCTCCAGTGCTTTTATAAAGATTTAGAATGTGGGGGCGCTTCACAACTCTGTTCAGTGGAGAATGGAAAAAGGCTAAAATCATTAGAGTTCCCATAAATAATAGAACAGGACTCTCTGTGGTCAATTTTTTGTACAGATAGCTTAAATAGCTCTTTGAATCCAGCATTGAGATTGCTGAAGTGACTATCGGGTTCATTAGCAGCATGTGGCCATTTAGTACCATAGCAGGAGCTTGGATGGAAGTAATAGTGAACACAAACCAATCTTTAGTCCCAGGTCAGAGATCCTCTGGGCAGTGCCTTTTCAGTATTTCCAGTTCTTTTTAAAAACCAAACAGAGAGGCTGGTGGAGGTTGCTGCTCCTTCACGACGCAGGAGGCAGCATTGCTTCATGCTCCTCTCAGAAGCGAGATCGTGTGACTGAGACTTCTGTGTGGCGCGGATTGTGTTCCACACCTCTCTGCGGACGCTAAGCAGCAGTGCCTTTGTCCCAGAAATGAGCTTCTAGTGGACCTTGAAGGTCTGTCAGCTTGGGAAGGATCCTATTCAACTGCATTAACACAGACATCTTTCAGCAGCTGTAATGAAACTGAGGAACTATCAACTTTATGGTCTGCAATGGATGCAGTTACTGTTACTTAGTTGCTTGGGTTGCAAAAGTCCTTTCTGGTTGCTATAACTCAAAGATAAATGTCTGTTTGGGTGTTTTTTCCCCTGATATGTGGAGGGGGAAACAAAAGGGGAGGTGGAGGGGAGAAATATTTAAAAACTGGCAGAACACTTCAGGTGAATGTTTTCCAAATGCAACTTCTTTTTCATTCAAGGTGGCAAGGTTTGTTGTAGGTAGGGAGAAGGATTAGAAAAATCCTGTATTCATTGGACCAGAATTGATTCCCTCTCCCCCCTCTCAATATTTTGCACTTTGATCCTTTAACTAGCAAGACTTTTGTGTAAAATGAAATGGGGCCTGACTACTGTCTCAGAATTTAATTCTAACATATACAAGCAAATTTGATAGATGTGGCCAGATTCATGTGGTTATTGAGGCAAGCTTGACTGTAAATTCCTAGTGGCTAAAGAATAAAAGCATCTGACAGAGCAAACATCTGACATCTGGTACATTGTTAAAGCTACAAAATTGTTTCTATGGATCCAGCTTAGTAATGAATATAGTTTAATGAGCCATAGAATACTGCATTGTATAATATTAAAATGCATCTGTTTACATTTTATTTTACTATGTTACATAATATTTCAATTTTTCCTGTTGAAGTACATAACAATTTGCAGGTTTTCAGGAAAGTAAACAAATAATTTCAGAAGAAAAGGCAAGAAATTGTTTAAAGTAGTAAAACTCGTATGCAGTGTAAACAATGGAAAAATTGCCCTCAGCCAGAATTCTTCCTTGACTTCTACCGAAACAGTAACCATACAATTTTTTTTTTGTGCACGTGAAATGTAAGAGAATGCAAGTCCAAGGCACAAGTTTTTCTAAGCCTTCTGTATTATGTGGATAAAGTGATTTTAAACATACAGTATGGAAATCACTGCAGTCTTTTTTATTTAAAAGAATTGGATCTTACCACACACTATTTCATTGATGTAGTACTATTGCATAGCTTGTTCCTATGGAAGCAAGAAAATGCTAAATTTTTTGAAATGTGCTAGATACCCACCAGTGTCTCATCAATGTAACCACCAAGAAGCCTGTGATGAAAAACTCTAGAAATATTCATCACAAAAGATGGTGTAAGTTTGCTACTTTGACACATATTTTTTTGTATTTCTTGATAAAGCATTACCATCAGAGCTCTAAGTTTTGATGTCTCAGCTTGATCTCATTGAATAGCAACAAACAAATAGAAACCCTAAAGAATGCAATTTGACTTGTTACATGCCTGTACGTGGAAATGTTCTTTCACTGTTGTGAATATACGTACTTGACATACAGTTATGTCCCCAAATAATGCCTAGAACACACCACGATTCAATCAGATATTGGCAGTTGCAGTCAAATGTACAAACGTTATTCAACAGAATTTCTAACTTTTTCAGTACCTTGAATTATTTCGTGTTTCTACGGGGCAATCGACATATAGTATAGGTGCATTTTTCATGAGTACTATGACTCTACTGATCCCAAGCTGATATGCAAATAATCTGAGACAGCTTTTATGATTTCAATTGCGACATCAATTTTAGAGACTTTCTGCTTCTGTTGTCACATGTCCCCTTGGAATACTCTTGCTTCTAGAATATATTTTAAGTTAGAATTTAGTGTTTGCTGGCTGAAATTTTTCACCTATAAGATCTATAATGTGATTGTATTATTTTTCATGAGAACATAAAATCTTTACAGGCTGAGATCAAAGTACTGTGTGGCTTGAAGTGTATATCTAGAGGAAGGTGCAGGAACAGAACATATCTTTAGTGATACTTTACTGTAATAGTCTTTCAGTAAACAATTTACTGCTGAGAGATTTCCTGAGCCAGAGGTGATCTCCTTAAGTTTAGTAATGCTTTGCAATTTTTTTAACCCATGAACGTGTCAGTCTCCTCTTTTACCATGTCTAGTACTCCAGAGCCAGAGTTCCACAGCTTATCTATGGGCTCTGTGAAGAGCCTTTTTCTGCAGTTTATTCTGAAACTTCACCTTGCCAGTGTACGGTGATGCTTCCAGCCCAGCTCCCTGTGATCTGTAATTCAGGCACCACATGACATTTTTGCATCGAAGTACCCTTGACTTATTTCTTTTAAGTGAATTTGCGTAACTACTTTTCTTAATCAAAGTTTAGAAATTCTACTTTACTGCACTCTCAATTCAATATTTACAAGCAAGATTTGTGATCCTGAAATTAATAGTCTCGTCTAAACTGTTTTAGCTTTTTACTGCCTTGGTGTTCAATTACACTGCGATCTGATCCATTTGCTCTGAAACTGCCAGCTGCTGGGGAACTCTGGTGCTTCTGGGATTCCCTGCTGAGTGACAGTGAGGTCTTATTCCTATCCACTCACAGCTGAAGCATCTGGAGTGTTAAGCAGTAAGTACAGCATCCGATTCCTCCCGTTCCTTGTTGTAAAACAAACAGAGAATACTCCCCATAGAATGGTTCTTTTTCATTCTACCAAATCAAAGCAATACCAAGAACACGCTCCTTGGTGAAAATCACGAATAGAGTCAGTAAACATGAAATATTAACCTAAGCAATAATGTACCCCGGGCACACGTGGCCATTATGGCCATGTTGTTTTTTAAGGCAATGGTGTCAAAGTCGTGGTGCAGCTTTCTGTGTTTTCATGAAGCTGGCTGTAAAGGGAAACCAGCCAAATCTGGCGATTTGTAATGGTGAGACTCACAAAGTATATTAGAGCACTGTAAGAAGGATTGCTCCCTGCACATATTGGTAGCTCTGCTTTGGGAATTCCACTGCATGAAATCGTTGCATAAATTATCTGAACTCATGAGAGTTGAGAGAGTATGAGTTTCTTTCAAGAGAAACTGTGGTAAGGCGTGACTTGTATGGACGTATGTTTGTATTTATATGCATGTATTTATGTATATATTTTAACTCTGAGTCATATGGTTGTAAAAGATTCATTTCTGTAGTATGATTAGAAGTACATGAGGTTCCCCCAAATTAGAAAAATCACTTCTCTCATCCTGTTGTCACTGTAGTATTTATAATCAAATTTTTGCCTGTATATCTTTGATACTCTGCCTATACACTCTATAACTTTAATCCATTTTTGCCATTTAGTACAGTAGTACAATTGCATCCCTGAATGCTGACTTCAGGCAATGTGTGCTTTTATCAGCTTCTCATACTTTCTTCTTCCCAATCATCTGTGTCCGTCTCTGAGGTCAGAATCTTGACAGTATGGCACAAAACCATGAAATCTGCATTAGTTCCTGGTCGTGTTACTGCATCCAATATAGGCTCAGTCATTCTGAAATTGCCTGATTCTTGCATGTGAATTATGGCTTTTAGTGTCCGCTGGGTTGTTTAGGGAATGGGTGTACCTGTGCTGCCTTGAGCCCTATGATGCAGAATTTTCAAAACTCACCTATGCTTTGACCAATCACTGTTGCTTTTAAATTGAAACAAAGTTTGAGGACGCAGTTTCTTCTCTCCTTTGCCTCCATTTCCTGTATTATTTTGGTATGAGGTTTGGGACAGATGATCTTCAGTCAAGCACTAATGACAGCGTCAGAATGAGCTGAGTTTTTAGGAGGAGGCCAGGTGCCAACTTCCATTCATAACTTACTTCCATCCCAAACAACTGTAGATATGGCAGGGAAGGGGATAAAATTAAGGTTTTTTTCTTCAATAAGTACTGAGTGAAGGAAGAACAAACCCCTTTTGTTTTATGCTAGTGGTGAAGAAGTGGCCAATATTGTGACTAGTGTTTGTAGGAAATAGCTCACAAAATCCTGCTTATTTCTACCCCAGGGTGGTTACACGAGAGTAGATGTTAAAACTGCAATAACATTGTTATGGAAAGTATAACTACATCAGGTAACTCTTAAAAGGTTCTAAAGTTTTATTACCTATAAATTATTGTTTTTCTTCTGCAAAATGTATACCACAAGAATCATAGTGTTGCAGGAACCAATTTTGCAGGCAGAAGTATATGAAAAATAGGACTAAAAAATTTCAAAATTACATAGTTAAAAACCCAAACTTCTGAAAAATAATTTTTCTATAGAATATGTAATATTTGTAGAAGTCTTGGTGCTGTGGTTATATAAATGTTATTCAGGCACTTAGGAATAATGCTGTCATTCTAACCCATACCTATGAGCTTTATATTGTGTGTCACCATCGTGTATTTTACACATGCTCTGTGCACATATGTATTTTTATTAATAGTTCTGATCAGTTACAGGTTATGTGAACCTCTCTTTCACATTATGTGGTAAAATCACTGTTTCTCTTGAGATGTTCTCTTCTTGCCTTGCTCATAGACAATCCTTGCAAGCCACCCCTTTGGCCAGGTTAGATGTAAAGAAATGAGGCAGAGATTTTTGGTTTACAAATGTAAAAATGTGACTGGACAATGATTGCCTCTGTGGATTGATAGGTATATGCTTTTCTGCAGTTTAGTTTTTTCTCTGAAACACTATTGCATTTCAAGGGATTTTGGGGAGGCTGAATTTTTTTCATTTGTTTGGGAATTCTGTGCTCTAAAGGGTAAAGAAAAGAAGCAAAATTTGGTCAATATATTAGGAAAGTGATAAGTATATTACATACCAAAAGTAAAAACAAAACAATTTCTGCACTCTTGTAAATGATGTTACATATTTAGGGCAGCAGAAACGTACACTGGCTTTCCAATGTGTGCCATGCACTGTGAAAGGGTCTAAAGTTTAGAACAGGACTGTTCCCTGTTGATATCAGTAAATGATACTGGGAAACATGGACAGTGAGAGGAGAAAAAGATGCTAGGAGAGACGGGGGAAAAAAACAACAAAATAATCAGTTTCTGTTCTTTTTTTTTTTTTTTTTAACATAGTTTGGACTAACTGCATTTACTAAGTTTTCTCCCAAAGGACTTTCTTCTGTAAACTTCAGAACTGGCTGTGTTCAGAGCCATCCATGCTCAGACACCGTCAAAGTATTTCTGTAGTATTCTGTTGTATTAGAGGAAAAGTAGGGTGTTATTTTCTTGCTTTTTATTGTTCCTCTACAGTACTGTGCCTCATCTTCTCTGATGGGAATTCTCCCAATACACATGAAATCATACCAGAGTAAAGACTACTAGAAAACCATGTGCATTTACCACCGGCTTCACAATGTGATCATGTCACGTGAGGGGAAAAAACAAGTGTGGCGGTGCAGTGCTGACTTGTTTGCTGGCATATGTTTGGGAATTACTACAATGGGAATAATTGCAGACTGCCTCATTTCTTAAGCCGTGCTATGTGTTTGGTTTTGTTTTGTTTGTTTGTTTGTTTGTTTTTTTTTTTGTTCTTGGCCCCCCAACTTGCCTGCTGATGAAAGTGAGCAAAGAAATAGAAGGGCTGAAAAATGGTCATTGAGACATAGCGATGCAGCAAGAGAAAGGAAAGGGAGTAGTTGCATGTATAAACTCCAAATGCCTGGCAGAACCCAGAAAAGTCAATGGCAACAGGCTTCAAGTAGATACAGCGGTAAAGGAAAATGCAGTGAATTGCCCTTCAGAAAGTGTGTGAGGGAAGAATAATCCAATCTCAACCCCTTTACAACAAATTTCAAATCCCAGCTGTGTTGTAATGGCCACTCACCCATCCTAGCTTGGTCTTTACCTTGCAGTAGTTCTTAAACAGTTTTAATTGACTCCTCTCTGCGTTAGTCACTGTGTCACTGCAGAGAAAGCACAACCCTACAGAAATGAGCCGTGCAGATCAAAACTACCGTGTCATTTCATAACAATCATGCCACTTTTTAAAAGTTAAACCTGAGAATGTGCACAGTATCAGTTTCTGATTCATATTAAAGCCACTGGGCTAATTAGAGCAATGCATATGCAAATGCAATTAGAGAGGACATGCATGCAAATAATTTAAATTTCATCTTGATAAATATTTCACTAATTCCATAACAAGGATGACATTTGATCAGGAAGCAATTGCTTAGAGCTGCTTTTAATCGAAATGTCACAAGCATTTGAAGAAGAATGTCTTGGTTGTGTGTAAGTTCTGCTCTGAAGGAAAAGAGGATGAGTGTTAAGTTTAGTCTTCTTTTAAAATAAGACTGCGTAGAAATTAGTTTTAAATGTGCACAGTTTGGTTTTGAAGACTTCCACTGCTACCCAGTTGTCAGGAGTTTTAGAAGACAGAATGTGTGCAGCCTCTGCGTGACCGGACAGTGAGCAGAGACCTGTGTGTGATACAATGATAGTAAAATCAACAGGAGTCTAATTATGACAGCCCGAAGCTGTTTATAATTATAATGCTTAATTAGGTGAGACACAAACAAGGAGAGAGTTCATTTGGTCAACATCCTCTACCATACCGTGTTCTGATGGGAATTAAAATCTCTATACCGACCAAGTAATCAAAACAAAGTTTCAAATTCTTCATATCCTTTGGCAAAATTAACCTTTGTAATTGTGAAATTTCATTAAAAGTTTTCACAGAATTTTGCCCTTTTTAAAATGAAAATCTACCCATAAAGAGCAACTCTTCTTGAGAATAGTCAGATGCACTCCTTCCCAAGACACATTTTTTTCTGTTTGAAAACTGAAACGTTGCTATGGAAAAGCTGCCTGGTTATCTACTTAGTTGTATACGATACCTTGTAGTTGTAATCTTGGTTAGGCGAGGTATTTCATAGCACTGCGGTCTTCGCTAATGGTGAAAGCAGGCAGTTGCGATGCAGGTATCCATCCCCACCAAAATCATCCAGGGACACTCTGGACTGGTCTTAACCTGGGGGTATCCACAGAGCTGGGAGCACTCTGCAGGGAGCTCTGCCATCGCTGTACAGTAGAACCACAGAGAACTCGGTGATGAGAAGCCACAAGATGACGATACATATGCCAAAGCTGAAGCTTTGCTCTCTAAATCTTTGTTTACTGAGCTGTTGTTTGGAGACTTCTGACCATAAAAATGTATGTTGCACATCAAACTGGCGTCCTCTCTTGGCATCTCATTCCCCAGAGCAGCAAATATGAAAGAAGGAGAATAGGAAAGGGAAAAATTCTAGTAATAATTCCCCCAGAAGATACCTGCAGCCTCCAGCAATTTTGGTCCTTGAAGGGCATTTTTAGCTGGTTGTATCTTCTGTGTAATTGCTCTTGAGGTGTTTTTCCATCTTTTACCTATTTTCCTCTCTGAACTGCATCCTTTGTCCTGTCCCAGTGGCACCCCAACAACAGGATTCTTTATATTCTCTATAGTGAAAGCAACTCTTTTACCTTGAGATGCTTTCAGTACAGTACAGTTCTGGTGCGAGGCTTTCATGTAGTCCTACCAGAGGATCAGACTCCCAAACATAATGCGATTCCATTGACATGACACGAGCTCTGTACACTTTATACACACTGCATATTGTGCGCACAATACATCTTTCACTGTGGTGACAAAAATCAAGAGTTAAAATAAGAATTGGGCACAGAGGAAGATAAGACTTCTATTGCAAGATGGCTCTACTGCAAGATGGCAGTTGCTGGTTTTGGTTTTTTGTTTGTTTTTGTTTGTTTTTTTTAAAAAATGGGACATCACTTTTTGCTACTAAGACTCAAAGATGCCATTTTTCGATTGTAATGCTTTGCCAGAAATGCAGTGTCTTTCATAATTTTTCTGCGAACTTTTGTCAAGTCACTTTATTTAAAAAAGGGGAACATAAAATTCCACAAAACTTGTAAAGGAAATTGTCACTTAAATGTATCTGAGTTTAAAAAATGAATGCCAGTGCACTCAAAACCAAGGAAATATTCTGCTGGAGCTGACATTTCTTCAGTTGTAGAGGAAAAAACCCCACAATTTGGTTGGGTTTGTGCCGTAACAGTCACTGCTTGCTGGTATCTGTACTGAAAGCACAACAGTGGGTGGTATGCAAAGCTGCAGTTGTAAAAGTGCTGCAAAAAATACTGGAAAATTGTGGTATTTTCTCATTCTGGGCTTCAGTCTCTTGTTTGTCAGTCACACTAAAGTAAAAAAATATTTTCCTACACTAAGAATTAATTTGATCATTTATCTTAAGTCTCAAAGAATAGTTCATTATTATTTGTAACTGTGCAGCCATTGCAACTGTAGAGTAAGTTAATAAAAATGACTTACTGTGCTGAGTATTAATTTTTGCCTAACAAGTTGTAATGCTCGCTTCTGTGCTTCAGGGATTGTTTCTTCTTTAATGCAATTAGCAATTTTATGCTGAAAGAGGCATGTTCTTACTCAAGCCATAAATTATTAAGCAACACTAAATAAAAAATCTGAAGTACGCATGTATGCATTTCTGTATGTTTCTTCAGGCAATTAATTTTTAATTTAACAATGTCATATATTGGCAGTAACTTTTAGCACAGTAAGGCCGTTTTATCCATTTTATTGTCATTTAGTAAATCAACTGTAGGCTACACACACAAGCAAGTGCTTTTCGAGCCAGGGTGTTGAATTGAATTATTTTATATTTCTGTACGCTTTCCAGAAAATAAGCATAAAATGGAGTGATAAACCTGACTCAGAATAAATCATGTCGAAACGAGGAAGCAGAATGTATTGAAAGACTATTTAATAGAGTTCCTGAGCATCGGTCTTGGAACCAATGTTGTTTAATGTTTTCAGTAATAGCTTTGGCACAAAGTGTGGTATTCTGTTGAAACTTACTAAAGATTCAAAGCTAGGTGACGTTATCAACAGAGGAGATGGACTGAATTGCTGGGCAGGAAGTGTGGAATGACATTGGAGGTGCATTTTTTTTTTAATTTTTTTTTTTCCCAAGAGTCCTCCACCAAAAAAAAAAGGTTAGATTCCATAGTACAGAACATAAAATAACGCACTTGGGGATCAAACCAAAGATATTCCACGTTAGTCTAACTGTCCATCCCTTCAGGGAAGAAATAGTTTCAAGTGTAAATTGATCCAGGTATGACTGTGAGTTGCCAGTGTGATGCAACTGGGAGTGGGGGGACAAAGGGAAATTCAGTTGCAGATTATGTCATTCAAGTTAGAAACCCATGCAAAACACGGTTAGTCTATAGGGGTGGTATATACTCTTTAGGGGGTTATATACTCTTGATTAAGAAGCATGACTTATTACAGATGAGGACTGAATTCAACACTGATTTGAACATTTTATATGACAACGTTTGCAATTATTTTTGTGTATCAAGTACCATGTTAGATGCTAGTGGAGCAGTATAATTGAACAGTTAAATCCTTAGAATTCATATTTATATGTGAGAAATAAAAGTGACTTGGAGTGCATTGACTTTGGGTTGAATAGTTTTTGATGCTTTCTTTGATCATTTTCCTTTCTGAAAATTGCATGATTTCAGAATACATAAACCCAAGAAGTATGAAGTCATAAATCATGTCACTTCTGAAAATTTGTACTTAACAATTAGTCTATTCTTCGTCTATTGGATGATAAATATACTTCATTCCTTTGCCTTTGAGAATGATGTCTTACTAACATTAGTTTTAATGTTATAGATAATTTTCATTACACACAGTTCTATGACATTACATAGTAGCTTTCCTTTTATTTAAAAAGGACTAAAAGTACTCATTGTAAATGCACACAACATATCTTAATATTTTGGTTATCTCAGAAAGGAATAAAGCTATTAACTGTAAATATAAACATAATTTTCAATATATAGTATTTTTAGATATAGAAAGCTGGAGCATTAAGCAGTAGAATAGTCACAAGTGGGGATTTATAGACGTTAACATCTGCTGTGTTATTTGAACGCTATGGAAATATACCACAGAGTGCAAATAGAAATAATTGCACATTAACGGAAGAGATCCAGATTGAGTCTGTTTATTAATATATACCAATGCCATGTTTTGTATAAAAGTCGTGTGCCGTGAAAAGTCCTTATACATCATCATTTCCATACCGGCGAAAGTAGCTGCAGTCCACGTTGACCTTATTCACTGTTCCTCAAGCCCTGCATATATAGCTTTCAGGAATGACTGAATTTTTGTAGCTTGACTTGCCAGTCATGAAACGTAAGAGGTAGTGAAGATGATGCATGTCCAGAGGAAGTGCCATGACAAGGAGAAAGGCGAAAGTCTTCTAGAGACCAAACATGTGTCCAAGCATGGTCTACTTCAGTAAAGGAAGAGGAGACTTGCTATGCCTTAGGATAGAGTTAGATAACGGTTGGACTTGATGATCTTAAAGGTTTTTCTAGCCATAACGATTCTATGATCTGTCCCACAACTAAGCTCCTTTCATGTCACTTAAGGCAGAAGTCGCACTGTGCAAGTCTTTCCTGAGCGTTTCTTGTTCAGTGCCACAATATTTCCCTCTCTGTATAAGGCTTAAACAAAGATTTTGTTTGTTTGTTTCTTTTTAATGCTCTTGTATTCATGATAGGCCCACCACGGGTAGACAAGTGACTTAGTTTCATAAGTAGCAAATTGGAGCGCTACTGTCGTATCATCTTTTTTATTTCTAACTATTGACCTATCTGACAAATATTTACATGTTTATAAATGTACCACTTTAATATATAGGATTTTTCAAGGATTTTTACTCTCCAAGACCCTTGGGCATGTGTTTCTACTTTTGCATTTCCAGCTTGCTAAAATGGAAATGTTTTAGTTTAAATCACACGATTTTGTAAATAAATAAGATGTGATCAGTGGATGAGTTGATGAGTTACTCATGTTATGTTCCCTTTGGACTTGCTGGAGATCTAGTCTAAAAACTCAGTGAAAATTAGGATTTAATTAGCATCACCCTAGAGGAGATGTCTCCATGTGATCAGCTACATAATGTTCTAAAAATGCCTGCTTTTCTTCATCGACTACAAACAGAACTAGGGACACCCACATTGGTTCAGTAAACTAATTAATTAATCTTCCTAGTTTGCAACAAAACGGGTAAAATCATAGGGAATGGTTTAAATGTAACTTGTCATACTTATATCTTTCATAACAAAAACTTCTGTTGGGGGGAATGGGATCAGAAATTCACTCAAAATGTGTTTATATTATGGCTACTGTTTTGTTAAAGGAACTCTGGGTAAGCCATTATGCAGTAATGTTTGTCATGGTCTACAAGAAATTATTTAATGAGATCACAGGGGATAAATACTGCCAATCCAAGGAACATGGCTTTATCATTTGTCATACAGGGAAAACTAAAGGATGTTAATTTTTTCTTAACTACCTCGGTGGGCCTAGGAGTCTACTTTCCTTGCAAACCTTGGCCTCCTGAATACCAGCACCTCAGGTTTCACCTATTACCAGTCTTGTGATCTCTGAGTCCAGGAAAGCTTATTTGAAACAAAAATACAAGCGGTTTTAAAACTTTTGTTAAGATGAACTTTTGATTCTATGAAATATATAAAATCTTTTTAGTTACTCTTACTGCAATTATTACATTCTTGACAACTCTGTGTAACGTTCAGTGCTCAATAAAATATGCTATTTTTCTGCAGCTCAAAAGTTTTTAATGATTTGTAGAAAGTCGAAAGCCTCAATTGTAGTTTGAAATAATTTTTTTCAATACAGTTGACTTTTTAGTCTAGAGATAAATGGATTAGCAAAGCTGATAGGCCTTTATCTTATTAGTATTTTTCAATATTATTAATTCTGTGTCCAGTATTGTCAACCAGAAGAATCCAATCGTAAGAATACTGTTTTAACTCAGTCTTTTTCCGCCAATAAAAGTTCAAAAAAAAAAATGTAGTAGTATCAGTAGGACATCAGAGAGAATTAAAAATTTTTGGTACCTCAGAGATATGCAGCAAATCAGCTTAATTCCTTAATACGTGTGCTTAGGGAGATCCTTCTATCGTGAAAGGTTTTTTTCCAACATCTGTAAAGCTTCTTCGTGCCAACTAGGATCTCTGTAACTCTAAGCCACAACTCTTTAGCAGCAATCTGAAAACACACTTGAAGCATATGGATGTTGCGGTATGAGCGTATGGGCCATCTGGTCATCATATGTTTGCTTTGCATGCTTAGATTGGTTTGTCAAGGGTCTCAGAACTGTTTCTGAAGGATTACTAAATAAGACAAAACCAGAAGATTGCTGCAACGCAGTGAAAGGTCTTGGGCCCCTTTTGGCATGTCTGTCTTTAGTCTTAAGCTGTAATGTAAAATGAATATTCTTACCAAATATGTTTACTGTCTCCTGCTGGATGGGCTCAGAACCACGTCCTCCTGTTTTTTTGGCTCTGATGTTCCTCAAATGGGACTAACCTGCAGGTGCATGTTGATGCTCCTGGGTAGTCATGCTTGCACAGCTGTGGTCCTGCTGGCGCGGACATGGGGAGGAAACTACAGCATGGATTCTGAGTGAGACAGTGAGCAGTGCCTCCTGCGTCTCCTCCAGCCCTACTTACAAATTTTGTGGCCTATGTATTTGCTGCACGCAGGCATTTTATGTCTGTTCATTAATTTCTTCCCTGTTTTGTGTACCTAGTGAGAATTTCATTTCTGTGGTAGTGGTACTCAATTTAGTATAGCTTTTTCATGGTCAAAATATGTAAAACGGCAAGAAAATAAAATACCCCTCTCTCTGCCACTAACAATTATTTTTAACTGTGATGAGAGGAAGTTTAGGCTTACAGTCGTCTGTTCTTTCTTTCTTTTTATTCCTTTTTTTCTTGCATGGAAGGAAGTTTAATATTTTAGAGACTGTACAATAAAACTCTTCCAGAAAAAATGTTTTTCTTCCTGTGCTTTACTGAAATTTTTAGTGCTGTAACGAATTGCATGTAATATTGTAGATCACTGAAGTCTTTGTGAAGAAAGCTGTCTTAGCAGAAGACACGTACCTGTCAAGATCCACGTAATCATCCACATTTTCTGGTATTTATTAAACTGGCAAGTTGATCAACAAGCAGAAAATTGCTTGGAACATTGAGAACAGTAGAAGTGTGCTGCGTTCACAGGGTACAGGTTTTAAATATCTTCCAGTCAAAGCTCCATGACCCGTACAGAGGCAGTGATGTATAATTAATCAGGAAAAGATTTTATCTACCCATATTGATATTTATAAGTAGTACAATCGTGCTTTTTTTTAACTGGCTAACGGGAAATATGGTGCTGAAAAATTGTGTAAATTCTCATTGAGTGCTATCATTGAGTATTTTATATAGCTTTTTTTGTGTGTGCCATTTTACTCGCATGAGTGTTTCCCTTTTTACCAAGAATATGTTCTACCAAATTTTGCCGAAGAAAAAAAAATGGCCAAAATTAAACTCTTACTGTTTTCTGGGTTGTTATAATTTTGCGTATACATGTATATGTTTCTGTTTCTTTATGTTTCTGAACAACATACACATTGTGAAGAAAAAAAACCTGAGTGTAGCTGCGGGATGAGTTCTACTTCCTCTCAAGCTGTTTTTGATCACCTATATATAGCTCTTAAAGCAGAGTTCCTATAACTAAAGGGATCAGAGGAATTTTCAGGCCTTTCTTTCTCTGACCCATTTTTAAGAACCAGTTGACACTGTGGTGGCAAGTCCCAGTCCTGTCATGGGTGGCATGCGTGGGGCCATGCTTCATCTGCTCCTCACCCTATGGTCACGTACAGAATATTGCAACGCTCAGAGCTGAAATAATTACTCTTGGTATTTGTTGTGGCCAAGGCAAGGGGTTTGCTGGAGATGTTTTGTGGTTCCAATCCAGGCTGGCATGCTATCACGGAATAATGTGTATTCCATGCAATAATAGAGACACCAAATACGAAGCCCCAAAGTTTACCTTAACTACAGTGAGTGGCACTTGAAAATGAGAAGACTTTGTGGAGATCAATGTCTTATGAGATTATTACTGTTTGTTTGGCCTGCTGAGCCAAACAGTTTTTACCTCATCTTGTATATTGATCTCCTAAGATTTCAGAGGTCTGTCTCAGGACAAATCCTCTGCCATGGACATTGTTGTGTGAGGTCTTGCATTTTTGTGCAATTTCCCAGAGATTCAGGAACACTTCTTTGTGTTTTATGTGTATCTTGCTAAACCAGCCCTTGCCTTTTAACTGCGTGGTTGGGTTCTGATCAAATATTGCACCACCACAATGCCAGCAGGTTTTCTCGTCCCCATTTTCTCTTTGAACTTGACTTCAGCTACAGCATAAGCTGCAAAAGCCATGCTGCTGCGTCCTTCTCTGTCCTTCTCCAGAGCGTGTACCTTTGTGGCTTTTTGGTCCCTGCCCTCTGCCTGTTTGATATTACTTCAGGCTCTTGGTGTTTGCACAGGTATTGGTCTGCTTTCTGCAGTGGTGAAGGTGCTGCTGTTACGGGAAAGGAGGTGGGTGTTGGACATCGGTGTGACCTGGTCTCCTGTGCCACCAAGCTGGCACCAACACGGCTGCTGCTAGGCTTTTACTGAAAAAAGTTCCTTGCTGTTGTCTTCAGGTTTCTTTCAAAGTTTGCCTCATTTTATTTAGAAAAAAAGGTATTTATGCTGCTGAAAGAACATTAAAAGTATTAATGGTATTTGTGCCTGAAATGATGAGACCAAAAAAGAGATAGAATTGCATGCAAATTATTTCCTTTCCTCTTTCATCTCACCTTATTGTCTGTGTCTTTCTCATAAGTGAACACTAGCCCCAACACCAAACATTTCAAGGAATGCAAATTACAGTTGTGATTTATGTGAAGGCTTATCTTCAGTCCCTGTGTTCAGACCTAAATTACTAAAACTTTAGAGGTTTATAGTTAGAGTATTTCCACAAACAACATGAATATCTCAATAATTTCTTGGGTATTTAAGTGCTTTTCAAAGGGGTACATAAGTATGAATGAAATGTGATGATAATAGCAGAAACCTGTACGCTGAAATATTGCTTTCTTGACTGCTTTCAGGTTTTCATTGAATGTAGATTTTTTTTTTCTATAATTTCAGTTCATAACTAAAGTTTATCCACTGGAGTTAAATGTGATGCTGATTGCTAACCTGTTTTAGCCCCGCCAAGCATATTGTCAGTATTAACCTTGCACCTTTTAATAAGTTAAGATAGTCCAGCTTGTAAGTCTGCTTTCTCTCCTGATGCTGTACTGCCCCAGGCTAACAGCTGCACTTAGCTAAGGCACAAAGCTGAAATACTCTTCGCTGAGTCCAGAGGGGCAGCACAAACATTTTCCATGAAGAGATTTAATTTGCCCATCTATTCCCCCCTGATGAAAATTCCTGGTAGCTTGTATTTCTTTCCTTGCTTCGAGGAAGAGAATCCCCATTTGTTCATACAGAAAAATCAGTTCTCTCCTTCCCCTCTGATTTGAGCATTTCTCAAGGCTTTCTCTCCTTTTTTGTCCTGGGCTGCATTAGCTATGGACGAGCAATCTCCTAACCTTTTGTTGTGCTGTTGCCCTTACAGGGTAGCCAGCTGCCTCTTCTCTGCCCTGCTACTTTTGCTATTTTCTGTATACCTAATCAAGAAATTCATGAAAGGATGCTTCTAGAAGCAGTAGAAAAGTAACTACTTTTAGAAGACAATCTGCTGTCTTTTATAGTATTTCTCCCACTCTTGGCAGTAAGCTTTAATATTGACAGTACTGGCCTATTTATGGCTCACGCTTCCGGCTAAAAATGGTTTAAGTTCAAGGCTGATGGGTAGTGATAATGCAATGGGTTTTCCAAGTCCTGCTGCAGTATAAGATGACTTCTTTATGTACCTTGAAGTGTAATGCCACCACCTAATGACAGTGGACTGAGAAGCCAACTATTTTCCTTGAGAAGTTTGGAAGCATCATAGAAATTGGCAGGGTTGCATAGAGACATGAATGTTTTAGTTCCTATTCTTTTATTGTGCTGTTCTACATATTAATTAAAAGTTTGAGGGAGCTGGGAGTTGTGGAGTAATGGGTAGGCAGAGATTATTTGATACTTGTTCTTGCTCAAGGTCTGCTCTCATATTGCAGGTGGTTTCTTGTTTGCAGTTATCAGCCCCACAAAGCATTAGATTAAAAAAAAAAAAAAAAAGAAAGGGAAAACAAAGGAGGAGCTAACTCTAAATTGCAAAAAAGAACCATTTAAGTTCCATTAGTGACATAAGATCAGGCGCACTATGCTGCTTGTGATTACTTTTAAAAATATAAATGCCTTAAAAGCAGGAACATAAAGAGGTACTAAACCACATCAATAACCAGAAAAGACGGAAGATGGGTATTATTTCAAGTGCTTTTAGTGTTTAAAAAAAAATCCAAACCATGGAGTAAATAGATACATTTTTACTGCACATCGGCCGCCTCCCTCACTGGAAAAAGTCTTCCCTACTTTAAATGTTAGGCCACAGGAATTTCTTAAAATACATAGCAGAAGAAAAACAAAGGCCAGGGAATATGTACTTTTGCCCTTTATTTTATAATGTAATTGTATCTTGAAAGGAAAAATAATCTTGCCTGTGATACTGGAACTCATCAGTCTTATAGCACAGCAGTTACATTATTAATAGATTGTAGTAAAATCTTTTTTAAAAAAAGTTTCATATGCTTGCAAATCAATAGATTGTTTAGAAAGGTACTATTACTAAGAAATAGAAAATAAGTCAACTCACTTTACAGTAGCTTTTACCTGTATGTGACTGATTGAAGGACACTGTGTTTTTTTTCCCAAGGCCTGTAAGTTGTATACAGCAATAGGAAACTAACTGCACATGTAATAAAAAAAATTTATAAAAATTTTTTAGTTTTTCAGCTTGATAGATGTAAGATAGCAGCAAATTATTTGAATAGGAACAGTCTTGGTACTTTATTTCTGAGATAAGCAGGAAGTACATTTATAAAGCTGTACAGAAGAAAGTAAAAATTTACAATAAACATAATTGTTTATATAATTTTGTTTCCATTGGGCCGTAAAAGGTAGTGTTTTGAGTACTGGAGTTTCATTTTAAATAGATTTGAAAATCTTCCCATTCATTTATTCAATAGCATAAGTTTTATCTGGGAATTTTTGGAATGATGCTTAGTGCTTGTTCCTAATCACATGGCTTGAGTCACTTCTTTTGTTTGAAATGCCTTATAATTTGAAATGTATTAGTATCCACCAGTTTGGTCAGCTACATTTAGAAATGTGAAACTTAAAAACAATTGTTGAGAGAACAATATTTCTCCCAAACATGTCTAATCCATCAACTGCAGAAACTTCATGCAGATGACCAGCTCTGTAAAACCAGTCATCTTCACTTCAGGTTTTCCAACTGACATATGCAACGGGTTTGATGAGGTCTTTACTTTGGTGGGATTTTTTTCTTTTTTTTTTTTCTTTTTTAATCCTTTTTCTCCTATATAGTTCTGTATTAAGTAGGTTTTGTAAGGTTTTAAGTGATGGGAAAAAGGAAGACTGAGGTAAAAAAAAAAAGGGGAAATACTTAGGGAGAGGCAGTGTGCTCGTTTCTGTAGTCTGGTTACTGTAGAAAAATCCTTTTCTGGTAAATCAGGATCCTTAATTCAAGCTTGCAGTCTGGTATCCGAGCATGGGCTGGCTGAGAGAGCGGGGGAGAGGGAGAAGGTATGGCATAGATATTGCCTGGTTATTAGGTTGTAGGCTGTCACTTGTTCAATGACAAAAGAAACATTGTTCCTAACTGTCTGGGTGAATCTAAAGCAATCTATGAGGAACATAAGTGGGTGGTAGTATGTAATTAAATGTCCAAGTAGCTTTGGAACGCCTGATGTGTCCTGAAACCTCAATTTGATTTGCTGTTGCTGCTTCTTGCTTGTCAAGCTTATGAACTGAGAGCCAGAAACCCAATACACATGTCAATTGTTCAGTGAAGTGTGATATTGTAAACACTCTTTTAGCTCTCCAGAGACCTAATAATATTAAAAGGATGACTGATGCTTCTGGCATACAAATATAGAAATTAGAGATGATAAGAGTTGTCTTTACAAAGATTTCATCTGTTGTTGAAAGGTTTCTCTTTTGGTTGTGGTTTTGTTTTTTTTTTTTTTTTTTTTTGTTGTTCTAAATGGACACTTCTCTTCGGAAATTAAAAAGATTACTAAAGTTTCTCAAGAGAGAGGCACTTCTGCATAGCAAGTGCTTTAATTATTACAGCGACCCGCTTCCATTGTAGGAGACGGAAGTTCAAGTCCCTTTTCATGTAACTTAAACCTGGGATTTGCATTTGGGCCCTTGGACTGCCTTTTCTGGCTTCTGTCATTTTTCCACATGTTCCACCCGGGAGTTCCTGAGGTTGAACGAAATCTTCAAAAGCTTTTACAAAAATAATTCTTGTTTTCTGCTCAGCTTAATATTCAGGACTCTTTGGGTTGAGTGATGTGCCTGTAAAATTCACCTATGTACTGAAATGAACTTCCTCTGCAAACAAGCTCCCGTTGAGGAACAATACCCACAAATGGATTTTCTCTCTTGTAGCTAATCTTCTCTGCATGGTTCAATCTGAGATATTTGAATTTTGTTAGACATGATGTAATTAATTTTCATGGTTTGTTGTATTGGTTTTTGTTACAAGTCTTACAACACATTTTATATGACATAACACAGTAAAAGTGTTGTGGAACAATATGGTTATATAGAATACACTCTTTAAATGAGATGCGTTCAGAAAATCGTCACAATTACTTTTCCTGATTATTGCTAAATCTAATAGAAATGCCACATGAGAGAAATTCAACACAATCTGTATCAGTTTACTTCCCTGTTACAAAAGTCAGTTATAAATATGTTGTAACCAAAACCAGTGTTAAAGTAATATATTGGAAAAATTGTATTTATAAACACATTCACTCAAAAACGATTAGAAAATTATTAACAGAAGACTTCTGTTCATCATCAAACAAAAATTACTTTTCTAGCTGTAATGATCTAAACTATTCCGTATTACAACTTTAAATATGGTTTCCATTATGTGCAAAATTCTCTGTGCACTCCTAAGAAAGGGAAAGTGTTGACCTGATGGGTGGATTGGGCACTGCAGTTCCTCACTCGGGTGTGTGCTGAACCTGCAACAGGATTTCCAAACTGAGTAAGAATGAGTCGTGTCTATGATCGGCTGTTTGGGTCTTCGTGGAATGGCAAGTTAATGTTGTGAAGTGATTCTAAGATTGGGTATGTTGTGTACTGCTACATCTTGTGGGAAATTGAAATTTGGTTATCTGAACTCCACAAGGCTTTGGGAATTGGCGGGGTTTTTTATTTGGTTTTGGGCTTTGCCTTGTCATTTATTTTATTTTTGTTGGCATTGGTTCATGTAGGCTTAGTCATGATATTATGACAAACTTATGAGAAAGGGATTTGGTGCATGGTTAAGACATTCCCTTGGGACTCTTTGTGGATCAGCAAATAAAAGGCAGGCTTCCTATAAACAAGATAAGTAGAAAAAATTGAGTCTATGGTTGTTGGATTAATTATACAGTGTGCATTCAAGGTGATAGAGTTTACACAGCTGTGTAAGAAAATAGATGTTAGGATGGAATTATAATACAATGAATGAAAAAATTGGGCCATTACTACCTGTTTGATAGGGCAGCACGTACATGTTCATAATCATTTGGTCTGGAAAAAAAATCCTGAGTTTTGGGTTAATAGACCTCTGTTTCTATTCTGGTTTGTTTTATTCACGGTGATAGCTCAGCTTTTCATGGCTGCAACACTTCCTATACTGTGGTTTTATTGTTTACGTTTGGAAGGTATGTCAGACCCTGGATGGCTCCTTCAAGTTGGCAAATTGCAAGTCAGGATCCACAGCAGGACTGGTCTGTCTGTCCTGGATTTAATTTTAAATACTGTTAGATTTGTGTTAAATCACTGACTTCTAGAGAGAACCTGGGAAAGGATATGCCTAGCTTCGGGGCGGAGGGGGGAACCAAACCAAAATGTGCTCATGAAATATGTGTGTGTGCATAAAGCCTATTCAGTTATTAGCGAGTGCCTCATCTCAGAGAATGAGATACAAAAGACTCTTGATAATATTATCTTGCTGCTTGTGTCAGTTTATGCGTTAATTAAGCCCTATTCGTACCCTGTTGAGTGTGCAGAGTCACGGCCAGTCAGGCCAGGCCAGTACCTACTACTGCTTTGTTGCTAGTGCTTGGGAAAGAAAGGCAGAAGATGGTGGCCCTAACTACTAGGCCATCATCACCTATGCATCTTTTGAGGCACCAGAAACTGGTGTGGGAAATGTTTATTTCCCTGAATTCGGTGGGAGAGCTTCCTTTGCCACATATAACTACACACACTGCATGAAATCAGAATCTGACCCTGAGGAATCTTTTTGGAGACCTGCAGAATAAAGGTGTTTTTCAACTTGCCTTGTTCGTTTCAAAAAAAGCGTTCATCAAATAACAGGTTAGCAAGGATATGCCTGAAACTGGATTTTTGTTTTTCAGTTGCTGAATATTACTCATCTTATACTTCTGCAATTATGCATTCAATTACTTGCATTTTTATTTGTTTCTTATACCATAACTCTGTTTATTGTGCTGCCTGTTATAATTTACTGCTTCTCATAGAACAATTGAAAAATACATTGGGTATCTTATAAATCAAGATTTGGCAAGATGAAGTTTCCTTTTAATTCTCAACTGTGTTTTGGACAAGACTTTATGGATTAAATAGCAAATAGAGTGAACGTGGATGACTTTACCCAGTTAATTTCCTGTTGCCTTAATAAATTACAGGATTATTTGAATGATACTTGAATGCACTCAAGACAAACCAATGAAAGCACACAAAAAGTGAGTGAAACTTTTATGTTGTTAGAATTAAAAGGAAATAAAGACAATCTTCCTTGGGGAAAAAAAAATCATTGTTACTGATGGAGGATATCTACATATATTAGGAGATGGTCTGTTAGCTGATCTCATCTTTCATTTCTTTCACAACCTATGAATGACAGTGTGGAAAAATGCTGTATGTATAAAACTGGAACTTGATCTATAATTCAAGCAAACTCCCGAGTTAAACTACCATATTAATTATACTGCTGTTATTCCACAGCAGTTCCACTGAAGTGGGTTAAAGCCTGCAGATTTACTGAGGGACAGCGGAGAATACATTTTATCTATACGATTATTTTCCTAAAAATAAGCTCTCTCCAGGTCTATAAAATCCACATGTTTTATTAATTTTGAACTACCTGTAAATAAAAGCAAGTGCTATTGTTTCTGGCATTTCTGCCCATAAACATAAACAATGCTATGTAATCTAGCTTTTTTGTTGTTGTTAGGTTTATTGTTATGTTTGCCTCCACAAATAAATATTTGGGTTCATGTAATGGTCCCCACAATTGCAATTTATGACTTTATTAGTCTTGTAGAGTAAAGTTCAGGAATATTAGTGCAAGGGAGTGGAAGGCTCTTGTATCGGGATGTCCAACCTGTAGACGGGAGACAATGACACACACCTCCTGTGACGCTGAGGTGGGTACCTACCCAGTGTCTCAGGCTCTGTAAAATCTTGTTGAAGAGCACTTCTGCCAATAGGGACTGGTCTTGCAACCTGTTATTCTGCCACTAAATATGTATTGCTTCTAGAAGAGTCAGAAACATAGAGTAGTTGTTAAGAGCAAGGTCTCCTTTGCTAAAGTAAAGTGGAATTGATTTACGTGCTCCCAGTTCTACACCCTTTTTATAACCATTCTTTGAAATACTGGCAAATTTGGGTTTGGCAGTACTTTGAGACATGCAGACTTCTCAACAAGAAAACCCAAAATTATTTGGCCCCGCAAAATATAGTTTTTATCTTTCTTCTTTGCGTTTGTTCCTGCAAGGACACCACCTGGAACATAGTACCTAGCATTAAACTGGTGCTTTAGTTTAGTTACCTTAGACAAATGACAAAAGATTAAATCTGTAAAACAGATTTAATAATCATAAAAAGCATTAGTGTTTTGCAGTGGAAGAGGGTAGATAAAGAACTATTACTGAAATAATTCCTTCAGGCAGTATAAATTGTTTTGGTTGAACCAGAATCATTCTTGTCAATCACACCTGACATCTACTTTCACACCTGTCTCACTGTGGAAATAATTCACTAATTAATATAAAGTGAGGTATTTGCAGCTAGGATGTTTCTTCCATTTCAAATCAGTGTAGTTACATTTATATTGTAAATACAAATGAGGTGATAAGATCTGACTTTTTGTTTGCTGTCCTATTTTTTCTTTAATTTACAACAGCTCAATTGAAATTGAGACCATGGGATTTATTTTACTCATGCACTGTTTGCCTAAAAGCACATAAAAATGACTGAAGGGATTACGTAATCTTCCCAGAGAAGTAATTGCTAAATATTTTAGCCCAATTTTTAAATATGTTTTAGTAAATATTGTGAATGTCAAGGGTGATAGTGTCCCACTGATGCTTATGAGCTGTGAAAAGAGCTGTTATGTAGACATGATGGACACAATTCAGTATCCAGGAACAGAAGCATTTTCCAGGCTTTATCTGATCCTCAGTAGTTTTCCCTGGTCCAAGGGCTGTAAAATGTAAATCTCTGTATATTGTGACATACATGCGTGGTTTTTCTGCATAAATGTGCAGCTAAGTGTAAAAAAAAAAAAAACAAAAAAAAAAAAACCCCAAAACAACCCCCCCCAAAAAAAAAAAAAACAAAAAACAAAACAAAACAAAAACCAACCAAAAAACCCTAAATCAAACAAAAAAAAAAACCCACAACAAACCAAAAAGCCCACAGCTTTTGGGGATCCACGCACCCTTATCATGGCTTGACTACATCAGAAGTCCAAAGAGGCATAAGAATAGTTCAAACATGCTGTTAGCATTGCACAAGCTGGTAGTCAGGCATAAAGCCTTAATTTTTTCATCAGTAGGATTTGGAATCACAGGTCTGTAAATCTTGAATTGATGTCTAGGAGCTTGGTAGCCTGAGTGTGATGACTGTCACGTTTGCTTTGTGAGTGGGAAGAATTTATATCCAGGCTAGCTGCTGCCTTTAACGTGTGTTTTCATCTGCGCACCTCTGCAGCACAAAACCTCCTTTCTGTTACCCCGCCCCCTTTTCCCCACTGTTATGGATGACTCTGTGTTCACTACACATGGAAAAATGCAGATCATCGTGAGTAAAGATTCAGAGCCTGCATATGTGTACATAAAGTGGAGCTTTTTTAGCCAAAAGCCAGTGCTATTCCTGGAATTAAAAAGGTAGTGTTCGAAGAGGTTTAACTCTGCCAACTTCAGATGCTATCTAATATGAATTAAATCAATAAAGTGATTATTAAATCACTTTATTAAAGATGATGAGTCTGATTAAAGCTGCAGTCACTTTGGATCACACCAGAACAGATTACATTCAGCTTCCATTAAATAAAAACCGGATTTAAAATTTTTAGCAATTACTGAGGCTTTGGCAGAGAAGCCCTAGTCATGGATGAATAAATAAGGGAAATATGATTTTTTATGTAGTATTCTGGAGGAAAATTCTGAGTGATGCTAAATGACTATTTAATTCAAAGACACACTTTTTATTGAGGGTTTCAGGAGGATTATTTTGGAAAAAAGGAAGGGAGGAAATTTCCTCCTGAGGAAAGTCCTGAATTAGAAGGGAAGAGAAGCACACACATCACAAGCTGAAGATGGAAACCGGGTTCTTGCACACTACACAATTATCTTGACTAAATCCTTGCAACAAATTACCATGGGATTTTACAGTTCTCCTGGGATCTAACCTATAGATAATGCAGCTGTTTGCAGTAGATAAAATTGCAAGTTTAGTAGTAATTTAAACATAAAAATACTAACTAAAACAGTACCCCTGTTGTACCTATTTTCGTTTTACACTTGATTAATTGTTTACACCTTTATTTTTTTAGTTTTAAGACTCAGTGTGCAGTAGAATTTAAAGAGGAAAAATATTGAACGGTCTCTCAAGAAAAACCTGTCATTTTGGACCAAAAGACAGCTAGGGGTTTTGGTCCCACATTAAGTCAGGGAATTAGCTGGGATTTACAACAGATGCAAAGGCTGGTAGTTTGATCACTAGGGAAATAATTAATTGACATTTGTATGATTATATTTCAGCTATATCAAAGCTACTATTTCAGGCTGTCTGCAAACTTGGAATGACGTTGCTGCATTGTGTTGCGTTTGTTTCCCTTTGGAAACATATTTTTAGCAATTAATAACCCTTTGAAATCTCATTTCTCCCAGCCCTAAACACCGTGGCAGAAATTGTGCTGCTTCAGTGAGTATGGAATATAGCCTTTTGGGGAAAATAAATTTAGAACTTGTGTTTCCTAAGTGACATGTAGAATGAGTTTTCAAAAGAAAACTTTGCGACGTTTCCAATGCCTTCTGGATAGCCAAAGATATTCGAATGAGCTACTTGTTAGAACTGATGCTTATTTATACAAAATGCATGTTTATGTGAAGTAATTGCAGAATTCTGATTCTTCAAATGCCTAAACATTATACTGGGTTTGAGCGTAGCTGGTCAGTAACACTACTTGCTCTGTGAAATGGCTGGGGTTTTTTGTCCTGTGTATCACATCTTTCAGTGATTGCAAAAGAGATTGAGATAGCAAAGAAAGGAAAGGGAGTCTTTCTGCACGGCAACAGTTGTGCCATAAGTCTTCTAGAAGGCCCTGCTAAGCATCTGACAGGATTTTTTTTCCACTGCTTAAATGGACGATGACATTCTTCTGAGACTGAAATTAAGACCAGATGGGCATTCCCATCGGTCTTTTTTTCCTAGAGTAAAGGAGTATGTAGTCAATGTAGTCAGTTTCTTCCTTATTTTTAAGCCGTTTCAATAGGGTGAAAGTTCTATTAATATCTGGCTTTCATACTTCTTTCCTCCTTTTCCCACAGATGAAATCTGACAATTAGTATTTGTTTTAAATTTGACCTTCTTAGCTTGTTGGTTTTACTGTTGAAACAACAATGGGTCTGTTAAATCTCCTAGGGGGGCTCCGCAGCTGGGGAGTTTCTGAGCACATGCACAACTCGACTCACAGAAGAAGGCATCCCTATGACATGAAAGTGCTGCTGAAGGCTTCAGAGCAGCTTTGTCTCAATGTGCTGCTTGTGATGACCACATTAGGAATACACGAAGAGTGGTAGAATGGGTGGCTGTATAAAACTTCTAGATTATGGAAAGAGCCCTTGAGTAAGAGAGTTTAATACAACCTCCCATCTTCTGGCCTATTTCTCTCCTCAGTCCTTGAAAAGCCACCCTCCTACACTGGTTTAGTATATTGAGGCAATTATTAACAGTGCATTAGATGGGAATATTTCACAAACTTCTGTTTGACCACAAAATATTTTTTATTAGAAAATAATAACACAGCATTTTTCACAGGCAGCATGGGTCAGGTTTGGGTTTCATTTTCCTTTCTAAGGCTTTTTTTTTTTTTTTTTGTTTGATATGTTTTATTACCAAGAATTGTGGTTTTTCTTGGTGCGTAATTTTCCTGTTCTATCAAAGAGCTGCCTGTCTTTACTGAAGGTGATCTTGCCTTGGAAGAACTTAGACTAATACGAACAGTGAAAGTGGACAAATGCTTCTGCAAACTCAGATGATAATTCTGAGAGAAATAGTGATAGCCTCTGTTTTGACAGCTGAAAATGAACCTAAAGCAGGAGAGAGATCTTTGAGATTCACTCTGCCTGACAGTGACTGAGCTGACTTGGGCTACTGGGATGCAGCTGGTGTGGAATGATGTGCTGTAGTTTGAGTATGAGCTTGGCAGGTTGTAAAAAAACTATATTTTTGGTGTTTGAGACTTGATAGCCATTAAGAATCTTTGGATTCTCTTTAGACACAGGAATATAGGGTTTTTTAAGGTAAATTTTTTATAGAGTGTATTCTGGGCCTATCTGAAGAGAGATGAGTGAGCCCTGTGGCAGTGAAACAGAACTCTGCGGTATCACATGCTTGATATAGAAGCTAGATCCCAGTCTTAAGTTTTATCCCAGGCTCAGTTTGTTTTCTCTGATATGTTCAGACTGCAAAGAAAGTAAGCGCTTGCCAGAGCTCCAGCTGAGCAAAACACTTGCAGTGAGCCAACATCTACTTTCTTCTGGCCTGAGGTTTTGGGACCACAGTTTCTGTGAGCTTCAAACTGTGTTCTCTAAAAGCACATAAATTTCAGCTGAAGTTTTTCAGCAGACTTCCTAAATCACCTCTTTGCCTGCAGAGCCCCATTTATCCTCTGGCATTCTCTGACTGCAGTTCTGTGGCTGGGTGGGCTGCGACTTCTGAGTTTCCAAATAGCACTGGGTAACTATCTGGAGACATTGCTTGATATAGTCTACAAACCTTCTTCTAAAACATCTTGTAGGGAGGTGGAATCAGGAGGTGGACCAATATTTCAGAGAGGCCATCTGGGATATGGAGGCAGCCCACAATAGCAAATCTTGTACATAATGATTCCAACTGGAAAGACTGAAATACAAACAGCCCGACGCCCTGTGCAGCCAGGAACCTTCATAGTGCAAAAGGTTCTGCTTATGAACTCAAATCAGAGCACTGGATAACTGTTTGCTTTTAAATTTTAGTTATTAATGAGGTGAAAAGAAAAAACTTACATTTTTGTAGATTTTCCTTGGGTTTCATTTTCATCGTATTTATGCAATTTGGCTCAGAATAGCCTCCCTATTATACGAAGTGGGTAAATGCTTCTACCGTCCAACATGTCATAACCTCAAAAATCAGGACTATTTTTTTCTACCTCCTTCAGTTTCATAGTAGTTATGTTGCCATGATGCCTGTGGGCTTCATGATAAATATACACATATAGCAAAGCACCTAATCTCCTAGCTGATTTTAACTATTGACTTCACATGTTTAAATGCCTTGTTTCATTTGAGCAATGAGGGGTTTGTCCTGTACATGTAGAAAATGAACAGTGAACGTTCCTCTGTGCACTTTCACTCCAGTTATCTCTGCATAAAAATTGCAAGTCTGAAATTAAACTGACCTCCATCATCAGTGTTGTTGCAGCTTTATGATACTGAAAGAAATTCAGGTAAAGAGGATTGAATACAAACAAAGAAGTGGTAGGTGCAAAAATATTTTTAGTGTATGTGCTGTATTCAGTTATGCCACACACTACCCTGTGATTTCATGGTATTTTGATGTAGACCACGGCCACTAAATGAAAAGTTGATAAAACAAAGGAAAAAACTGAGCTTTCAGTAGTATAATGGAGTGAATAATGACTGACTCAGTACATGAGTTGTACAACCTGAGGGTTGAAATTTGCGTATGACCACCTACCTCACGCAGTTTGTGACAGCTGCTGTTGGAAGAGGAGATGTGCAGAAAGCTGGGACATGGACTTAAAAGCGGTGGTGTATCAAGCGGTGAGTCCGGGGAGCAGAGGAGGCCCTGTGGAATCCCTGATGTTTGGGCTGATACCTCCATGTGTGTATCCTCCTCCTCCGGGAGAGCTCTAGGGTGTGTGTCCCAGGTTGAGCAGTTACACACTATATGCTCTCCATCAGAGCTCTGTGACCAGTGGTGGCTGTACTGCCATCCTCTGCCCTCTGTTTTCCACCTGAGCACCTGCTCATCACACAGAGGGTGGCCAAGTCCATGGGGCCGCCGGTGCTTGGACACTGTGCTGCACTCAGCTGCTGCTGAATTTGCTTTGCTGTTAGGGATGAATGAGATGCATAATGTCTTTCATGTAGTGAAGAAACTAGACCATATTCTAGCAAGATTTGAGGTTTCGTCAGTACAGTGTATTCTCAGCTCTGGTGAGCAAAACTCATTTTTATTCATGGTTTACTGAATCGTGAAGCAAGAAGTATTTTTCTCTGTTTTAGTAGTGGGGCTTTTTTTTTGTCCTTGGAGTCATTTGTAAGAATACTGACATAGAATGAGAGACATGTGAAAGACAGTATGTTCAAAATAATTGTGATCACTTGAAGAACTTAAATTATGATAGTCAGCTGGCAGGTAAAATTTAATTTGGGAGATAACTGTATATAATTAAAATACAGTACTAGTGGGGATTGACCTCTTCATATATTATTACTCGTGTAGGATTTAGTAAATTAGCAGGTAAAAACGTACTCCTACATCTTTCCCTGTGAAATGAAAATCTGACCTACTTTTTTGTTTTTTTTAAAAAAAGTATTTTCATTAAATTCTAAAAAAGGCTAGTTAGGAAAGAAAATGAAAAATAGCTGTGATGATCCAAAGAAGATCTATTTAAGGTTTAGTAATTTCTTATAAATACTGAAATCTATGTTAATCCTGCAAAAGAAAGAAAATGGCCATTTTGAACAGAAATGGCTTTTGCTTGTATTTAAAAAGAGAAAATATTAGAATGTGATGCATGGAAAAAAGGTCTAAAGTAAAGAGGTGGTTAAGTCTTTTTTAACCAATTGTCAGACAAAGAAAAGCCCTACGTTATTCAGTCAGTAGCTTAAATTTTGGATGGAAAAAATAAGCATTGCAACAACATACGAGACTTTCAGCAATATTTCTGGCAAAAGTGATAGGGTCTGTATGTGACGCTGCATTCAAAATGTAAGCGGCATAGTTTATTTGCAGGGGGGGAAGCAAGTTCATTAAGAAGGGCCATCTTGTCACAGATGACATTAATTAGCTCTGACACAGTTTCTAGATGAGCAGTAAGAGAGAGTAGCTCACAAAATCAGAGCATTGCACTGGAGCTAATTATTTCCTTTCTGCTGTTTGGTGCTGTCAGTTCCTCAAATGAGGGCAGACCCCGACCTGTGCTGCGTCCTGCTGCTTTCCTTCCAGCTTCCAGCCGCCAGCACCCGGGCGTCCCCACCTCAGCCACCTGAGATCGCCTCTGGGTAGTAGGCTCTTCCACACGTAGGGATTTGAAGGAAAGAATTTCTTTGATTGTCTTAATGCTTGATCCACGTCAAGGGTGTGGGAAGGTTTGGTTTTTTTCTTTAAGGGGGTAGGGACATAGCTGAGGGGCTGACCACAGCCTCTGTTGGAATGGGCGCTCCGAGGCTGGCTGGGGTGGGCTGAGCAGGGTGAGGACATCTGGTGTGTATGTTGGGTCAGCGTGGCCCGCGCTGATGCTGTGTTTCTCCTGGGAAACTGGTGGTTGAAATAGCACTTCTTTTAAAAAACTACTTAGGTGTGTAGTAATAAAAAATCCCCAAATATATCTGAAAGTACAAATTTCTTAACCTTCTACTGCAATGTCTTTCTGGGCATTACCATAATGAACATTACCATAAGTCTTGATATTCCTTACATCCACTGGCTATTCAACTCCAAACTTGTATCACTGTCAGGGCAACACAGAAGTGGAGAATAATAAACATCGGTGCATTTACTGATTGTCTTCTGATCACTTGAACTGCTGCTGTGATACTGTGAGTCCTCTGCCACATGGCTGCCCCTGAGCCATTGTTTTTTTATAATTAACTCTTTATTTTTTATTTGTTTTATTTTACAATTTGCACTTTCCCTTCTCAGTTCTATCTCTTAAATTCTCACAATTTCTGGAATTTCTTCCTGTTCACTCACTTCCTTCAGTAAATGCACTGGCACAGGCATTGTAGATTTACTCCTAATACCTTCGGCTATAAATGCACTACATTTCTGAATATTAGGTTATTAGGAGTGCGGGCTATAGGTCACAGTAACCTTAATGTTTTGTTAATTAAACTCGAATTTTATAATAATAACTAAGAAAATTTATTTTGAATACATCTGCAGAAATCTTCAGACCTGTCGACATCAGGTTCCTTTAATGTGAGCTCAGTCTTCTGGGAGTAATTTCTGGACAGTGGAATGGGATTCTTAGTATCTGAGCTCTCTTCCAGACTCTGCCACTGGCAAACAAATTACCTTGGATGGACTATTTTAGACATTATATAAATGCAAAATTTTTCAGTAGCATCAAGAAAAAGTAAAAGAAGAGCTTTTAAAAGGCTCAGTTAAGATTAAATGAGGTTGGATTAACCAAGTGAAAAAATAAAGCAGCAAATGTCAAGAAGTCAGCTGAGTTTTTTTTATGAAAGCAACAGGGAGTTTATTTCTTTTTGATACAGTATTTGAACAAGTTATTAGGGGAAGGAGAAATTCACATTAGCTTTACTTTATTGCTGTTTTCTAAAAAAACAAAAAGTGTGAACAGGGCAATAACATCAATTGCATTCGGGATATGCTTCCTGATAATTCTGTAAGTGAAGATGATAATCTATAACAAAGAAAACAAAACCCCCTTGAAATTGGGTATATGAATATAAGGCTTTGCCAGTTATTAAAGAAACAAAAGTCAAACCTTGTGACTCAAGCTGTCATCTAAGCAAAGGACATGAAAGGTCATGAAATAAATCACCCAGATTTTGAAGTTCTAAGCTTTCTGTTTTCCCTCTAAACATCTCGCACATCTTTGGAGAAATGTACTCTGCCTCAGTCTTTAGGAATATAATGCAACCGAATGTTCATATCTTGCAGGGAAAAGGCGTGTCTGAACTCTGTCATTTATAAACAGCCTCATGAAGATGATGAATCTTTGCATCTTAAGCTTCATTTATCTCTGTCCTGCCTGTAAACTCTGATCATGAGGTTGTTCCAGCCTGAACAAGACTATAAGAGTTGATAACAACAAAATATATTAATATTTGGAAAGTTGGAAATGTGAAGTATTTTAGACTTTTTTCTGTATATAGTCAAGTTGTCATGCACTGATTATTCCATTGAAGTATGTTTGCTTTGACTGTTGTTTTCTCTCTATTGTTCCACGTGTGGAAAACTGCTTAAATATCCCTCAGAACTATAGACATGTAAAAACCTGAGTGCAAACAGGTGCAGTTCAGTAAGAACTAGGTGATGTGTGGTAGTTTCACAGAACCACAGAATGGTAGGGGTTGGAAGGGATCTTCCGAGATCATCTAGCCCAACCCCTCTGCCAAAGCAGGTTCACCTAGAGCAGGTTGGACAGGAATGCATCCAGGCAGATTTTGAATATCTCCAGAGAAGGAGACTCCACAGCCTCTCTGAGCAGCCTGTTCCAGTGCTCCAACACCCTCAAAGTAAAGTTTTTCCTTATGTTCACATGGAGTTTCCTGTGTTCCAGTTTGTGCCCATTGCCCCTTGTCCTGTCGCTGGGTGCCACTGAAAACAGTCTGGCCCCATCCTCTTGACACCCACCCTTTAGATATTTATAAGCATTGATGAGATCCCCTCTCAGTCTTCTCTTCTCCAGGCTAAACAGACCTGGGTCTCTCAGCCTTTCCTCATAACAGAGGTGCTCCAGTCCCTTGATCATCTTCGTAGCGCTCCACTGGACTCTCTCCAGCAGTTCCCTGTCTGTGTTGAACTAGGAGGCCCAGAACTGGACACAGTACTCCAGATGTTGCCTCACCAGGGTAGAATAGAGGGAGTGGGTGACCTCCCTCAACCTGCTGGCCACACTTTTTAATGCACCCCAGGAAACCATTGGTCATCTTGGCCACAAGGGCAACTTGCTGGCTCATGGGCAACTTGTAGCAACTTTCCTTGCTGTATGGGGTGCTTTATTTGTTGTTTTCTTCTTGTATAGGCTATGTCTTCCTTGCCTTACAATAACAAGAGCAGCTGATTAATGGTTAATAATTAAATCTCAGGTATAATCACTTGGGAATTAGGTTAAACTTTATTGAAATTTTCCTTGGAAGTTTGTAGTGATTTGGTACATCCCAATGGTCTGGAATAAAATGTTTTTCTGAAATGGCTTCTCTAAGTTACACTAGAAAAAGGAAAAAAAAAAAGCTATTTAGAAGATGTTTGGTTCATACATATATGCTAGTAATTATGTAAGCAATATTTATCACATCCACAGAATAACAATTACTAAGTTATTTAGGTGATGTTTTAAAAAAATGCATCCAAATACAATACAAAGAAATACTTATGTTAGTGTAATGGTGTTTAAAATTAGCTAATACATTAGAGACTGTTTAAGTAGGTAGGTGCAATTTAATGTCAAACTTTTGAATGGAGCATTTAAATTTAAATGTAATCCATGAAGCGATAAATACATCACTAATTAGCATTAATGTAACATGATTATAAAATAAACATTTGATTAGTACATTTAAATTTCAGTGTAATAAACTGCTGAACTAATTAGTAAATAAAGTGCTGTTAATGCCAACCTTTTGATGAGACATTTGTGTTTTATATTGGGAAGGTGTTTATAGTTAAAGCACAAAATAATCCCCTATCCTTACCAGTGGATATGGAAGTTGAATAGCTTAGTAAATAAACAAAACCTTGGAAAATAACTTTCCAGCCCTCGCTAGCATTTTCTTTTGATGCAAGTTTAGTGACAGTTTTAGAAGACATGTGGCTTCATAAATATGGCAGACAAACGTTGAAGCTGAGAGCATGAGCCACTGCCCCAGGTCCCTGCCTGTCACCTGAGTGATCAGAGATAGAGATACACATAAAATTCCTACTCGATTAATTAGCTGATCATCTGAGTCTGCTGTTCAGTGTGGTTTTGGGGAAACATTTTGTTATGAATAAAAAGAAGACAGTGAAAAGTACTAGCTTGATATCGACACTAATGTTGCCGATTCTTCCAGTTGACTGATAAGTCTTTGAGAGGCTTAAAAATATGAAGCCTGGAACAGCAACAGTGAGCTACTGGCTTAGAAAAATGATGTTGAAATCTGGACTTGGAGTCTCAAAAGGCACCGGTTATTCTTGGAAAACCAAGGTGGACGTAACAGTCTTTTAAGTTTTGACTAGATTTGTTGCAGTCGATGAGTTTCATTTTTTTATTTTCCATTTCAGATATGGCCTTTTGTTGTTAGATTTGCAGTTTCACATGGAGCTGTCTGAGGTTACACAGCAGGAAAGTCCCAGCTCTGTAAGGAATATTCAAATACTGATCCAAAGAAAGGAAAATGAAGAATTCGTGCCAGAGAAAGAGTGAGTACTAGAGCAAACATTTAAAAATACTTTCTCTGGATACTGAGTAAAAAATAGAGACAATGTTACTGAACCCAGTGTCTTCCACTTAATTTAAAAGTCACCAAAGGAAGCACGTAAAATGTTTGTAATACGCTTTTAATTTTAACCTAGTTTTTCTCCAGTATTCAGGCTTTAGGTCATAGGTTCAGAGAATGGTGAAGTTTTCTTTGTATTTGAAAGTTCTCTTAAGACAATACAGAGATGTTTTCTCTGAAGACCCTGAGCTAAACTGGCCTTGCAATTGCTGCTATTGCAGATAGGAGTAGTTGCTTTAAAAATAATCACAATTATACTTCTGTACAGAACACGTTATTTTCTAAGCTTTTGAACCCACTTTATTCTAAAGCATAAGCTCCACAGAGCAACCCCAGGACTGAGCAGACAAAGCCATTTTGCACTTCTTCAGCCCTACACTGAGTGCCTGCTCAAAACATTTCAGGAACAGCTCATATATCTTTCAGTACACAAAAAGCTTTCTTGGAAAGATCTTTCACTCTTGTAAAGCTTTCTTTATTTCTTTTGGCATAAGAGACATTCAGAAACTGTAAAAGGAATCCTTGCTGTACTCATTATTTTCTCACTAGCTCCTAGAACAGAATGCATTTCAATTCCTTGTTATAAGGCAAACTTGTTTGAACCTTTTATTTTTGCAATAAGATTTTAATCAGTTAACTATACCAGCTAATTAAATAGAAGGGGAGAGCAATTCTTCCAAACAGCTTATCTGCATTCCCAGTGTCATTTGCAGTATAAAGTGTAGCTATAAATAAATTAAAGCTCTTTTCAATGGAAAGTCAGTCCCAAGGGACATCATCTTTGTTGCTATGAAGTATGATCTGTCCTATAGTGACTAAAAAGCTGTAGCAGGGAATATATAATTAGTTGGTATCAAGCATATTTACAGCAGGATTGTTTTTCAGTCTAGGAACTTCTGAGATAGCTGCACTTATTTACATTGCACAAGAGTATAACTTGTGGATGTAAGGTTTAACGTGTTAGTTATAATAGGCTTTATAATAGCTGCAGATTCCCATGTGTTTTGAAAATGAAGGCTCTCATAAGAAGAAAAACATTAATCTTTGAGTGATGGATAGTAATTTTCACTTTTCATATCTTTGGAACTGACGATACTTCAAACGTACATTAAGTGAAGCTTACAGCCTATGGCTGATGTAATCCACAGTGTCCAAATGCTCACTTCTTCTCTGAAGTATTGTTCTGTAGGTCCAATTTTCCCACTTATTCTTCTGAGCAGTGCTAAGCATCCTGTGAGTCAATTGCACTCTACTACTGCCCTCTTCCTTCTCCAGTCCCATTTTTAGTAAAATCCATTCAAATATTACCCTTCCCTCATCTGAAATCCCCCGTGATTTGGAAACAACTATTAGTTCAGTGGCACTGTTAAGTAAATTGTCTCTGTGGAAGTGATGTACCTGTTCCAGTAAAGTGTTACGGTTACTTATAGCCTATCTACTCCTTGGTTATTGAGTCGGATTTCTTTTGTGACAGTCACATTTTGGATGGGGACATTTGGTTTTGGAGAACGGTTCTCCATGTGTACAGTGGAAGCCTCATTTTTCTGAGATTTCAAGGCCGTAGTGGAGCACAAAGGTATTATCACAGTCCTGGCTGCTGCCAGATCAGAATGGATACGCCTCAGAGACTTGATGTATAAAGGATTTGTGATTTTCACCTGGACTGTCATTAGGGTATTGCTGTCATGTTACAGGTACAGTGGGCATATCAAGGCAGTGCACTTTGTTTATTTCCCCCCCACGGTTTTTATTGGAATTGTACTGATTTTCCTAGACTTTGCTTTTTTCATCAAGAAAGTAAATAAATTGCTGATATAAAATCACTCTCTGCCTTCTGTTGTTCTACAAATAGCAATAATGAAGCACTGATGGGCATGTATTGAGGGGTGGTGGTAAAGAAATAAGCAGAGTTCCTAGTAATACTTGTAAAATATCTCTCCAGGAAAGGTCTTGGGGTTTGCATGTTATTCCCTCTGAAAAGATGAAAAATTTTATTTAACAATTATTCTGATGTGCTCAAGATTCCTTGGCAAGTAAAGATCTATTTCTTATGGATTGCGTAGAAGCAAAATCTAAACGGTGTGCCTTTCCAGAATTTTATTTTCCTTTCCTAACTCATTTTTTATGCTGGAGACAAAAAATCAACACTAAGGATTGCTATTGAATACCACTCTCCTTTACCCTTCTTATGGAGGTAATTTCTGGACTGTTGTTTAACTTTCCAGTATGATAAACTATTTTAAGCTTGTAATTTGTGCTGTAAAAGCAAAGATAGTGTAGAGAGGAAATATTTCAAAGTCAAAATGGGATACTTGCAATAGGTACAAACATAATAGCTGTTGCACTCATTGGTTAAAAAAAAAAGGTAAAAATCAGGCCCCTTTTATCTGATCGGTAGAGCCGGTGTTGAATGACGCATAGTACAGATGACATCTGAAATGCAGGTATTTGCTTGTGATCAAAGACTGATTTAGCCACCTTTTTCTGCAGTCATAGAGGGTTTAAGTATTATGACAATAACGGAAGCTGGATCATCTGTGCATTGATAAGAAAAACCTCCTTATTTCGGAGTTCTTAAAGGAAATAGAGAAAAGCATTTGATCTTCTAGTGCAGACACCAATTGTAATTTACATTTTTCATTACATGGCAATATTTATAAGCTTTAATATTGTTAAGGAAAACGTTTTTCATACAAGAGCAGATTCTAGTTCCCATTGGTTTGCAGTGGCTGAAAATACAGCTCTACTGGGAGGAGCAGTTTCAGCTGAATTTTCATTTTAAAATATGAATGTTCCGACATGCAAAAATCTATTAAAGTACAGTGTAAGGAAAGCAGGAGAGAAAAAAAAAAAATGTAGATTCAATGTATATAGTGAAGTTGACTGATTTTTATTCACAGTTTGGGATTTCTTGTTCTCATTCCAACTTAGCAAAAAGCGTGCACGTGCTTGGTACTGAATGTGTTCAGTATTGAAGTATCCTTTCTTTGGGCACGCATACAATATGCATTTTTAAAACAATATTTTATATCCAGGAAAATGTATTTGCGTACTACCTTAAAAAAAATACAAACTATGCTTGTGATTGATTCTATGGCTATATTTTACAGAAGGGATTCGTATGCTTTTGAGCATTCAGTACCATGTAGTTTTATTAAAAAATGAAGTAACAAACCTCAAAACTAATACAATAACCTTATCTTAAAATCAAATGCAGGATGTTATTAATCTTCCATTTATAGTTTTGAAGCAGAAAAAGAAAAGTTATTGATGATTTAAGTAGGGGGAATAATGTAAAATGCAATAGCTCATCACAGAAGTCTGGTGTTGTGAGTGAAGTTTAGCAAGGTAATTAAATCACATGGATGTATCAAGAATATTCTATACAATTGTTTTATAAGCAAGGAAAGTTCATTGGTATGACAGTGTTAGTTTTTTGAGTTGCCTTTGCTTAAAATATATTGGTGAATTTATGTGTGAGCGTATACATGCAAATAAAGGAAACTTTACATGCAAAATTCTGATAGGAACCATCTTTTTTCAACAAAAGGTAGAAGAGAATTAATGACAAAGAGCCTTAATACTTTAAGTATATAATCCTGGAAGTTTACCATGTTCAAACATCACTGTGACTTAAAATGTTACTAGTAAAAGGCGTTTTTTAATCTAATTTGAAATGGTTCTTTGCTTGATTCCTTCATGGATGAGAAAGTAACTTTACCTTACTGAAGCCAGGGAAAAGATCCTGATTTCAGCGAGCCCAGGTTTCCTCCGTTTACACTTATGGTGTGTAACTAGCCGACTCTTTTCACCTAATACAACCTTCGCAAGTAGAAGATCTACATTTTTTAAAACTGAAACAGTGGTAATGTATTAAATATGTTGCTTGTGACAAAAAAATGTTGGATGACTGATGTTCAGGGGTGCGTACTTGGATCTCATCCTATGACCTATCGCTTTTATATTCATCTAATTTATCTATTGCTAATCGAACCGTGTCAACTAATCTTGCAGATATTTTATTTATGTATGCCTTATACCCCTACTGTATTAGGACAGATGTGTTTCATTAACATTTCCTGCTCGATGCCGCCAGTCTAGACAACTCAAGCAGGTTGCCATAGGGTGAAATCCTACATTTTTAAAACATTACAATTGTTAATTTGCATACTAGCTCCTGGGTTGATGTTTTAGGTTGCTTTTCCTTTATCAGCTTTTGAACGCTGTTGCTTAAAGTTCAAGTCCAGTGGATGCTGGCAAGTTAAGTTAAAGACAAACATCATCAGTCTGTTGGGCCCTCCATGAGGGAGCTTTACTTTGCCTTGTGTATCTGCTGTGCTGCTTGGTGAAAACAATTTTGATCTTGCATACAGGAAGATGATTCTTTTTGCTCTTACTGGTGTTTTGATGTTCTTCTGAACATTATCTCTGGTTAATGAAGTAAGAATCACTGGAGAAATTTAGAGAAAGTATTTCCGTTAACTGTAGTTTGGTCATTAAATCTTATCCCTGTTTTTCTGAGCCTTTACAAAATGAATATCTCCCTTCAACATGCAATACTGAAATGTTGTAATAGTTCTGGATCCTCCAGACATTAAATCCTACTTAGAGATCATTTTGTTCAGTTATGCTCAAGACACAGTTGAATATTTGTCTCAGAATCTCCAGTTATTACATTTTAAGCAAATTATAACTGTAATAGGACTGGATGAAATATTTTTTCTTTTTCTGTTCCCTCTTTAGCACTATAGAAGAAAGCAAGTGGTATGTTTAAAAAAAAAAAAAAAAAGGATGGTGGTGCAAAACACCTACCAAGAACCCAGGGTGAGTCACCCTAATGATATTTCTCTGAGCTATACTTCATTTAGCAGTAGAAAGAAGGGATCTGTGTCGAAAATTGACATTCTCTATTAATTAATTAAATTTAAAATGACTATAGTACCACTTATATACTGGTATGATGAAGTGCAGTGCACTTAGATGGAAACTTTAATGTCAAGTTTTCCAAAATAGTGATGAAAAAGCAGTATATAACAAGAGGTGCTTCACATAACTTGCTGATATACATTTCATGTGCAAAGTGGAATTGAGTCCAAGAAATGAAATAGAATAAAAGAAAACAGCTGAAGTTTTAAAACTGCTTTTAAAATGTTCTTGCAGATCATGGAAAGGGCAGCAGTGGATTCAGTCCATCATGGGTTAACTGGCGCCAAGTGAAGAGTAGCTAGTGAAGGCAGAAAAGAGTCAGGCTTCAATAAAAGCTAAGCTTGCTGCTGAGTGTCCGTATCATATTGCCAGAGATTAGATAAGGATCCAGAATACGATATTTTCCATTTAAAGAAGCCAAAGTGCTTTATAAACTTCAGTGGCTGTCAATGCCATTGTGGAGAGAACAACCATGCGCTCTCATTTCACTGCAGAAGCTGGTCTGTGAGTGTTGCTACCCCTACACAGGAATAGATAGTTACCCTGGCATCAGGGGCTGTAAATGGAGTAAGGGATCGTCAAAGTTAAAAGTTGCACTTTCTGAGTAATCTGGAGTAATGGGTTGAGTTTGAATTGCTTTCCCTTCTAACTTTTTTTCCAGAGACTGGCAAAATAGGGTTTTTTTGGCCTTGCTTCATTTTCTGGATGCTGAACAGAAGAAAGAAAAAAAAAAAAGAAGAAAGTCTTATTTTTTTCTCTTCCTTTCTTAACTTTTCCCTAACTCATAACTCCCCCCCTTTTTTTTTTTTCTTTAATTTTAACAGTCTTCACATGTGTGCCTGTTCCTCAGCTGCCCAGCCAGCTCTTAAGGTGCAGGTCTTGCAGAGCGCCTGCAGGGCCGGCTGTGATACTGGTGTTACGGTTCTGTTAGCACATTTTCTGCAGTTTTTACTGCCAGATTTTTCTTCTCTGGCTGCAATCAACCTGAAATTTCTGGTGTGTTGGCAGTAAGTCAATCAGCTTGTTGGTATATATTAATTACCAATGTAGACATTTCTTTCAAGGTTAGCTCCTCAGAGGGCCCTTAAGGCCCCTGTGTTGCTAAGACATTTTTTCTCCATATGCATTTGGGACATGCCTAAATTCAAAGGCCACGTGTTTCTCAAGTTTATGTTCTGCAATATTTGTCACAAAAAGGCAGTCACCATTTATGGATTTCCTTGTGCTTTTATCGCGAATCTCTCCTCTTCCATCCTCTCTCCTGTTCTTCTCTAACCTTTGGTAAGCCTCCTCGCTAGCAAACAGGGCATGTGGAAGAAGGTCCCTCTTGTGGTCAAGCGTTGAGGGTAGTGAAGAAGGAAAAAATAAGTGCTGGCATCAGGAGTTCATGTGAACAGGGTAAAGGGAACGTGCAAGAAAAAGGAGGATTAATACTGTTATTTTGCAGTGTTTCTGCATGTAACTGTGGATGGGTAATTTCTAGAATGCGCATAGCTGGAGAAAAAAGCTGTGCCAAGACAATGACTCATTTGCATGGTTTCATAAGTCAAAAGATGCTTGAGATGATGGCAGCCAGTTCACACTGCTTTTAGCAACACATGTTCCTTTTATTTGAACCTCTGATAAATAGTCTCTCCATCAATATATTGCATTCTTAACATCAAGTAATCATCTCCAGAGCAGCCACAAGGGAAAGACATACCTAAGACGTGCTGATTTCTGCCCCCCACCCCCCCAATGTCACTGATGGTATCCAAAGGCTGCAGTTGACATACCTGCAGCTCAAATGAAGATAACCTCAGCAGCTGATTCCTTTAGCATTCAATAAACCCCAACCAGTTAGATGCTTGGAATCTGAGGGGTTATTCAAGTGCTAATTAGAAGCCTCCCAGATGATAATATTTGCATGTATTAGTGCAGGTAAAGTGGCTGGAACTTCACCTTCATATTGTTGCTATTAGTTTTACCTGAGACAGTTTGAAATTAAAATCCAGTAGTTAAGAAAAAACAAATACAAACCAATGGGCAAATTTTAAAGTTATTTATGACAGAACAGCACATAGTAAAACTTGAATAATCTTCACCACTTACTATCTGAGCTGAAGTTTCATATATTTTACGCTTTTATTACTAAATGGATCAAGATAACAAATCTTCCCTAAGAGGAGGTTTGTTAACTAAAGCAATGAGCTGAATTGTTTAGCTGTTATTTTTGTTCCTTGGTCCACTTTTTTAAGTTTTTCCTCACAAAGATATTCTGAACACTCCATTAGAGCTGTTTACACCTTATCATTTATATCTCACTATTGAGGTAAGTCATTTATAAATATAGGTTTCCAGTATTTGGTGATACTCAGATTTATGTATCACTTGAGTGGAGTATTGATTCTTCTATCTCTTTATTTTTATAGCCTAGTTTTTTAGGACATAAAAATGAATGCAACACAATTTTCTGTATTTAAGTGCAGACTAAATAGAATTTCTTAGTGGGAAACTGTTCTTGGATTTTAAGGAATAGATGAACAGAAATACATGTTTTGCATATTGAATTGCCAGCAAATTGAATCAAGATAGATAAAAATCCAAGTTATTATTATTTTGAGCTATATACCCATAGATAAATTCATACTGATACCTTTGAATGTTTGTCTAATAATTTAAATCATATATAAAATTTTTACGGTTGAAAAAAGTTTCAGTAATTTTGAGGATTTATTTTCATGTTCTAGTAATTTCAAAAATAGCGTCTCAAGTTGGTTAATTTTTCTCAAAAAGTGAAAACGTGTATATCCTCAAGCTAGAGCTTCTGCTATCTTTATAAAGAATATTAGTTGAGGGAAAATAAGATTAATTTTGGCATAATGAAAATTAAAAAGGAATTTAAGAATGAGTAAACTTAAGGAAGAAAAAAGTCACGTTGTCTTTTCTTTGCAAAACAAAGTGGAAAGCATTGCAATGCCTGCACATCTATTAAATAATTCATCTAAGTTTGGCTCTTGCTGTGGAGCTGACACCTGCAACACTGGGAAAGTAAGTAGTACTTAGGCAAAGGGTGGCCCTTTTGAAAATAGCTAAGAATAAGCTGGTCATATCCTCAAAGATGGTTTCAAACCAACCGCCTTGGCTTTTTTGCTCAAAAGCCTTTTTGTTAATTATTTTTTGGCCTACCTGCCATGTCTTTATTTAACATATGTGTAAAGCTAGTGGCAACACTTGTAATGACAACGTATTTTTAAGTCAAACTCATTATTCGTATCTCTTCAAGAGATGCCACTTCATTAAGAGGCAAATTTTGTTTCTGTCTAGGTGAACGTGGTGGGCTCTGAGGAAGTCCCTGTGAAACGCAGGTCATTGTTTCCAAGAGCAAACTGTAATAGCTGATCAGGTCCAAAGCTGTGATTCAAATGCTCTTTCACCCGTGTTTTCCTTCACATTTAAAATAACAGAGCAAGCTCCCTGCTCTTCTCTGGTCAGGCTGGAGATCTTGACTGGTTGTTCTGTATTTTCATGTGGAATAGCTATTCATGTTGGTTCTGCGCAGGGGCTGAGAGTGACATATTGAGCAGAGCTCTGCAGTTTGGCGGAAAGGGGAGTTTTCCACTACAAACAGAATTTGAGAAAGAAATCACAGCCAGGAGTACTGAGAAAACTCAATGTTCATGGAAATTCTACGTACTAAAGAAAATTAGTGTTTAGCAACACAATGTGGGTGCTCAGCAAAGAAATGGTTTTGGGCTCCATTCATGTAACATGAATGTTACAGGAGTGCGTGCACGGAAGGTATTAGAGACTGTCTGTTCGTGCTCTGGTTTTGTGTCTGAGCTTGGTTCCCTGGAGGATCCTCTCCAGTGCCCTTTGCTTCTGTCAAATAGGCCGTATTAACACTGACGCACTTGAATGATACTCAGTTGTTCTTCAAGAATAGATTGAGAAAGTTTGTTGGAAGGAAAAAAACATAGTGTAGTCAAAGAAAAACGTGAAAGAAAGAACACGTCTTATTAAAGATTGAGCACCACTTATGACCAATACTTCTTAACTTAAGCTTTTATTAGTTTTTGTTTAAATAATTTTTTTTATTGATCCATAAATTATTGTTATCACTAACCTTTATAAAACTGATCAGTTTTATAAAGGTTTAAGGTGAGTTATATATATCAAAGTTTGGAGCAGCATGAGAAATCTCAGTGTGTATGTAATTCTTTGTTTTATTTTCCATAGTATTACAGTTTAATTCTTCTGGATGCCTGTATCACTCTCTGCAATGCTTCCAAATACAGCTTGACCCGGTATGTTTTTTTGTGACATATGACAAAGTGAACAGGATTTTAAAAAGCAAGAAAGGAAGCCCTTAAGGATGTATTATTAAAGTAGTATTTTATTTGTGATGGCCTTGATTTTTGGAAGCAGCTACTTTAAGATGTAGCTTTCTATTCTTTTAAGTGATTCCTGTTTTTTCATAACAATGGTTTAATTTGGAATTCTTTTCAAAGGCTTTCTCTTGCTGTGCATTCTTCTTGGTCTACCTAAAGAGCCTTACCTTGAGACAGTTATTGGCAGCAATACAAATTATCTGGCTCCTGTAATGATCCATTAGAAGAAGAGTATGAAAAAACAGTGCAAATTAGCAATAAAAAACACTAAAGCTATATATCACTGGCAACAATTTAGGAATAATATCTCTGCCTGAAGCAAATTCTGGTGATTCACTGGTAATTTGCTAGAAGCCTTTTAACTTGGTTCTCATTTGTAAAGTTAATGGTAGGTTATTTTGCATTGTGATTGAAAGATCTGAGATCTTAGTTATTATTTAAGACTATTGATTTCTCCAAATGGAAATTTACCCATATATTAAAGATCTTCCTGTCATAAATGATAAAGGCAATAGTAAGAAAATTGTTTCCACATATTTTAAAATATTGCTCTGGTGTAGATGCTGTCTTTGCTTGGCCATGATGTTCATCCACTGGTTGGCACATAGAGGAAGTTCTCAGTTTAGGGAGCTGCTTTTATGACAAACACAAGAGCCAGCAGTTTTTGCAGCGAAGAATAAGGGATCTCATTCTGATTCAAAGGGCTTATGGGATTTCTGCAATCAGGGCTGACAAAGGCGGCAGTTGCTCAAAATGGCAGGCTGCTTGGGGCAGCAAAACATGCGTACTCCGATGTCTTGCCTATGCCCTGACTCTGGGGATCCAACTTTCTAACTTCTGTGCAGCTGTTGGCGGGGATCTGAGGGTGGGAGGGAGATGGCTATAGCTGAGGGAGGTGTTCTCTGTACAGCCACTGTGTCTCTTGCTCTTCCCTGTGCACCACAGAACCCAAAGCTCCAGGGCTGCTTTGTGGTTAATTAAACCAGGATGGGGTTGTATCCTTCATTCCCAGAGTCTGGCTGGAGCAATGCAGCCCCAGCCCCATGCTTGAGCCTATACCCTTTAAGAGCCTTGAGCTGACTCAGTGCTGTTCACGCTTCGTATTTTTGTGGAGGATACAGAGGGGTGCTGGTATCAGTATTACTGAGCATCCCTTAGCACTGGGAGAACTGGCAGTCAGAGGTTTTTTTCCCAACTCTAACAGGCATAATGTGACCTAAAATTAAAACACTATACCACACAGGCAGGAAATAGGTTTTATATAAATAGATGTTATTTATCTAATGAGATTGTGTTGAATACCATGTAGTAGGGATCTCTCTGTTTAATTTTAGATAGGAATTTATGGCTTTGTACTGATTTTTTTTTTTTTTTAAATCACAATTCCACGAATATATAACCTGTATGTGGCTTCTGACACTTTATTGCCATGTGGGTGTGTGAAAGTTGAGATGCCACCATAAGGGCGGCCAGATTCAATCTTGGTCCACAGAAAGGTCTACAGGGGAACAGAGGCTTCCTAAACCAAAGCAGAGTGACACTGGATTATGCCAGTGAGCTGTACAACTGGCTGTGTCCTGAATTTGCTTCTTTCCAAAGGCTACAGCAATAAAGTAATATAAACTGTTGGAGGAAAAATGCAGAGTTTGGCTTTCAAAGGTCAAATCTACTATACCAGCTGCTTTGTTTAATTCTATCCATTACTCACCAAATAAAAGTAGTCATAGTTGATTGCGGTGTGGTAGCACAATAAAGTTTGTTTGTGGTACAAAAGAAGGCTCATAATACTTAACATTTAGAAAATCTATCTTCATGGCATTTGTTCTTTTTGCTGCCTATTTGATTTGCCCATGCTAGAGTTGTAGGCATGCACTTCCTTTTAGAGGTCATGCAATTAGCCTCTGTGTGTATGTTGTTCTTAAATAGCATTAAAGGCACACTGGGAATTTAATCAACTTCCTACTGAAATTCACTCTGAATTCTTTTTCCACAGGAAGTCATCAAGCTCAGTTCTGCGTGTGCAATGTAATTCACCTAGCAATACCTCGGTGAACTGAGGCATTGATGTAGTAGGAAAGAAACCTTTTCATAATGAGGCACATTTGAGGAAAAAATAGTATTTTGGGCTCTATTCCTGGTTATACACTGCTGCATACTCAGAATAATACTTAGCAGAATTTTTCTTCCTCTTACACTATGATAACTGACAGTGGAATTTTTCTCACAGGCATCCAGTCAAGTTGATGGAAAGGTGCCAACTGTTATGAGTTGCACTTGTATATCTTTACTCCTGATTTCCATATTTTGATTCTCGCTAGTAGAGAATTAATATGCAGATGTGTTTGTTAATACCTTGGAGGAAATCCTGGCTTCAGTGAGGCCAAGACTTTACTCCTAAATGCAAGGTGACATATAAGGAGAACATTTGTTTGCCTTTGTTTTAAATGTTTTGGTTTTAATAGCTGTGTTTTTATCCTACTTTAATTTCAGCCCATCCCTGTCAACATTATGGCTGTGGAAAGTCTATGCAACAGAATATATCAGTATTCAGACCTTATCTATCTTGGGATCAGAAAAATACTTTTCAGTGTTAATAGATCCTGAGATACCATCATGTTAGTTGTTTTGAGAAATAAAGTGCTATGTAAGTGCTAAAGCTGAACATTTAGATTACTATTAATATTTGGAATTGAGCATTTAATTCTATTCTGAGTGGTTTGGAGGATGCTGCATATACTCTTGACACGTCAGTTCCTGTAATGTGTTTAGTTTGTGGTCTATATGGCACAGGTTTGTGACAGACATTTTGCTGAACGACAAAAAATAGGAGTGGTGGGTTGAGTTAAGGTTTTTTTAAAGGAAAAAAGAAACAAATCTTTTAGGGAAGAATTTTGTGTCTTAAGTCTGCTTACATGAGCATCTATGCTCATTTTATCATGGAAAATATAATTAGGAAACTCATTTAAAATGTAGCTAACTGCAGCAATTTTTTCATCACTGTTAATTTTCAGATTACAAAAACGGTCGTGTGGGTTTGTTTTTCATGTTTCCATCAGATGCATGGCATTCTTTTTACAAGCAAGTTTCCTGGCGAATTTTAATTTCAAATTTGTCTTTGTGAAGCCCATTATTTAAAAACCTCTGGGAATATATAACCTCTTTTTTTTTTTTTTCTTAGATAGGAAACTTGGTTGATGGGTAGTTAGTTTAGATGTGCAGATTTCTGAGACAGTGCTGTTAGTGTCTATTGTTTCTTTTAAGTAAATATTCCATTGCCAGATGATGTTTCTGTAACACAAAGGGATAGTGCCGTTTTCCCCCTAGATATCTAATTTCAATTTCAGGAAAATTTAACAAATCTAGGAAAAAGCTACAATCCCCAAAATCAATTTATAATAGCTTACCTTCATTTGTTGTAATGTTTTTCCCAGTGATAGTGGCTTCTTAAGCATTACAGATGGTATCAGAAAAATAATAGTGTTTATAAGGATCTGGTCTGAGACTCCGGAGACCGGATTTTAATTCTGTTCATCATCTGTTTGCCATAGGCAAGTTACTTTGCCTCCAGTTATGTCACCTGAGACCTCTGGATCTGACTGCGATACAGATAACATAGTAATAACTCCTGTATTGATTTAATAGCAATAACAAAATATAGTTGATCCATCAGCTTCCTGATCCATTGCGCACATTAAGGGTCCTGTGACAATGTTATGTTTGCACTTCTAAGTTTCACTGTTAATATGAATAAAGACCATTGTACTTCTAACACCGTGGAAGATCCACTGTTCCTTAAACTTCGTAGTTTGCTGGGTGTTTGTGTTTGGTTTTTTTTTGTTTTTTTTTTTTTTACTTGAATTTTTATAGCAGACCATAGGCTTAGAGTTGCAGTTGGCCCCACTCCAGCATCCTGGAAGCTTTAATCACGCCTTTGGAGGGTCTGTATTCCTAAACAGATTATTTCAGCAGATGTCAGTGAAATAAATCTTCCTGAAATAAAAAGACAGTGTTCATTTTATGTCTCCTCCTTAAGTGAACTTATTTGTGAAAGGTAATGGAAAAAACTGGTAGAACTGGAGACCAAAATTCTTCGGGTTTTGGTCCAGACGAAATGTGTAGCAATTGTTCAAGCTGGTAAGCTTCTCCAACGCTAACCTGGAGCACCTTGCAAGGCAGGGGTTGGTATGCAGCTAATCCTCCTGCCTGAGCCTTGGCCTCTGCTCTGCTTAGCAAGGATACAAACCAGTAGCAGGAGAGCTGGAGCTTTCATAACAGGGCATTATAATGAGACTGATGTAAAGCCTGAACAGCTCGTGGCGTCAGCTTCTGTTCGCTACCTAGCTGACTTAAATTCAGACTGGCATCTGCTGCGAGGGTCTGTGCTCCAGTCAAACAGATGGTGTTGGGTGTTGCTTATACGTTATCCTGTAGCACACATGCGTGTAGCTGGGTGGAAAGATGTGTAGATAAAATGATGCTGTACAGTCTCTTGCCTGTCTCTCAACTTCAGTGGAGCAGACTTGGATACCCCTTTTACCTTCTGTGGAATCAGAATAAAAGGAAAACCTTCCCTGCTCTCTGTGGCCATGTAGGTTACCATATTCACTGCCTATATTGTGAATGGTCCTTATTTTTATCATTAAAAGGTTAGCAAAATCTTATCAATAATTTTTAGAAAAATCTTACAAAATTTGCATCAAAAAAATAGGCATTTTTCCCCCTGAAGGAGAACAAGGAAAAATACCCAGCAGTTTTAATTTTTATAATGCTCAGGGATTTCTAACCTTTTCACCCCTGCCTCTATTCCACCCTTGATTTGTACCCTCTGGTGGAGTGAGCACCTGGTGAAACTCACCTCATTTTCCCTCTTGTGAGAAAAGCCCTAACATTTTGCTGTAGATCAATGCAGTTTTTTGAATACTCGTGTCTGCTTGGTGTGAATCCGGGTTTTTCAGAACATGAGAGTTGAGAGGACTGTCAAAGGGAAGCAGTCCTCCCTTAATGGGAAAGTGTTGGGACTCGCAGCAAAAATACCAGTCTGAGTCTGTAATGACTTATGCATGTGATTAAACTTAAGCATATGAAATACCCTGCTGTATCCTCTTAAGAGTAACCCTTTGCATAATTAAAACTTAGAATGTCGTCTTTTTTTTTTTCTCAGAGAGAATGATTTAAAAGTTGTGTCACTGTGATTAAAATTACTAATTTTGTCTTGTAAGTGCAACTGGTGATCGAGATGAAAAAAAGATGGTTAGAAAATTATTATTGTTCCCATTTTTTCACATCAGAGGTTTCCAGGCTCTCAGAATGCAGCCACACACAATTAGTATTCACATAACTGTGGGGTGGAAATGAGTGGCAGAGGATAAAGTGGCAGGGAGATACAGAGGAGAAGACATGATGTTTCCAACCCTGATGAAGCAAGTTTCACTTCCAGCTCCTTTAGCAAGTTCTCAGGTTCCCCCACAATTCTCCTTTTTACCTTTGCCACCAACAATTTTTTCCACCAGCTCAAACAGCTGCTTGTGTGGCTGAGCATCAACTGACAAATCAGACACTTTACATATGGGGTCAAGAACAAGAGGCTGAAATAGGAAGCTCCTTTTAAGAATAAAAAGATAAAATGAGACTTTTTTGTGAAAGCCAAACTCTGCAAACAGGTTGCCATCAGTAGTGATGTGGAACTGCGATCAGGGTAGGGTTCTTTCTCCAGCAGAAGAGTGAAATTTTCATTCATCCCCTTCAAAATACTGCTATGAATGTAGCTGCTGAATTAGATCTCTGTATTTATTAAAGTATTTTGCTGTGGGGTTTTTTTTCTTTACTACAGTGGACCCATTTTAAACGGTCAGCTGTCTTATTGGTAAAAAAGCTACTTTATATATTGATGAAGGTTCGTAAGTAAAGAGAATCCTTGAAAGTAGTGTTGTGTTTCACAAGATTTAGGGGAATATGTTTCTTTTTGAGTGCAGTTACTTTTTTTTTTTCCCCCCAATTTGCACAAATAATTGACAGCTCATTAACAACTCAGTAGGAGCTCTGAAAACCAACTGAGAAAAACAACTTCAGTACAACAGGGGGAACAAAGTATCTGCTCGTCAATTATGCTGATAGTCCCGGACCAGATTTAAAATGAGGTTAGAAAACAACCGAAGTAATAAATTATACAGGAAGAAAAGATTACGCTTGCATAGATAACCCCTGCAAGCTTTCACCAGGCTGCATCGGGTATTTCATCTGAAGTGTGTGGATGTCCAACGCTTCCTGCCTGGGCTCGCTCGTGGGCTCTGTGGACGTCTGTGGTGGGAGAAGGTCTGTGGTTCTTCTGCAACTGCACTTCTGCTCTGGCACTGCTGAGGCAGGGGAAAGACGCTTCTTCGCGCTAAACGTTTGTTATGCCTTCTCTTGGATTTTACTCCAAATTTTGTCAAATTAGTTAACACTACTGTTTTTATCTGAATATTGGAGCTGCAGGATAAAAACTGGGTTTGTTTTTGGTTTTTTGATTAAGTGCTAGGCTTGGGGAAGACTTTTTGTACATACGGAAAAGTGGTGTCCCATAATGCTGTCAAAACCACTATCAACAGAGCCTGCAGCCAGCTCTGCTCCCAAATCCACTGGCTTCTCTTCTGAAGTGACAGTTCCTCTGTGTGAGAAAGCATTTTATCCTTCATTTCTCTGGGAAATGGCCCAGATCTCCATTCCAGATCCCACAACGTCTGCCCTGTCCCCCCTGCCCAGCCCACACTGCAGCTCTTGGCACCCAGGACAAACAGTGATCTTCTGCCAGCAATAACTTGTACCAGTTTTGCATGGGGAGAAAGGGAATTACATCCTGCCTTCTTTCTATCTTATATGTGCGGTTATGTTTGGTGATGTAACATGCATGTTGGAGATTTAGATTTGTTGCTGGAAAAAGGAAAAACAATTTTGTCCAGAAAGAAAAGGTACTGGAGTAACTTCCTGAAAACAAATTATGACCTTTGTCTAAAGAACCAAATCAGTATTTCATATCTGGTCTCATGGCAACATCCCCGTAATTGTTAATCTGATATGGTGAATAGAGGGATAACCTTCAAGAACATCAAGAGAAAAATTCAACACAGTGCTTTCTAATCTGGTAAAAGCCCAATTACTGAGAGATCTGAGGAGCTGCAACTCCAGTTGTGGTCTGTGTTATTTCAGGAACACAGCACGCCTACAAAACTCTGGGTCTGGGACATTTAATTCAGATCACCAGAGTACACTGGTGAGGCAAATTACACGAACAGCAAGTTGAAATTGGGGAAAGGTACTATTTTTCTTTTTCTTTCATTTTTTGAAGTGTTCTAGCAATTAAATGGTGTTCTTGCAACAATTTATTTCCTTAGGAATCAAATTAAGATTGCAGCAGCGTGTGTTTTTAGCCATGGTAAATGAAGAAAACTGTAGTTAATGATTTTATCAATATTTTATGACCTTGTTCTTTAATGTGTAATTGGTGATCCACAAGGCACTGAGTAAAGCCATTCCCATAAGTAAATATTTTGATAAATCCAAAAGGCAAGGGGCGATGCAGAATGAAAAGAAATACTATTTGGAAACATAACAATTGACAGCGTTTCTCTTCTTGGAGTATTAGTATTGCTTGCTTTTGTGTGGTATTTGTAATAACAAAAAGAAATTCATAAGAAACTGAAGTATCCAGGAAAAGGCCACTTTGCATGTTGAAGTGTTTTTTGAGAGGAAGGCAAAGGCAAAATGTTTGTTCTAGAATATAGCAATGTGGTTCAGGAAGAAATTAAAACAGTACAATGCTACTGCAGTAATATAACATAAATTGGGTGGTGTTCCCAGTATTAATATTTATCTGTTGCAACTGGTAATTGAGTATACGACCCTTTAATCTTCAAATGATGCATGCACATACATCCTCTGCAATTACCAACATTGTTTACCACCACAGGATAACATACATAACCAGATTTATATATATAGTGTTGAAGGCTGGGCATAAAATTGGTTCAGCTAATTGACAGCTGTTTAGATCCAAACCAGACCACCAAAAGTCAAATGTGTGTCACACTGAACTCGGAAAAGAAGGTAAGTGCAGTCCACAGAATGACTTGTTTCCCAGCAGCAGAGATGCTCTCTTGAGGCCAGAGTTTCAGATAAAGCTCTGCAGTGAAGACTTCCAGTGTTGCCTCTCTCTATTTTGATGAGTGGGTAAACAAAGAATTTGCTGCTTCCAAAGCTGTTGGTAAAGCAGATTTGAATTTCTTATTTGCAGATATTTTCTAAGTAAAAGCCAAACAGATCTTTACACAATTCTGTTTTTTACAGGGAAGTCTGGGCCTGGTTTGGTTACTTTACTTTGTATTCTACGCTCTTGTCTCTACTACTCACTAGGCAAAGAGCAATTTCTGTTATTTTTGGTTTTCGGTCTTGCATTATTCACAAACTTCTGGTTTGAATCCCAAAAGACAGAAAAACCTCATCATGCATTCAAATCCACACATATATTATAAGAACATCCACTGGTGGTGAGCGTCATTGGCAGCTTTCACAAGCTAACATTAATTATGCACATAACTAAAAAGCACCATGACTGGGAATCATCATTTCTAATAAAAACACTGACTTCTAGTCATGGATCATTTTATCCTTCCTTGGGGGTATAAATCACTCATGTCACTAAGATATATGCTTTTTCTTGTTTTACTTTTTTCTTTATAGAAAGCTGTCGCTGGGAGTGTGCTGGTGTGGTGAGGGGAAGAGGAGGAAACTGTCTTGCTTTGTCTTTTTGTCTGAACATCTTGGGTGTCTACACTGAGATGCCAGGGCAGGTTATAGGCCTACAGGCTAGCGTAGGAGAGTAAATGCTGTGACCGAGTGCAAGGAACAAGGCAAAGTCAAGGGTAGATTCTATGCAATTGCTATTCTCTACCATCTCGTGGCAAAAGCTTTCCTTAGGGGGGAGAGTTATATACTTAGTATTTAAGTGTGATATCCCTTTCTTTCTGGTCTTAGGCGTACAGGACAGAAAGAGGCTTGTTTTTTTGGTGTAGAATTTTTTCCAAAGCAAGAGGTTCTTTTGGTATTTCCTAAAGGTGGCCAGGTGCGGGTTTAATCCCTTGGGGATTGAGATCTTGCTCTGTTGTGCAACACTTTCAGTCAGCAAAACTTTCCCCTTGGTTCTTGTGATCCTGAACTTTGTAATGTATTTTACTTCATAAAGTGACCTCATTGAATGAAGCAGTTGTGGGGGAAGTTATGACAATGCGTAGTGAGAGAAACAGGAACTTTAAACTCCTTCCAGAACATCAGTCGTGTCCTTTTTCTGTATATTTCTTATCTATTATTTGTTTCCTTGCTTTCCTATGAATTTTTGGATTGGACATATGGAAAAGTTGTTAAAGTATTTCTAATCTTGTCGAAAGATGGGAATACTAAGAACCCTGGTTATTTTTTATTTACAAAACCTTTGGGAAAATGTTTCAGAAATGCTGTTGCATGCAAATTAAAACCAAAAGCAATACTGGAGGCCACTGGTGTGCAAAGTGATGTAGATGCTGGTCACAAACATTGTACGGACCTTAACTAAGAGTATCTGAGGCCTCATTCAGGAGTGGCACCCAACCCACGTGTTGTTGAGGTTGTGATCCTCTTCACCACACATTAGCTCAAAGTATGAAATTAGTAAATGAAAATTGTTTAGAAGCTGAGGGAACAGGACCTGGAATAGCATGTAACTGTCCCAGATTCTGCCTGGTCAGCCACTTTATTTAAGTTTGGGTTTGGTTTTTTTTTTTTCTTTTTTTCTATTTCTCACTGATGCCAAGGTCATTTCTGTCTACTTTTGTGTTTGCCGTCTCTTGTAGTCTGCTTGGCATTTGAATCTGCCAATGCTTTGGAATCAATAGGTGTACATGAAGAGAGGAAGCCAGGTAAAGAGAGTGTGTCAAGATTACATCTCCTGCTTGAAAGCTGTTGTCAATATTACAGTGCGTTTGAGAGCAGTGGGGTTTCCTGTGGAAGCAGCTGCTACTTTTATCAAGAACTTCTGAAATACTGAAGAAATATCAACTTATCCTGCAAGATATTTTTCTAAGACTTTTCTTAATTCTTCTAGTATGGCTAGACACAAAATGGAGAAGTATGTAGATCCCCATGCCAAGATTGGCAGATGACAGTGAACCCATATGGATTTGCCTGATTACATCTGAAAACAGTGTGGCCACATTTGTGTGGTGTGGCACCTCCAATGCAAAGATTTCAGGGTTATATATAGACTCATACTTTTTTCAAAAAGTAAGCATTTGAGAGCTGCTGGTGAGATTCTGAAATAGGTTCTTGTTAATGTAGAGACAATGGATCTCGTCGTTTATATTTTTTTAATATATTTCTTGTTTGCCTTTTGTACTTCTTTTTTTTTCAGTGTTTCTTTAGTAAAAAGTAGAGTTGTCAGTGTGAAGAAAGAAGGTAGTAACAGGTGAAACGTGGAGTTTCTAAAACAACCGTTTTTCTGTGAATGGCAAAGAAAGACTTGTCGGAAGTGTGAAAAGATAGTGAAACTTAGATAAGTTTATTTTTTTAAGAATCAGAGGTAATAAGTAATTTTTCTTACTTCCCTTTTTAAGGCTGGAAGTTTCCATTTACCATCTGAAGGTGTTGATTTTTTTTTTCCTAAAACAGTTTTATAAGATTTCCAAGTCCTCTTATGCAATATTTACTGATGTGATGTATGGTTAAAGAAGTTATTTTAACTTGGCGTTCATTCACTGTGTGAAGATACCAGATCAGGTCCACAGTTTTATTTTGGCTTCCAGAAAGGTTAATATGCTTATATTAATACAGGTATGCCTTGCATTACCGCACTTTTCAAGCTGTGAACACACACGAATTGACTTTGATCCAAGCGATTGAAAGAGTGGTGCAATGAACAGTTCATTCCACAAATACATTCCTTATTAGAAGCAGAGCTGAGGATTTATAAAAATGTTCCCTGTTTAAACATCAGGCCTTTGAAACAAATTGAAGCAGTTTTAACCATTAAAAAAATGAAATGTAAAAACTTTAAGAGTTTATAAGCCTTAGGGTGGCTTAATTAAAACTGAAGAGAAATTAAAATTATCAGAATTTAGGTCAACAGGAAAAGAAATGGTAGGTAGGAAATTTCAGGCTATAATAAGAAAAGAAATAGCTTTAAGTCGCTTGGTAATTGTAGAGTAAAACTTCTCTCATATGCTGGTTCAAGTTATTAACTGACCCAAATCTCTCTAAGCATCTATGTCTCAACCTAAAATAAAACATTTATGTGCGGATAGTTCTACAATAAAGTAACTTTACATCAGTTAGTTATCATGTTAATGGAAATAAACTACAGATAATTAATTTATCATAAACTCTTATTACTGTAGTCCTTAAAATGGTAGATTAAACTACTTTTACATTACAAACGAATCCATAATTTAAATTAAAACTATTTTCAGTATCACTGACTGCAAATGTGATTTCTGTCAGTCTGTAGTGTTCCTGACAAGAAGTGGGACCCAGTTTTATAAGAGCTGTTGTGACTCTTGTCCATAGCACTCCATTTGCTCAGGAAGATCATTTATGTTTCCACAGCACTGAGAACCAAAGGCTTTTTATTGGTATTAGATGGTTTGTGTACAATCACTTCCTATGCTAGATGCCTCGTCCTTGCAAAACTTAATGCATCTTCTTAAATCAGGAGTTCACAGCGCTGCTTGTATTTATTTATTGGTTTTGCAAATATTTGTGTAAGGAGTGTTCTGCAGCAGAGTGGCTCCATGTCAGGAGTGACGTGGTGGCAAAGGGGGCCAAGCACCTCAGGGGGCACAAAGGTTCTTCCTGATGAAGTTCTTTGAGGAAATAATTGATCTCTTTTGCTGCTGAGGTATTTACATTCCCGGAGTCCGTGTTGTGTCATGGTCTATGCGTACATTTGTCTGGTTTTAGATGCCAAAGTTCAAGCTATCATCAGAATATTCTTTTTATCTACAATGAGGTCCATGCTACACTTCTTTTGACATTGTTTCTGAGATTTGATCAAAGCAATTAGTTAATTATGATGCTAATACTTAGAAGCTAGTAAAATCTAGATTTTAGTTACTAAGTTGTATTATTAGCACTAGATAGGAAGAGAAGAATGAAACTTTCTTTGTTTTCAAGATGTCATCTTGATTTTTACAATTAGAAAACAAATTCAGTATAGCTGCACGTTCTAAATGAAAAGTCAAACAGCAGTAGCAAATCCAAGCACATCATACCATGGCATCAAGCTATTATTCAAAGTTCATAATTCAACTGCTGGAAAAACATGGTATCAGATGACAGACTGCAGTTCATTGTTGGATGTGTTTGTTTGAGTTAACACCTTAGTAATAAGTCATTTTTGTAATAAAACCATGGCCAATAGAAAATAATTCTATCTGCTGCAGCTGACAATTCACTGTACAATAGCAGCTTAATATTGCATGAAGAAATCTTTCTAATGTAATTTTTATCAATCGGAACTCTCTGAGAACTTAATTATGTGTTTCCACCTACTCTTTCTCCTGTTTTTATTGTAGCCCTCTACCTATCTTAAGGAATGGTGAGTTGATCTCTTACCTTGCACAATAAGGAAGACTTATCTAAATGTCTAGATAATGTGATATAAATTCTCTTAGTGCTTATTTTTATAGAATAAAAGCAGCAGTGTAGAGAAAACCACTGCTGAAGGCTTCACGTGTGCTCTGCCTTTTCAGACTACCCTGTGTTAATTAAATATAATAAAAGATTTTGTATTGTGTATCTCTATCCTAAGTTTACCATTGCGTTGTGTGACAGATGAATGAACACTGCTGTCCCTCTTTTTACACTAAAACATGAAATGTATTCAACTTAAAGTGATTCAGGGACAAAGGAGTAGAATGAAAAAATGAGATTTTTACCTATGCTACAGATGTTTTTTCTGGGATATCCTTTGTGCTAGGTCAGAGATAGGTGACTGTAGGTAATAACACACAGTTTTGGATTCAGGCAAGCCTCGATAGGGGAAGATGGGCAAGAAAGTGCAAGAAGCGAGTCTGGCCATTGGTGCAACGATGGTGAGCAGCTCTGTACCATACCGACTGCCCAGCCATGGTTCCTGTAGATGGGACTAAGCCCTTAAAGCTTCCTAAAAAAGAACAGCTTGCAGAGCGGCCTTGATTTTGGAAGAGTGCAAAAGTGTTTTTCAGCCTCTGCTTTCCTCTGGGTTGTGAATTCTGTACTTCTCCGGGCACTGCCCACCATGGCAGGCTGCGGGTCCCTGAGCAGGTGCACCATGTTCTGCTCCTTTCTGGCTTTTGATTTCTCAGAGATTGGTTGGGTTTTATTGTTGTTGTTCCTTCTAATCTATGGCATGGTTGCTGCTGTTGTTTGGTTTTGTTTTTCTTTTTTAGCTTTTTTAAAAGGATTTATAGACTAGGAACAGAAGTGTTTTATTTACCCACAGCAACAAAGACGGCAATAATATTTTTACCTACACTCTCTGTCAGTAACGCCTCATTTCTAAGCTGGGGAAAAAAGAAGTTTAGCTGCCATTACCAGTTTTTTTGATTCTTCATTAAGGGTGCAGTTTGTGATCTGGATTTTCTTGCTTGTCATATGTATTCACTGGTAACCCACTGGTTTTTAATTACCCCAAGGAATTCCAGGGTATCTTATTTAGACAAGTGCACAGCTGTGTATTTTCTTGGGGATTACTATTTGAGCCCTATTCTGAGTATAATTTAGATTATAAAGTATAAATTTAGAGGTGGCAGGTTTATGTATTTTTCATAAGGGATTTGTGGTGGTTTGTAGGTACCAGGAGTTTCAGAGGAATTAATCTGCTGCACAATAGCAGGGCTGATTGTTTGAATCATCCCTGTACATTCAGTTCAGATTCAGGCACATTATAGTGCCATGCTTATTGCTTTAAATGCTCAGTATTCACACTCTTCACTTATAAAATATTCACATATTGCGAGGACCCTTTGAAAAAAAAGTCTTTAAAATGCAAGTGTTTTTGCATGAATGAACTTGTCTGTCTGTATCTGGATTAGCAAACACTTCAGTTCTGATATGTATAAGCTATTTGAAAAGGCCTTATATCTCACATGATATGCTTTCTCTTGTTACCTCTAAAAAGTAATTCAATCAAAACGCACATGTAGCCAAACCTATAAAGGATATCTGTCCTGCTGATTAATTTACATAAAGCTATAACCAACATGTTCAGCAAAACACTTGAAATGGAGCCTCTCTGTTGGCTTCAGGAAACCTGTCTGTTCTATGCAGTTCTAACGATGAAAATATTGAATAATACATTATAATTTTAAATTTTATAACAAAAAATGAATACTGCAGAAGTGTGGTAAAAATACTGAAGCTTTTTTTCCCTTCATTACAAAAGACCCTTTTCCTTTTAGAAAAGAATTTTATTTTTTAAAATATCTCCAAATACTGCTGTTATTTTCAGAGATGTAAAGTGGGCACTAAACTTATGTTCAGCTAACAAAGAATGTTAATTCTTTGTTAAAACTAACAAAGAATATTAATACAGTGGCAGAGAAAAACCTAAAAACTTACTTGTTAATGCCAAGAGAAGATGATGTTAGAGTAGTTAAGCAGGCCATGTATGTTTAACTTGCTCCAGTGTTTGTAAATACCGCTTTCGCATACACGCACAGAGTGTGTATCACAGTGGATATCGGCATGGCCAAGCCCTATAGGCGAGAGTGATAATATCCCATTTTACAGCCAAGGAAAGACCTTCAATTGTAGTCCACTGTCACAGTCTAAGGATTTTTAGATGTGCCAGTGCTGGGAGCTTACACCACTCGAACACGGGTGCAAGAGATGGAGGAGAGACCAGTTTGGATGAAGGATGCAGCACGGCTGCAGTGGTGCAGCGCTGGAGGAGCAGTAATTAATCCTGACCATCGACACTGACATAGCCACACTGCAATCTTCCAGTGCAGTGCTACAGTGGGCACCCCTGCATGATGGTGATATACCACAGAGATACATCTCCAGTCAAACAAGACATGGTTTTATCCCCTCTCTGATTCAAAAAATGTTTTGGTTTCGTTGCCTCAGCTGTGCCCTCGCATCTCCAGGGGTGCTTCAGTGACCTGGCAGGGGAACAAATCCACTGAGATACCTGCCAGCTGGGTAAATAATATCAGAAATATTGTTTAAATAGTTCATTTCATATCTTGCAAAATTTGTCAAATGTTGGTGTCCATCTTTTTCATCTTTATCTCATTCTCTGTATGAATGGGGTAAAGGAAGGATGGTCTGATGAGTCCTCAAATAATCTTTTCATTTGATAGTAGAGAGAAAAAGCATCTCAAAAGGATACTGTTTCTCTTAACGATAATCATTTGTGTTTTGCATAAGCCTTTGAATGTTCCAGGTTGCTTAATCATGTGAATGCAAGGCTCAGCTGCTGAGCTTTTGTTTTCTGCCCATAGCTGCTGCCTTGCTTATTTAATTGCTGTGAACATCTTCAGTTTGATGACAAGATATGTAATGAGGCATCCAGCTATCTGTGCATCTGTGTACACAGAAGCATCAAGAAGGGAACAAACAATACTACATCTTAATATAAGATATATAATTAGCCTAGTTATATATGTATCTCTGAGTGTTTTCAAATCTTTTTTTTTCTTAGTACCATATACTCCTCATTCTCCTTTGCACCTGAATTTAAAATACCATTCTGTCTTGCACAGGGTATATTAAATACCAATGCATTGTGTAAACAGATGCATGAAAATGTCACAATAACAAACATCATTTTTACTTGGCAAACTCAATTGTCACTCTCTTTTCTTTAATGTAGGGTACCTCTTCCTTGTGTCTCTTAAAAACAATCTTCATATATCTTTCTATTTGATAAGAAGTTACACTGTTAAGAATGAACTAACAATTAATATGTTCTTGGAGTTTCATACTCTGGGTTGGGGTTTTTTTTGTAGTTCTGCCTAAAATGGCTGAATGTAGTGTCCAATGAAATAATATCAACACACATTTTATAAAAGATTCTTTTGCAAAAATATTATGTTTTAAAGATACTTTGTGCAAAAGACTGAGTATTTCTATCTCTAAATTCTTCTGGCTCTGGAATGATAGATGGAAAAGAGAAACATGTAGTGAGAAGATCTTAATTCTTTTCTTCTTTAGGCTTGACATGTCATGTCAGAGATGTACCATATGTAGTCTTAAGCTAACAGTTTTGATTTATTCAATGGGAATTAAGTGCCTACTTTTCCTTGAGAGTATTAGCTTTAGTATCTTTGATTGTTGACTGTTATTTTGTAAAGTCATGACAATGAATACCGTCCCTCCTCTTCAGATTATAAACTCTTGATGAAGGCTGTTAGTATCTGCTAGGGCAGACCCTGATGGGACATCATTACAGGCTTCTGTGCACTGTCATATTGCAAATAATAGTAACAATTTTACCTTAACAAAGTTATTGTTTTGTTTGGGTATTTTTTTTTCTGTTTAGCATGCGCTATTACACCTTTATTCTTCATAAAAGAAAATAAGCAGACTTTTTTTTAGTCTACTGCCAAAAAGAAATTAAATCAGTGTTAGACATTCTTTTCCTGTTTTCATTTATTGTGGGATCAAAAATTACCTTTCTAAAAACCAATTTAAAAATATTCCTCTTTTTTTATTGCTATCCCTTTTTGCCACCCAGAGTCTGCCAGTTTTATGTTCCAAAAATAATTTATTTCTTTTATCTTTTCTTTTTTAGTGTTGTGTCCTTGTGAAGAATTAAAATATCTTGCATAATTAAAAGCTCTATGCAATACGAACTAGAACTGATTAGCTAACAACAAAACCCTGTTTCTTCTGGGTTGGGTTACTGCAGCTGCTATAATTGTTAAAAGCGAAATTACAAAAAAGGGAAGAAAGCAGAATACCATAATCAGTCCTATAGCTACCAGAATAGTAAGAGTTTAATTGCCTCAGTTGGCTGCATCACTAATGAGTCCAGTTTCATTAGAAGTTCTGTGGACTATTTAATTACAGCTCGAAACTTACATCTCTATTTCTTCCAAAAGACTGCATTTCCTTGGTGTACCTCCCTGGCGAAAACCATATGGTAGACCTAAGGCTGCTGTATTTGGAAAACCTCAGGAGGTCAGAGCCCAAATCCAATCTTTGCCACTCTGATCTGGTGAACATTTCATACTAAGTACAGCAAAACAAATTCTCTGTCCATTTTGATGGGCATGAGGTTTTACTGCACAGTTTGCAATAAGTAAGAGTTCTAGATTTGGAAAACAACTTTAGATTAAGGGGGGACTTAATATCTACCTTAAAAGTTGAGGGTTTTTTTTATTGCTTTGTACTTATCCTCTTCAGTATGCCAGAATTTAGCAGGTCTGCACACTTAAACTAATTCTTGGCTTTTGTCTTTCAACTCTTTTTGGATAAAAGGAAAAACAGATTTAGAAAAGATATAGCTTATCAAACTGGATAGGTGTGTAGCACCAAAATAAAACTGAAAATAAAAGTGAATATATTAGAAAGGAGATCTTACCATATAGGGAATAGGAGAGCAGAATCATCCAATCATTCAGAAACCAGATTATCATTAGGCAGATCTAAGGATACTAATTAAAATATGAATCCTTTTTGATCCTCTCTTAAAAGATTGATTTCCGCCTCCACGGCCTCAAGTAAGGTCATTCTTACTTTTTTTTTCTTCCCTGTGGCTAAGTGGCCTTATAAAGTGGGTGGGGCACTTTTTTCCAAATTTTAATTTTAGCTACAGGGTATCTGTTGTAGCTGCATTTACCAGAAAAACAGTGATATGAGCAAGATTTCAACAGATTGTCACAGAACCTCTAAGCAAATAACTTAAGTAACAGCAGGGAATACTTTGTTTTTGTTTCTCCCCTAGTTGCCCGCCATCATCAGCAAGTGTCTAAATCTTCTTTGAGTAGCAGCTTCCAAACCTGAGAAACTTAAAAAGAAGGTGATACTGGGCATTACTGGGAATTTTAGCAGAGAAGGTTATGAGAACCTTAAAACTGTGCATCCACTGTATGCAGTGGCCTTGTGCTATTTATTGCAGCCCTCTCCCTACCCTCGCAAAGCCCGCACACTGTTGAAAGATTGAAGAGCATGAGGTCCCATGGGATTTAGGAGAATGGTGGTCTTCTGTGAGTAACAACTCTCCTCATGTCCAGTTGCTTCCATGGAGATGTCAAAGCCTTTTTTACAGGACTTCTCTACATTGCTGGTGACTGAAACTCTGGGGGAAGCCATTGAGGATGCTTTCAAGGAGAATCTAGAGAATTGAGCAGGACTAGGGAAGTGATTGTCCCCCTGTACTCTGCACTGGTGAGGCCACACCTTGAATACTGTGTTCAGTTTTGGGCCCCTCACTGCAAGAAAGACATTGAGGTGCCGGAGCGAGTCCAGAGAAGGGCAACAAAGCCGGTGAGGGGTCTGGAGCACAAGTCTTATGAGGAGTGGCTGAAGGAACTGGGGTTGCTTAACCTGGAGAAAAGGAGGCTGAGGGGAGACGTTATCGCTCTCTACAACTACGTGAAAGGAGGCTGTAGCGAGGTGGGGGTTGGTCTCTTGTCCCAAGTACCAAGTGATAGAACTAAAGGAAATGGCCTCAAGCTGCACCGAGGAGGTTTAGGATGGATATTAGGAAAAATTTCTTCACTGAAACGGTTATTAAACATTGGAAGAGGCTGCCCAGGGAAGTGGTGGAATCACCACCCCTGGTGGTGCTTAAAAGATGGGTAGACGTGGTGCTTAGGGGCATAGTTTAGTGATGGTTTTGGCAGTGTTTTGTTGATGGTTGGACTAAGGAGGCAGGGCTTGGTACAAGAGGTATTATTTAGCAGCAGATCCAGGTTGATGAAGAGTGAGATTGCAGACGGGTGAGATGGTTAGGACACGGGTATACCAGGAATCTGGCATTTGTGCAATATGTCTATTGCCATTAAAAACTCAAATTCTCCTGTGGTCCACTGCCTGATCCTCCTGTGCAGCCCAGGGTGTGAGTAAGGTCTTGCCTGATGGCAATGACTGTAGCCATTAGGTGACTGCAGACTGTGCTCCTCTCTGTGTTGCAATAAAAATGTCTTTGATTCCATTTCATTCTACTCAACAGCTAGCTGTAACCCCTGAGGGCTGCTTCACTCATCTGTGTGTTAAGATCCAGCTTCGTAAGCCTTTAAAGTTGATAGATCATTTTCTTTTATGTTGCATTAAAAGGGCTGTAAGGAACACTCAGTGATAATTTATTGAAAAGACAATTAACAATGAGGTTAATGACAGTGATACATTTGAGCTGTGATTCAACCTGGTAAAATGATGACTACCTTTTGAAATACACAGGGTATTTTTTCTTTTTTTACACAAAAGAATTAAATACATAACTTTTATTGCAGTCTTGTTGATTCATAGTCTTCCTTTAGTCTTTATCAGGAGGGTTAAGCTTTTGCCATTTTAAAGTTTTATATATGAATTCCCCACCCACAAACCGCAGCACTACCAGTGGTGCTCTCATTTCTGGGCTTCAGATTGATTCCAGGAGGCTATTTGTATTTCCTCTTGTTCCATGTATCATAAACATCCCAGTAGAAGACATAACTGTGTTCACCCTGCTTTTACAGCTATTTCGGCATCATCTTAACACTGTACTCCTCAGGTCAGTTGTTGCCAAAACAGGAGTAAAATGTGTCACTGCTTTGGTGGTTAGGAGGCATTATGGGCAAAGAGAGTTCAGCAGAATTAGTGCCAAGACATATTTGTAGCTGTCACTGAGGATGTTCTTCGTAACAGTTCCTTTTGTCACTAATTATCTCTTACACCCTTTCTTTGAAATTAAAACTGCGTATCTAGGCTTTAAGAGTATTTTGGTGAATTTGTCTTTGTTTAGTGTGAGGTTTAAATTATTTTTGAGAAATGGTACAACTAGTGTCTGATTTGCAGTATGAATGTGGTTTGAGTTCTCTTCTGCTGGGGGAAGACATCTAGAAGCAAAGGTGGCTAACATTCAGTAATAGGTTCCACAACATAGGAAGATATTATCCATATCTCATACTAAAAAAGTGCAGTAAGTTAATTTTCCAAGCAAAAATGCATTTATGTATATAACGCACTTCCATATGATAAATCTATTAAATTCATCAAAGCATGAATTTTCTTTTAAAGGATGTCACATTTGCAGTGTTTGAGTGTATCTTTGAGTTGTTTTGACATTAATAGTGACATGTTTAATAGATAAGAGGTGCATAATTTGTGACAGTTTCATTTCAACTGAACTTTTGAAGAATTCATTTCTCCTTTCTTACACACATTCAACCTCCCAAGCCATATGGTCTGTGTTTCTAAAGATATTTTGCATGAGATCAACCAAGTGCATCAAAACAAGAGTTGTCTCAGATACGAGACAGACTGAAGTATAAGGCTGGTTTGGTTTTTTTTCCCTAAGTCTTGTCATCTGATTGCACTGTGCAATAGAGTACCTGTCCCTCAACTCGTGGTAGATGCAAGTAATAAGTTAATACCCCGGCAGTAATTTACTGCATTGAAAACTATCTCCCTATTAAATGTGAAATATTTGTTTTCTGTTATCTCCTGTAGATACAGGATGATGATCCTTGTGTAGTCTTGGATTGATAGTAAACTTTAAAAACATAGCGATGCTTTTTCTTGTTGCTGACATTGAGGTGAGTTGCAGTGTCCAAAAGTGAATTGTCTTCTTCTTTTCTGCCCCAGCCTGCATATAATACATTCTATGGTACTTCTGAGTTTTTTATTTCAGTGCACAGAGGGCTGTCACATACTCTTTAGGATGTGAGTCACTTTCAGTGTAAAAATTCTCAAGTAAAGAAGGTATCACCTCTGTTTTTAGATAGCTTGAGATTTTGTTTTTCAGAAGTCTGATAATTCTGCTCTTAAATAGATTCTGTTTGAATTTTTACCCTTCCTGTTGACACAGAAATGCTAATACTTCACTTTATTGTCCTGCAGATTAAAATGGTAGAATATTATCTTTGGATTCTGTATTTTCAACCCCAAAAATTCATGAATTTGCACTGTCTAGCATAAGCCTTAGAGCACAGACTTTGTGTTCTGGAATCTGGAACCGTCCATTTCCCCATCTTTCCTGGGTATATCTGTGCAGCATTTTCCTCACGAACATTTCCCCTTGTGAGGCTGTGCTTTCAGTTTCTGGAAGTCCCATGATTCTGTTGCAAAATATGACATTCTTTGTGGCTGTCTCCAAACCCAACAATTTCTAACGCATGCTGCAAGGCTGAATTGTTGGATTACTTAATTTTGCATGCCCCAGATTCCTTGCTCCTTTACTGAATATTCTGCTGATATTTTAAAACCAAATGGTCAATAATAGTTCCCCTTTCTTCTTCCATTCACAAAGGCAGAAGCGCCCTGCTCTGTACCAATATACTTGGTACAAGGGCCATTTTCTCATTACCTAATTGTCTGCTTTTACATACTCCTTCAGCCTTTCAACATAGGTGAGGTGAACTTTCAAACTAACTGTTTCCCCCGAGTGGCCAGGCGTCGTGAACCCTCTCTGTCTCTGTATGAGCAGACTGTGCTCAGTCTTTGGTTTGCCCTTCCTTAGCCCAAACAGCCCCCCTGCACTCTGTGTTGTGCCGGAGCCCAGCGATCTGTGCAACCAACTTGTTTCCTCACTCTCTGCACATGTGGGGAAAAAGAGAAACCTCACGAGCATGGCTGGTGTTCAAACGAGCAACCTTGTTAACTCTGTAAGGATGTCACAGATTCTCATGTCTACTGCTGCCTTGACACCTTTCGATGACCTCTGCAGCAGAGGAGAGGAGGCTGGCTAGCACATGTAGGCCTGCAAGGAAGTTCATTATATAAAGCCTCCCAAATTTCTGTATCAAACACAGCGGGACAAGCATCTATTCCTGTTGTTCCCATTTCTTCTGTTTTGCATCAACTGGGTGCAATCCCTAAAGAGCGATTATCCAACGCATCCCTTCCAAAGGCTTTTATGTTCCCCTTCCCCTATTTGGCCATAACCAAAGCAGTGCTGTTCTCAGGGTAATGCCACGATCGGGAATACTCCTGGCTTAAAATGATGCTTATACACACACCAGCAATTTTCCTGTGTGAACCAAAGCTTCCAAATGTCTCTTTTAGAAGTTCTTCCTTGCACCATTTGAAAGGACTGTGTGATTGCATTTTCACATCATAGGATTTCTTATTATATCTTCTTTATCAACTTCATATACTTACTGAAATACTTTTTCTTTAAGCAAGCTGCTGGAAGGTGGGTTTAATTAACCAGTAGGAATGTATATTGTTAGAGAAGGCAGTTCTTTCTGGAGTGAAGAGGGTGTGGGGTGGAAGTGACTCCTCCTTATTATTCAAATATATTCATAATTTATTTTTAATTCAGCATACATGTCATGCACAGGCTGTTCATTTCAAGTGCCATATACAATACCTGTCATGCTCCTCTACTTAACCTCAAGACAGAAAGAAATGACAAAAACTGTTCTGTTGAGTAAGAATAATCTCAGTTGCATAATTTTGCCTCTAATGTCTATTTTATGATGCTGTGAAGGGTTTTTTTTTCTGCATTTTACTCTTAGTCCAGAAGATTCCCAGCCTGTTATCAAACAATTATATCATGTAGCTATTATGTTATAAAGCTTAATCTGACTTGACTGACAGTTGTACAGTCATAGCAGGGAGTGATAAGACATATCCTTTGTTTGGGATAAGAGGTTTATTTTCTCTTAAAAAATGTTTTGTTAAAGATTTCTGTAAAACTTTAGGTGTTTTGTTGCTGTTGGTTTTTTTCTTCCCCGTAGGAACTCGGTATCACAAAAGCAGTGAAATAGTACAGGCATTCTGGGATGTGCTGTTGTTGATAGCGGTGGTTATACCTGAGCTGAAGGGCAGATGGGTCTGCCCTGGAGTGCTGCACTCTGCTTGTTCAGACTGAAACCCTACTGGGAAAAGCCCGTGGGCTGCTGCCCAGCCTGAGCCTTCTCTCCAAGGAGACCTTAGTGTGGAGTCACTGCCTGTTTGCAAGTGTGGAGAGAGAGAGAAAAAAAGAAGTCTTGTGGAGCTTTCACTGTTAGAGAAATGATTTGGCCCTGGAATGCACTCAGACTGTTCCAGAGTCTGGTAAAATAGAAGTAACCATCGAGACTCAAATACGTGCTTGAGTTTATGATTTTGATCTCTTTGCAGGGTCAGAATCAAGGTGAGATAGCCCTTAGACTGCTTGTAGTGGAAAGGAAAGATGCAGATTTCAGGCAAAGGTAGCAAACTACCCAAGGCTCACTCTACCTATGTGGTTGCATGGGAACCTGGGAAAAAACAGCGAATGTTCTTCTCTGACAGGAGTAGATGACAATAACCTCAGGTGGTGTAAACTGGTTTCCCATCAAAAAAGCTTCTGAGGATGAGTCAAGCAGAGTTTGACAGGAAGTTTTCTTTTTAAAGGCCATTCTGTGCAGAAGCAGATGGCTCCATGCGCTCCTTAAGTTTGCCTCGTGCAAGTGAGAAGGCCTAAATATGGCCTAAACTGCTGCTGCTATTAAGCTTCAGAGATAATCCTTCCTACCTCTTGCAAACACTTCTGTCAAAGTTAGATTAACATCTTTCCTTCAGTGTAGATGAGGGCACTACTGAACTGTACCGAGGAGCAGAACATTTTACATAACGCACAGAACACGGCAATTTTGTGTTTGTTTTCCTATTGAAGTGACTCTATATGACAATGTGTAAAGCACGTACAGATGGCAAGAACAGTTATGTTATCAAGTTTGTTTCCTCTGCAGATGCTTACAGAAAAATAATTCTAGCTCCCCATCTAAAAGTATAAATAAACGATGAAACAAAATAGCTTTTCCATCCACCAGCAGAATAGACACTTCAAAGTTTTTTTCCCAGAGCATGGTTATACATGATTAAATGGGACAGGGAGTCTTCTGAAGATCACTTTATTTCTCAGTCATATGCCTTTCAAATGACATCATCTGTTTAGCCCCTGGGTTTTTTTATACTACTTAGGTGTCCTATTACATTCATTGTTAGAAAGTTATTTGCATAGCCTGTAATCCGATGGAGATACACAGAGTAAAATGGTTAATGAAGGGAAGCTTCATTTCACTGCACATCTGTGTCTAACCACAGGTCCTTAGGACATTTGGCCTTGTAAGAACCAGTGAGGAAACCTTGTTTGTCTGCATTTTTCCAGGAAATGTTTTGGGATTTGCACAGCTGAGAATGCTCGGTTTGGACTGAAAGAAACTGAAAAGCCCAGATGCAAGAGTCCTTCTAAATTAGATAAAAAAACTAACCCCTTCCCATCAAATGCAAGAGGATCAACTATGATCTGAGTTTTCTCTCTAATGAAAAATTGTTTATTTTTACACCTCTTTAAATAGATATGTCAAAGAAATTTCACTTTCATGGTGGTGTAGGTACAACCATATTGGAGAGTTTTGAAAAAGAGAAGAAAGGTAGGAGTCTAGAGCAGAGTTAAAACTATGAAACATTAGAGAAAGAAAAAGAAAAGAAAAAGGGAAAATAAGGACGTATGTAATATCTATGGATTCTTTACTCTGCATACTTTTCCTTCTTGAAAAGAAAGGATTATTTCTTGCATTTTTGAATGTTTCAAGAGTCAGTACTGTTGCATAGGGGGTTTTTTGTGATGGAATTGCTTTTTATTAGCGTGTTCCTTTTCATGGTGTCATCGCTTGAAAACAATTTGTACAAAAAATGAAGGTACAGAATAACAAAATAAAGCAGTACAAAATATCTTCAAGAAAACAAAGCCTTTTCCATTTTTGTGGTGTTGCAATAAATAATGCATAGACAAAATGTCTAAATTCCTTCATCTGTATCACTCACTGCTTTTACCTCCTTCAACATACAAAATGTTCATTTTCTTTATATTCACGATGATACTTATCAGGGGTTTTTTTGCGTGGCAATGAAACATTTCTTTTAAATTCTGTTCATACAGACAAGCACTGAAAAAATACTGGTTATTTTTTTTCTTGTGAGATATTGAACAGGAGAGATGAAAATGTTCATCTGTGGTGAGATTCAAGTGGGATTCAGTAAACATCTGCAGTCTTTTTCAAGTAATTCATAAAACAAAAATATTTTGTTTACTTAAACCATGATAAAATTAAATTTCTTTGTAGATATTTAAAAAATATCAAATGAATGAATCAGAAAATTGTCTTTTTAAAGAAATAATATTCCTACAATTTTAAAAATAATTCAGTTAATCCAGGAGCTTCTATCAAGTTCCTCACTGATATATTGCTGGTACCATTTCAGCACATTTTATTTTTGACATTTGTCTGTCTTTGACATTTTATGCCAGTTTAAATGCTTGAGATAAGATCCTTCCAGTCAACTGATGCAATAAAAAATAAAGATGTAGGATGTTGTCACCTTGTCAAGCCCTGTAGCCGTCTCGCAGAGGTCAGCCATTCGTTTCTTCCTTCTGAAGGGAAATTGGCAGATGTTGGCTGCTGGCAAAGGGATCAGGAGGTCTCTGAGGTGTGAGGGGAGGTATGTGACACACGTGTGCGCTGCTGCCCAGACAACAAATGAAGAATATGGATAATTTTGTGCACTAGGGAAACTTTATTGACAAAGAATTTCTTTTTCTCATTTTTTATACTGGATTTCATGATTTCTTTCCAATTTAATCCTCAAGTGAGCTGTGGGGTGTGGCACCCTCCGCTGTGTAGTCTCTCTGCAGAGAGAACCCTGCAGTGGAACCTTCTTGCTGCTAGCAGTGGACTTGAGCCCTTTAGACCAAAAGGGGATTTCGGAGCATTCAGTGTGATACAGTATGTGGTGTTGAAATGCACATATAAAGACTATTATAGATACCTGTCTGTGCCCCAATGTCTGACAGTAATGCAAAAAGCAGGATCAGAAGTAATGTGGGTTGATTCTGACATCCCTTAGCCCTTGACAGTAACATTAATTACATTTTTTTTCTTCCAGAACTTTTAACTGCTGCAACATTTAAATTCTGATTTTGCACTTGTTCTGATAGTTACACATACCTGAAAGGTGTTTAAGTAGTGTAAATCAAGTGAATTTCATTGGAGAATATCTGTGTCTGAAATATTAATCCTACAAGTTGAAAACTGGAAGAGAGAGAATCCAAGATTATCGGTACAAAGCAGAGCTTTCCTTTTTCCATGTACTGGTACATTTCAGAAGCAGGAGTTCCAATAATAGTTAAAATTACCAGTGGCAATAATTTGAAAAGCTGTTCATGGTAATGCATTTCTTGGCAATTACACACCATGCCCTGTACATCAGTAAGGTTGAATTAGTTCGATCTCCTAGAGGGAGAAAATCACTGATCAAACAGCCGTCAGGGACCAAAAATAAGGAATATCAGTGTTCAGTCTTTAATATGAATTATATGAAGATTTTTTAAGTTTGGGACAAAGTGCCTCCAGGGATTGCGTTTTCATTCATAACAAGTAGCTCACAGGAAAGAGGTACTAACTTTAGTTGAACGAGGGCCACTTTCCTGAAATACACAAACCTGGTATCACTACACTGCAGTAGGGACCAGTGTGTATCTTCTGTAATTTTTTTATGAAAGTGCAAGTTGACCCCTTCTTCCTAAGGACTGTTTTAAATACCACTTTTTAATCTAGTGAATCACCCCGCAATTTATAACACTTGAGTGGGATTTTTGCAATTGCTTTGAATTTAACTAATTTGGTTTCATAGAATCATAGAATGGTTTGGGTTGGAAGGGACCTTTGAAAGTCTGGATTCAAGTGCTGAATGATTTATGAAGTAAAACTCCTAGATTTGACCCACTCAAGGCTACTTTTCTCCCTATGTGGAAAGCTACGTGACTTTATAGAGAACATAAAAATATTCTATCCAGTTCTGTCTTGAGATGCTTGGTTTTCCAGCATCACTACTGGTATATACTGCTTGCTTCGTATCATCTGTATTTTCATGTCCTATCATGTGGAAAGATGAGGTTGAGTTATCTGATATTTGTAACCAATTAAATTGTTCTTAGTCCTAATTACAGCAACTTGATTATACTTTAAGAGGTTTTAAGTGGACAAATCCTGTATTCTGTTTTTGATGGAGTTTCTCCTCTTCGTCTCATAGGCATTTAAGATGAAATCCCACACTCCTGGTACAACTAGAGACCTCCCAAGGCCCCTCCAGCCTGTGCTAATCTATGATTTCTAAGTTCTACTTGTACAAAAAAACCTTCATAATTTCACTGATGTCATTGAAATTGTCCTAAGTAAAAAAAAAAAAAAGTACCAAACAAACCCACCCCAAAAAAGCCACCCTGAAATGTTTACTGGATGTTTCATTTAGTGTAGGTTTTGAGTTTGCTGTTTAAAAGAAAAGGATGAAAGAAATGTAGTTACTGATGTTTTAAAAAAAAAATCATCAAGTTGATAATGTTTTTCTAGGTTCTTCACTTACTTGACAGATTAGACTCAGGTTTCACAAAGAGCACACACTCTAACAGGACTTTGTTCCACTGTTTTCTGTAACTGGTGCTAAAGGATACAGAATTCCAGATATATTTTTCAGAGGTATTCCTGTGCTTTTCCATTGTGATTTATTAGTGTTTAGACTTCTGATATAAACTAATATTCAAGCACTATTTTTGCCTACCTTTAGTAAAGAGGAAGGTAATGTAACAACAGAGTAATTTTTACAAATAGAGTTTAAAATGCAGTTTAATAAACAGCAAAATAATTGAATTTGCTACATGAGTTGTATATTGTAAAGGAAAATATAAATTCATCCAAGGTTAAATAAAAAAATCTACTGTAACGCAAAAGACTTATTTCTTGCTCAAATTGGAAAATTAATTTTAATGAAGAATCAAAAATGCCAAAGCATCCATAGATGTCAATGGGTAAAATAAGTTAATATAAAGTAGAAATTTAAAGTAGAAAAGATCTGCTTGTTGTAGAAACTTGTGATAATGTGCAGGAGATCAATGTTATATGCACTGCAACACAATTCTCTTCTAGGTAGGGTAAGCAGACTCCTAAAATAATCTTGTTCTATCAGTTGGTCAAAGTGGTTGTATTTCCCTTAGAAAAACAGTTTGGTCTATGTTCAGAAATGGAATAAAGCATAAATAAAATTTATTAATTAAAATTTGTTTAATTTAAAAAGTAAATAAAAATTGAAAGAACTCTATACCTGTGGATATATCCTCCCTAGAAAGGGTTTTATTTAAACTATTAGCAAAGCGATCTACTTGCTAGTTTGAATTTTCTTCTTCAGCAGAATACTCTGAAACACTCTTTGCCTCTGTGCCCTATTCTGTTATAATTCACCATATCACTGCTCATTGCTTGTTTTCCTGGAACAAGGTGGGTTTTGCACATTTGTTTCAGAGCACGGGCAGTGCGTGGAGCCGCACCAGGCTCCGAGCTGGCTGGGTAACCATTCTACAGCAACCTGGGTTGGGGCTGCCCTGAGGAGTGGTGCATGTGGGTAATTTTGGCTGGCAATTGAGGGCTGCTGTTAGGGAGTCCCTAGTTATGGTACGACCTACAGTATTGAAATTTCTTTCCCAGTTGAGACAGAAAGTTGACGTTTCTATGTAGGTGTATGAGGAGAGGGCCCCAGGTGTCCAGGGCAATAAGAGTTCTTCCAAAAGAATTTGAGGTGGCATCATTTTAGAGGTTAAGGACCTTCTGACAAAAGTGATACTTTCTCTGTGCAGTTCTAACTGTGTAGTTTGATAAATAGGTGGAAATAACGTGAAGTGCATTAGTCGGCTTGGGACTTGGAAACAACCACACATAAGAAAGGGAGGAAGGAGGTCTAGGATATTTGCTAGAATGGCTGAGCCTGTCCTGGGGTAACTGCTTTAGTGTAATTTAGTTGTTACTGCTAATTGCTTGAAAATGTCTTTGTGTCATGTGGTGAGTATTGCACTGTATTTGATCCCTTCCTTGCTTCATTTTTCTCTTAAAAAGATGTCGTCTTTTTAAAAATATCTGTGAATTGCTACTGAGCTGGGCAGGAGGTATAGTCAAGTGGTGAAGATACTGTTTATGCACTAAATCTGTAATGGTGTGACATCTTGGAATGATGCATATTTAACTTAGTTATATTTAATATATGTTAAATAGCTTGTGTAAGACTAAATAAAATACAGATATAAGAAAAGCTATTTTTTCGTAAAGAAAAGCAGAAATTAAAACTTTCTGTCTAAATTAGGACTATTGAATAGACGAATCCTTTAAAATTTTCTCCTATTCACTGGTACATCTTTTCAGCCAGGGGACATGCAGAGAATACTGCAAAGCAATGATAATTATTCGAGATTAAAAACTACCACCAGAGAATTGAAACAAAGGCTGACTTACCAGATCGAACCCACCAACCTTTATTGCAGAAAACAATGTAGTCCTCAGTCTTTGCCTTACAGCTCACTTTTCTTTCAAGCAGATCAGACAATTCTTTCTCATTGCCTTTGAATTCTAATCATACCCTTTTTCCATTTCTCTTTTTTCACTTGCTGTTTCTGTGAAAACTGACTACAAATGATCTGACTTACCCCAGCCCTTGGCTTGCCCTCCCTTCCCCCCACACAACTCTGCCTTTTTATCTCTTGGCACTGGATGTAGAAGTTTCTTGCATACACTGCATCTGATCTTATCCTCACCCATATGCCAGTGACCTTAATTCATCTCCAGATCTCTCTTGTGCCCCTGACTTTCCCTCCCTTGCCATTCTTCTGAAGCTCTCTGCTTTTTTTTTTTTTGCCATTCATAAAGCAATGATAATGCTGGGCAGTAAAACCATGTGGGCCATGCGAGTACTCAAAATTCATCTTCTGTTATCACTAAGCTCATCCAATGTGCCCATTACCATTGTTGTTTGGAGACAGTGCAGTCAGCTCCTCTGTCTTGTTTTCACCAAAATCTCTAAACAGAAGAACTACTTACAAAGCTTCATTCATGCAGATTGGACTGGTTTTCTGACTCCTTTTACACATCTATGGTAGATTCGTCTCAAAGCATGAGGTCAGCTACTGTCCTTACCTGAGTTGTTGGCAGACCCACTCTTTTACAACTTTGTCTTCATCTGTCTGAATGCAATCAATCAGTTTGCATTCAGTGTAACCAACCATAGTTCTTATTCTTTACCCTCAGATTTTCATTTTCATGATTTTCTCTTTCAATTGTTAAGAAAACACTGCCTTCTGTTGGCCATTTAGGCCATATTATGCATATCATCCTTCTCTGGCTTGCAATATCCAGGCCCTACACACATGGCATCTCCAACACTGTGTCCCTTCTTTCCATATGTTATAACTGAAATCTATCTACTGCATCCATCCCTTGGATGTGTCAAATACTAAATGCTCTCCTTTTATTCACTTTCAGTGCCCCTTTCAGCTACAGATGTCTTTCTCCTGGCTTGTTCCAGACAGTCCCTATTAGCCCTTCTCTGTGGAAATATTTCCTCCCAAACAAGCTGTTTCTCCCCAGTGTAACCACGTGCACTCTTAGTTGCTTTTGAAATATCAACCCTCATGTCCAGTTAGCCTGGGGTATAAGCCTTCATTCTTTGTTAAAACTCTCAAATATGCATGTTTTTCCTCTTGCCGTGTTTCCTCAGAATCTTGGAATATTAACATGCCAAAATACATCATCAGCTTCTTTCAGATACTACTGTAAAACTACATGGTTTTTACTGTCCCAATTAAAATTTTGACAGTGTTAAATGCTGAAGTGTGCTAATAAGGTTGCTTCTTGTCGCTAACTGGTTTTTGTCTTTGCCGTTTTCATTTGCTTTCTCTTAAACTTGGACTAAAAGTTGTTTAGGAGCAGACCTTTTTTTATGAACTGATTCATAGCAGAAGTTGTTTCCTTTGTGCTTTTGTGCTTGGAAAGCACACCCTTTGTAGGATAATTTTTTTCAATCATCTTGTAAGATCACTATCTCCTCCCCCCCCCCTTCTTGTAGGCAAGGGCTTAACTTTCACAAATGCATTTCCCATTAAGGCCTGACTGTTCCCATGAGAAGTTCAGAATCTCTCTATTTCTGCTAGATTAGAAATCTAGACAGATGCAATTAGAAAGCAGATGATAATAAACTGTTCGATGTCAAAGCCTTTGAAATTGTTTTAATCTCGGCCATCCTTAAATTCAGCTTCTTATTCCTTTTTTCTAAAGTGCATTTTCTTGAAATAAGGATATTTTCCTGTCACTGTAAGGCATGTACCCAGAAGTTGAGCATAATGTGTTTATCTTTCTCTGAGTTTCACCAGGCTGTCGATTTTAAAAAATCAAATTTGAAGTCTGTAATTTCTCGGAGGTCTTTAATTTTGTTTTTAACAGAGTCTGCTCAATTTCTAATTTCCATTATTATTTCCCTCTGGTGATGCCTCCATAGACCTACAAAAGTAGAAAATTAGAGGTGAGTTGAATATGCAAGATCTCCAGGGTCTTTGGGAAAACAAGCGTAACTGTCCAACAGCCCCAAACAAACAATAACGTATTGTTTAGGAATGTTAGGTATAGCTTCAAAATAGTTGTGTCTGAATGAAAAAGATAAAAAAGAAATACAAGCAGTTTGGATTAATCATAGTTCGGTTTTATGTCTGTGTGCTGTAAAATCAAATGTGCCGATTTTCTGCCATTTCTTAACTCTCATTTCTACTATGTTGTAAGAAGCTAGTACTGCGTGCGATATCCTAGGAGGAAATTTATGGGAAAGCTCTGAATAACTGTCGTGTTCTAGCATATCTGAAGTGAACTTTTTTTCTTCATGAGGGGAAAAAAAGTAATGCCTAACCTTCTGTAACTAGGTTTTGTAACCTTGGAGTTGTGGAGAGTTAATTTCAGCACAAAGTCATATTGAAAGACAGCCCATGGGATGAAGCTTCGGGATGTATTTTTTTACCCCAGTGGTTTAAGAATCTACAATATCTGTGCTGTAATGTTTACAGGGAAAGAGAACACCCTGGTGAAATGGTAACAAGAAATCCCTTATTGCCTATATCCAAAACTTGCACCTTCAGGACGCACGTTCAGCTGCTCGTTGGTTTTGAAAAACTCAATTCTGATGCTTCACCAAAAGGACTTGTTAGGTACAGCCAGGACTGCGTACACCCTAACTGTGCTGAACACATAGGCCCATTGCACAAGAGTTTGGGCCTCATGTCTCCGTTCTCATGGGTGTGCACTTTCAGCTATTGGATAAAAGAGGGGAAATGATAATGTCTACATATCAGGCTTGCCTAAATATGGTTCCAGACTGCAGAAGCATGCTGTATTTTTGTTCCTTGAGCCTGGGCCAGAACTCAATGAAAGCATCCGAATTCCCTCCTCTAACACTGTGGTAATTTCCCATTCAGAAGGGCTGCCCACTTAACACAGTGGTTTGAAGATCTTGTTATTTACTGTTTGTAGCTCAGCTAACACTGGTATTGAGCAATTCCCCTGCTACTGTTCCCCCAGGTATCAACTGGCTTTTCTCTTAAGTAACACAACTGGTAAATTCAGCCCCATATCTTACAGCTTATGTTTAGTTTAGAAGACTATTGATTCTGTTTCAGAAAAGTTTTTGTGCCCGAAAGTTGTTTTTTTTTTTTTCCCCTGCATGATGTCTATTTACCTAATGAAGATAAACCTCTGCCCCAAAACTTTGCCTTATTAAAGCATATATACTTAGAGTATTATGACTATGGCAATCTTCCTGCTAATTCTGCATAGTTGCTGTATATGGAGCACATAATTAAAACATGTGACTTTACCATAAAGCAAAGCATGTATGAGTGAAGTACTTTGACTCTTGCAGAAACTGTTGGACAAGATAGTTTCAAGTCAGCTGCAAACATCCCAGTTCAGTGCCCTGTCTGCAGAGAAGCTTTTCTCCACTAGCTCAGCCATTCGGCCATACGAAGAGTCAGTGGAGGCCTTGTAGCGCCTTATCAGGGAAAAGCTCTCAGAATAATGCATATACTAACAATGATCTCAGAATTAAAGGGAAGACTTTGAGCAGCCCATGATCTAAGCGAGTGTTGTGCTTTAACCCAGCAGGCAGCCAAACACCACACAGCTGTTTGCTTACTCCCCACCCAGTGGGTTGGGGGAGAGAATCAGAAAAAGGGTAAAACTCATAGGTTGAGATAAAGACAGTTTAACAGGACAGAAAAGGAAGGGCAAATTGTAATAACAATAAAAGAATACACAAAACAAGTGATGCACAATGGAATTGCTCGCCACCCACAGACCAATGCCCCGCCAGTCCCTGAGCAGTGGATGCTACATCCTGGCCAACTCCCCCCAGCTTTATACGCTGAGCATGATGTCCTATGGCATGGAATATCCCTTTGGCTAGATGGGGTCAGTCGTCCTGGCTGTGTCCCCTCCCGGTTTCTTGTGCAACCCCAGACTCCTCACTGGCAGGGCGGCGTAAGAAGCTGAAAAGTCTTTGACTTAGTGTAAGCATTGCTCAGCAACAACTAAAACATCAGTGTGTTGTCAACATTATCCTCATCATAATCCAAAACACAGCACTATACCAGTTACTAGGAAGAAAATGAACTCTACCTCAGCCGAAACCAGAACAATGAGTTAAATATTTATGAACTAATAATTCAGGCAGGAATAGTTTTCTAAGAGTTTTGAGTACTGCAAGACCTCTTGGAATATCCCGTGATCTAGATAACATAAGTGCCTATAGCAGTGCAATAAAAGGATGTGCACCTTGCCCAAATTCTCTTAAATATACTTGCCAAAAATAGCTTGATGTTGTCCACCCCTCAACTATCAAACTTGCTTTTTATATGTATATTGGGAATTTTTATTTGCATATATGTGCTATATGATCCATAGAACAACATCTCAAATACTGAGTATCTGAAATACTCATTTATATTTTTTTTATTCCTGGTTTAAAATGCTGCCTCATTTCACCTTTCCCTCAAATTGTGACATTAATTCATTCTATAAAGGCCTGTCATATACGTTTCATTTTAAATGGGGTGTATATAATTTCTTTAAAGGGGAAAAAATCTGTTACTTGTGAAAATTGTTTCTAATGTAACTTGGCTACGCTGCAGATTGAATGAATTAACATATCTGTTAAAATCTAGTCTAAGTGCAAGATTTAATTTTGGGTGATTTCATTGACCTAAAAGGATTTTATGTCTAATTTGACTTCTCTGGGGTTTTGACATTATTGCCTGAGCTCTTAAAAGATAAAAAATAGGCTAGACTTTTGATACCCCTGCTAATTAAATTTCAGTGACATCCGCAATGTGCCGAGACTGCTAATATGGGCATGAAGGACTGAGGCCGTGTCTCCACCAAACCAATCTGTAGCCTTTTTCCCATTTGTTGAGGGGCTTGATGGACACAGCAGCAGCAACGCAGACCTTTGCCCTCAAAGGATTTGGCTTGAAGAGCTCTGGCTGCTGCCTAACGCTGCCTGAGCCATGCTAGAACCAGAGACAGTTAAGTCTTCTGCCATTCCTATTTACACATTCCTATTTATGTAGATTTGGCCAGGGCTGAAAGCTAAAATGCCAACATCTGTTATGACTTCTGTTTTCTCATGATTTTGAGCTCCACTTTTGGAAATAAAAAGTTTCAGATTATTTGGAGCTTTGTGGAAACATCTACATGCTTAGATTGAAATATACATCAAACATCGGAGAAATATTTTTCTGCGATAGCTTCTCAGGGTATCAGCTTGCTTGTTTGTTTATTTATCTTTGTTTTTTAAGATCTTGAGAGGTACAGTGTCCTGTTTCAGAAGGATCAGGAAGAATGTACCCATCAATTACTTTGCTGCTGAAGCAGTCACAGACACAGAACTGCCTTTACCCTGCTCTTGCCATTTGAGTATATTATAGTGCATCAGTGTAAATGAGCAGAAGGGAAATCTTTGCACATTTAATGCTGGGATCGTAGCTATGCTTTGGAATATATTCCAAAGTTTACTATAAGCCAAGCTGAAATATTCCATGTGCACAAGATCTATACGACTGTTGTATAATCCCCTGTGTTTCACTGGTCCATCATCCATGAACCACTTGGTGGGATTTGCTCAGTTACTGCCCATATTGGAAACAAGCAAAAGCATTTTCTGCATTAGTCTCATTAGCAAATGCTAAGCACTTGCCCAAAGGAAAAGGGAGCTTTTGAAAGCCACCCAAAAGAAAACAGAAGGGCCACAACAGAGTTCAAAGAAGCTAGCAGGCTTCTGAAGCCACACGCTGGTGATGCCGGTTGGTAGCACATACTGGATGGTAGCACAGCTATGGAGACTTTAAAGGGAACAGTATATTTTCTAGTATGTTTATAATCAGTTCAGTAAGAAACAGCATGTTGTCGTGTCATAGCACTAAGCGAGATTTCAGCTGCTCTTTATGTAGATGCTGCTCTTTTACACACAACCCCAGCAAAGTGAAACATGTCCTTTTCCAAAGGCTGGTGGTCAGAAGAAATTCTGAGGTTTGTGTGATAATCCTTTAAATGGCCAGGTCTTTTGGTTACTGACAGTTCAGGCCAGAAGCTTTTGCACTTGACTGTTCAGGTATGAAATTGTTGGAACAGCTAAAACTTCATTTTAAATGTGGTCTAGTACTTTCTGCATTCAGAATCTGTGGCAACATAACAAGAAGTGCTTATATTTGAATAACGACTAACCTACAAAGCTTTTTCTTCACATGAGAGCAAACTTTTCAACTAAGTTTTTCTTATAGAGCTGTATTGGTTTTGGCTGGTTATTATTAATTTTATGTAGTTGTACCTAATCACAGCTTTATGTGTTTTGAAGAAATAAGTGGTCAGATATCTTGGTTTCTGTTATAGTCTTATTTGGTGAAAGGCGCAATGGCTATCGTATAACTGTCAAATCTAAATCCTCACACTGATTCTCAGAAAACTTTCTGGTTTATAGACCCTTTCTTACTGAGAAGGAAATATAATGTGATTTCTTTTTTCTTGTTCCTAGAAGAAGTGTGTTGAAGACTTGTACATTATGCTTCTGTTGTGATATTTATGGTGGAAAAGGGGGGAAAGTCCCTTATTTATTAAAATATCAGGAGAATCATCAGTCTCATGGCAAAATAATTTTCTCTCAAGTACATTTAAGAAAAAAAATATAATTTCATTTTTACTTTTATTATGCCTTTTGTTTTAAGTTCTGATGGTATGATTTCCATATTTATTCAAATACTGAATAATGTTTATTGTTTGGCAAATTTTATTCTGTTCCCCTGCAATATATTACTACAGATGAAAGGGAAAGGTGAAATTTGGATTTAGTGTTTCTCAGTGCTGTGGGTTTGGCTTTGCTCATGTTTTTTAATGTGAATTTCTGGTTCAAATTTATTCCTTAATAAGGTATTATTTAAATTCTTATTTTAAAAGTGATAGGTGGAATGGGGTCTTTTTGCTTTATAGACATGAAATGTAATAGTTTAGGAGTAGAACCTAGTTATATTCTTATGTATAGTCGTACGTTGAAGTTATTTTTTCAAAAATAGTTTTTTCTAAAACATAGAAATAGGATAGACTAATTAAACAAATGTTTGTGAGAGTTTTGGCTAAATACATCCATTCCCTGAGTCCAAATTAAATCAATAACATCTGTCCACACCGGGGATTACATTTATACTGATATTTTTGTAAAATGATATCGTATAAACAGGTGATGGTTTCAAATGCATGCATAAAATTCAAATTCGTTGTCTGCTTATTGTCCTGTTCCAAATCATATTATGAATACAAACATTTGCTGTTAGTCAGTCAAAACCTAGTGGGAATTTTGTTGAGAAATTCTTTCTATATTTTTCATGGTGGCTAAGTACACAAGAGTTGGTATTGGTTTTTTTTACAGTGCTGATGCTTTTTAACGTGGCATCAGATAGTGAATTTTAAATCAGATGTTCAGTTTGCCATCTAGGCATGTATTTGGTCTTTTAATTTTAAAAGGGAAATTAAAATAAGGAACTACATAAAACAAAACGCGAAGGTGAAAGTAATAAACTTATTTTTATTTTTTGGGAGGGTATCTATCTGTGATGATTGTGTACACAGTTTTCAATACAGAATGAACATAGGACTTATCTTGTTTATTATTTCAGAGTAATAATGTTGCTTCTTGTAGTAAAATAAATAAATAAATTATTCAACTGAGATAAGATAGGGTTACCCCATCACCCACATATTATCATCTGTGGGTTGTTCTAAAATTAATTTTAAACAGAATCTGTCACATAGTTCATAAATTCAATGGTAAAATTCTTGAGAAATGCGAAATTACTGAAGAAGCTGTTTCAGAGAAGTGACTATCTCTTGTGCTCTTACTGACCCTGTAAGCAGAAGGATCTTTTTGAAGTATTGATCTTCCCTTCCTATGGTGAGAGTAGTCAAGCTGCTTTGGCTACTATGAAAAAACATGCCAAAGCCTCTACCTTGTGTTTCATCTGCTGTGAGACTCAAAAAGTTGCACTGTCTTCTCCTTTAGCCCTGTATGTTGAAGGGAGTTATGTGTCATGAAAAATGGCACTTGATGCAAAAAACTGTTTGTTTGTTTTTTCATCTAGAAAGCCAAAGTACCCAAACTGGAACTGATCAGAAACTATTCTGATTAAACAGATATTTTGCCAGGAAAACACTCATTAGTGAAAGACAAGCTTTCCTCAGGACAATACCAGTTTTGAGAACTTTTTGTTTTAGTCTCATTTCTATAATGGACTTGTGGTTTAATTCAGGGTGACACCTTTCTTCATTAAACTTGTGTTGAGAAGTGGTATCTGGTGCTGCAAATCTTTATTTTCAGTTCTTGGTAGGACTGTGTGTGTTTGGGATTCTATTACAAATTTTTTTTATAATATTCTGTGACCGTCAGTTTCTGAGATATGTAAAAGAATATATAAACAAATTGTTATGGGGTTTGATGCATCCTTTTCTACATGGAAAACTTGCGTTGTTGTGTTTGGTGAATCAGCATCAATATAGAAGTTAACCCTTTAAGACTGTCTGCTGTTCAAAGAAAAAATAATTTGGGGGGAATAGTAGGTTGCTTTGCTAAATCTCATTTAAATACAATTAGGTTTTCTTTGCACTTTGAAATACCATAAACTTTTATATCTTCCAGGTTACAATCTTGCCCTCTCTACAGAGTTAATTAAACCTGTCGAATGGTATACTCAATAACACGAGCATAAAAAAGAATAAGCAGCAATGCCTGTCTAGCCCTAACTCATCTTGCATTCAGTGGACATCTTTATAGTTTTATTCAGCAACAGACCTGCTTTAATAGAAACACACACTTCAGATACCAGTAAAACTGGGTATTTGGTGGAATCTGAAAGAAGAGTAACCGAATTGAAAACTTGTCTAGCCAGCAACTGGTAAATCTTTGATACATACATAAATGTCTTAATCTTGTATCTGACACTTACATCCTTGCCTTATTCAGAACTAGAATTATCTTATTTGTAGCTGAATATAGAAGCCTCATAACATTAACTTGGTATTGTTAGCTAATTTGATTCTTTTTCCACCTTCTTTCAAATAAGGAAGGACATCTAATTTTCTTATAGCATATAGAGAAATTGATCATGTCTTTAAAGAATACCTTCCATCATCAACAGCCAAAATGCTTTATTGGCACTGCATTTTCAGTCATGTCAAAAAGTTCATTAATAGCATTTAATGGAGACTGTTCCACTCTGTCTGATCATACAGAAACCTTTTTTGTAGCAAGGAAAAAGCAGGTAGCTTGTTTTGGACTGAGAGCACTTTAGCAACTTAACCCAATGTTTTGTCTCAAAAAACAATGTGCAAGGCAACTTTTGGAATAATTTAGGACAAACAGAATGAAGTTGTGTACTTTGGCATTGGATATAGATAATAAAAGTGTAGAATTCTTTATCCAGTTCCTTCCCTACCTTGTTTCTTACTGCATTTGCACTTCATTTTAAGTCTGCTGTTATATTCCCAAACCCATACTTTTAATACCTTGGTGAAAAACATTATTTATCAGACTTCTGAGGTTACTTTCTTTAGGTCCCTGTATTACTTTTGAAGACTTTGAGTTGAAATATCACCTCAGCCTGATTGTTTATCTCATGAGAATTGTTGAAATAACATACAAACCTGTCCGGGTGCCACAAGGAAATATCAACAGACTTCAAGTTTTCTTTGCTGCTACTGCTACTACTCCTAGTATATAAATTGCACTGCTGAGTTTTAAAATAAGAATGGAACTTAGTGAACAGGGGTATGCAAATATGGATGTCTTTTCAAAGTGCCTTGTTGGGTGACTGAATTAAATCTATGAAATCATAAGCTTGTAAACTTTTCATAAAGACTGCTGAAGGAAATGCAAGCATGTGCAAAGCCAATGCATTTTACAAGGAATTTGTGATCATACAGTCTAACCATGTAATTACAAGTCATCAAAAAGATTAATAGAATCTGAAAACTAGCTATTAGAGATACCAAAGGTGATTAAAAACAAAAAACCCTGAAACTTTTCCTTTGCAACTACTATTGTTAAATCATAGGAAAATGATAAATTATTTTCATTTTTAGAACGATAATAAGCTTTTAAAATATCTGAATTGTGATGTCAGTTCCAGAGCTTTCTGCAAGGCCCATTGCCTGCTGCTGATGCAGAGTCTGAACATGTTAGTGCTATATGTTGGAGTTCTGCCTGCAAAAAAGATGCCAAATTTTAAGTAATCTTTGAAGTCCAGTGATGAAGCTGATATTGCTTTGGATAAAATTAACATTTAAAAGAGAATAGTAATAGACAGACTTTGAAATGAGTAAGTTCTGCCAAATGAATTACTTGTCTATTGGATGCGTTTATTTCAGCAGTTATTATTATTTTAGATGAAGCAAACTAATAAGACAAAGGTCAAAGAAGCCCTTTAATTATGATATATTGACATGTATATTTATCTCTAAAAAAAATTAAAAATACAAGTTCATCTAAATGAAGAACAGGGAAATGAAAGGAAATGTCAACAGCAATCTGTAATTTGCTAGCGTGAGATCCAAGTACAGAAGCTACTTTCATGCACCGTAACAACAACGTCAGAAAGCAGGCCACATTTTCAACGCAGCAAAGTGAATGAAAAATAATTCATACTGAGGGTGCATCACCCTTCTCTCTTCCCTCCCCTCTATTTTGCTAGATTAGCAGTTCAAATGGAAAAATGCTTTTGGTGGATTAAGGACCACTGGAGATAGTACAAGAATCTAGAATTTATTCTACAAGCTTTTTATCATTTTTATCCCTTACATATTTTTGTCTCTATGTATAATAAACCATGCAATAATGCTTTAACCTGTAAAACATCAAAACCCTTTGGGCTCCACTGTGTGCAGTTAACTGGGGTTAACAATTTGGTACCATTTCTGTCCTTTTTAAATGGTTGTGTTTTCTTTCTCATCCCCAGATAAAGCTAGATTTTTGTGCCTCTAAGAGGATCTGAAACAGGTTATGTTTGTTTCAGGCCACATTGCAATGAGTGGTCCTTTATCCTGATTACTAAATTACACTTTCAAATAATACAGAGACAAAATTTTAATAGCCTACAACATTTACATTTACCTGTATTTATTCGATTATCTAAAAAATAGTGAAAAATAAGGTATTAATTATATAAATGAAGTATCAGTGAAACAGAAGAGTATTCACTCTATTTCATTACACTATCCATGACAGTGAATTCATTAAACTCTGTATTATGGCATACATAATATTATAAATCTAGAACTCCATTTCATAAACCTTAGAAAAATTCTTTGCTAATGTAATTTTTAATTGGTCAGTATGATCAAATAAGTCAACTTGAAGAAAACCTAGACTTAAATGCGTTGTTTTAGCCATGATATTTGGTATAGACTGTTAACTGTGAATTTCTCCTTGTTCGGATTGCAAAGTACTGAGGACTGCTTCTCCAGGTTTATTCACTCTCTGGCTACTGAGCAAGTAAGATTTTTCTTCATTGTTCCTTCAGGAAGTCAGGAACCTCCTCTAATTTCTATTTGCCAAATTCCTTCCTGTTTTAGTAACCTGTTTGCTGTATTGGAGTGCTTACGCAAATCCTAAAGTGAGTATCTGTCCTGTTTGTGATTTTTTTGCCCTTGCTTTCAAGTCTTGGGGAATTTGAGCTTCACTTGCATGAATAGCATTGAAGGAAAAGTGGAGACGAAATGTTTTTATAATCACTGATAATGAATTCCAAGTTACATACCCGGCTTTAAAACCTATGGTTGCGTTGAATAATTGTGTATGCTATTTGGTTCAAACAGTACAATGTAATTTGCAAATACTACAAATGGCTAAGGAGTTCCTACTAAGCAGTGGGTGACAAACACGTTATCACCAATATAGATACAGTTCTGTTCCATGACCTGATATCTCATGTCTAAGCTATGAGGCCTAGTTTCCAATTTACTGCTGTATGAACCGTCAGAGAATAGAAGGCTGTAAAATCTGAATTCTGTCTTAATTATTTACAATGTTGTTACCAATGTCTTCTAAAGAGAGGAAAATATTGCCATCTGTTGTCAATAGGAGATTAGAGTCTTTGTAGGGCCTGTGAAAGCCCCACTTGGTAGCAAGTTGGGCATTGATAAGGAGTTTACATTCCTGGGGAGAGATCTGCAATGCGTCTTGTCTTCAAGGTGTTCAAAGCACACTTATGTTATCTCTTCGCAAATTTTCCTAACAGAATATATTGTCCATTTACCTCATAGTAAGAAATCGGTTGTTTTCTTTTGAAAAGGCGACCAGCAGGAGGAAGAGAAGACAGATCCTTTAAACAAATAATTACCAGAAAGAACAAGTAAATTCTGTTTTCATACAGCTGTGTTACATCTGGCACCAGTAGGAATCTCAGAATAAATTTAAGTAAATTTATCCAAGCTACTTAGAAAACTAAGTAAATTTAGTTCTGTTTGAACTGTTTTTAGAATGTACTCCTTCATTATAGTGCTGTAGTGGAAAAAGTGAGATTAATTCTTGTTATTTTAAAGTATACTAGGAGATTATCTTTCTATTCTTATAGAATTCAATAACTGAAATGTAGGGTGAAACATTTGATTTTAAAACTTGAGGTGCACCATGAGAGGAAAATACTTCAATGAAAAGGCTGACCAATTTTGGGGTGATACAGGACAGTCCATTACAGGCATGGAAGCTGAAATTCATACTGTAAGCTTCTCGGTGTGCACTGGTCAGTCTTAGCAGTTCCAGAAGAGTCTTCAGTGTAGGCAAGCTGGTAATTGCTTAGGTGAAACATAGGTGGTCATTTTATAAGAACAATTTAAATACAATTTATTATGGTTAATGATTATGTATAATATTCCAGATTACTGATAAAATTATCAATATCAAAATCATGATGGTTTGCACTTTCTATGCTATTTGATCACTAGGATGAGTCACTCTTTATATGAATAGGCATGTGAGTGCCTTTGGTCTAGTGAAGTCTATTATCCAAGGGTATCTCAATGGCTGTGTGTATATCAAAGTGAGAGCACCTAATGCAGTTGGTGGGTGTTGAAAACTAGCCATCTGTTTTTAATCACTGAATGCCCTCAGTCTGCACCTACTTTCCTCTATACTGGTAGAATTACACGGTACCCTGCAACTGCAGTGTCTTGTTTCCCTATCCCAGTTTCTGGGAACCAGGACACTGCAATTGCAGAATACTGTGCAAGTGCAATTCTGCTGGGACAGGAGTCCCAGAGAACTCAAAGAGGATATTTCTGAAAACTCATGTCTACCTCACTGTTTGCTTAGGGCACTTTCTGAGCTTGATACTTACTCATTACTCAGTGATGGACATTTCTGCTGCATATTTTGAAAAACCATGTGCAACATCTGTGGGAGAAGAGTGGAGCAGAAAATCAGACATTGACAGTGGTGGTGTAATTTTTGCTGCAGTGTTGATCCTGCTCAGTTTCATCCTTGTCAGGGAAGTGTAAAATCTCTGGGCAACGGCTCTGAGATTAACTGCCTTGTGGATGGCAATTTCTTAGTAAGTGTACAGAGTCACACTGCAGTAGTGTTGCTGTCCCATTTTTGCCATTGGGATAGTTCTGTTCCCTTTGCAGCTTACAAACATTGAAAACTCTCTTTGGAGGTCTCTTTCTTCCATCCCAGTTTTAGAAATAATCCTTCAGAGATCTCTTTATCTAAATTTCTTCTGTTCTTCAGATCAGCATTGCATTCAAAAAGTTCTCCCCTTTTATGGACCTCAGGTTTGTCAGATTTTCTTTGCCCATGGGTACAGATAGCCGTGATGGAAAGCACAATGAGAGGTATATGCACATCACGTGATTTGAATTGAGAAGATTATTAGATCTCAGTGACTTTTATGTTGTAATTACTGTGGGAAATAAAAAAATATTTTTTTTTTTTTTGTAAAAAGCTTGTTCTTGTGAATTCTATAATCTGAAGTGTATTTTTTTCATGCTGGACTTGCACTGATACTGGAAATCTGTCAAAAGAAGAATGGTAAAGGAATTGGATGACCTAGCATTAATTTCTGCTAAAGCCAGATTGGGCCAGATGGTGGTCAAAATGCCAAAGTTGTTTGGAGAGCACTGTGCTGTGTGGATGTGCATTGTACTTGAATTATCCTTTGGACATGGGTTGTAGTGGATGAGGTTAGCAGTACAAACACGTGTGTCTCATATGACTAACAGGATGGTAAGAAGTGACCATATCCTGTGGGGAATACATACTAATATGTAATTGTTTTCACCTGGAATTTCATTAGTCTCATTATCCTTCTTGCTTTGTAGATACCACTTCGATTAGATAGAAGATCAAAATTTGCATGGAATACTTCCTGGCTCCTAACAAAGTTATGCTCTAAGCGCTATCGTCTGAAGTTTCAGGGAAAGTAGCATTTGGTTTTCCCATACTAATTGCAATGTCACACTCAACTGCTTAGATAAAACATAGCCTTCAGATGAGACATGTTCTGAGTACCATCACAATATCTTTGTGTGTGGCGTAGAAAGAAATAGTCACAGCCTTTCATTTTCCTCCACATTGGCTAAAAGTAATATATATGAACCATAAAAGAAAAAAAATTTATTTGTTTTACAAATGAACAAACATAATTGTGCAGGATTAATTGTAAATCAAAGCCATAGAAACATAAGTGCATTGCACCTCATTCTTCTCCAGAATCACCTTATGACTTCACTGGGAGCTGAGCGTAAGAAGGTAACAGGCCATATCAGTAATCCCAGCTTTCCAACCTCAAATTGTATTAACTTATAGCGGTCCTTGGGAAATAATTTTGAACTTTTTTTTCCCCTCATTTTTGTATTGTAATGAGTATATTTCTGTTTTCAGAATGAGTTGGATTATTTTTTCATATTTTTGAATTATGTCTCCCCTAATCAACAGAATTGATAAACAAAGCTGACAAACAGAATGCAGAAAGTAAAATTCAGGTTAATCAAATAGATAAATAACTAAATAGTAAAATAAATTTTTGGTGTGAATTAGGACAGCTTGTATCCTCACATCAGACCTTACTAGGTAAAAGACCACATTTTATATTAACATGTACACTAACAAAAGCAGAGATTAAGTAAGGTTGCAGATAGATGGGGATATCTTTTACTGACTTCACAAAAATCCAATAGATCAGAGGTCCTCTAATTCTCTCCTAGTTCTGTTTTAGAGTTTCTCTCTCTGAAAATTTGCTGAGAGAGACGTGGAACTAGAGAAAAGATTTCATGTTTTTGGAGGACCAGAGAATCTGAGTAAGTTTGAAAGTTACTCCTGAATATGACGAGGGGATAACCAGTGAGAGTGAGGACTGAAGCCTTTGCAGAGTTAAAAAAATTCTGTTTCTGTAATGAATACATAATTTAATGTCCTTCCTGATATTTGTCTTCATAAGGTGGTGGGATAAGGTATTCTACTCTCTTAGTTTTGCCTACAGCCTTTCAGTCTTGAGTTGTGTGCAGTGACAAAAAAGGGCAGATACCAGATGGATAATACCATCCAGATTACAGATACCAGGTGTGTAATACCTCCACTATTGAATAGAGTTGCCATTGGAGATGTAAATAGATAAAAGAAATTTGAGTGCTTTTAAAAGCAATGTTTACAAAAACAGCCAGCAGCTTGGAAATCTTCCGCAAAAGATCCTGAGTACCAAATCAGGATGATGTAATGGTCTCTATTGCTTACAAGAGCTCTCACAGTAGAAAAAACTAGAAAAATCAATACCCTTTTTCAGTATAGTAAAAGCTTGAAATATTTCATTTCCGTGAACAGTGTTAGATTTTTTATTTAAAGAAAGCAAGCACTTTCTCATGCCAGGACTAAATAAGTCTTTTTTTGTTTGTTTGTTTTTGTTCCATGGGAAAGATTAAAACCCCTGAACTGGGTAGTTTAATGCAGGTGCGAGTGGCAGAATGGAAGCACAAATCTGCGTTAATGTTGTGTATGACTCCAGAATAGGTTTCACAGCTTCCAAGTGGCTGAAGAAAGGGTAGACTAACAGGTAAAGAATAATAATAATAAAATGACAATGAATAACGTAATGATTCTTAGTAAGGTTGTAAATGTAAAGTGTACTTTACAAATGCTGCAGTGCATGATGGCCCGTTTCTATAGCCTTAATGTGTATCAGCCAGGAGAGGATGTTGCAACCGGAAAGGTGGATGAAAAAGCAGATGATCAAGAATTGGTTTGGCATTTATTTAGCTTTAATTTATTCATTATGGTTCTATTCCTTCTTCTGTTTTCATTCTTACTTATTAAAAAGCAGCTTCAAATGTAAGCTCTTAAACAAAGCACTTGTTCCCCCAATGAGATCTCTGCTATGGACTAGACACGTTCACATCATACATATCAATTTTATCCACTCATAATCAAAGCCTATCAAAGTGAGTGCACTTGCAGACTTATGAGGCCAGAAGGGTTGTAATTTTATTGTTTAAGGAAAAAAAAAAAGGAAGAAATAAGAGATCTACAGCCCTCTGCAGTGTGAAATTTTCCATTTAAAGGAATCTTATTTACTATCTGTCTCCCTGTCACCCAACTAAGCACCTGCATGCTCATAATAATATGCATATTTTTCTTAGAAATGACGGGTCACTGCAAAGTTACTTCTTGAGAGAGGGAGCCCAGCAATGCTGCTGGCAGCCTGCTTGCCAGGACAGGCATTGATCTGAGGTACAGCTATGCTCTAAGTACTGAAGTGTCATGTTCTCCTAGAGTATTTGCTGAATTCTTCCTTCCAGTCCCTTCTCTAACCTATCCAAGGATGTGTAATTTGAAGGAGGTTAAGAGCCAACAGTCTCTGCGTAGTCTGTAACAGGAAGTGTTCAATGTACAATAGGGAAACTCAGTTGAAGAGGTTTTAGAAATACTCCAAGTTCTTCACTGAAACACAGTGTATAACAGGTTCACTTTGGCCTCAGTGAAGGGAAAGCTGTCTGTCCTTATTCTGATGCATTTCTGCTCTAAGCTAACACAGAAAGTTTGGGAATGAGAGCTCAGCCTGTGGCTGTAGCCATACCGCTGTTGTAACCCTCTGCATCTGCGTTTGCAGCTGAACAGGACACATCTCTTTGTCTTTCCATGTGCCAGATTTTGTCCTGCTCAGGTAGCCATGGTGTGCACGTATCTAATAACGATTTTATGTTAGCCATTGACCTTGGATTTGTCAGTGAATGTCCCCATATTTGGGTCATTCTGTCCTCAGGGCTGCCATCTGCAGTTCTGACATTTACTGCATGGAGCAAGTAATTAGAAAGTCTGGAGGAATATCAGGGTAGGGAAGAAATATGACATTGAAATCTGAAAGGACTAAAAAACGTCAGCTTTCATCTATGATGAAAGAAAGTGTGCCGGAGACACCTTCAGAAATCTTGGAAGTTCTGAAGGCTGTGGCCAGTGTGTACAGGAGGATGTTAGGAAGAAATTCAGGGACTTAGAATCAGTAAACTTGGAGAACTGAAATGGTTTAAGAGGAAAATAACAGCTGAAAATGTTCAAAAAAGGACAATAAAATTTAGCCAGTAAATCTCAAACCTTCCCTGACCACGTGTATTCTCTCATCGGACATCTTCTTGTGAAGCAGGTTTGAAGGTCAAATCTGTAGCGCTAATGTATCTGATGCAAGAGGCAAAGGACTATGATGCTTGCTTGTGTACTGGTGAGGAAAGCTTGTACTTATAAATTGAAGCCTCTTAATTTATTCAGAAGCTATTGGTCTACTCAAGTGACAGAGTTTTAACATCTTGTAAATGCAACACGGTAGATGAAAATATTGGACATACTTGCCAAACGGTATAAAAATAAGGGATAGGGTTTTTTTCAGTGCAGTTGCAATATTGATGTAGGATTAGGGGAACAGGAGTACAGTATGAATTTACTAAGCACAGCTATAGAGGGAAAGTGTGTTTCACAGGCACCTTCTTATGAAAAAGACACGTTTATTTTCAACATTGAGGAAGCTTTCTGCCCCCAGGGAATAGTATTTCATTATATTAGTAGTAGAAGTAAAGATTCCAGCAATGTTAGCGCAAAACACAGGGCCACAGTGGAGGAGCACTTTTGTTATTATTTTTTTTTTAAAGGTATTTTAATTAACTCAGGATTATGAAGAAGCATGACTGCCACCAGGTGGATGGGCCAGCCAAACCTCCTCACAGGAAAGCCAGTACTTGCTGGTGGCGTTTGTGTATTGGGAGGAGAGTCAGGAATGACTGGAAAGCATAAAGCATATTGGCAAAAAAGCTGCAATGTGCTAAGTGACTTAGTATAAGAGGTGCCCCTCCTCTGCAGAGCTCATAGTCTAAACAGATAAGACAGACTTTCCATTTGGGAGAAAGGAGCATTTGTTACTCCCACTTCACAGGTAGGGAGCTGAACCGGAGAGAGCTCTGGTTTAGGAAATTAGCTGTGTTTGGGACATGGTTAAACACTGAAATCAGTGAGCTCTCTCCACTGCTCTGTTTCTCCTTGGTACTATATGTCAGATGAAAAACACCATGTAAATATCCCAGCTAGAGAAGTGAGATAAAGAATTCGTTTGCAAATGACTTGGTATAACTCTGATGGAGTGGACAAGTTACAGAAATGGATGCTGATTTGGAAGACAGTTATGCAAATGCTTAAAAAATTTTCCTGGTTTGATGTAGAAAAGAATCCATTTTATTTTTGGTAATCTTGCTTTTCAGTTAAGTCTCTTCTAACTAACTGTACTCTCTGAAATTAATGGCCTATTTTTCTGACGGTTTTAATTGCTTTACTCTGGCATCAGGTGAGTTGTGAACTTCTGCAGCTTACAAAAGAAAACTAAGTCATTATTTTAAAATTGAAGGCACTATATCTAACATGCTATCCCAGAGCTTTGACCATATAGTCATCTTTTGTGTTTTTCTTCTGTAAAACATCAACCATTTGAATATACTCTGTCATCTTAAAACCAAGAAACTACAAATTCTTCTGATATAAATTAAATTATTTATTTATTTCATTACTTAGAATACTTGTTATTTGAAGTGAAAACATGGCTATGTTTTTATAAAAGGTTTTCTATAGTATTTAAATGATGCAAATCATAATACTTCAGTGATCATATTATAGCGAAGTCCAAAATTATTTTCAATGTGATACTAATTAGAATATTACAAAAGCAAAGAAAAAAGGCTTTCAAAATCAAGCTTCAATTTGAGCATCTACATCAATGTTACACATATAAATAAATGTCTTTATTTGCCTGCAGGTCAGTTATTTTGACTTGCAATGTATGGAAGTTTGATGATTTTTTTGTGAGAACTAGTTAAGTGAAAAGCAAATATCCAAAATCGCATGAGGTGCTTTTTTTGTAATAGGACAGTTTCTCTGTGATCCAAGACAGTACTCTCCTTTTTTTTTTCCCCCAGCTCTTATTTGGCCAAAATAGACGATTTATCCCACATTCTGTGTATGGAATATTAAACACTGTGTAAGAATGTTTCTCACATACATGAGAATGACGATCACCATGCGTAGATGATTCTCTGCCACTTCTGAAATGTCACATAGCAATTCATCAAGCCGAGCTATGAGAAAATGTGTTTTGGCATATACTGATATAAACAGGAGTAGGATCTAAATATTAAATGCATTTAATGAAATGGTTTTCCTTCTCTTATGTATGAAATTTCTCCCCACGACTTTAACAGTTAGGTTTGAAGGTTCAGTATTTTTAGTTTATTGGTCACTGTGCCATCTATTCTCTTTAAATTTGGCCAAGATGTTTAATCCCTCAGGGGTCATGAAGATGAATTCATTAACACTGGTTAAGCAGGTTGAGATATCGGCATAAAAGGCACTGTAAAACTGAAGTTATACATATTACTGTAAAATTACATAGGCTGTAAGGTGAAACTTTTATTGGACAGTATATTGCCCCATGAACTTTTCATTTTAACTGTCACTAAGGAGTTGTTTTCGGTAGGTCATTATACACCAACATGTGTGAGCTCTGAGGAAAGCATAAAAGCACATCTTTGCAATTCAAATGAAGAGTAACCTATTTATAATTTCATTATTATTTTATTACTGTATGACTTCTGCTATTTGTAAATGTCAAATAAAAAAGAGAGTGCTTCAATTTAACCTTCCCTGTCATAAAATAAAAGCTTTATTTCCATTGTCTTTAAGGAAGTACTTCATGTCTCAAAGTAAAATATATTAGACTTAGCTCAATAGAGAATCATTTTGTTGTGAAGTGGGGATGGGGAAGGATGGCATTTTTCTTTTAAAGCTTATTTCATACGGACAGGACATCCAAGCACGCAGTATTTCCAACTGAGCTTAATCAAACATCCAGTGGTCTTATTCTCTGTCTGTTTCATTTTCTCCTGCTCTTTTTTGAAAGTAGGTAATTCATGCGACATAAACTGTATAAAGCTCAAGAGAAGAAAAACAGGTTTCTGTATCTCAGCCTATTATATATCTCCCATCATCACTTTTTTTGTGTATCATTAAAATAAATTGAAAAACATAAGGGAGTTCTTCCCATAGAGCCATCACCAATGCCAGGAAGAATGTTATAAAATGGAGAGAATGCTTATTATGCTGACAATATTGTGAATATACCTTTTTCTAAATTTGCGTGCATTTAACCCAAACATAAAACAAAAATTAAGGGACATAAAATGTGCTTAGTTTGTCTTTTTGAGGCAGTTCTTGAATCCTATTATAGATTTAGAGGTCAGCAATTTCTCTTTGATTTTAGCTGGTAAGGGAGGAAAGTCTCTGATGATCTCACATCTCGGTTCATGGTAGTCTTAAGTATCTTGTTGACTCAATCCAGGTATGTGAAAGTTTACCCAAACACAGATGGTTTCAGGGAAAATGATAAAATATTGCCTATGTTCTGTTCATTATCATGGAGTGATCCATTTTTGCAATATTAATATTCATTTTTGTTCTGCCGTACTTCCGTATATGCAGAGACTGTCTTAAAGTGAAATAATAGTTTTAAACTGAAATGCATTATTTACTTGTCTTTTTATGATTACCTTTACTTTTCCTAGAAATATCTTTTTTCAGGATTGCTGGAAATCATCATATCTTTTTGAAAGGTGATCAAGAAAAATAATATCTAGCTATCATAAAAAGAAATAATCACAGGAAATAATTACTAGGCAAATGCCCAGTTTCAGATGTTTTCTCTTTTTTTCATGGGGCATGTCTGGGAAACTTCATGGAAGTCATTGATCATGCTAACATTCACTTTGTGAACATAATTTTTAACTATTTTCAAAATATGGATGAAATGTTATTTCTTCTATACAGTAATACTAAGAAATTCTTTGACTAGAACAACTGAGCTACAGAAGAAAGTGGATGGAAAAGCCCTCTTTTGATGTGTGATTCTATCCCTGAGAGCCGTGACTAGAATTCTTATGCAGGCTTTACCAGTGGGAGGTGAAGACAGAAGTTGACATTGTTGCAGTAAAATTGTAAGTTTAAGCACAGACTTTTGGCATCCATAGAGTTAGTAAGGATTTTCATCAAAATATTTTCTTTCTCACTTTTTTTGCAGTGTGCTGCAGAGAAAAATGAGAAAGAAATAATAAAAATTGATCATGTTTTAAGTAGTGCCAATGAGACATTTAAAGGGAGGACATGAGGAATGACAACTTGTGTGGTATCAGGTGTAATTACTAGGTGTCATCATTAGAGGCTAGGATAGTCTCTAGAGTGTTTTATATGTGTGAGATAAACATTGACCTTACCTGGCAGCCTGGAGAGGGATGCAACTGTGTCAAGGAGTGAAGTTCTCTTAAAAACAAACAAAAAAAACCCACTTAGTTTTTATGGAATTCAAGCGTATAAGAAGAATCGCTCACTTCTGCTATTCTAACATGTTTACATTAGTCCTTTCTGAAATACAAAATCCTGTTGTTGTATTTCTGTTCCTTTCAAGGACTAGCTAAAGCTGAGTGTCTTGAATGACTGAGGATGCCCTTCCTTCACTAGCCTTCAGGTTACTGACTTGTGACTTCTGCTCAGCAGGGACAAGCCCAGAGAGTTAATTCCACTTTTTTTTATTGTCTGTGTAAAGGAGTACTCATTCTTGGCTGCTCTGCTGAAGAATGGATGGTTAGGAAAAATAGCATTCACAAGCCATAATACAGTAGCTAACTCTCAAAGAGATTTTACTGTGTTGAGGACTAGATCAGTGCTGCAAAACCCCGCTAACTTTCACCATTTATAATTCTAATTAATCCTTCTCCAGGACACTGGAGGAACACATTGCTGTAGCAATAAATTGAAACTAGGCCAGTATTTCCATCTATATATTCTTTTGTGTGAGTTCTCTTCAAACATGCATTTTTTGCTGTAACCAGCCTCCTTCTACCAGTTCCCTATTTTTATTTTTTTTTCCCCATTATGAAATCTGTCTCAGATTACCTTTTAGTCTTGTAGCACCAAGGTTTGGAAGGAAGGAGCTCTTTGCTCCTGTTTGTCAGGGAATATGTTTCCGTATAAGCTCTTCTATCTCATGAGCTCACTGCCCAGACTATAGCAAGGGTAGCAGCTCTAGAAGGCAAGGTGCTCTCTTCTACAGAGTAAAATCTTGGTAAACTTGAGAAAGAGCCTAACTAGGAACCTTCACTTTATTCCTATTCAGCAACCTAAAATGACATAGGGTGGGGGGAGTTACTTGAACTAAACAGAAACTCAAAATGAGTTGAGTTGACTGGTTCATGCAACTGTGAAGGGTCTGTAGCAGGGACACCATCCTTGATAACACAGGCTTAATGAATGGTGTTGGCGCTGCTCTGCTAGCTTAGGGCAAATACTGTTACAGCAGTTTTCAAATGTCTACTCAAGCCAGTATTTAACTGATTAAGACTGGATTTTCTCATGAGAAGTGTAAGCCCGTCCAGAAACTTGGGTAGGTTCCATGTAGCTTAAACCCAGCTGCCATTTCTGCATATTACTTGACTACAAAAAAAGAGTTGCCCCACTGTTCCTTTGCTGGGCTAAAGGCAGAGAGCACCAGGAGCATCAGGAACCAAACGTGTAGGAGCTTTATCTTTGTACACTCTATAGATGTAAGTGAAACCTCTGACTGATTTAGGGAATGCAGCTTTACCCTTGATCTTACCCAAAATAAGAAAAAATAAAAGGAGAAAGCTTTTTGACTCTAAACTAAAACAAAAAAAAGTTTTATTTTAGTCACAGTTGGATTAAAACCAATATATTTTGCATTATTCTCCACTGCCTTCTCCTGATGCCTTCTGTTAGTTTGGGGTGGGGGATCCCACATTGCTCCTTGCAGCTGTGACTGCACTCAGTTAGAAAAGGCTGTATCCATTCCTGCAGTCTACTTTTCATAAGTAACATTTTATTCATTTAACACATATACTTAAATATTTCTATAGGGAAGAACAGTATCCTTAAGGGTATATTTGGCCCTAGATACTTTAGCCAAGAGTTCAGGTGAGGATATTTGGTAGTTTTAAAAGGACTTCTCACTATTTCAGCCGGTTCTTATTATTTCTGACTATACTTGACAAAAAGTATTCCCTGAAGAACTTTTCAAACTAGAGAGAAATATTTTCCATCAGAGAGTGCTAACTGGATGAAATTGAACTGGTTTGAGGGATCATGTTTATTTTGATATTTCTTCTGTGAAGCACTGCTGAAAAATATTAGATGACTATTTTTCATTGTCAGTTTGACCACCCCATCATGTAACTGGAGGAAAAAAAACAGGATGTGTTTTCAACTTGTCAAAATAAAGCATATTGACAAGGTCATTTATATATGCCCTGAAAAAGGTTGTTTGGAATTTTCATTTTTTTTAGAAAGTTTCAGCCTATTCTTCCCATTGAGGGGAAAAAAGAAAATCAAATAAGGAAATGTAGCATCAAATGGAAATACTAAATTGTTACCTGCCTGTTAGTTGCATTTATCCCACCAGGTATTTCAGCATTTCGTTGCAAGATGAGTGGAATCTACTTCACTGAACTGTCCTAAAATTATTACACGTGACTTGATTCTGGTCAGGTAATCTGGGCAGCTGATAACCTCAAGCTTTTCCATACAGATTCCTAAATGTACTGAAAGCCTCAATTTACAGTAGTGAGAACTTATCTGTGAAAGAGTAAAGTTTTTTTGATATTTCCATGTAGGTGTCACTCATAAGACATGTCAGAGAAATATTTCTTTTTTTCTTAGAGTAACACTGTCAATAAGAGAAAAAATACAAAGGAAACTAGCTTTTAGAGGAGGGTTGAATATTGAAATCATAGACGTTAATTGGTTAATTCTTTTCTCCCAGTATACAGTGCTCATCTCCATATAATTTAAATTTTTGTATTTTGGTTTTTGTACTTTCTACTTTTTATGTACTTCAGTATGTTACAGGGTTGGCATGATAGTTGTGTAAAGTCAGTTGCAGCAGGCTGTTTAGTATTCATTGGCATTGCCCAGTCTGCCACCTCAGCTCCTAACTGAAAATGAAAGCTAGAATTGTCCTGTATAATCAATTATGTTTTCAAGATTTATTTTTGGATGGGAGTCACACTGCAGAGGGAGTTGGAGGTAGAGGAGGTAGCAATATAATCTGACTTCAATCATCTCAAATAGGGAGCAAACAAAGTTGTCAGTGTTTAATTCTCTTAAAGGCAGCAGTCTGCTGGAATAACAGCAACAGTTCTTTTGCTAGTACTAGAACAATGACACCCTTTTGATTTTACATTTTTTTGCATGCTACAATTCCGTAATTGATGCTTGTTTACAGCTGCAACAGGAGCAGTAAATACTCATCTGGCTAGAACCGGCTTATCATTTTGCACAGCCAGGCTCCAGCAGGTTCTAAATAAAGACCAGCTCAGTCATTTCCATTGGGCTGAACTAACAGCCCTGGAGGAAGACTTTCTGCATCACTACAACGCTGTTAATCAGTTAGTTTCCTAGCTAGTTCTGAATGCTAAATGTGAATTTCTGGTAAGCTTTTAATGCACTGACATTTGTTTTCATCTGCCAACATAAACTAGTGATGCAAATTGTATATTAAGTGTATGAACTCACTACATTAAGAAGGTAACGTTCTAAAAAAATTGTGGAGCATATCTCAACAGGGCTGGACCGCTTTGGTATCACGGTACCGAGAGGGGTAGAGAGTATCACAAGTGGAGGGACAGGATCTTTTCCCTTGCAAAGCGTGAGGCCTGGGGAGGGTCCTCACACCTCCGTACAGCTCGTGCCTGGGGAAATGATAAAGCAAGCAAAGAAAGGGCTATTCAGAAATAAAGACTTCAGAGACATAGCATATGTGATTAGACAACAGAAAAACTTCTGCTACTTGTTTGCGCAAGTGTTGTTTTCTCCATTGAGTAAGTAGAAGGTAATTTCTAATCTGAAATTTGCTAAATGAATGGAATTCTGCAAGGTACATCTGAGAACCAGATCTGAAACTTCTGCCCTTGGCAATGTTATTCATAGATTTCAGTTGAGGAAGACCCCATCTGAAGGTGTTTAAGCTAGCATTCTTAGTCACGTCAAAATTCCTTTTGTTCTAAAATTTCAGTTTTTATTCACTCTCTGGGCCTAGTTCTGATTTTATTTGAACCTATGCCAATCATAACTAACTAATGAAAGTCAGGTATTTCAAAATTCTCTCTGTGTTTATGGATATAACACTGAGTAGAAGCAGCACCATCCCGATCAATGAAAATATTAATTTAACTATGGTCTGTTTACTCCAGCCCTTTGACATCAAACAGAACATTTAAAGGAGATTTATTCTGAAACAGAAAGAATTGATGCCGGAGCCTAGAATTCTGGAACATTTAATTTTTTTGTGTTTTGAGGGCAGAAGCACATGGCTTTGTTTCAGTATAATCTGATATTGGTATAATGACCCTCTTCACCTTGATAGTGTACAAGGCCTCGGTATAAACAAGAGTTACATCACATGTTTAAATCCACTTTGTTTTAAGCCTCGTTGTCCATTTTGCTAACTATAAATATATAAGTGTAGAGGAGGAAAAAGGGAAGTGTGTAGTTAATTTTGTGATAGATTGCTTGCAATGCATAGGCATAATATCAGGGAAGTGAATTCCTAGATGAAGGGAACTATGTGAAAGATGCCATGTGTAGTTATATTTCTCTGCTGAAATGGAAGATAAGGTCTTGATATGAAATTCCTCTAAATCAATTTGGACCTTTCCTTAAACTTGTGTTGGCAGTGCATCAGGTCCTGGAAGCAGATGTAGAGGGAGAGTTGGAAACTATTCTAGTGGAAATAAATGATAATAAGTCAAACCACTTCCAATACTGTGAATTATGTTGACACCAATAATTGCTTTTCCAAAATTTAGTATGCTTCTAGCTCATGTCACTATAAGTCTTCAGTGAGAAGAATGCTTTTTTTTTCCTGAGAATATCCCATTCTGTATTCCAAACATCTTTATTTCTCACCACAAACAATGAGTTAAACTTTAGTGATTCAGATCAGATATATTTGCTAGTTATTGATGGATCATATTTTAGAATTTTTAATAGAAAACTATTTCATGACCAATAATATTTCTAATAAGTTTTTGTATATTTTTTAAGCAAGAAAGCCTTGGATACTATCACCTATGCCACTTGCTATCAGATACCCTCAGTAGCGATTATTTCTTATCAAATCAGGCGGGCATGGGAAGAATGTTGCCCATAAAAAAAGCATTGCTGCCTAAATTTCTGTTGCATTTATCCTTTTCAATTTATATATAATTTCATGAAAAAGCTTTGCCTCAAGGGCTTTGACACTGCATTTTGTATGCAAAATACAAAGCAAACAACAAAAGAAACAGTAGATATGCTATTAGAACTTTCCATTGATGACTGAATCTTATTTTAGTTAGCTTCTAGGGAGGTGCTCAACATTTTTGAAACTCAACTTGTCATTTTAAGGGCATTGACTTCTAGAGCTCAGAAGGAACTACAGATTAAAATTTATCAAGTTTTTCTCTACCGGAACATCTTTGTCCAAACTTGTACTCATCTTGCATATGAATACTCCCATTGATTTCAGTGGATTTGCTTGCATGAGTAGGTTCAGCACAGTGATCTTGTATGTACAATGCTTAGGAGACAAAGTGAAGAAAAAATGAGTGTGCATCTGTAACAGTATTATTCTGAATTACTGAAACACTTAAGCATTTGTTTAATTGTCGCCTTCTATAAACGCAGCTAAATTTTAGAGGAGAGAAATGTGACAGTAGTGGATATTTAATAAAACAGAAAGCTCAAATTTCTTTTTCCCTGTGGACATCAGTCATGCCACTAAAAGATGGCTTTCTCAGTAACTGTTTGGTTATAGTACATAAAAGAACAAACAATTAGTAGGCTGTCATGTAAAGAAACAGGACAAATAAGGGTTTAATGGCATACTGAATGTCTAAGTTCCCTTTTCAGGTTAAATATTTAAAATAATGGGGTAGCAATCTCCTTTACTTAGCACAAGAGCAATAGAGGTGTGGCTACTATGATAACAGGATTAAGAAAAGAAAAAAATTAAAGTAGACCACATATAGAAAAGAGGCCAGGATGCAGAGCATCTTATTTGCTGCAGATAATTAAATCTTTCAGAGAAACTTGAGTAATTCCTTAACTATGAAACTATCTAGTGAAGAGAGAAACTGGCTATGCTAAGATGAAGGACCAGAGTTGGACATAACGTAACTTTTTGTATTGTAACATTATTAAAGCTGGATGTAGCTGTGTTATTAATTTATTTTTGAAGCATAATTTACATAACTAATTGGCTTCAGGTGGCTTTGATATGTTAATGACAGCTCTGAAGAAGACCCTGTAGAAATCAAGTAGTGGAACTGGATATGCTTAGGCAGAGCCCTGGTATCGTCTTTGGTGGAGAAAAAGCACAGGAAATGATTTCACTCTTGAGCAGTTAGGAATATGCTTATAATGAGAAATAACTTATGAGCAAGGCAATATAGTACTGAATATTCAGTGCATAATATCTGTTTGTGGACAGTTTATGAGAACACGTACCCCTTTTTGGACCCCTGTGTGACTGATTTACAATGTTAGTATAGAACTGGAAGTAAAATATGCTGCTGACTTTCTCCCAAGCTCTAGATATTATCACAGTATCAACAGCATATATTCAACAATAGTTTTGTTCCCAATCACATTTAACAGAATTATTCTGTCAGCCTCAGTTCACTGGAGAAGTTACTCCTCACATCTTATTTTCAAAATTGTTCAAGCTTATAATGACTTCTGTAAAATTATGTATTACATTACTTTTCTCTGTCTCTCTCAGAGGAAAGGAAAAGGCACATTGTTAGAGATCCTGTTATGTACTTGCTCAGAAAAGAAGTAATCCACAACCTTTTTACTTTACCTGAAAGTTCTCTGTGTAGTAGAAAACATTTTACCTTCAGTGAGGCAAGAGGAGGATAGACGTACTTGCTGCAGGATTGTAGAGTTATTCCTACAAAAAAAAATGTTAAAAGCCCTCCAATCCAGTATTATACAAGGTCTACTTCAGTGTTACAGCTCTTGAAATATTTTTGTTGGAGAGAGGAAATAGCAATACCACTATTTTAAAAAGGTGTATTTTGCAATATCTATATTTTGGTAAACATTAATTTTTTAAAGGTCAGCTTGCTCCTTAAGATATCGGTTCTGAAGTAAAATTCTGTAACTTTTTCAGAAGTTAGAGAATTGTAGAGACAGTTTATGTCAAGTTGCAAATTAATTTCAGGTTGTGTGGATTTTTATCCAAATGTATTTCTGGTCATTTCCAACAAAAATTATAACTTTGTTAAAATAATTTCTTTTTCCAGATATACCTCAGAAAAGTCTTATTTTCTAGCACTCCTAGACTTTACCATCATATTCTTTTTATTTAAATATTATTTCTGCATATGAAATCCAAAGCCTAAAATTTCACTAAAAATATAAATACAATGAAAAGAGATACAGCCTCTGGAACAGCTTTTTAAAGACACAGTTATGTGTTCTAGCTCTTTGAATCACTGCGGCAAAAAGGAGAAACCATCACTCTTTCCGTGCTATCTGAGCTGTTGAGAACAGGGCCTCTTACTGTTTGAAAAGTTTGTAGGGTTATCCATGAAAATTCTTAAATTTGAAATTTGCTTCCTTTTTGGCTCATTAAAGTCTCAGTTTATTGACAATCAGGTCTTGTCTGCCCTCACAGGCTTTTCCCAAAAGAGTATCATGTTTTTCTTAGTTCAGACGTTCACATCATTTGTATTTACATTAATTCATAAAATCATATAATAGTTAGAGTTGGAAGGGATCTTAAAGATCATCTACTTCCACCCCCCTGGCCCTGGGCAGGGACACCTCCCACTGGACCAGATTGCTCAAAGCCCCATCCAACCTGGCCTTGAACACTTCCAGGGACAGGGCAACCTCTGCCAGTGCCTCACCACCCTCACAGTAAAGAATTTCTTCCTAATATCTAAGCTAAATCTACCCTCTTCCAGTTTAAAACCATTACCCCTCATCCTATCGCTACACTCCCTGATAAAGAGTCCCTCCCCATCTTTTCTGTAGGCGCCATTTAGGTACTGGAAGGCTGCAATAAGGTCCCCCCGGAGTCTTCTCTTCTCCAGGCTGACCAACTCTGCCTGTCTTCATAGGAGAGATGTTCCAGCCCTCTGATCATCTTTGTGGCCCTCCTCTGGGCTCGCTCCAACAGGTCCATGTCCTCCTTATGTTGAGGGCCCCAGAGCTGGACGCAGTACTCCAGGTGGGGTCTCACGAGAGCGGAGTAGAGGGGCAGAATCACCTCCCCCGCCCTGCTGGCCACACTTCTTCTGATGCAGCCCAGGATACGGTTGGCCTTCTGGGCTGCGATCGCACAATGCTGGCTCATGTTGAGCTTCTCGTCAATCATCACCCCCAGGTCCTTCTCCTCAGGGCTGCTCTCCAGCCATTCCCCGCCAAGCCTGTATTTGTGCTTGGGATTGCCCTGATCCAGATGTCGGACCTTGCACTTGGCCTTGTTGAACTGCATGAGGCTGGCTTGGGCCCACCTCTCCAGCCTGTCCAGGTCCCTCTGGATTGCATCCCTCCCCTCCAGCGTGTCTGCCTCATCAAACAGCTTGGTATCATCAGCAAAGTTGCTGAGGGTGCACTCTACCTCACTGTCCATGTCGCTGACAAAGATGTTGAACAGTACGGGTCCCAGTACCGACCCCTGAGGAATGCCACTCGTCACTGCTTTCCACTCGGACATCGAGCCATTGACTACAACTCTTTGCGTGCGACCATCCAGCCAGTTCTTTATCCACCGAGTGGTCCATTTATCGAATCCATGTCTCTTCAATTTAGAGACCAGGATATCGTGTGGGACAGTGTCAAATGCTTTGCACAAGTCCAGGTAGATGACATCAGCAGATCTTCCCTTGTCCACTGCCACTGTAACCCCTTCATAGAAGGCCACCAAATTTGTCAGGCATGACTTACCCTTGGTGAAGCCCTGCTGGCTGTCACCAATCACCTCCTTGATTTCTATGTGCCTCAGCAGAGTTTCCAGGATTTTATGTTAAACTGCACTGGTTTAACAGATGTTAAATTGTTGATTGTGCTTTATGAGAAGTGGGAATCCAGTGGCAGTGAACGTAGGGCAGTTTGTACTGTCATGTGCATTGTTTCTGGGTGTCTGTATTTTCACATTTTCTGTAATTAAGCAAGATAAAGATCGTCCTCTTAAAATGCCAGGAATAAATGAGTACAAAATAAAATGTATGATCATATGAATTATTAAAGTAATTTCATATCTGTGCTATTGAAGTCAAAAGGATTTTACGATAAATTGTCAAACCTGTACATGAATATTTAATTGGTAGGTGGTACTTCTCGAAATGAGTCTAAAATTTCCTGACTGACCTGCAAGGTGTTTGGAGACATGAAGGATTTTGGTGATCAGGCTCTGTAGAAAGCTCTGAGTTTTTAATAAGGCACCTAAACTAAGTACTGTGCTTTTCAAAGGTGTTTTGAATCTAAAACTATGAAGTTGTTCGTATTTAAATTTGTAATATAAATTTGGCAATCTCATTTTTTTAGTCCAAGATTATTAATAAGGTAAGGTTTGGTTTGGTTCATTGTTTCCAAAGATATTAAAAAAAAAAAAAAAAGAAGGAAAATTTAAAAAGAAGTGTATGTCAGTAAAGTTATGTCCAAACACATTATTTCAATACTAGACTATAGAAATAATATTTTAGAATATATGAACTGTCCAAGTACCTGTATTACAGTGAAAGAACAATGTAAAATCTGTTGCACTGCAGCTTTTAGGACCTGTCTGGTCCATTCCTTGGATGAGGCTACATCTATTTTTTTAGTTACAATTTCTGAATCATCAGCATCTTACAAATACAGATGCTGTCCTTACTGTGATTTTTAAACATAGCTCATTGGTTTTGATGCTTTTATTCCAGCTCCACACTAACGAGGGATTCAAGCCATATGCATCTGCTCTTGTAAAACAGTGTAAGTGAGAAGATATAAATGGCATGTGTGTTGTTCCCATGGCTCTTTCAAGGAAGGCCTCAGCTAACGTGGCTCCTTAGTGCCTAAAGGACATGGTAAATAATGTAAGTTAGTGAGATAAAGTGTGCTTAGGATCTCAACTGCATTGTTGTTGTGAAACAGAAAGTGCTAGTTATCCTGAAAGATGAAAGGAGATGTACAGAGGGGTTCCAACAATGTGGAACCCATTTGAATCTTAATTTTGTACAGCAGCCTTGAACAGCAATTGATCCAGTCTTTCTGGCCTTGAAACTTTGTTGTATCCTTAGGTGGAGAAAAAAGTGTTTGCTTTCAATTATACAGCATTGCTAGATAGCTATATGCAGAATAGGTAATTGGTTGTTTAATCTATCCTTTAACATTAAGCAATAAGCAGGCTTTTCTCTTTTCAATAGAGATCCAATTCACAAAAGACAAGGAGATCGAAGGGTGGCATCTTTAAGTTAGGTAGCATCCATAAGTTCTCAGAAAAAGTTGCTCATTACACTTATTTTCTTTCTGACTGTTATTACTATTTGTTGTCAATTGTCGTTCTGATTGCCAGGCCCTTGAATGCCGTATAGTACAGGTGTGTTGTTAGGATATAATCTTTAAAGTTGGTTTCCAACATTGAAATGCAAAACTTCTAATACAGAGTTTGGAACAAGCACTTGTTTCATTTCCATGGGGGCTGCGTGTGGCAATATAAATTATATAAAATGGGAAGTACTTCATGGATCTGCAGATCTAGGAGATTCAGTTGAACTGTAGTGGATCCGCCGTTGCTATTGTACGTATGGGACAATGGGTGAGCAAGACTGGGGACCGCACTGTTGACAAGAGCTATCTAATAAACTGAAAGCGTGCAAAAGGGCTCCCAGTGTTATTTCTGGATCAACACTACAATGATCACTATAGAGAAACCTGGCTGCGTTTCTTGCCAGTGTCAGGATAATATGTCTTGAGAATCAGGACGATAATTTGTATTTCAAACAGGGCTGCTCATGTCCAAGTCCTAGCCATACAGATCAGTCTGTCTTGAAACATGCAAAACAATCTGTTCTGTAATCTCAAAAAATCACCCATTTCTGGAGGAAATGCTTTTTAAGAAAATCCTCCAAATATATATGAAGCAGTTAACGTTATGTAAACTTCAAATAATAGACAATTAAGCTTTACATAAGCTTCAAATTGGGTAACTGCTACATTTACATATGTTGTCTCTAAATGTCAATTTTGGTGTTCTATGGCAAAATTAAAAATACTGTTCCTGATTTGGAACAGTCAATTGACTCTTGGCTTTGGAGGAGAACCGGAGAAGACAGGCAGGAGATGAATTTGCAGGAATTGGGATGGGAGAGAAGCCCTGAGTACTTTTGATTCGTCTCTGACATAAACAGAGAACGAACAATAGGAGCTAGTGGGGAACGTGTATTCCTCAAGGCTGCCCGTGAGCAGGCGTGCTATTGCTTAGGAAACTCGCATTTTATATGCAGTCCTATTTTTAAAATAAACAACCAAGCAATAAATTTCCTTTTTTTTCTGTTATTGGTGAGTTGTCAGCTACAACAGAATGAGGTTTTCCATAAAACCTTGATTATGTTGTATTTGTTTTTCTTGGGTATAGAATGCAGAGCCAGGGAGATCTTACTCCTTTGGATAGCTCAGGTCACCAGAATTGCTCTGTCTTTATACCTTTCGCTATCTTGTTCTTCTGTGCTAGCTTTGAGTATGCTTTTTTTCTTGAGGCTGTGTTCTCCTTAGACATGTAATGCTGTTGTGTAACCCAGATCCAGAGATGTGAGGTTTTTTCTTATTTGTAACACTCAGTGTGCTGCAGCTACTTTCTGATCTTACTTGTTTGGGAAAAAATCAAGAGCAGTGCTGTAGCAGTGCTTCATAGAATAATCTAGGTTGGAAAAGACCTTTCAGGTCATCGAGTCCAACCCTTAAACTAACACTGCCAAATCCACCACTAAACCATGTCCCTAAGTGTCGCATCTACATATCTTTTAAATACCTCCAGGGATGGTGACTCAACCACTTCTCTGGGCAGCCTGCTCTAATGCTTCACAAACCTTTTGGTGAACAATTTTTTCCTAATATCCAGTCTAAATCTTCCCTGGGGCAACTTGAGGCTATTTCCTTTTGTCCTATCACTTGTTATTTGGGAAAAGAGACCAACACCCACCAACACTACTTTCAGGTAGCTGTAGAGAGCAATAAGGTCTCCCCTCAGCCTCCTTTTCTCCAGACCAAACAACCCCAGTTCCCTCAGCTGCTCCTCATAAGACTTGTGCTCCAGACCCCTCACCAGATTTGTTACCCTTTTCTGGACTCGCTCCAGCACCTCAACGTCTTCCTTGTAGTGAGGGGCCCAAAACTGAACACAGTGTTCAAGGTGTGGCCTCACCAGTGCAGAGTACAGGGGGACAATCACTTCCCTAGTCCTGCTGGCCACACTATTCCTGATACAGGCCAGGATGCTGTTGGCTGCCTTGGCCATCTGGGCACACTGCTGGTTCAGTGTTGTACTGGTTTAACTGGCTAGCTGAACAGTTATTACGATGCTATAGCAGAGCAGAAAGTAATCTGTTACCCTCTGATAGTGGTACTTAACAAATTCTGAAAAAGTTACAAGCTCTATACAAAACCTGGACAGAAAATATACCCAGTAGAAAAGTTTCCTACGAAACTTAGGAAATACCGGCTGCCAGGGAATATAAAAGCAGATGAATCACTGCTGTTATATATGGTATTGTAATAGCTGTTTTTGCAATCTCAGTCAACTAACAGCACAACTAGAGTAACATCCCTGAAATCAGTAGAGTCTTTATTTACCTAGGTTCCCATCCTGATGTAGGAAAAGTCATTCTACTTTTATTCTTTTTGAAGATCACAGAATCACAGAATGGTTTAGGTTGGAAGGGACCTTGAAGATCATCGAGTTCCAACCCCCGGCCTTGGGCAGGGACACCTCCCACCAGCCCAGGTTGCTCCAAGCCCTGTCCAACCTGGCCTTGAACACCTCCAGGGATGGAGCATCCACAGCTTCTCTGGGCGACCTGGGCCTCACTGCCCTCACATTGAAAAATTTCTTCATAATGTTTAATCAAAACCTCCCCTCTTCCAGTTTGAAGCCATCCCCCGATGTCATAGACTTTCTCATTGTTCATGTAATTATCTGTCTTCTGATTAATGTCTTAGCCATTTTTATTTGCAGAAATCACATACATAATGAGCACAATACCAATAACTCAGATACATATTTTGTCATGTTTTAGTTGTCATGTCTCTGCTTTTTCAGTAAGGAGAGGGTACAAAGCAATTTCCTTCTGTCATTTATAATTACACATAAGATTTTCCCAGAGTCTTAAACTTTGCACTGTCAGCTTGTAACATTCTTCCAAATTCCAAAAAGTCTTGGCTAATATTAGATCAGAATTGGACAATTCACTGCTAAATCCCTGTCAAGGTCCTTATGGTAAGCTGATTGTTGGGACACTTTGTCACATTGAAAAAGGACTCCCTTTTCTTTTTTCCCTTCTTGATATCCAACAATAGTTATTGGAGAAGTATTAAAAATTGAAGAAATATTTCTGGAGCTGTATTTTATTTTGACCCTAACCTTCATTTGTAGTTGCATTAAATCTTCCTAGCTGAGGTAGTGTGTGTGTGTGTATATATATATATTACTTTAAAAAATTAAATAAAGTTGTTCCTGTGGGAGAGCAATGTGACAGTTGACACAGCATGGGCTTTGAGAAGTGGCACTTAGATAAGTGCTGCCGTAGGTAATTTTTTTTCATGCCTCAGCCTGTATCCAATTCTAAATGCCAACAGAATAGATGCTTTTGACAATTTAATAAGTGCAATAAATTCTAATATTTACGATGACGTTGCTTGATAGATAAACACTAAGCATTTTCAGTACTTGCACTTCATCCTAAAAAATTTTGCTGAGTGAGAGAATGTGGTAAATGACTGTGACTCTTGGTCTGTTTTTTTTTTCTGATGACCTGGACAGTAAATGGCTGTAAGAATTCTGTAGTGCTTTACCATGTTTTTTGACACTCTGGATCCACACGTGATTAAATGTTTGTGTCATGAACATACTTTCCTCTTTATAAACATTTGCAGAAGATTGTATTTAAGGAAAACGAGCTTTTGACAACAATTGAGATTCAAACTGTTCTCCAGGCATCACAAGCTGATGTGAGAAACTGCTTGGTATCATTATTAAAGGTATAGTTCACAGCATCTGCTGGATGCTCTAATTGATGTTAGAGAACCAGAAACCAGCCTGATGGATAGGCTGTGCAGGATTGCGGAAATCCAGAGGTGCCTCACATGAATGTTTGCAGGGTGGATGTGAAGAAACCCAGTGGGGTGTTGACCTGGTACCAGTTAGTTGGGAAAGTGATTCAGGGGCAGCCTCGGTGGAGCTCAGGTCAAGCCAGCTAGGCGCTGATGCTGAATACTTGCTGTGGTGCGGTGCTGCGTCTGAGCTAACAAACCCTGTCAACATGACTGTGGGTAAGATTTTATAGCTATAAACTCTGCCCATGCAGTGAATCTGGTGGAGTAGCCCTGGGGTAGTCACTGAACTGTTGACACTTCATAGTGTAGACCTTCCAAGTTGCCTTGCACTGCTCAGTGGGGAGCTCAGATTGATACTCAGCCTATGAGTGAGTTCATAGTTAAGTTTGAGGAGTGCATTCCTGCTGCTATTCTAGCAAGCAATGAATGCAAAAATATTTCTTTTTGATGATGAACTTAGAAAGGAAAGCAAGCAGTAGATGTAAAGCACATGTTAGCTTCCTCAAAGATGTCCTCTAATGCTCTTGACACATTTAATATATTGACAGATATTTAAAGAATATACCTTCAAAAGAAATGAGTGCCTGGCTTAATTTCTGTGATGCCATTTTTTATCTACCCATCAGAAAGGGCATGCATTTTAGGGACAGACTCAGAAATTCTGATACTTAGATGATGGCAAATTCCCAGCTTTTGATAAAGCTGTCAGTTGTCTGCTTCAGGTATCTAGAAATACTTTCAAGGGGCAAGACATCAAAGATAATTTTATGCTTGCTCTTTGCCAAAGGCTCAGTATTCCAAAACCAACTGCAGAGTGCATATACCCTGCAGAAAACTAGTGAATGTGGGTAGTAATTAAGCTGCTTATTTAAAATAGTGTCCTGAAGGTGAGAAAGAAGTTTGGACTCCACTCACAGAAAGATGTGTGCAATACCAGATCCCAGAGCAAATATCTGTCAAATGAAAGTGATACAGTTCTTCAATGAAATATTTCTTTTGTATCTTAAAATGATAGTATCCATTCTTTTTATTTGCAAGTTTATGTATAATCCTCTACTGTTCACTGCCTGTACAATCCTCTGTAACAAGCCTATCCATTTTTGTAGCTGATAGCAGTAGCTTCTTCCTAGATAATCAGAAATGTTTAAATCAATAGAACGCTCTGCAACAAATACAGCTCCGTAGTGCTTTCATAAATTGTCTGGCTACTTAACGAGGAATATTACTAACACAGTAGCACGAACGGTGTCTAACTTTGCAATCCAAACCTATGGAAAGCCATTCTTGGATTATCCCCATGGTTTTACCTCATGTCCTGTTCTCTCTGGAACTGTAGAATTACACCAAACAGTTCTCTGGAAGACGCAGGAAAATGTTGGGCAAACTTAACATATAAAGAGCTGTATTTCATCCATAGAGAAATGCTGAAAATCCATAAAGTAGATGGAAAAGAACGTCTATGTGACACAATGGCCTCGTGTTGGATACTCACACTACGTTCAAACAGGTGTTTTGAATGTTTAGTTGAATAATGCTGTGCTATGTGGGACTATAAACTTTATAGCCTGCTTCTGTACATTTATAATTAGCCAGAATAAAGCATTTTGCTGCCCTTGGGTAATGAGAGAGCTCCAGCACATCCACCTGGCATTGCACTGCATTTTAGAAACACCCTGGTGTTTTCAGCATATGCACTGCAACGTGACCCTGGAATAAATTGCATTAAAAGAAAGAAACAAAAGGAAGAATTATGAGAACGCATATTGGAGATGGGATAATTATGTTACAGAATATCAAGTAAATTAAAACCAAAAGCAATCCACAAGTTGTCTCATTGTTGTTTTCGGTCCTCTCCTAACTCACACTATGATGATGGAACGGAAGGGGGAAATGTCCAGAGATTTCTAGGTCTCAAACTGTGGCTGCACTTCCCTAGGTATTCCTTCTGTCTTTTCTAAGAAGATGTGGCCTATGAGGAAATAGAATTTATTTCCTGCTTTTACAATTTTTGGTTCATGTGGGAAGCGGTGTCTGTTTTAAATAATCTTTTCTGATTTGGGGTGAAGGGTTGACAGCAGTCCCTTTTAAGCCACAACACATACAGATTGTGATAATTTAATCTTTGTTCATTTTATTGATCTCAGCTATCTGACATAAATACTGGAATTATTAAGAAAATACTTGTCAGCATTTTACTCAAAGGCCCCTTTATCCTTCATTGTGTTTCCCAGATCGTAACTTAGATTACAAAGAAGGTGGCAAACTTGGTCAGAAAATGCTTCGTTTGCTGCAGCAAGGGTGCCTAGAGGACTGTTCTTTGCAAAGATTTATTACAGAGTATAAAAGAAGAGAATAGCATAAGTCAAACAAGCAGGAGACGGTGTTAGGAAGCTGCAGCGCAGCACTTTGACAGGCAAGTACAGTTACAGGACAAAGGGAAGAAAAGTCAAGACAGAATCAGGAAGAGGTAAAGAATTGACGTTGATCAAGAAATGTTAGCTGTGCATAGCACTCCCCAGGAGTCACTGGGTTTAGGTAGAAGGAAATTTGCATTTTACAAAGAAGCTGATGTCATTCTAAAATGAATTATTAATTTTGTTTTTCTTCCATTTCAGGGTTATATGGAAATAAGAGAATATTTAAAAGCATCTAGCAGTTGATAAATTTCAGCAGCTCTGTATGAATGTATGGTTTGACTTTTTATTTTTTTCCCTTAAGAGAATTTCAGGTTACATATAACTAATTACCATCTATAAATTGCATAGTATAGCAAAATTCAAGCATGGGGGACAGGTAGGAACTGGATTATGAATCTTACTGTTATGGAGGAAATACTGCATGTTCTTAGCATTGCCATATTTATTTATTGTGAAGGAATCAGACTCGCAACTATTCCTGAGGACACTTGGAAATGTCTGTGCCCCCCTTCCAACCACAGGTGAATGCCTAAGGCAGTTCACTATAGGATCACAAAGCTTCACATGCTCTCTTTCTGTTGCAGTGAATCCTTAATTCTTGTCTGCAGAGTGAAATAACTGCAACAGGCAAAACTGGGAGTGCCCAGTCAGCCCAGAATATAAATAAGCATAATTTTTGCATTGCTTTTCTGCAAACTGTATTGGATTATAATGAGCCATGAAATACGAATCTGAGTTTGCACTTTCCAAAGTTCTTGTTTATTCACTTCGGAGAGTGCAGTAATGATTGCAAAAGCTTTTGTTCATTTTAGGAATCTTGTGCAAAGCAAATGATATATTCTGGTGGCCTTTACTGTGACAAGGTGGGCTGTAAGCAGAGAGGGGGGAGTTCTGACCCCCTGTTGTTGCAACATTCCTACTTAGGTATTAGTTTAAAGGTCTTCTGATTACTAGCATCTATTGCCAGAAGCAAAAGGAACAAGCAGCACAAAGCTGGATTAATACCCCTTGTAGGAAATGTCGAGATAGCCATGAAATTTCTCTATTACTATAGAATCATAAGCAATCCAGCAAGCCTGAGATAATAGCAGCAAAAATGTAATTTTGCATCACCAGCCATGCCTACAGTGCCACTGCCTGTGGCATTGAACAAATTGTTTGCTTATTTCTCTTCCTGTGAAATGCACTGTCCTAGAGTCTGCAAATCTACTTCAGGGATACACCACCTCTGCATAGACATACAGACTGAAACAGCTTGAGAATTGTGTAAAGAATTGCAGAATTTATTTGTTAGTATTACTGCTCCTTTTAAAACAGGCTTAAATATTGAAGGAACTATTTCTGTCAACATAATTATCATGGTGAACTGGGCATGTGACAGCCTTTACAGAAATGGACCCACTGAGTTTATAAAAGAAAATCATATGGCATATCTAGTTTGAAATATCCAAAGAGCCTATTTTTTGCTGAAAAAAGATTCAAATAAAAGACCAACCACAAAAGAGTGTTAGGAGTAGCTGCATAGGTTTCTAAGACCATTAGCTTGTCAAATCGATTCTCTTCCTTTTCCCATGTCCTCTTAATCTTGGTGCCATTTCTTCTGTATTCTTTTTAATTCCCTTCAAGTTCAGTGAATTTTGTTTATGTAAAGATCATATGGATATGAGTTTTCCTAGGCTACATTTTGTTTGGTGTGAAAGGTGTACTTCAGAAACCTTTACAGAGAGAATAAAAAACCCTGCCAGCATGCATCTCAACAGCCGAAACAAAAGCTATTTCTTTGTTGTCCCTTTTTCCATGTGGATTTTTTTCGTAAAAATGTTTGGTGAGAAAACGTTGCTTTACAAACCTTAACATAATAAAGCATTTTTCTGCTTTTTGTCCATCTCAGAGAAAAAGATCATGCTTTTGCCTTAGCTTCTCTGGTTATACTCTCCTGGAGTAGGGAACCCTGGTTTCTAGTCCCTAGCCAGAAATATAATCGTATAACTAATTATACCTTCAACACTGGGTGGATGAAAACTATAAAATATTCTTTGAGCAGCAACAAGGCTCTTGTTATTTGTCACTTGTCCAAGTGAAAATATTTGCCAACCTGTAAGAGGAAATCCTATTGCAGTCTAATGAAGCAATTTTGCAAGTTTGGACTGTATTACAGCTTTTTGCTCTCTATTTAAGAAACCTTCCTCTGCCCTCATGGGAATAAGAGTACAAAAGATTTCTCTTTCCCAGTGGTTTCAGTTTTTCAGCATGATCCATTTTGTAGTTTGTTCTTCTGTTGTCTATAGAAAGCAATTAGGTCACTATACTTGTCAGAGCTTTCCCAGTTACAGAAGCATTTGTCGGTTAATTGATTAATCATTAGCACTCCTTATTATCCTTATCATATTCTAAACTGGAATGAAAGTAATTGGAATAGAAGGAATTCCATTCCTTAGTCCTGAAGGCTGAACTGGCACAGGCCATGGAGATGGGGCTCAGGCATGGTGGGTCTCTGCTCCTCTCTCCAGGGAGGCTTTCTTCAGTTCTATTCTGCTCTTTATTAACTGACTTTGATATCATCTATTCTACACCCTCAATTAAACAACAGAAGTTAAGCTGCTTTGTAGAGAAATAAACTTCTCGCTGAAATTCCTCATTGTCACTCAGTTTGAACTCTAAACTCAAAGCAAGCCGAGAGTAAATTATGCATGTGGTGGGATGATCAAGGGTTTTAATAACACACGTAGCACGCTTAACAACTCTTTTTGGGAATTTGTATAGGAAATAAACTTTTCTGTATTTACTGCCCATCCACCCCCCCAATAAAATGCAAAGCAGATGCAATGAAAAACATCCACTTACCTCATTTCTATGCAGCTTTTTATTAATGAGTAGGTGCTGAAGCAGGGCTCTACCATAAGGCAGTGTTTTTCTGGCACTGAGTGCAGAGATTTTCACGTGCAGGTGAAAGGAGAACAGGCCAAGCTTTTAGGCCAGCTGCATGTTTCCCAGCATCTTAAAACTTATGAGAATGTTAAGCATTAAGTTTCTCCTCTTTTACTTTTATACAGCTATACTATTCATGCATCACTTTCATTTAATATTTATATTCTGATATTCATTTCATGTACTCAATAATATTTTCAGTAATGTTAGGTTGGTTCTTTGTTCATGTTTTGAGATCAGCACTGAAAAATGGGTTTTACAGTTTAGAAAATGTTTCTGAAACTACTCCTAATAAATAAATAAAAGTTTTAAAAGAGGACTCCTGTGACTTAAGAATGCTGACATAGATAGTTATCTACATATCAGACACGGTTAAAATTATAAGAATTTTTTTATATTTTCTGACAAATCAGCTATACGTTGTTTTGGAAGGTCCATTTGTCTCCAGCTCAAACATAATTCAGCATCTTTCAGAGGACACCTGCTGCCCACTACCATGCCAAAATACCTAGTTCTGTCTGCTTGCATGGCCTGATCATAAATGTGTTCTCGTTTTAGTCTAACAAGTGTTACTCACAACTTATTGAGAGAACCATATTCCTTGAGGTAAAAAAACCCTCCAACATCAGTACAGTTCATTCAATGCCTAAAGATACTCAAACTTAGCTTTAGATGAATAGGATTCTTTTCCTTGGATACTTGTAGCCTCTTTATCAGAAGGAGTGAAAAAGTAAGACTGGAGACATGTTAATAGCTTCTGAAAATCAGTGACTAAAAGAAGTATGATGAGAATATTGGTTTTCTTCCCTTTTATTTTTTTTAATGAGACCAAACAACATTCTTATAGTCACATTAATGAAGTCACCTGTGGGTGAGAATTTAAAATATGTTCAGAATGAGAAGCTTGTTGAGCTTTTGTCTGTTTGTCAGGAGCAAAGTTTGATACTGCTCCAGAAAATATTTCATTGAAATTGGTCAGTTTGTAGAGTAAAGCAACATTTAGTGTGAGTAAGCATACCATAATATGTGTGCTTAACACCTATAATGTATATTTTAAACAGTAATTGCCTTACTTACATGAACTGAGAAGTAACATAGTCTGTGATACGCTGACAACTTTAGTGCACCTGCATTCTTGAAGTAAATGTAGTCTTTCCTGTTGAAGTCTCAAATATTAAGATTTGTTACATATTTGATATGCTCTTCACAAGAATATTACTTAATTCTGAAAAGGATGGAAAGCTTTCAGCTCCCCCTCACGCCAATACTGCCTGCAGTTAGATTCCTGTTGGTAAGCATCATATTAGTTCATATGAAGGGCAAACTGCTGTCAACCTCTAGTTGTCAAAAAAACGAGCAAGCAAATGACCTGTGTGTATAAAAATTAAAAAGTCTTATGCATAATAATATTTCCTATAATGTTTGACCGGAAGTGAATAAAGCCAGCAGGTATTTCTAAGCTTACCTGATCACAGCATGCAGATGAAAAATGTCAGCAAAAATGGGGCGCTATACTATTTATTTTCCTGACTTGAGGAAACATAGCTGTATTTAACTAAGTTCTGCATTCTGACTCTTTCTTTGTAAGCTTGAATAAATTTTCAAATCATGACACTGACAAAATTTATTATACAGTTACCAAAATCATAGTCCCCCTGCAATTTAATTTAGTTTCTATTTAACCTTAAATAGATGGAGCAATAAATTTTATTCTTTGCTTCTAATTTCTACAGCACTTGTGTTTTTCTCAAAGAAATTTTTGCAGATTTGCTTGCTGCAAAATAGCTCAATTTGAAGCTCAGAGCAAATACTTAAAGATTTGCTTGATATTCAAGTGACGTAAATGTTTAATCAGAAATTATGCTGAATAACCTTTGTGTGGTGATAAGTGTTAATTTACTGCACAAGCCTCTCTTGAAAGTGTTTGAGTAAGCCAAAATTCTGGTTGCAAATAAGAGCAAATTTTAAATAGTCACTTTGTTGTTTCCTTGGTGACCTGATACTGAGCTCACACCCAGCACCACATATTTACCATCTCCATTCCAAAACATAACGTAAAGAATATTAACAACATCCCTGCTGTGTTTGATCCTATAAATTCCTGTTTATATTAGCATTGCGTGGGAAGAAATGAGCAACAAAACAAAAACATGTTAATCTGGGAGGAACTAACCCTAGTTTATATCATTCTCAGGCATTGGAGGAGGTTTGCTTGGGGTTTTTCATTGGTTTCACCTGGTGGCCTTGCTGTGGAATTTTCAGTATTGAAGAGTTTTAAAAATACTTAGGTATTTGAGACATCTAGAGAGAAATGAAAAAAGTAACTGTTTGTCTTAGCAAAAAGAAGTGTTTGTCATAATAAATGTTCCCTTTAAAAAAAGGCAGAAATTTCTATAAGCAAAAATTTCTAATATATCTGTGCTTGATCTTTTCACTTGTCTAATTCTTGTGGGTCACCAGTTGCATCCGCTTTGCACCAGCAGAAGAGTAAAAACCTTGATAACCAACCAGCAAACTCAAACCAAGAGCCCATAATTAAGTGATCACCAATAAGTAACATTACTGGTGATAAACTAATTTGACTGTGGTGCTATCTTAGTGGCAAATATGTTGTCATATATCAACAGTTTCTTAAAGGACAGGCAATAGTTTGGAGTTAGCAATTTTCTCACCTATGCATATTGTGTTCTATATTTTGGCGGTTGCTAACAGCGTAATCTGCTCTGTTTATATCTGTGTGTGTGTTAGGACAACCCATAAGATTCCTCAGAGCTAAAGAAGAGCTAACTGTACATGAGAGCTTCGGAGAAAAATATAACCTGTGTTATACCTAACAATTTCTCTAATGATATTTTTTTGGTATAATAGCTCTGGAGGGGATTCATGTTTCTTTGAATCTAGAAGCCAGTATGCGATGAACAGCTCAGGCTATATTTTTGGGTGTTATGGTGGAGCTTCATCCTCGTTGTTCATTTGTCCTTCTGTGTCCTTACGTTACTTAAGTATCAAGAAGCAATTTTCATCTGAACTTTCTCCATCAGTAAGTTGTATATCACGCATATCTCTCTACTTTTCACAGAAGCTGCCATTTAATTTTTCACTGGGTAAAGAATGGAGTCAGATTCTATGATATCTATATAGCTTCATCTCTATTTTTAAGTCACTTCCATAGAAATGGACAGTTAAATGGTCACACACTGTCAAAAGCACAATGGGATGGCCCGATAACATACAAGTGTCATGAATCTTCTAACATTTATGTGGTCTATTTTTTAAACATTGCAATTGCCATTAATTTTTACCAGAATTTTTATGTAATACGCTTGCCATGATACTTAGTTTTGTTCAAATAATTTGCAGGGGGAGATAGTAGAGTATTGGAATCATGTTGGTAATGTAGCTTTTTTTTTTTTTTTACCTACTTTTGCACTACTAAGCAAGTAGCGGCTTTTTTAAATAGAAAAAAATGTTTGACAAAAAAGAGTTCTTCAGAATATTAAAATATTTATATGCAAACAGTGATGATTCTTTGGCAATTTAAAATATTCTATTTAAACCTCTTCCATCATCAGAGTCCAAGTAGAGTCAATATCATGAGGTCAGTCACATAGCATGAATGTATTTGTCATTAGTGACTGGATTTATTTAATTTTTTCTGATCAGAGCATGAGTAGCAAAAAATGTATCCCTAAGGCTGCATTCTTAAGAAGAAATAAATCATACTAATAAAGTAAGCAGAGCAGTTGTTAATGTAGTGATGCAATCATTCACTTACATTAAAAATAACAAAGAATGCTGATGTAGTAACAGATTTTTTTTTTATTTAGCCTGAGTTGCCATAGCAACCACAGGAATCATGAGATCACATTTTAATTAAGAATCTGCTAGTAATTCTGATTCTAACAATTGCTTCTCATAAATACACCATATGCTAATGTGCATATTAAACGTAGAGGAGGTTGATAAATATACTGGTCACTAGAATTTTAGTATGCTCGTAGGAGGATAAATCCAGATTCAGCACATCAGGTAATCTCTTTCAATCTTGACTATTACTGAAATATGACAGGAAAAGTGAAAACAAACCTTTGTCAGGCAGCTTTGTAGAAAAATCTAGGAAAAGTAAGAATTATGTTATGTCTTTGCACATATTGAAATCAGCACGTAGTAAGACGGTAACAATACATGCTACATTTGTCTGCAGGACTGCAGAAATTTTACCTCCCCTTCTTAAATCAGGTGCAGATTTCATGGATAATGAATTTAGGAGTGACTGCTGTATAAAGAGAACCACAGTCTATGAAACACGTTAATTGGAAAACTGCATGCGTTCCTGAGAACTACATATCCAGTTAGGTTGTTTTTCATTTGAAGACCTCTAAAAACAATCAAACATCTGAATCTTGCCAGATAGTTTAGAGAACTATCTAGTTAAAATACAAAACCATCTATTGAAGAAAATCATTAACAATCAGTTTTGTATTGACCGAACTCAATTCTTTCCTCAGTGCCTTTCAGTAAGCCGAACACCTCTAGGTGTTAACATGTTAGTCTCTAAAGTTTGGTACCAGCAGAATTAAGAATTCAAAGCTGTCATTGCACTGCTTTTCCACTCGTGCAACTGTAGGTACCCATCTTGTTTTACTTGAAATAAATGATGGGCTAGTTAAACAATAGAAAGGTAAAATTTGTCTGTGAGGTAGGGCTTTTTTTTTTTTTTTGAGATTCGAGAGGGTTTTTTACCTGTCCTAAATCGAATCTGAAAATTTTAAATGGAAAACCTCAAATATAACTATAAATTAGGTCACGAATGTTTATTGTGGGACAGTTAGAAGTCAAGTATTGAAATAAACACACTGGAAAGTTACTTGAAGCTGGCTATTTGTCTCAAATAAGGTCAGCTTCTACTGGAAAAACATCTGGGGAGGAAGAAGGTTACACTAGAAAACTTGTAACCACAAGTGCTACTCATGCAATCTTAGAAAGTAACACGCATGGCAGAAATCAATTTCATAGTACAGCACCAACTGTAAAAGCTTAAAATGTCATTACTAAATCAGTTTCCTGAGTGCTGTTCAGAAATATTTACTTTGGTGATTACAACCTACATTCCTGCCAGTCAACAGATATGTAACTCTTTGCATGTCTTTGATCTTCACGCCATTTAAAAATTCTGGGGTTTCTGACTTCTTATAGTTTGCAGTAATTGACAGAAAGGGTGTGGAATAAACATTTCAAGTATCATAGATTTATTCAATGGAATGGAGCAATAATCTCCTGTCTTCAAATAATTTTGACAAACACATCCAACTGGCCTGCTCACTTTCAAACCAGTATGAAGTATTGGCTAAAGTTTTCTACCAGACATTTCTCAGCTATATATAATAGGACTTTCTTGGTAAAGATTGTGTTAAAATGTAGCCACCTTTTCCAGTATAACCATTGTACCACATCTGCTTTTAAGTATTCACAAAGGATGCATGTTCAAGGAGAAAATCGAGAAAGAATATTCATGTATAGGTCATACTAGGCTGAAATAGGAAATTAGTGGCTCGGTAGTCATTGGATGATTTAGTTCTGTCTCTATGTGGCACTGGATGAAGTTGTAATGATGGATACAAGTATTTCAAACTGACCTGGTTATGACACTTCATGCTATGCAATTCCAATGTGATATAATTCAATGTCCTCTGCACAATGCATTAGCTGCTTAATTAATTGCACTAATGACATTGTCCAGCATTTTACACTTAGTGACAGAAGATTAGGTTGAAGTAACATTCAGCCTAAAAACTATTCATATAAAAATTCAGTAAGATTATCCCAAGATACCATCTGCAATATGAGCAACTATAAATATCTATTGCAGACTGTAATGAATTCACTCAATTGAAAACAATGTTTCTAAGAATTTCTTAATGTTAAATAAACAGAGTGGCGTGCTTACTGGTTGTGCTATTATTTAGGATAGAAATGCTTGTTGGTTTTTTGTTGTTGAGTTAACACATTTTAGATTCACAGAAACATAGAAAAGTGCGATAAAACTAATCTGAAATATCAGAAAAGTATATTGCCTTATGCTATACTTAACCTGAATATCCTCTAGTTGTGGCATTAAACATGAAAAGCATTTTGTCATTTGCAATGGCAAAGTTAAAAAAAAAAAAAGAGGAGAAAAACCCCCACCAAAACAGAACAAATTTAGTTCTGGGACAAGAATACGTTACTTTTGTTATGACCATAAAAACTTCTCTCCCTCCACTCTGTAAAGGTTCATTATTGCTGTATGGTTGTGGTATAACACCATGTTTTCATAACTAATTCAAGAAAAAAAAAAAGAATCTATTTAGATTACAGTCCTTTGCAGTTAACTTGCGCTATTCCATGAAAAAAAGTGACTGCTTTGGTTTTTTTGTATTTGTATTCTACTTAACATGTGATAAAACCTACAAATAGAAATTGACATTGAACTTCATGTTCTGTGTTTCTATTCTCTTCAGATATGGAATTTGAATGATCAAAATTTTCAAAAAAATTTCCAACATCGCAGAAAAATACGAGCTGCTAGGATCTGAATAATCTTGAAAATATGGCTGTTTTCTTCAGATGTCTACAACAAGCCCTAAAACTTTATTTTGGTTATTTCAGGGGAGATGTAAAGTTAGGCCAAGCTGTTATCTCCAGTAGAAAACCTAGAGAATCCCTATGGTGAAATAAAAGGTTAAATACAGGCTAACCTCCTCTAATTTAACAAAAGAGATGATTGAGGGAAGCATCAAAAAAAAGAAATGCTTGACAGATATTAAGGATGTTTCATGCTCTGATGTTAAATGATAAAGCAACCTGGATGAAAAACGTGGTATGGAGCAAGTGAATGGGTTACAGATACAATTTGCATAAGGTGAAGAAAATTCTTCCAGTAAATGTTAAGTAGAATTTTTATGCCAAATTTTGTGCTAGTGCCTGCAAAAAGCAATGTGTACTAGCAATTTAACTAAGTATGTGATTAATAATTAAAATAAATAGCTGATTAGTAATTGCATCAAGAATGTAGGAGTGCCTGCATATATATGAATATCTATAAAAATAACCTGTAAATCATAAGAAGCTTTTAACAGCATTTAGAAATTGTTTGATGATGATGCGGAAGAAAGCAATTTTCCATATGGTGTTTTCTCTCTGGCTCAAAACATTGGCTTTCATGTAGAGCAAGGTTTTCCATTTTTGTGCTACCCTTATGCCACCAGGATAAAAGTAGTATCATTAGTGATCTCCAGTAACTAACTAAACATTAGGGAAGCTGGTATTAGTGTGTTACAATTGTTTGATCACCTGCTGTTACAACAGATGACATTTTCCCTTTTGAGTAGCTGAGGGGGGGGAAAAAAGCTGTATAGTTTATCCTGAAAGATTACCAACATGTGGATAGCAAGTAAAATTGTACAAAGTTGAACTTTTTTGTGTTGTGTAATCTTTCAAAATATGACCAGAAAAGTTATCTATATGTATATAACCATATAGTTTTTGGGGGTCCTTTTTTAGGTTGTTACTTTTTACCTTTTTTTGTCGTTTATTCAAAGGCTTTTGTTTCAGTGTTGTCTTAATCTCCAGGCTAGAAAGAACTTTTGTGAAGTCAAGTAGATCGGTGTCTAGGATTGCTATACAATGTTTAGTGTGATATTTTTAAAGATCTAAGATACACCTTTGTGCCATAGTAATGGTATCCATTTTATTTCTGGTTTCATTTATGATTTCTTCATTAAATGTAGAATTTCCTGCTACACAGTATATGGACTTTTTCATTCTCTAGTCAATGTCCTTTTTTCAGTCTAGTGGTGATACGTTTCAGCAGTGCAGGGATGCATGTGAAACGCAAAAGCTTTCAGTGTTCCTGGTTAATTCTGCTGCTCTGTTATTAGCATTAATGTAGTTTTTGACAAGCTTATGACCATCTTTAATATCATTCATGTGTAGTTCTACTCTCTCTAGGATGTCTTTTTTACTGTGTCTTCCCTAGAAGACTCATGCTTAGCTTGTTCAAGTTGAGCATGTAACCATTCCTTCTAATTTTTGCTCAGTCACAAGGTCTGGAGTTGCTTGATGTTTGAATCAGAAATTACATGCTATTCATCATGTCAGAGCAGTCAACCAGATAAATGTGGAAATGATCCACCATGGTATTTGTTATTTCAGTATCTCTAACAAAAATGATTTACTCTATTCAAATTAAATGCTATGAAGAAAACAGTATGTTGGAACAATGTTACAGTTAAGGGAAAGGCAAAGTAGTTACTCTAACTTGGATATTATTAAGCTTTTGTAACTTGTAAAAGCCATTTGCAAGACATATATAAAACTTGAGTGTCGTATTCTGTAGACTTTTTACCGCCCTCCTGTGCCCTTGCTTTTCTTATCAGGCTAGTACCAATTTGAATTTTAACTTCAAAAAGATTTTTCTACACCTATGGCTCTTTTAAGTCAATATGAAATATTTTATCTGCTCACTTCTATGCACCGTTAACTGTCCAGGCAATAGAAGGCTATAACTTATATCAAGCAAGGGAAAGAACGTTACTGTCTGATGACCTTTAGCTGTTAATAGATTGACCAGAAAAGCAAGTTTATAGGCAGGTTGTACCATGCCTACAGAAAAGTAAGCTACAGCTCTGTGATTATCTTATAAATAGCTTTTACATGTTTAATGTGATCTAATTTATGGTAAATGGATGAATTGTCCTATAGGTGTGACAGTACTTGAGTATGATTTTATTTACAACATTTAATCAAGAGGTATATGTTTTCCCAATAACTATATATACATTTGAATTTTATTATAAAATATTTAGCATTTGAAACTTCATTTTTGAATGTTACATTCAGCAAGTTTGGTGCGTGATAATTATGATATGCTTCATAATTTCAATTTTGTAATTGTTAGTGCTGTTTATTTTGTTTTATTTTTTTATTTACTCTGGAAACTGAAATGCATAGATACTCTGGAATGAAAAAGTAATACAGATTAGAACATGTTCTAATGATGTGACACATTTTTACAACTGAAAGAAACGTGCAAACAGATGAAAAGACTAACAGCTGCAACTGAGTAAGATAAGCAGCCTTTTTCTTGAGAAAAACACAAAGAGGACAGGAGAGGCCTCAATCTGTGATTTTAAAATGTGGCTTCTTATCCTTTAAAAATAAAAATCAAGCTGAAAAAGATTCTGGCAGGAAATAGGAGTTTATATTTTGAATTGAGGCTATTCAGGTGTGGGATCTTTCATTATAAAGACAAGTACAAAGAGTAGCTAGTGGACTTTTGAGTAGTTATGTAAAGATTCTTCTGTGACATTTTTTACATTACTGCAGCACAATATATTTTTGGCTAAGCAACACACCCTGCTGTGACTAAAATTTTCAATCCCTTTTATCATCTCCCTTACACCTGATGTGCAAACACAAAAGATCAGTCCTCAATAGAGTATTACAGCCATTGCTACATTTGTAAAGTTGAGTAGAATCTAAAAATAAAAATAGCAAAACCTTGACTCTTCTGCTTCTCTGACATTGTATTTTTATGTAAAAAACAAATTAAGTAAGGTAAAGCAACTGAAATACTAAGGTACATTTCTGAAAGATGAGGCTCTTGGCAGAGATACATTTCTAAATTAAAACAGTTTTGGTAACACTGAAGTTCTGTGGTGGTGGGGTTTTTTTTCCCTTTACAATGTTTTTTTTCACTAGAAATTCATAGTATTTTAACATGGTGCGTAGAATTGGTTAAATCTTTTTTATTAAACATTTTTTCTAAATCTAGATGTTGCATTGGAATGTGTTAATATTAGTGATTAGTTAATTGGGGAAAGTGAAACTGTGTAGTTTCTTACTTATGATGTCACAGTAGCAGTATTTTTTTCGGTATCCTCATGTCCATTTATTTTATTTTTTATTATTTCTTGTTTCAATGGTCCTAAGTTGAAATCTGTGGAGGAAAAACAAAACTAAAACACTTGTGAATGTAATTCAACCAATGATGTTATTTTTTTAAAATGTTGGAATTTCCTGTAGTATTTGTTTAAAAAAAAAATCTTGTTCAGCACAGCCAAACATAACTAGGATGAGATAATAATTTGAAGGAGGAATTCTCCTTACCTTTCACATGGTCCCTGCAATCATTGTTAGGTGTCAACTGACCTGATACTTAGGTACTGGACTTAAATATTGACCTTCTAAAGTCAATGAAGTACTGTCAGTTTATATTTTCTGTGGATTTAGCACCGTACATTTCATTTAAAGAGAGGCATCAGCAGTTGAAGAGAGAACCTAATTCTGTAAATATTGTGCATAAAAAAGTTAATGCTCCCGCAAAGAATATTTACTGATAAAACATGTATTTAATATGTCCTTAAGTCACGCATTCAATGTTATCAGGCTGCACTTCTAGTTAAGAGTCAAGAATCAAAACTGAAGGGTTTCAGGTTATATCAAGCAATGTTAAAAAAAAGGATTAATCTTTCAAAATACTTTGCTTGAAAGAGAGGGAGAAATGAAGGGTAATTTATAGCTGGACTTTGGATCCTCGTCTTTGTTCCTAAAATGACTACAGTTGACAGTGGTTGATAGACGAGCATTGCAAAATATTCCCTGGGAATGCCTTCACATTTTTAAGTAAACCTATTTGTCCATACTCCATAAATACCCTTACTAATAAGAAATTTGCCTAGAATACTTGCAGAAATATTTGTAAATTATTAGCAAACATTGTAGAATATTACAGGAAGGCTTATTTGGAGTCACAAGTGTTTGCACTGAGAATCTGATGCTAAGACTGACATAAAGTTATCAAATCTTTGCAGTGACTTTTCTCTGAATAAGCTAAGTACCATTGCAGTATTTAATCATGAAAATTCAAAGGCAATCTCATCATGTGGAATATGAAAAAGTATTTTATATGAAAGCATATTAACTCTTAGTTAAGAGACAACTAAAAAAAATTAATTATAGGCATTTTAAGGCACCATCATGACAATTATTAAAAGAATTTCATTTTATAACTAGAGGTCATGGCCATTATATATAGTGATAAATTGCATTAATGAAAATTCATCAATTTATTGGTAATTCAAAGGTTTTCCATGTGGATTAATCTTGCACCTATGAACAAATAATAACATGAGGAAATTTCCTTCTTTCCAATCAGAAACATTTGGAATATGTATGACCCGATGTAACTAAATGATTACAACGATAGTATTTTGTTTAAATACTGAAACTCTTATGGCTTTGATGTTGCAAAAATACCTGTGGTTGATAACTGGAGGTATAGAAACCTGATTTGATCTGAGTTCTGCTGCATGACACTTCTGAGTTACAAAATTGACAATTTCCTTCAATAATCCATTTAGGGAGTAAAAGAAAAAGATAAGCAGTAGACCAAGCCAGGCTAGAAGGTGACTGACAGTAAAGTGTGAGTAAAAATCTATTTAAGTCTCATTTTGGTGTAATATTCATCTATGATGAGGGTGTATAGTGAATGAAAACACAAATGGATTTGTTAAATGCATAAAACAAGAAACACGTTTTCCATGGTTCTTTGTTTTCAGTTCCACAAATCTAATCTTGCTACATTCAATGTTTTCTGTGTGAGAGCAGAGTAGACTAGAAGATTTTGAATATGAAATTATATTTTCACAATGAATTCTTTTTTCATACTCAAGGTATTTAGGGATTAGTTGCACAAAGCCATCCGGTCCCTGAATTGAACTCTAAAGCCCTGAACTCTAACACCTTAAATGCTGTCTACAATCTAAAGAGGATCCGAATGCTGTAGAAGTCAGACATAAGAAAGAGTTAAGCAAGTGGGGGCCGTTCCAAAGTAACACATAGAAATGTCGAATAAAGAAGAGATTTCCTATCTAGCTATTTGACTTTTCTCTGCTGGAGAGAGAAAAAGCTGATTTATATACAACATACGTTGCTTATTGCTCTATTTTGTAATTTACTTCAAACGCGTGTCTGACTGTATTTTCCTGTCGATGACTGCAACATACAAAATAGTTCTTGGTGTAGTTTTACTAGAAAAGTAGCTATTTAATTAAATTTTAACATATTGTGGTCTCTGACTTTAATATATGGTACATTAATTTTCTATGATGCTGGCATGCTGTGCTGATGGATTTCTCAGTCAACCAAATGAAGTAAACCAGGGACTTTCCAGAATTTTTTCTAGATGCAATGTCATTAACATTCTTTTGGGAAGACAGTTATCAAAACTTGATATTTCATTAAATGTTTGAACTTTTATTTTAATATATATTCGGTCTTGTCACCATAGTAATGATCGCCTGTTACACACCAACTTTGTTAGTGAAAGTACCACAACATTACTCAATGACAGCTGGGCTTTGTTATCAAAGAGAAATTATTTTAAAAATTAAAAGTCATAAATACCTTTCCATCATGGCAGTAATTATTACCATCCTCTGTAATGCCAAAAAAATTAATCTAGTCTTACTGCTAAGCTTTGTATGGTTGGGTCGTTTTTTTTATTGGGGGTGGGGAGGGTGTGTGTTTCCCTTGAATCATTTGTTAAATTTCTTGTCCCATAATAAGTACACTTTTAAATTTTTGTGCAGGACTGTTTTGCATCTACATTGTGTGATCTGATGATAAGGAAAATAATTTGCAAACCCTCTTTTTTTCTTTCCTGTTGTGGGTCAGTGATTAGTATGAACTAGAATTTTTTTGTTTCTTAATTGTTTTGGTGAAGCAGGAATTTCTGGAACATCCCTCTTGCATGTTGATATCAGGAAACTGTTCCCTGAGCATCTGATGATTATGCTCATGTGTTAGTGAATATAGTTGTCCTTTTCTAGATTCTCTACAGCATATACGCGAAGTTCTGTCCCTATGAGTTTCTCTGAAATAAAACATGAGAGACAACAGATAAGAAAGGAGCAGGGAGATGAAGAAACCATGTGTTGGTATTGGTATACTGGTATAATAAGCATTCTAACAGATAGTTTTTCAGTATTATCATTATACCGTGATTTTATTTTTGGATCACTTACAGTGATCTCTTAGTGAAGGAAATTTTTCAAACATATATTCATTGATATTGGTGTGGAATTCCTTCAAAGGGTAAGGTGCCATACTGCAGAAAGCATTAATGTACTTCTGATTTTGCCTTCAAGAGCATAATGGAATTCAGAGTGGAATTCAGATTTTCAGATCTTAATGAAACGTAAGTACGATGTGAAAAGGGTCTGAAGACAAAGATGGAGATGTGAAGGAAAGCAATGAGACAAGAGATGTGATTCAAGCTCTGGCCTTTGCAGCATAATTCTGCAGACTTCACTGTTGCGTACTGGAAAATGCAGTTGAAATATTGCATGTATCTAGTAAAAAGTAAAGGATATTATAGGAATAAAACATGGGATAATATTCTGGGCAAATGTTTGAGGCGTGAGGGGTTGAATTAGAAAGACAGTGATATCTACAGCATGGCTTTACCTAGTCTGGGTGTGAAGATTAGAGCGGTTTAGATCCTGCTAACGTGGAAACAAAGGAGGAAGATGATCCTTCTAAACAGTTGTAATATATTCATTTTAGGACCATACATACAGTTTTTCTAATTTGCTAATTTTCAGAGATTTTTCTTATTTCGCTGCAATTCATACTTCACGGGCAGAATGTATGCGGTGAGACATGCAAGTAAAAGAACTTATGGGCAACAAAGATATTCCATTTTTGGTGTAGCATTGTGAATTTCTGTGGTCGTGTGCAATATGCTGTGGTACGGGACAGCTTCTGAAAGGGTAGCGTTATGCAACAGGAGGGACTTTCTACACTCTTCTGCTCATTAATTCAAATTTACTGCACTTTGTGACTGCATTGTTTCCCTTTTAGTACTTTACAAAGGACACTGAAAGGGATATTGAAATACTGTATGTTGATAAGATGCATCTTTAGGCTGTAAAATTACAGAGGAAATAGATAACATTGAAGTAGAAAGCACTTACCATAAATGATGTTTTATTGTTGTTTTTTTTTTGTCAGATAGGCAGTTTAGTGTATGGTTTATGACACTTTCATCAAGCTAGTTTTACTGCACAGTCATGATTTTTCAACTATGATGTGAAACTTGACTGAATTCTGCTTCTGCTCTATGTTCACATTTTAACTCTTCAGAAACCATTGACTTAACATATGCTAAATGAACACAGCTTTTGCACCAATTTTATGGTGGAAAAATTCCAGTACTCCTGCTTTAAGGTGCTGCATTGTCCCAAAGGGTATCCAGCTCAAGTGGACGATCAACAGTTAACAAGTGAAACCATCCCTCATCTAGAAGGAAATGGTGTTGCAAACGGTGGATTATTTGGCTGGGTATATGGCGATTGTCACAATGACAATTTAGTTGCATCACAACCAGAATTGGCAAGAGTACCCAAGCTACTCAAATTACCACCTATATGAACACTGTTCCTCATCTGATTTGAAATGACTTTTACTATAGTAAAGCACTGAGTTTACTGGTCCCAGGCTACAGTGCTCCTAATCATCTAGCTGTGTAACCTGTACACTCATTAGCTGCGTTGACTTAGTAGAAAGTACAGGTTATTCAGATAAGCAAAGTGCCAAATCCTGCTTTATTGCTTAGCTTTATTACACACACACTAAAAGGATTCTCTCGTGTCTGAGAAACATGGTGGTGTTTACTTTCCAGAAGCACAACATATGTGCTGTATAGGTTTGTTCTGTATCAGAACGTACTTTTTCTCTGCTTTCTTCCTGCATCAGTTAACAGGGGTGTTTCCCAGCACTGTGTTGTCACACAGCAGAGGGGACAGAGGTTGTGATGCAGCACAGCAGGCTAACCTAAGCAAACCATTAGCGCAAGCCATGGTGTGGGTGGGATTCAAGATTAAAAGTTACTTCAATTTTCTCATCACTGGGAAGGCTACTTACAAGAGCGCTGTTTGCTGTGGCAACTGGTGACATCAGGAACACATAAATAACAAGAATGTGTTTGATCTGACTGAGAGTTGAACTTTTGCCTTCCTAATGCAGCAAGCAAAACATATTAACATGCTGAAGACTGTCATTGTGATTCCCTTAGCATGAATATTTGCAGCTGCTTCTTAACACAGTGCAAGAGTGTGCTATGCAGGGATGACTGGCTGGAAACTGCCTGCCTGACAAGGTGTCTGATCTGTGATGTGTCTTAATCTAGTCATCTTGCCTCTAAAGTGAAAAGAAAATTTACTTCAAGGAGATAAAAAAAAGAAATCCTTATTTCTTTTTTTATTCTTTGACTCTGATATAATCATTACATTCACACTTTGCATTCACAACTCCCTTAAAAGGACCCGATAATTATTTTTGCTGTTCAGACCTATGAAATCCTGAATATGATTTGTGCAATCTACTGAAGTTCTTTCTGGTTGTTTTAAAATCCTCATCCTAGCACAGTTGACCTGGTTAAAATATGTAATAACTCACATTTTGTGGTTAACCAGGACAGAATTATAATAATGCCAGAGTCTATTAAAGTAAAAGTCTATGCTTTTATTACCTAAAGGTCAATGAAGTCCTCTACAGTGACATCTGTGTTACTGTATTGTATTTTCAATCTTTAGATTTTCATATGAACTGGCACATTATGTATGGAAATTCATCATGAATATCAGGCAAGAGTATTAGAAAAGAATTCAAGTTTAACATTTTTATCATGCACAAACTTGCTACCACCAGCTTTCTGCAATTTGACTGCTTTTTCCCTTCAGCAATGATTACACCATTCCTTAATTTTGTCAGACAAAACGGTAGTAACCTTAGGCAATTATGCTAAAATAACTTGTCAGCTACTCATTATTTTATTTTTAATATATTAAGAAATTAAATGCTTTAAAAGGCAACGGACTACAGGAGAGCTGGGGAGGGACTTTTTACAAGGGCGTGTAGTAATAGGACGAGGGGGAATGGCTTTAAACTGGAAAAGGGCAGATTTAGATTAAACTAGGAAGAAATTTGGCACTTTGAGGGCGGTGAGGCACTGGAACAGGTTACCCAGAGGAGTTGTGGATGCCCCATCCCTGGAGGTGTCCCTGCCCATGGCAGGGGGGTTGGAACTCGATGATCTTCAAGGCCCCTTCCAACCTAAAGCATTCTATGATTCTATGAACCCCTCCATTTATTTATAGGATGCCTTCAGAAGAGGCAGTAGCGGAGCAGCGTTCTTGTGGCGCCTGACAGCGCGCAGCTCTGGCTGCCTGGGCCCTGAGGGCCGTAGTGGGCCGTAATGGCCCTGTGCAGCCCTCCAGGGCCTCCTCCCACCCTGCCCATGGCCCAGGACATTGTTTCAGCCCCCCCCCGGCTGTCCATCCTGGCCTCCGTCTCCCCACAGCCCTGTCCTGCCTGGCCGTGGCCCTGCCGAGCCGGGTCTACCCACAGGCCGATGTCCCGGCCTGCCCCAGGGAGGTGCTGAGGGCCGGGGCTGCCCTGGCGTCCCGGCCTGCCCCGTTCCCGGCCGGGCATGGGATGGGACCTGCCCTGGGGACCCCCGGCTGCTCCTGGCGGCGGGGATCTGCCAGCCTGCCCTGCACCCCGACAAAGCCTATTTGAGAAGTCAAGGACTGACCTCGGGAAGAAGTTTTGTTCCCTATGTCAAATTCGCCACTGACAGAGGTAGTTCCAGTGACATTGCTGCCCAGCAGGACCTTAGTGTCCCAAGCTGCATCTGAACAAGGCTGTAAAATGACATGTTGTCTTGGTACCTGTCCAGCACCCTGATGTGACTTTCCTGTGAGAAGCGCTAAGTATTTTTCATGTGCTTGGCCTAGGATCGCTGACTCTGGCTGTGTTCGCCCATCTCAGCCTCTGAAGTGCAGGACTGCCTCGGCCAGTCAGCGGGAGAGAAGGCGGCAAGCATCTTGGAGGAAATTTATCCTCATTTCTTATGGGAGTTCAACCTCCCTGAGAGGGAGGGAAGAGAGGAGAAAGGGAAAAAAAGCTGCAGTAATGTATTGCCTGCTCTGATGGATTTAGTAGAAACTGTTATTTGTAAGACAGTTAGCTCATGCTCCAATGATAGATATATTAACCATACAAATCCAGAGTGGCTGAAGTGATGGAAGGTTCAGGGAGTCTCTCCTGATCCAGAGGAACCCCTGCAACTGTGTCTCCTGTCACCATCCAGACAGCACCTGACCATCCTGCTTGAGAAGCTTGATTCCCCAAGTAGGTTTTACCCTATCTCAAGGCCTTGACGAATTATTATTTTTTTTTTTAACAAATGCTGTGTCCTTAGGCGTCTGTGCAACAGCATGATATATGCGCATACAAAGATATCATCTCACTATCAAATTGCAACTGCACTTAGGACATGTTGGGAGAAAAAGCCAAGGGCTTGCCTCTGTGGCTGTGCAGTACTCCAAAGAAGGTGTCTCAATACCTTGGTCTTTGTTTCCCCTGTGAAGGAAAATAGGGCCAGCAGTGTTTTGGTTTATGAGAGGTTCTTGGCTTTGCTAAGTGTACTGTATCTCCTCCCTCCCTCTGGGAGGTTTGTTTCATGTTGAAGAGCAAAGGATACCTTTCACTGAGGTATAGTTTATAGACTAAAAAGCATCATGCCTGTTCCACATCATATTGCTTTCAGTTATTCTGTTTTTTGTTGGTTTGGTTTTTTTTTCTCTCCAGGATTACTTTGACTAGGAGAGCATCTTATTATTATTAACAGTCTTTGAAAATGTGCATTTCAGGTAATTTTCACAGATCTCGTTGACATTATTCTAGTACATACTGCACTGTACTTCCACAAATTACATACTGCCGTCAGTAATGAATATGATAATCTTACCAATTCTAAGAGAATAAATATTCCAACCTTTGAAATTCTCTTTATATACTGTGTGTGACATTTAGTCTGCTGATTTAAACAAAAGATATGCTTCATCCCACATTATCTCTTGATAGATAACCGACCATTACACCTCCTTGTTCTCTTTCGTGATTATGAACAGCTTGGACATATTTCTTGTAATATCTCTCTACAAATAATTCTAGGCTCAGAAGTTTGTTTCTTTTATAAATTAAGCTATCCAAAAGTGATAGCTCATTCCTCTGTAACTAGAATCTGTCCCCTCTAGGGGCAATTTATCCTTTCAACAGCTAACCTTTAAGCATTATTTCTTTCAGAAATTTGTATTAATCATCTTTGCCAGTTTCCCTCTCAGTCTTTCTCTTCCCACAATTTTCTGCTGCAGTCAGAACACCCACCAAGTTTTCCAAATATTTATACTGCTGGTTTTAGAGGAGGAAGGGTTATCTGAGACATTGTTTTATTAAAATGTAATTGTTTAAACATCAATCATCAATGATTGCACACTGAAAACTCAAATCTGACTTTGCTTGTAGAGTAGGGGATGGCTGTTTTGTAAAGTCAATGTATACAACAGGTGTAGATACACATACATAACCACTATTGGCAGTCCTCTGGGAGAGAGAGGTGCAATAAATGAAAACTAATTTGAAGCAAGGTGGCAAAAAACAGACCTAATGGTTTTGAGTTTTCCTTGCATTGGCTAGAAGGGAAGAAGTTAGCTTGGTGAGAATGTCTTTCCAAGCCTCTGTTGTATCAACTGTTAAGCCTTCAATGCCAGTGATTAGAGTAAAAATATCCTCTTCTATTCTTATCTACTGCTCAAAGGGTAGCTGTGATTCCTCAGTTAACCATGAGACAGATGGACTCTCTGAGGGCAGACTGACGTAGCTGCTACCTTCTACTTTGCCAAAGTTATAAAGGCAGCACTGTGAAGAGATGAGAAACTCATGGTAAGGGTGGGATTATACAGACTGCAAAGCTGACGTTCTGGGTGAGGAGACATACCAGACTGGCATACCCATTTAAGATAGATGTTTGGGTCTCCTTTTATATCAGACAATCAACATGTGCCTTAGATAATTTAATGCTGTCCTTGTAGTTATAACTCACACTGGTGGAACAGTTGCAGTTCATGTACTCAATGGAAGTCCTTTACGGACTATTTTAAACATTATTGAGCTAGGTTTTGCTGGCAGTTGCATTATTTCTTTTATATTGATTAAGAAATTTAATCAAATGGATTTTTATGGCTTCAAACATTCTAAATTATTCATACACTGCATCTTTAACATGCCATCTCACCAAATAGGTATTCCATTGCATTAGAGCTATAAAAGTGTTCTTGTTTTCATTGCTATGTGCTTTGTTGAAGAAAAGAACATGCAAAAATTCACACAAGTGTCTGTGAAAGTATTCTTTTTGGTGTTTCATGAATTATTTCATCAATTTTTATTCTCCTGATTCTGATGATTGATGAACAGCAAAGAAGAGAATTTCCTGTGACAAGTCTGTGGTGTAATTTAATAAAAAAAAGAGAAAATTTAATAATGCTGCACTTCAGCATATACCCTTTAGTTTAGAAAAGTTATCTGGAATCTTACGGGAAGCCAGCCAGGTTGACATGGATTATCTATAATAAGACAGCGTAGGGTGCATCTTATTTCCGTGTAGGTTCCAAATATACATATATTTACAAACTTATATATACTTTTACATATATATAGAGTGAGAATTTTAAAATTTGTTACTATTGACTTCAAGTATCTGTTTGCAGAGTAGAATTATTTATTCTGATGTTAATGAATGAGGAAGTAGACAGAAACAGAGTTCTGAAATTTTAAGGTGACCTGAATTCCCACTCCAGTCCGCCATCAAACGTGTCTGCAAATGTCTATCAGCAATGCCTGAATCTATCCATAAAATCCTACAGTGTAAGAAATTCTACAAACTTTATAAACTATATATTCCATTACTTGCCCCCATGTACTTTGAGATGGCTTTTCCTGATGTCTGTCTTGTACCTTTCTTGCTGCAACTTAAACCTTGTTGCTATTCTTCTTGTCAGTGGTAGAGATCTCATTTTCCCTTTCTATTTTGCTGAAGGGATATTTGAAGACTCTCATCCTGTATCCCTTCAATCTCCTCTTTGCTAGACTAAAATCATGATACCTGGTAATATTTTCTCTGCCTTCTTACTCACTCTATAAAAGAGAATTTTTTCCATGATTACACAAGCTACTAGTTCTGCATCCTGCAGTGTCTCACAAAGTGATTTGTATACCTTATCAATATCATCAGTTGATAGATGTTAGGTTTGGTGTATAGTCCTTATTTATTATATTGGTTTTTCTTTTACTTTTTTTTTTTTCCTGCTGACATTTCAGCTGTATGAAGGGCAATTTCTTTAGTGTTATATTTATGGAGTGAACTGTTTTCTCATTTGATTTTATTTGATGCTGTGTATTGTAGATTGTTTAATCTAGTGCTAGAAACTGTCCTCTGAAAATGCCTTCTTAGACTCCATTGTCTGGGATTGGGTATTATAATTCTGTATTGGCTAAACTTGCATGATACTGACAAGCTCCTTCCTTCAGCTGTGACATGCGAATGCTTCTTGTGGCCATACTTCACAGAATAAAATGAACTTGATTTCTTAATTTTATTCACTTTCTCTTCTAAGTCCTCCCATGATTTTTTCCAATTTATCTAGTTTTCTTATTCCTTTCCAAAATATTATTTCCCTGTGGAAATGTTTTCCATAATCACAAAATCACAACGTTTTTCTTGATCTGGATTAAATTATTCTTGATGAGATCTTTATTTGGTTGATTTCTTCAGAGAGAAAAAAAATCTCATACATGTTCCCTAAAACCATTAAGCTTTGAAAGCTGTAGTTTGTTCTCTATGACTATTTTCCTATAATATTCTAACAGTGACTCGCTTCCAGTTGCAAGAGCATGTATTTCAGTTTTGCAATCAGAATGTGTTTCTGTATGAGTCCAAATGCAGGTGGGGAGGCATTTTTTTTGCTGGTTGGCTGATAATAGAATAGACTATAGATCAGCATCTGAGAATGTCTCTTCACTTCTCTTTTGTCATGCTAATTGTTATGGTTTCTGACTCCCTGGAAAATGAAAGGTAGAAATGCCACTGCTTTGAAATGAATCCGCTCTGAATTAGTATTATATTGCTGTGTCTGTTTAAACAGACAGAACGTTATTTGTGTACTGGTGTTGGAGGAGATGAAAATTCTGGTTTTGTCTGATTATTTTTTTCCCGTCCCTGATAAAATAGTTACGTTGGAAGAGAGATTGGTATACTCTACCCAGTTTGTAGATCCAAACATCACCTTGTGTCTTCAGGCTTTGAAAGGGTAATGATAAAGAAGTGCTTATAAATCTTGTATTAATTTAATATATTTAGTCTTCTGTTTCTTAAAGCGTATACTTTGGTGCTTTAATTAACTGCTTATTAATTCTAGGCTTGCATTGTTCTGTGCAGAGGCTTTAAATAAGATATGCCTATACTGAGACTATATTAACTGGCATATTTTAGCAGTAAATAGATTCCAGCTTTATGTTTTATGCATCCCATATATCATTTGGCTTGTGATTCAAAACACACAAGACATGTTTCCAGGGTTTCATGTACTGTAAATAAATGTAAAACGAGCTCCTTGCACAAAAGTGCTACAAAGTAATCAGCATCAGGAAGGCTAAGAAGCTAAATGGTACTTGGAATACTGTAATTAATATTAATCTCTTGCATGCCAGAACAAGTGATTAAACTACTCCACCTCTTTTGCTTTATATGCAAATCTGGCTGAATGACAACATTGTATGATAAACACACGGCTATAGCAGCCACTGGTTGAATTTTAAATATCCTATGCAGCAAGAGGGGAAGAATTTAAGACAGAGTGTGCACAGTTAAAGACTTTCGGCAGCTTAAAGGCTGTCAGTGTTCTGTTTTATTGATAGTAGGAAAGGAGAGGACAGAGATTATAAATTTGTTGTGTGAATTGGTTCTGGTAGAAAACTGACCTCCAGTACTCTCTTTGCCAGCATATGTTTTTCCTCAAACTCAGAAAACTGACACACAAAGCTCCTGGTAAATATGACTGGACAGTTATCCAAGTGACTACTGAGAACTATATGTTCCAGCATTCTCTCTGTGTGGCTCCAAAATGCTATTCCTATTGTACTGTTACAAAAGCTACTCTCCTCAAGTGGTTGTTGGTCACTTTTCTACTCTCTCCCTTCTGGCAAGCTCCATTCTTCTTCCCTCAGTGCTGGAAGAAAGCCAGGTCACACTTCAGTTTACTGCCTGCTGAGGAGTTCATTCTCTGAATATTCAAATTGATGTAGAACTAGCTCAAATCCAGAATTTTTTTCATAGGCAGATGCTCAGCTTCTGTGTCTGAAGTCAAGATTGACGCTTCAGTCCAGGTCCTTCTAGAACAAGACTTTGTAACATACTTCTCCTTCCTCTGCTCTTGAGTTTCGTACTTCGCCAACTGATTTCCTCCTGGTTTCAAATTCAGAATCATCTGCGACAAAGACGAGATCATTTTACCCATTGCAGTCGTGATTCAAACCCTGGTCAAAGAGAACAAACTTCTGTAATGGTATTTTTTTCTAACTGGGAGAATGACACAGAAGTAAGTGCATTTTAGTTAAATTCAATTTGATTTTTAAATAGGATCAAATTTGTCATTAGACATGCATACTGACTAATAAACTTTATTTGTAAAGAAACATAAATATGTTAAGCAATTGTAGAACTTGATAACACCTATGCGTGCTGTGTGTAAATTTTTAAGTGTCAGCATTGCAATAAATTTAACAAGATTAATGCAATTTATTTTGCTTTCTAGGTAGCTGAGAAATTGTGTTCTGTGCTGACATGAAGCTCTTAATTTTCTTGACAGCTTTTTGGATTCATTTGTTATTTCAGTTACATCCTCACATTTTAATCTTTGGTTTAGGTTTTTATAATCTAAGGTAGGTGTTACAAAAGATTACTAAAGCCTTAGCTTTGATGGTCTGTGTATGACAATGAAATATATGTCAATGGAATGCAATGTCAGAACTTCTGACATGGTCAATCTAACTGATACTTTAACTACCTTAAGGGAAACTTTTCCAACACAGCAGAGAACCAAGCAGATGGCAAATCACCTATATTTTTGAATTATCCATTTTATTCACAGAACAACACTTTAGATATAAAGGCTGGAATTATCAAAAGAAGTCAACAGTGGCTTAACTCTCCTTTTTTTTTTGAGCCGGTATTAATGATTTGAATGATGTTTCGAGTCTTCCATGCTGTTCCCAGAATCTTGGCAGTCAGCTCACTCTACTGGAAGATTAGGTTTACATAGTCTCTGACAGTGGTGTTTTTCAGACTTATTTTGACCGAAAGGGACATTTGTTCAATACTGTCTTCTGTGGGCTAACATAGAGGAGAAAAAGCAGAATTTCTGTTCCAGGCAGCTCTACTGGTGTACTTGAAAGCTTGTAGCAAAATTAATAGTTATAATTTTGAATACTTGGGAGAGGAGCTTTTGAATAAAAGGTTTCAACTCTAAAAAGCTGATTTTCCATTTTGTCATTGTTAAAATTTCAAGAGGAGTTGGATGCTGTTATAGTTGATTTGGACCCCGACTTACAGTATAATGGCCATGGATCAGGCTCCTACATGAAGACGTACATTGACCCTTTGATTAAGCTTTCTACATCTAACACCTAAATGGGCAAATTTTCATTACCACCTATTGCACCTGATAGGGTGACTTTTTTGTGCATGTGTATGTCTCCTCAATGTCTTTGTTTACAGTTATATTTTTCTTGCATTAAGACAACTGGTTGAGATGAAGCCCATCTAACCCGTCTACTTATGTGGTTTGGACATTGTTGTTTCCTTTGTTCAAAGGGTTGGTTTTTTTGCTGTTTCATTTTGTGTTGGGTTTTTTTTGAGCCTTGTGGTATATGCATACTGATAGGGATAACTGGTTGATTTTCCTGGTACGATACAACGCAAAAGAAGCAGAAATGAAACAAAACAAGAAAAGCACAAGCAGTGAGAATATGACTGTTATGTTTACATATAGAGCTATGATGCCAGCTGTGTCTTTAATGACATTGTCAGGCAAACTTCTGGGAAAAAAAAATTATTTGATTTTTAACAGCAAAGTCTCAGGTGCTGGTAATTTTCAAACTGTCATATCAAATAGTGATATAATAGCCCTCCCCATATTAAAAAAAGAAACAAAACCCAGCCCATAAAATAATAGTCTAATAACTGATGAGATTTGTTTCCTGGTTTTTATTTCATTTGTAGTAGTTGTGTGTTACAGGGGTGGTCAGCACCCAGTTTTCTGAAGATGTTGAAAAATTGAAGGACAAGCCAGTGTATTCATCTCCCTTCACATTTCACAGTTTTCCTGTTTGTTATTCTAAGTAAACTTTCCAAAACTGCGAACCTCTGCTTAGCTGCCTATGAAAGCTCTGAGTTGAATTTGGTTGCCTTCATGCTTAGTTTTTACTTAATTTTCTCTTCTTGGCTTAAAGTGTTGAAACAGTTGTGCCACGTGCTGTTATTTCTAAAAAGGGATGGTCAGACTGACTGGATAGAAGTGAGAGGATTACCTAGCACTTTCCTGGCCTTTTCCAGTCGTAGCAATCAAAATTTCAAGTATTTTTGTTGCTGATGCTGCGTGGTTTTATCCACATTTTAGCAGTCTACTGCATTTGCAGCGTCAAGATCCAATGTGGTTCAGAAACAGAGGCAAGAGTGTTTCAAATGTGATTAGCTGTTTTTCCCACCAACTAAAAGATGGTCCGCAGCAAACCCGGAGACTGAATCCTCATTCTTGTTGCTTGGGTTCCAGAGGGGTCTGGTGCTGGTTCAAATCAGATGCCGGCTTAAATCCAATGGTCTGTTGATAAATTAGGAAGGCACCATGGCTTTTAAGCTAGGAAGAATGTGCTGTACCACCAACTTTGAACAATGTGTGTTCTTGGGTTTGGGTTTTTTTCCTCCTGTGAATCTGCCTGAAATATATATCTCCCAAAAGCAGATAGAAAAACAGTGATGATTTAAATCTAATTAGGAATCTAGCTCCCTCACCAGTAAGTGTATAGAAGATGTAAGTTCTGCACTCCTTTTATACTAATTGTTCTTTCACCTTTCATTTTTCCTCCACCTTACTCTGTTGCATAATTTGAAAGAAGTGGCATTTCTAACAAAATCCTGGTGGAAGGCAGATTTCTTCTATCATCCTGACCAAGCTTTTCATATATGCTGTTGAAAAATATTGGCCTGAATTTCATTTTCCCTTTTCTGAATAGCTTCCGAAGCAATAACCTATACCATCTGGCAATAGAATTTGTCCAGCATATTTCAATAATCATATGTGGGTTTTTCCATTACTTCTGATCTCATTAGCACTTAGGTTAAGCAATGCAATTAATTTTTTTTTCTGTTAGTGTTCAAGGATGTTTATTTCTTACACAAGTTTTCAACCTCAAATCTTTATTCCAAAGATACCAAGCAAACCACTTGATATGCAAATGTGAAATTCTAGTTGTTAATATGGGATTGTCTGTTATGTGAAACTCTTGGTTTCTTCATGATTTCAGGTTTCTTCCTGGTTGATAGATGGGATGATCCCTATGCTTTAGGAGTAATTCCCATTTTAAAAACAACCTATTGTCCCAAAAATGCTTGACTGATGTATAACTCTCTTCCTCTTGACATTTTTCTGTGCTACAGCTTTTTTTTGTCTTCAACAGCTTTGTACAGGGCCTCCTATGGGGGGTTTTTGTTGGTTTTGTTGCTTTGCGCTTTTTGTGTGTGTGTGTGTCACATTCATTTCTTTGTGTTTATCTCCATTTGTCTACCTGACTGTGCATTCAGCTGTCCCAGTTTCTGTAAGACTGATTTTCCTGAAAAGCTTTCTGCAAAATATAATGTCAAATATTTCTTTCTCTCTGACTATCCCTAAGAGATTCCTTCTTTGTTCATGCTATGGGCATCATTTTTCCTCCTTTTATTTTTGCTTATTTGGGACTAAAGTATTAAAGTGTTAAAATTATAGTTTTATCATTTTATTTCTGGCTTTGAATATAAGTGTTGGAAGTATTTTTTGGTGGTGATAGTATTAAAACTCTGCAAAGGCAAAGGAATAACCCTTTTCCTTTGCTCTTCAGAATGATAGATGGTAGATGCATGTCACAACATTTTTATCGGAGAAGCGTTTAATCTATTACAAGTCTTTGTGAACTTTGCTTAGTGAATAAAATGTGTGTGTTGGATATAGTTTAACTTCACTCTGAACAGCTTTTGGGGGATTATTATTAACCAGAGGTATTATCAAAGGATGGGAATGGAAGGACTAGAAGAAGTAAGGATTGCACTTAGCGTTTGTATTGTTTTATGTATTTAATTTTATAGATTCTTATGTATGTATTTAACTTCTACCAATAGGGACATAACATCTGAATTACAGGTGTGTAGCCCTTTTTAAATAAATCTTTATTTCAGAATCGTTACTCCTGGCATACAAAGGAGGAAATCATACTCTCATAAAGGCATCTTCTACATTGTATTTACACAGCTGCATTGACAATAAAGGCTTTTCTATTTTTGCATCAACTTTGAGTAAGAAAAAAGAAAACCACAAATAGAATTGTTAATTTTAGAAAAAATGAGAATCTGAGAAGGCTAATCCCATAAAAACCTCATATGAAGCAGCACGTTGCATGCTCACATAGGTGTCTGCAATTTTACAGGAGAAAGGGGATAAAAACAATCTGGAAGGTCACACTTCAATTTCAGAGTATTTGCAACAATTTTTTTCCAATTTTATATTTTTCATTATTTTTAATCAACACCTTCATGAATTGAAAACTCATTTCATGTAAATAAAAGTACGAAATCACTACTTTGTTTTCATTTTTCACAAACATTGCATATTTGATACAACAGATCCTTTTTCTCTCAAACCTTCTTGGAAAGAATATTAAGTCTAGTTTTATAGTTTATAGCATGTCAGTAAATTTTTAGAGAACACTTAGATTTTAAAAGAGGACTTCCTTTAAAGTATCTCCCTGTTTTCAATATTTTTATCAATACTACTTGGCAATTACTGGAGCAATATGAAACAGTTTAATTCTGGCTTGAGAGAAGTCTTTCCTGGGAAATTTAGTGCAATATACTCATGATGTTTGGACAAAAATAACATGAGTAGAGTTTAATTTTCATATCCAAACTAAGACAGACTGGATTTGATGTGTTCATTTATTTTATTATTTAGTAATATTCTCTTTTGGTTTTTGCCAAGGCGTAAGATTAACTGACCATCTGTCTATTTTACTACAACGCAGTATCTGCTACTCGTTATTGGCAGTTAATTTTGTGGCAGAAATTCAGAGAATGTGGTCTGGTGTTCTGATTTATTCAGTGACATTCGCAGAAATCTAAAAAGTCCAATCAGAAAATTAAAGGATACTTAGCAGAAGAGAAGTGTCACGAAAAATATTCACAACTGCCACTATTTAAAAATATGGCAATGGTATGTTTCCGTGTCATGCCACTTGGCCAGATTAAATCTGAATAGCTCAAACTTTTATTAGATATTTCCAGGAGAAAGATGCAGCATCATTGGGCACAAGTCTAGAATTCATATGCATGTGTGAGTGACCTTGAGCCTGTGCAGTGCACTAAGAATATAAAGAGATTCTACTCCCATGCGTTATGTGCTATGGACTCACATCCATTTTTACATTATGTCATAAAGTCATAAATATGTCATAAAATATGCCATAAAAGTATGCTTAGAAACAAAAGGATAACTGAAGATAATCAGCTGTTCTCTATTTAACTTGCCCAAACGGACAAGTTATTTAAATTCTTATGTTTCCCTGCAAGGTTTCCGGAATATTTATAGATGGAAAAACACATCCATTCCAACAGAATCTACCATTTGAATTTTCCTACTATTACAGTTTATGCAACTTTTTTAGATCTTCCTTCTGTTTTTTCTCATTTCACTTTTGTTGGTGTGGATGAGCTGTAGATGTCCTTGTCAGGGAAATTTTCATCCTTATTCTCATTCAGTCAAGATTATGATTTTAAGTTCAACAAAGTTCTTCACAAGGCTACTGCCAGTAATTGGTCCTTGATCCTTCTTTTGTTCTTTATGTGTAGGTTCCCCAACCTTTTTGCCATTACTTTGGAGCTTACAGTGAACTCGGAGCTAGTGTGTAACAACTGCGCTTCTTCCTGCCTGACACAGATATTTTTACAATGCGTAATTCTCCTTCAGGAAAATGAGTAAGCGTTGCCTCTGCTAATCCTTTGTGTTAACCAGCATGCCAAATTGTAGTAATTGGAGCTGCCTATTTCTAATGAAACAGCATCTTTAGAGCAGCTGAAGGTATGCTATGCTGCAGATTGTGGTGTATATTTAAGAATACCTGTGTTAACTTTAAATACAGAGACCAGAAGCATCTATGTAGCTCCACTTAGCCCAATTTTCTCTTGGGGAGATTCTTATTTTCTGAACAAGACATTATAATTTTTGCTGCTAATTGAGTAGTTCATTCTCGTAATGTACAGGGATATTCTTTCAAGTTGCTTGCAGGGTTGTACTCAGTGTTAGCACTCTTCTCTGGGGTGTAAACCAGTTAGCACTAATATCCAAAGTTGTTGTGGTTAAACTACTTTCTGTACACTAATGCTAGATTCATAGAGCTTGGGTAGATGCTTTGAATTGACAGAATGGCAGATGAATCCTAGTCCTGCAAGTGTTGTGGAAGAATTTCTCCTTGGAACAAGCAGAGCAATTACTGTGCGTTGGCAGAGGGCCACTACGTGATATCTTTGTGCTTTACTTATTTTTATATTAGGCCTTTATGGTTTTCCTGTGCATAAGAGGGAATCAGAAACACTCTGAGTACCTTTACTGTGGTGTTCAGACAATTCCCTGAGCTTTTCTATACATACTGCAGAAGAACACCATACAAAACATGCAAACCATGCTAAAGTAGCTATGTTACCTTTTGGATCTATCTCTGCATGTGCTGTGTAGACATAAAAGCTTGCTCAAGGATTTCTACTATGTTTCTGTGTTGTACTATGTGCGTAGTCCACTGTCTTGGTTTGTCTGAAAGCTATTTTAAAGCATCTTAGATTTGTCAATAATTGATCTTCCTAGTTATACATAAAACTCATTTTACAAAGCTTATTGGCATCAGCAAAGATTGGTTGCAGAATTAGTTTATTCCAGACTTGGTTATATAACTAAATGTACAAATGAGAAATCAAAGCATATCATTAGAAAAGCAAATATAGCCAGGGAATTAAGTAAAAAGATTTACATGTCCTTCATAGAAAAGCAGCTGTTCTGTTTCAATTTAGAAAACTGCTACAAATCCAAGATAAAATAATCTAGGAGGAAATGTTAATATATACAAGAAATGGCGGTTTAGTATTTATCATAATTTAGGTTTGGGGTTTTTTTAGATGTCACTGCCTCACTGAAGGGGAGAATACTGACACATGCATAAAGAACAGATATTAACCTGGTTCTTATGCTTTTCCAGTTAAAACATGGTAAAATTAGAAAGATTGCATGACAGAGAGAGAAAGTAAAGAGAGGCATGTTGGAAAGTCACAAATTAGTGAATGGTTTAGGAGGAAAGGCATCCTGTTTTTTATCTGTTTTTTTCATCCAGATCTACTGTGCCAACATTATGCTGATTGGTAGTTACTTTAATCCAAGGGCAGGAGATATTTACTTCTAGAGCATATAAAAAATACGTACTCAAAATAAATTCTTTAGAGATGCTCACAATGAAAAAGGATGTAGATACGCAGATGAGTAACCCCATTTTTGGACAGAACTTCTAGTTTTGTTGCAGCATAAGGGCACATACCTCTGCACTTAGAAGCAAACATTTGTACCCAGTTAACATCCTCATTTCGGGTCTGTATTTCTCTGTACAAAATGATATTTCTATAAGAAGATTATAGCCCAATGTAAATGCTGAAAAGTGGAGTTGACAGAAAATGTAGTTTGAGACATTTTGAGTGTTAGACTGTATTGAAAAATGGTATGACAATTCATTGATAATCTTTTTAAGGAGTAATTTTTCATCCAAATTCAAATAATTTGATTTGAATGGATATTTGCAATGTACACTTTTTAAGTTAAAATAGTGTATATTCATTCATAAAATTTTAGTTACAAAATCACCAACACTAACAGTTTTTCAGTAATGTGTTTTAGCTCTTTTAAAGTATTCTAAAGGAAGTTTCTAATCTAATGAGCAAGGTAGTAAGGTCTGTGGTTAGGAAGCAAAAATATGTCTACTTGATTTATGTAATTAGTCAAGTACTAATTTTGGCCCACATCTTACAAACCTGACACTAAAAGGACTCATGTGAATACAGTTTTTGAAAGTTTGATTCACCATTTAATGAACTGCTTAAATGCAGAAAAATTTTCAGGTGGCCAAATTTGTATTGCAGAAGTTTAGCTTTGCTTGGAATATTTTGTGCTGTCAGTACTTCCAAAATGTTTTCATATAGAATTAGCAGGATGGAAGGATGCAATTTATCAGATGCAGCTTATTTCCTCTGCTCAAATAAATACATGTTTTTATTAGAATTTAATATTTTAATTCAAAATTTATAATTTGATTCAAGACTTGTAATTCAATCAAATGAAGGAGCAGCAAAGCAATTTTCTCTCCCCTCCCACTATCAAGTTGAACTTTTCAGAGGTGCTGCAGAAGGAGCATGAAATATTTTCATTGACATTATAATGATGCTTTGCAGGTGTCCTTAGACTCTAATCATCCAAGACTTTCACATATGCTACATGCTGTGAACAGTCCCTTTGAAGTTAATTGGGTTTCACCAATTTACTCCAGCAGAGAGTGAAACCCTGTTTACTGAATTTTAAATTAAATATAAACACATTAAAATATAAAACTGTACTTTAACTCCTGGTAGTTCTATTATGCATGTTGTAGGCTTTCTCAATTAAAACACATCCAATTAGATATATTTAAAGATGAAATCACTCTCTGAGGCATTGGGTGTAGAAATGGATTAAAAACTAATTAAATGTAGGTCTCTGGAGACCTAAATTACTTTCCCCTCCCCCTAAAATCAGATATATGACTAAATGAGAAGGACATCTGAAGGTTAGTGATAACCTCAGGGTGTTTGGTTTTTATTTACTCTCAGATCGACTGGCATTGGCTAGCTTGTTCCATCATACAAAATGTTACCTTCTTTTTGGCTTTTTAGAGACTGAAATATTACTTCAGGTAATCCCAACACTTGTATTGTTATTAAGGTTAAATAGCATGCATTTTTAACAGCTCTTTCCTAAATAAGGTGAGAAAACTACGGTTGAAATTTTTCAGAGGAAAGGAATGTAAGCCAAAGCATGACACTATAACCAGAATAAGGCCATCAATGAGCAAAATGGAAGCATCAGAACGGTGAGAAAAAGGCTTTTCATTTTCCCAGATGTGATTGTGGTTGTCTACTTGGGGGTGAGCAGAATTTGAGTTGATTGAATGACTTTGCAGAGAAAACTTCATTAGTCTGGTAACTAGTTTAAAATTAAATTGGACTAAAATTAAATTTATAGTGTCTAATGGGTCAGATCGTATGAGATTTCAACTCAGTAGGAACTGGGCATGCAGTATTACCCGGAGCTTAGCCCAAAGTCACCTTAACTCAATTTATGTAACTTCTACTAGTGGAAGATGGCACACATTTATTAAGGATCCCCATTGTGTCTATACCTGGAGGATATGAATCTGTATAGTCAGAATTAAAAAGACTGAAATATTTTTTAAGTGATATTAAAAAGTGAATCTCACACAGTGAAGCATGGTGCATGGTAGAAAGTCTTATTCAGCTGAAAGTGGCAAAACTTGAAAGTACTTTCAAGATGAAGTGTAAAGTTCCCACATGTTGGATACAGACAGCAGGAGAGGTCGGAGAGTGGCACAGGCAGAATGGAGAGTAGCTGTCATGGGATCCTCCGACACTGCAGCTGGAAGTAGCTTGTTCCAAACGTGTTAAGCTCTGAGTTAGTTGCTTACTATTATGCCTGTGCTCATGAAAAGCAGATAGTGAATCAAGGAATCACAACCAACATATGTCCAGGAGAGTAAGATGTGATTTTCAGTGTCAGTGTACGTATTAATCTGAAATAAAATTTGTGCACATAAATTCTACTTGGAATTGTGGCAGCACTTCAGTCTTTTTTTCAGAAGGTGTGAACACTTTGCTTACATTTTAAACAGTACCTGAAGTGTCCTTTTGATCCCTGTGGGTCTGATCAGATTCTACTTATTTGTGCCATAAGAATGTCAGCATTTCCCAAGATCTGTGCACAATCTGTAATTTAAGACCTTGATAAGTCTAAAAATCACAGGAAATCCTCAAAAGGGCAGTGTCATTGGAAAGTTCTGCATTTGATTGAAATACCAGAAGGAGAAAATAACTGTATAAGGACACATTTGTCCCCAGGTTGCAATCACCTGTGACAGCAGTATCCCTGATGATGGTCTTGCCTGGCAATGGAATCCTAGCTCCCAGATAGCTATTCAAAGTACTCTTGGAGGAAATATATTACTGTGACATTTATATTTCACTTCTGTACGAAATCTCTCTAAAACTATTAATTGTTTTGTTACAATGTATATTGCTGTTACAATATATATTCCTATTGCAATGCCTTTTTTAGCTGTTTCTAGCTCGAATACTTTACTTTTTAGGTACTTGTAAGGCACTTGCAGTAATTCCAGTGAAGTTTTCAAACCCTTGAGGTTTTAGTTTGGAAGGAGCAGTGACTGATAGACTAGCACACTGATACTAATGCTGAAGGGAGAAGGGGGTATTTCTTTATTAAGCTAATATAACTTTGGAGCTGGAAATACAGCAAGGATCTGCTTTGGAAGGAATGCGTTCTAGTGAGAAGAGTCTGCTGACATATACGTCAGCATGCAGCAAAACAGTGGAAGAGGGACTGAGTGAGGAGGCTTTCCTGTGAGTCTGTAACACATCTGGCAAGTGTATTTGGGAAGCTTCCCTAAAGTAACATCTGCATTGCTGAAATGGAATTGAAGAATAGTGACATCTCTTCACTGAGACTACCTGAATGTTTCAGAGTCTAATTCCCGGATGGTGGTGTTGTCTTTTCTTATCCCTCCAAATGCTTTAGAAGCTTTGCAAATTCTCTAGTCGTTCACACAGCCCATGAACACCACCAGCAAGGGTCACAAAATCAATACAGAACATCTTTTTCCTCTTACATGGGAGAGTCCTTTCTTGAAAATTTCCTGGATGAACCTAAAGTATACAGTGCCACACTGACTGAAGTCAATGGTTAATCAATGGTTAATCAAACTTTAACGGGTTACAGTGTTGTGCATCACAGACTTTTATGCGGTCAGACTTAACGTAATGTTTACCTGTTTAGTTTTCTCAAATTGCCATATTTACATATCCATGCAGCTGTCCATATAGGTTGGTGCTAACCTGACAAATAGCGAGATGTTCAGACTAGGCTTTGGGCCATAATGTAGGGTCTTAAGGTACAAAATAAAGACATTAAAGACAGATTCTTGTTCTTCATATGATTAAATGTGATTCCCATTGTTACTATAGTGTAGGTTTTAATCTTTTATGTGATACTTTAAGGGAATCTGCTGAATAGAAACCGTAACGCTATTAATTTTGTGTAACGCTAAGCCTCGGGAGCAAATGCTAAATAACCTTTAGTAATGGGTTTTATAACAAATTTATGGAGCTCCTTATGTGTACTTTTCACTCTTTTTCAATGCTAATTTTATTATACGTTAGCACTCAGATGTTCTTCCTCATGGTACAATAGCTACAGCAGTCTGCATATGCAGACTCCAAATAATTTAATGCTTGTTGAAGACAATAGAAAGATTTCATGGGTGTTGTATCAGATCCTTTACAAAGCCAACTTAAAATACTGACAAATCACTTTTCCATGTGCCTCTGCTCTTCAAGACAAACTACATATTCTTGAACATGGATTGGTATTTTATGAGTATTCTATCCCTCCACACAGACAAAAAGGCAAAGATTTGTCAATGTGCCTAAAGGAGAGTTTGTACTGAGTGTAAGGAGCAGAGAGTGAGGTATTTCAGTTATATTTTAAGTTCACCGGGTACGTGGTCATAAATCATTATTTCATAAGGCAGGAGAACAGACAACGTAATACAAGGCCTGACCAATGCTGTTGAAAGCAGTCAAGTCAGTGGTCTCTGACTCAAGTTTCTTTTTCTGATTTCCTTGTAGCTGAGAGAAAGATATTTCTAACTTCACAAGACATGTATGCATACTTGCAGAAACTATAAGGCAAGTGGGTATTTAATCTTCCACTCTGCAAATGGTTCTGGGGACATACTTGTGCTCAATGTTCTTGTCAAGTCTGTAAGATCAGGAAGATTTCATTAAAAAGTATCTGACTGTTGTTAGGAATGAAAATGTAGAAGGTTTGTCTCCATATATGTGCAACCACCACCTGTGGTCAGAATTAAAAAAAAAAAAAAAAAACAAAAAACACCAACACAAAACCCCAACAAAATAACATAATACTTCAAGCTAAGAGACAGGGCCAAAAATGCTGGTAAGAGGGAATTTTCAGTTGGAAGTCCAGTCAATTAATTTTTGATTAACTGGACAAAGCCCTCAGTAAAACAGTAGCAGGAAATTTTCTGCATTAGGTAACCTAGTAGGCCTTCCTCATGAGATTTGTGTGATATGTTATAGATTGCTTTGTTTTGATGTCCTAAGAATTAGGACTTGCAATTCTTACAGAAATGTTTTTTTGAAAACTATAGGTCAAATGTCTGTTTACTACATATGGCTTTGAGACTTCTCTGTAATGACAGGTTTAACATAATAATATACAGTAATGGCATCAAATAGTACTTCTATTGAGTATTATTCTATATTGACTTATATATTCAGGCAGGGGGAATTAAATGTGTTGTCTTTTCCCGTAAGTTAGCACAGTTTGTTGTTACCTATACTTAGATATAACCTATAAGATTATTATTTTAGTGCCTGTGACAAGTGAAGTGCAACAACATTAATATTCATTTGAGTTTTATTTATCTTCTAATGGAAATTTCATTGTACTGTCCTACATGGTACAGTCTTTAAAATGGAATAATTTGTGCTGGAAAAAGTGGAGACGGGAGAAAGCTGAAATCAGTATTCATACTGTCTAAAATAGATGCCAAATGCTCATCTAAGGTAGATGAGGCTTCTGCGTTTCTTTTATTGCTAGGTCATCCACTTCACTGGTCTACTGTTTTAACAAAGGTGAGTTTCTCAGCCAGCAAATCTCTTTAACGGCCTTTTTGTTTTTCAGGAGTATAGTTCACTAATTGCACTATAAATATACAAATATTTATTACATGTCAGTTGTATTGATTCATGCAAATAGCAGATTTAAAAGATTTTCTAAATAATCAAAAGGTTTCAAGTGTTGTTGAACTATGAAAAATAGCATTAGGTTTACATATTTTTGTCCGGGAAGGAAAGCTTTGTTTTCCCCACATAGCAGCTCTGGGTTAGTAATTGATTCACCAAAACTAAGTTGCACATTTAGTTCCTGAAGCTAGTCTGTATCAGTCTGTCCAAAACTGAGGCAAAAGGAGGGAGGAAAAGTGTGTCTCTTAACGTGTCTGTCACAGGAATACAGTCGCATGAATAAGCCACATAGTACTTAAGCATTGCCTCTAGCATTTTTTTGTCCTCATTGTGGTTATCACCAAATGTATATATGGAAAGAAAGGCTGTTGCGTCATCCAGCTCATCATGCCTGACAATTCACATTCATTCTCTGAAGTTTCTGTTGTTGCATTTTGTTTAGCACTAAAAGGTCTGTAATGGGTTTATCTACCTCCTCTTCTACTAGCATTGTGAATAGCAACCCCTTTAGACCCTGTAGTCTCTCTCTGACTTCACTGCAGTGCTTGTGGCACCTGCAAACAGATTTTTCAGCTCTGGTGTAGTAAATTAGCGTGCTCTGTGTTAGTAATGGAAACAAAAACAAACAAGAGTGAATTAAGACTTACTGCACTGTTGTTATTGCCCACAGGAAAAACTGCAATGGCTAGTAGATGCCTTATCTTATTTGTGATTGTTTATCAATTTCTGTAAATGTCACCACTGGAAAACCGAGATACAGCTGTAGCCATGAGCAAGACCATTTAGCAGGCTTTTGCAGCGAGTATAGAGTCCATGCAGACATTTGAATATGACTTACTTTCAGTGTAATTTTTCAGAATAAGAGAAGCCAGTGGCAGTTTAATGTAAAACACAGAATTAGACTTGGCTCAGTGACCAGAACTCTGGATTTTGGTCTCCCAGTTGAAGGTTCAATTGCTAGTGTACAGAGAGCCACGCTCCTGCTCTTTGCTCCAACAAATCTGGAATATGTTCATGTATCGCTGTTCCAATGGGAGGGTTGAAGAATACCTCCATCCAAAATATAACCTACACACATGTGTCCTCTTGCCAGCCAGTAGGCCAGATCCCAACCCTGAGAGCCTTCCAGCTGGCCTGGTGCCTTTTCTTTGAAAAAGAGGGGCAACCGCCAAATGGCTGTGAATGATGAGAGTTGGAGGCTCGCCTCCTCTGGGATGGAGCGGGTTCAGCTGGAGGCGCATCCACACCTATTCATGCATGTGGTTTGTTTTTTACAATCACTGCCACATCAGTGAAGTCTGTAAAGAAGTGTTGCATGATTGAGACTCGGCTCATGTGGCTGAAGAGGTGGCAAACCTTTGCAATCAATAGGGAGGGGAAAGGGAAAATTTGAGTCTTGGTACAAAAATGAGAGCAGTGAGTCAGAAGTGTAGGGACAAAGAGTAAGCAAGGGAATGTTGTAGCCTCCCTGAGTTCAACTATAACTACAAGACGCTATAAAATAATATATTTACTTTTTCTCTTTTTCAGCAGCAAGATTAATGGAAAAAGTTTAAGCGTTTCTAAATCCCATTACTTGCCTCAGGAAACTGAAATGGTAATGATATGTCTTTTCATAGTTATTTCAAATTGCTCATGTATGTATTAGCTGACGTTGGGATAAGTAAATTGTTTCTCTGTGGTGTTTCATCTTCTTGGTTGTTCAGAATTCAGCTTAATTCTCAATTTGTCTGCTTTATGCAGGCATGTATATCAGCATGAAACTATTCACACTCATTTTCTCCGTCTCCCTGACACTCTTCCATATGTGGATTCACATTTAACTAATATACTCAGATAATTTCACGTACCCTGAAGCTGTATTGACTATAGTATTGATTTTGTACTGTCATTTAGAGTAAGGCTTAGTTTTGTATGTCTTCTTACATCCATCTGTCAGGGATAATGCAATACGATAAGGATGTACTGTCTGATTTAGCAGACGTATTTTAACAAAGTGAAACTGTTAAGATATTTACATGACCTAATTATTTTACCACTGTTCGTTCTGCCTTTTTTTTTTTCCTCATAACCACTGCCTGTCTGTCTTGGTTTTATCTTTACTAAATGTTTTAATAAAATATTCATTTATGTTATTATATTGCCACTGAATTTTGTATTCATCTGCTAAGAGCTCTGCAACAGAATAGCTGTTCCCTTCCATTTTCATAGATGTTGAGACCTTCTGTGGAAGTGGTAGTGATTCCTACTTTCCAAGACTGTGTACACTTATCGTGGATATAAGCAACTAAAACTGTATCATCAGCTTGGCATATTTCTTTAGCTGCGTTGTATTTTCTTGGGATTGGAGTCAAGTTTATAATTACAGTATGCAAGCACAGGGTCCAATTACCCAAAAGGCTTAACACTATCTGATTTCTTAAGTTAGTATCTTCTGTAGGTATTAGTGTCAACATTTATTTCTGAAGTTAGTAGTTTCCCAGTCTTCTTTTTTCCTTTTATCTCTTGAACTAATTAAAGTTTCGTGATACACCAAATCTCCTTTTCACTTTCATACCCCTCCTTTATTCTGGGATAGCTTCTGACTTTCTCTTTGATATGTCCAAGATGAAACTTCAGAGTTAAAATATCATGCATACTCTGGATTATGAACGAAAATCTTCTACAGGAAAATCTCGACTGCTGAAAAGTATGAAGCAAGAACAATTCACAGCTGAAGTAGCAAGATTTGAAGCTTTAAAGAAAGAAGGAAGGATAGAGAGTGTCACTGACTGGAACAAGCGTAAATGATGCATGTTAGCAGTAGAAATAGAAATCTTCAGGAACCATTCTCTCTGAGAGACGCCGTAGATGGGAGTAGATAGAGAAGAAGGAATTGTTTAGAAAGGATGAAGGGCCTGTGGTGTTCCTAGGCCAACAGGAGGAGTAAGGAGTAAGGTTGGGGTGGGATATAGCACTGGATGTGCACTTCTACAGGCACTTCTACTTTGGAGCTTGCCTTATTTAAGGATTGGGTTATCCTTCAGATCCCAGCTAGCAGGTAACAACCAATGGATATTAGTTAATACTACATAAGCACAGAGAGGTTGAAACTTGCATCAGCTGCAGCCTGTAAGGAGGCTTACCTTTCTTCTATACTTGATGTAAATGAACTCTGTATGAGAAAGTGAAGAAATATACCTTTCCTTGCTGGAATCAGCAAATCTATTGTATAGCAATTAAAGGTTCAAGATTAAGCTTTTTACCTGTTTAAAATATTCTCTGCAGCTCTATTCTTTGCATTGTGGGAATTGTGAGCTATGTGATTAATAGCCGTTTTTGTTATTTAACCAAATGTCAAGAAGCAGGTAAAAGTATTTGGGGAAAACACAGAAAGGTTACTTAGCAAAAAAGAAAACGGAAGGGATATACTGAAGCTGGGTTAGAGATTAAGGAGAATTTAGGTGTGTTCCAAATATTACATAAATACTTCAGTCAGTTTTTGATAAGGATTCTAATAATGTATTTGATGCTAGTAGTAGAGACCACATGGGAATGATAATACAACTTTTTCAATCCAAAGTGGGATCAAAATTTAGCTTATATTCTGTACTGAAATCAAGAGGTCTGGGTAATCTCTGCTCCAAAATAATGGCACGTGAAATCGTAAATCCACGAGACATAATTTTTGAGGGATATGTCAATGCCACTTTAATGACTGGAAAAAAGAAACGTGGGCCCAATATGAAAACAAAATAGAGTTGAATGAGAATGCTCCATCTCCTTAGTATGACTTCAGTACTACAAAAAGTTATATTTTGATGGACATCATGGCTAAACCTGAAGTAAAAGGGAGGGGGGGAAGATAGATTTGATCCCTATGTACATTACATCAGACTAATTCAATGTTCCCTCTTAATGATTCCTTTAGAAGAGCAATAATAGGGTAATTGGTTTTTTATATGATAGCAATATAGGAGACCTGATTTAGCTATTTTTTACATAGTATTGTATCTGATACACTGTTAAAATGTAGGAGAGTACTATTTATTTAAGGTGGTGAATAATAAAAGAATTGAAATGTTGATAAGGCACTTGGAGGGCACAGTAAAATGTTTTGGAAGTGGGAGTCAATGGGTTGGACAGAGGTTTCCAATAGTGTTTTTTGGAGAATAGCTCAAGGAGATGTTGCCAGATTTGATTTTGAAAACAAATTTTTGCCCACAACAATCCCAAACGAAGGAGGTCTTTTTAGGTGGTGTTGAGCAGCTGTACTTTTACTGCAAGCTGGTTTCTCATTCATTTGTTCCTGGACCTGCAGAAAAATCAAGAATGGAATCTTTCCTTTAAAGAACTCTTAGGATTTTGATGTTGTAATACTCAGAAACAACATGTAACAACTCTTTTCACAGCGTGGGTCACTGTTTGCATTTCTCAATACACATCACCAAACATTTTGCGACATTAGTTTAACATGAAATGTACTACTGCTTTTTCATGCAAAAACACTAATCAAATCTCTTGTTTATGTTCATTATCATATTGATATAAAATAAGCCATCTTACTACAGAAATATTTTGCACTAAATGTATTGATTATATAATTTCAGCAACTTCTTACAGCAAAGAAAGCCTGTCTTTATTTTTGCCCATTATAATTACCAACTAAAGACATTTTTCACAGTATCTAGTCTGCTAATTAATGACAATACTGAAGGACGGGCATCTGATAATGGAAACTAATTTGCATAAGATGCCTGCTGGAATGAAAGAGCATCTTCCTTTGCAAATCCACTATAAATGAGCATAAACTAAAAGATTAGGTTTAAATCTTCAAAGCTACCTAAGGGATTCGTGTCTTTGAAAATCTCAGCCATAATGTGTACTGCTATAAATGAGAGCAAAACAATTCAAATGCATAACTACATGGGGAGAAAAAATTAACATGTGTAAATAATTTAGAAGTGAGGCTGCTCTTTGGAGGACTAGCTATATTAGCTTCATCACAATAGCTGTTCTCTTGAACATTGCTGGGAGCTGCTGCACTGCAATAACAGTTCATCTGGGCCCAAGAAATGCCTCTATACTCTGATTTGCGGGAGCTCCTTTGGTAACATAAGAACTCTCCCACACAGGGAGGTGGAAAGTTGTGACTGCCTGCAGTGAGAAAAATATTTGTGTCTTCATTTAGGGCCCTACAGTGAGAACATTTGGGAATCTGAAAGGTTCAGGGATGATAAATAGGAAATTTTCATAAGGGTTGTGTTTTACACTATACTCAGAAATAGCAGTTGTGAATGAAGGCCTTCAAAATTGCATTGAATCATTGAATGTCTTTGTAATGTTCTTATATAAAGGCAAATGAGATATTAATCAGATGCTCATACTTATTTTGTCTTTAATATAGCAGAAAATCTATCTTAAAAAAGCTGTGAGATGAGGAAAGAAATCTGTGGATCTTTGTCATACCCAGCAAGAAACAGAAACTAGAATTTTGCAAAACTTGTTGCAATTTAGTCAACCCAGTTTCCGTCTTTTAGTGAAGGGTAGTATCTTCTTCTTTCATCCTACCTTTCTACAGTAATGGATAAGAAGCAAACATTTTACAACTGTTCACATGCCTGAAGATAAAGTTGACTGACACATTCTTAGTAAATTCTCATTTATTTTAATTTAATCTGCTGCCATCCATTTACTAATTTTAAAAATTCTTTTAAAGAATGTTGCAACCCCATCTCCCACAAAATCTGATTATAAGAAGCTGCTGCTGAATCTTTTCCACTTTTCCCCAACACTTTTCTTTCAGAAAGATTTTGTATTGCTTTCTGCTTTAAATGATTTTTTTGTTCATGACTGTTTAACATTATTTACTATGTGTTAGCAACAGGGTACCAGTACACAACTCATCATGTATTGTTGGGAACTCTTGAGATTTTTGTAGGGTTTTTTTATTGCTCCCTAAAGGGTGCTTGCAGCTGTTACATGTATGATGATATCTATTCGTCTCTGTTTAGCAACTACTATGAGTTTCTTCAGTTACAGACTGAAGCTAACCTGAACGAGGCTGATTGTTTTTTCTTTTCCGTTTTGAAGTTTGTTTTTTCCCCACATTTTTCCAAGTAGCAGGTGGAAGAAAGGTGGGACAAAATGTCAGCTAGTGAGGAAAAATAGGTAAAAGCATGACATTGGTATTGCCTTCTCATCCATTCTTACCTGGACCTGTCAAGCATCATGCAAAACAGATGGCAGAGGCAGCACTGTGCCACGGGAGAGCTTTTGATCTTTGGTGCAGACTTTCATAGCAAAATTGTCCAATCACCTTGTGAGCAGGCAAAATGCCATAGCAACAGATGAGGAGGAGTGTGAGTAGCCATATATCATATCTGTTTGTTGAGCTGAGACTGTCCAAAGGGCTTTGAGTTCAAATAAACAGCTTGCCTGCACTTGGTGCAACAAAGGGGCAAGGAAAGAAGGTGATTCAAAGCTAAGTGTGTTCTTCCCAGTGCTTATGCTACACATTGACATTGGAAAAATGCTCTTAGATATAACTTAAATTTATTTATAAAAATAAATCTGTTAGCAACTGAATTTCATGGTAGACTGTTTCCCAAAATTTCCAAAAAAAGCCTGCTATACTGTGGTGTCACACTACCTCTGATGTTCCCTTATGACAAAGCTGCAAGTAGGATGCTTAGGAGACCACCACAATGTGAACATTCACTTAAAAAGTCTATGTTTGTCAAGCTTCTGGATTCATCTGTCAAGCTTTATTGTTCCTTGTGCAACAACCAGCAAAATAAGGTTCAGTTTCATAATGAAGATCCGTAGAATTTATTTCAGTGCATTTTAGTTAGTAATGCACAGGGGTATTTGAGATTCTCTGAACATCTTTTTTTTTCTATCACGGTTTTGTATTCCAGGCTTGTTGATAAACATTTATGTTCAGTTCACAATGGGAGTGGGGTTTTAGCTTTGGATAGTCATATTCAAACAAGAGGGGAAATGAAGGTATTTGCTTTACATGCCATGTATTCTTGTTTAATAAGACTTTCTCGGTGAAGGAAATGGAAAAGTTAATGTCAATTTCCGTAATAGTAGGGCTTTCAATCTCACTTTGGTTTTGCAACATAGTATTAAATACTTACATAAATGCTATTCAGGAGCAAAGCTCAAACAAAAACTCATTGTCTTACTGTTTCTTCATAGGGAATGAAATTTCTTATGGCACCCTGTTCTAATATTTTCTCAGGTATGTCATTTTGAGTATAACATTATTAAGAAAAGCGTAAAGGTTTTAAAGATTAAGCCTGTGTGGTTCAGTAGAAATGTAATTTACCTCAACAGAAATTGCTCTGAAGAAATCAGAGAATTAAGTAGAACTTGCAAATGTTACTATAAGTATTGAAGCATTTTATCAAAGGATATAATTTTCAATGAAATTATGAAAACTTACCGAAAGGATAAATCAGAGATCAAAAATAATATAATTTGAAAATCTTATTCATCTGAGAAAACTGTATTTATTCCTTTCAAAGACGTATTTACGTAAGAATTTTTTGAATAGCAATTTTTACTGTTGAATTTCATGATTTTATTATGAGTCTTAGCATCTTTACTTTTCAGCTACCAGCTTGTAGAATTAGGTAATTATTTTGATAATTTTATTTTTCATAGGAAGGAAAGGAAACCACTCTTATTAAAAAAAAAAAATAATTATAAAATGATGTTAAGCCATAAAGGAAAAAAAGCCCCTATAATGAAAAATGAAAAGTAACCCTCCCTTAAGTTTAACATGAAAAATAATGACACAATGTCTTGAAATATAGTATTTGAACATCTAGATTCCTAAATACACTAGCTGTTACAACTGCTATCAGAACTTGACAGCAAGGGAAAACATCAAACTACATCTACTTTTTTTCTTTTTTTCCCTATTTTTTTTTCTTTGAAAAAAGAATGGAGAAATTCTACCTAGTTAACAAAGTAGCCTGAGAATCCCTGGGAAGCAATGACACGAGAATGTAGGTCTGTTCAAAATTTTGCTTGCACTTTTGTACACAAACAACTTTGTTGATCTTCTGGAATTAATTCTCAAATTGCTCAGATATCCTTCACTGAGTCAGCAAAAAAAAAAAATGTTATAAGTTATAGACACTGACCCAATGCATTGTTCTAAGGGTACTTTCTCCTGACTGTGTTATTTGTGTTCCTTTTTTATTCATAGACAGGGAGATTTTTTTTATGAGGAAGTTTAATGCTGAGAATGCTGAATAAGAAATGAGCACATCTTTTTTTATTTCTCTCCCCACTGTTTTTTGAGCAGTTGCAATCTGCCTTTCTCTAATTTCGTGTACAGCTGAGTTTTTCATAAAGTGCTTCAGGCAGGTTGTGAATATTTGTCCAATAAGTTTGTTGAGTTTTAGTTAAAAATAAAAACAGAGACCTTGACAGTAAAGTCTGAGATGAAACATGATTTATTATAACAAATACGAATGTTCCCATGGAAAACCTTTCTTTATTTCTAAACTGGTGAATCTACATAACAATACTGGGTCCTTTGCATTGCTTTCAATGCATGTAAAGTTTTTTTTAGCATGCTCCAAAAATTTCCAGTATCATTGTATAGAAGATTATTTTCCCTTCCTTTTTGGGTCATTTTATTGATCAGAAGCTAGTAATCACCTTAGAATTTATATCCCCTTTTACTGACAGTAGGCTTCTGCGGTTTTTATATTGCATTTTCATTTTGTATGTAATTGTCCTACTTGTTGGGGGTTTTTTTGTTTATTTTTGTCGGTTCTTTTTTTTTTCTTTAAATGTATGATCCTATGGATCAAGAGTTTTTCTCTCTGGTTTTCAAAACTTGGAAAACAATGCTTTTTACAAACTAGTAATCTCACATCACATGGTCAGCATAGCAGTATACTCAAGCGTGGCCTCCTGGTGCCATGTGAATGATTTTTAGAATTTGTGGCTAGATTTCATTCAGCTACTAAGAAGAAACTGAAACTGTAGGAAGGAAAAGAGGAAAGATATCAGTCAGTAACTAGCTAAACAGTTGTTCTGCTTATTCATTTCTTTTTCATTTGTTTTCTGTTTCTGCAAGGCAATTCAGCATGAAAACATTGTGGCAAGTCTCTCTCTTACGTGTTAACAGTGTAAGGACAGGTAAAATCCTAAATTGTTTTCAAGCCCCTCCTCCCCTGCCCTTCAAGCTCATTCCTTTTGCTGTTCTGAGCTGTAGAGGAGATTTCTCTGCCTCTTCATGCTCAGAGACAAATTCAGATTTGAGTTCAGCAAATGGTTTCTTGCTTATCCCTTTTCTTTTTCCTGGGTATCTGGGTATCCATGATTACTGGGTATAACAGTTTTTCTGAAGCTGGTGCTCTGATCCCTTTGTCTTAGCAGCAAAAATCAGTGGTAAAGGAGATCTCGCAGGCTCCTCTCTGACTCTTTAGATTTCTCTTGCATGTTTGGACTGTTGCTTAACATCTGTAGACCTCTTGCTGTGATTGTAAGTGCTCCACTTATCTGACCTTTTGACTGAGAATTTTATTGCTGACTTTCATTCTCTTTTTAAAGACTTGATCACTTTGGGTGCAATTTTTTCAAGACAGCTCATCACCGGCCCAACTCTGCTTCCATTATACCTCGGTAAAATAGTAGGGGATTAGGCATGATCAATTCTCAGTATGTTTTAAAATCGTAGCCAAGAAATTTGTCCACACCCTTCTGTAATCAGGTCATCCCAGTAAAACCTCATCTGTTTGTTCATCTCAAGGGTTGTTCACAGAAACCATTCTGTCAGCAAATGTGCTCAATTTTGTCCCAGGGGGTTAAAGTTTATGAGAAGAGATGAAGTCTCTGCAATGGTCAGCCTCCAAATTAAAATCGTTCTGTAAGGAATATTTCTACAGAATAGATCTTAAATATATTTATGCCAGAAGCTGTATTAGAAGTGAGACCAGCCCACGGATATTAATTAGCAATGTGGTTATATTAATTCTTATTATTGGTTAGCCAACGGTCATGTTTTGTACCATGGCCATTTGTGTATCTCCTCAGAAAAAAACTGCCTACAGCAGACGTTCAGAAAAAAATGTGTAAGGTTTTGTAACTGAAGGAGATTTTTGTGTCTGGTCAAGAAAAAATGGATGAGAGCAACCAACAGCAGTGCAATATTGATAAGACCTGGGTCTAGCTATTAGGATGAGCATCCAGACTCTGATGTCTTTTAGGACTTTTACCTCTTTCCTTGAAGTGTTGTCACTTTACCCTTGAATAGCAACAGTGTTTCAGATATATGTAGCATATCTTTAGTGGTTATTCACAAAATGGTGAGGAAAGGGCAAGAGAGATTGCCCTCCCCTTGATTTTCCTGAATTTGATTTTGACCAAGACTGAAAGGGCTGCCCCTGTTGCATATCATTCTGGTCCTTCTGAAGAAAGTAGCAAAAGTTAGCCGATGTCCTCTCCTACAGAGTCTGGTAAGCACACTCTTTTGTCAGCTACAAAGATTCAGTTTAAATGGATAATGGTCTGGACTTGGGGTGAGGGGGCTTTTTGTATCAACACTTGAAAGTGGGCGTTTCTCATGTTCAATACTACTGCACATGCACTACTGTCAGATATAAACATTTTTTTTTTTGCAGTACAATATATTTTAAATCATTAGGTAATGAGTATTCTGTTTGTTTTGCTGTAAACTGAGATTTTTCTTTTCTGCTATAAATCTTTCCTCCCTATGGATTTTTTAGATAAGGTTTATAAGTGTGTAGTGTGTAAATGAAATCAGATTTGTGGGCAATATAATGTTAATTCCTTGATTATTGGTTGTCTAGACTTGGCTGCCAAAGTGTTCTGGTTTTGGAGAAAGCAACTAAATGTCTCCACTTGACCTTGGCTGCCAAAATGATGCGTCATGAAAGCTAACCCAATGCATTTTAAAGATGAATGCTTAAAAATCTAGAAATCTTCATAGTATTCAGATATAGGTTCCCTTTTCTGGGTCTCTGTGGAGCATGCCAAGGGTGCTGAATTAGGCAAAGGAAAAAACTCTGACAGGCAAATAGTATAAAAATGGAACGGATAGGTTTTTTTTCTAAAATAAATGTTGAACATTGTTTGTCACTCCAGCTGCAAACCCAGTACTGAGATGTAATAAGCTAAAGGAGTAAAGTGGCAGTACTGCTAGCAATGAAAAATTATTTCATCACATGTTAAAAGTGGAATGGACTGCAGGATTATGTCAGAGGAAGGAGAAACAATCCTTATCTTAGCATGCAGATATGTCTTTTATGAATTTTTAAAGCAGTAATAGAAGCGTGCAGATACAGCAATGTGCCATGTCTCTTGCAAAAAAAAAAAAAATTTCTTTATAACTTTAGAGTTTAATACAGCTTCTGGTGAAACTTTCCTGGAGGAGACAATGGAAAGTCATCTCTTTACCTCACTTATTTTTCAAAAATATACATCTTTTCTAATATTCATAGTTCTAAAAGGCTTTAATGTTGAATCACTTTAAGAAAGAAATTAATACAAAATTTATGAAAAGATGAGGGGGATTTTTGTGTCCAAAAGTCTTTTCAGTTAGATCAAGTAGATGCAAAGCAAACCTGTAAGGGAATTGCTGTACTCGGTTTGATACCATTTTGATTAATCCAAGATTTTCCTTACTGCCTTCTATGGGAGTGTGAGACTGTGGAGAAGAGAGAAATGATAACACCATTAGAGTTTACATGTAGGTCCACATTTAACAAACTTGGCAAGCATGTAGAGAAATACTTCCCTGAGTACTCTGCTGAAAGAGACCCTTAGTTCCCATCCTTGAGATTGATGTGTGCTGCAGTCACTTAAATAATGCTTTGAAATCCCACTGCAAATGGAAAATGATTACAACAGCTGTAACTGATTTGGCTTTTCCTGTGTATTCAAGACATCTTTTTTTGCTGTATTTTTTCTGGAAAGGTAACGTAGGCCAATGTTTTAGTTAATTCACAATGTGTGTAAGCTCTGAACTTCAATTTAGAAGGGAACAGCAGTCTGCAGCCTCATTTAGTTGTGGATCCAGTTTTGGAAGGGGATTACGAAGTAATGGAATATATAAGTAATAAATAGGAAAAATACAAGTTGGTATTTTTCAACATTTTAGTACATAGACTAAACGCGTATAGCTAAATGTGCAATTGTATTAGATGTAAGAGATCCACTGATACAGTGAATTTGAATGCAAATGGTGACATTTCAGTAGCATAACTTTGCAGGTGTAATTAATTCCCAGTAGGTGTCCTGCCAAAATTTTATGTGGCAATGTAATACTGAATCATCTGTATTAGTGCTAGGTGGTATTCTTGTCCAGGTGCACCAGTGTCAAGAACACTCCTCCCTTCCCACTCTGCCACAGTCATGCTTTTCTGGGCTTGTCTTCCCTTCTCCTCTGTCACTTCTGCCCTCATTCTACCTTTCCCTTGGTCAAAGGCCTGCCCCTTGGAGTAGCAAAATGAAATTGTTCAGAAGACTTGAATCAACGTGGCCGAACCTAACTCTGTATAGAGGAAGGTTGACTTTGTACTATAACACTATTTTATCTGAAAGTTATTTGTCTTACTTCTGCAGATGTTACAAGTTACTGATTAAAGCTCAATGATTCTCAAGCCAGTCCTGGGACTGTCTAATCTTATTTTTCCTCCTATCCATATTTCAAACTTCTGGCATTTTATCTAGCTATTGAAACTGTAAAGTTCATTCTCAGGTTTTCAAGTTTTATTTCCTGCTCAGTTGTCAATATTTCTTTGTTGTTGTGTTGGTTTAGGACTGTCTTGCTAATAATGTCTTTTCATAATTTGTCTCTGAAATCTGTTTCATTTTCAGTGTATTGGCCAATAGCATATGTCCAGCATTGTGAATATTATTTGAAAATAAAAAATACATCTGACTGGCTGCCCAGATAAAAGAAAACTATTATGCTTTGATTGCATTTATGTCGCTTTTCATAAATATACATAATGACTAAGGGAATCTTTTTTTTTTTTCAGAAAAAGAAAATGTCGGATACATATTAGAGAATTTTGATCTTGTTAATGTATGCAAAACAAACTTTACTCTAAAAGCTATACTCTACTTGTCATTGAAAAGAAGTTATGCCTTATTATTTGTAAATAATATATGATGGATCAACGTTTTCATAACAACTTTGAACTTCATGAATTGCGAATGAGTTCAGCCCAAGCACTAGAGACTGAAATATGCAGGTATAATGCTAACTAATTTAGAACAGTTTGACAAATAAGAGTATTGTCATGGGCAACCTGTGAATAGAATGAAATACTGAATGCAATAAATAGGTAACTTGTTAAAAATTATTTCAGTTATTTTTAGTGCTAAGCCGAATTTGATTTGCACATATATGCGACTTAATGGAACAGCTCGGGTGCTTAATATTAAGCATAAGATTAAGTACTTCACTGGATCAAGACCCTGTTTCATAGTACCTTGTCCTCTGGGCTATGCTTATTCATTTTCTGGCTGATTACAGTGGCCTATAAGGAGTGTGAAATTGCTTTCTATTGGAATTTTCTCACTGTGATAGCGATGTGTGCACCTTTTCAAGGTTGTCTGTCCAGGATTCATAGTCTGTGGTGCAGTGAAATTCTCCTCCCCATATTTCTTTCATGAATAGCGATTTATACATTTTAGCTCTATTCAGGGCTGAATAGAAGCAGCAGTTTTCTGTCTCATTTTCTTGAGTTCTTGAAATTACTTTTCAAGCTGGGACATGTTTTGAGGGGTTTATGCCAAATCAGCTGTTACATAGAGGTTTTTTGAGATTTCTGGAACTTCTTTTGTTCGTGGCATAATTACAATGGGTTTATCTTTGAAACCTGTTAGTTGAGGGGATGAAATGAGTTAATTTCTTTATTATCTTACTGAGTCCCCATAAAATAAATTATTGTTGAAGCCTCATATCTGAAAGGGGTTTACTTAGCAGACCCAAGAAACTTCACTATTATCATCTTTGTCTCAGGCAATGGCAGGCTGCTTAACAGGCTGAGAAAATGAAGGGTAAAGGGACACAAGCACGCCCCAGCCCCTCCCCTCACAGTTTTTTTTGATACACGAAATACTTGCACAGGTTCTGTTCAGTTTCTTGGCACAACAACCCTTTCCCAAATGTGCCACATGATTTGCAAAGCATGCTGCTGCCCTTGCAGAAGGAGAGTCAGGACCAAGAGACTTGTTGGTCAGTACTCCCCATCTGTGGCTAGGCATAAAATTGTTTCTCCCCTGGTGTCTTGGAGGAGTCATGAGCTGGTCAGAAGGGGAAATATTTTGAGAAAGGACCTTAATTTCTAAACTTCCTTACAGGAAGTTTGTCTGTGTGCATGTTGGCTTTTACGTTTTATGAATGATGATCAATAGTCATAGTTCAACATTAATCTCTAACCATCTTACCAGGTCAAATTAAGGAATCCTGTGAGAAAAGGTACGTATTCAGCCCGGTTGTTTGTGTTTGAACACTGTTGTGACTGCCGGTTGGTGGCCTGTCTTTGTAATCAGGAAAAATCAGATGTATGCTCTTCGACTGTATACTTCTGGCTTAAGATGTTTATTTTGCTTAGAGAGAGGAATTCTCCTAGAAGGGGAATAAATGGTCTGCAGAGGGATGAGAAAGCAGCTGAAGAAGTGTTTTTTCCTCCAGCTGGCCTGCTTGCTGGAGAGTAGGAATGGGGTTTACTAATTACCGTCTGACTAGCTCTTTGAAATGAGCAGATGAACCCAGGAGTTTAGTACATGCAGCAGAGAACCTACCTGATGCTTGAAAACCTTTATTCTGGGCAGGTTGTGTTGAAGAACAGTTGAACTTCAGTCTTCCAAAACTGCAGCTGAATCCTAAATGTCACCACATTTGAGGTCCACAGTCTCGAGTGATCTAAATCTTTTACAGTCATTAGCTTGCTGGCATTTGTGTCAGAATGCAAAGCATTATGTATCACCGAACATGAGCCTGTTTTTCTGCAGAGAAAACTGCACATGTTTGGGTTTCCATCCAGTCTATTTGAGACTTTTCATTTTCAAATAATATGATTCTTTAGAACAGGTTATTCTTAATTGTGCCTTCTTGCACAGCTTTGTAACCTTCCAAGTTTTCTTATAGAAGAAAATGTATCTTTAGTTTTAGATTCTCATTTTGCCTTTTATGCCTTCATTCTCTGCTCACAAAATCAGTCAAACATGCTAGACAGCACCAGCTGTCTCCTAGGGATCTAAAACTCTTTCTTAGTGCTCAGTAGGAGATCAGCTGCAGACCAAGAATAACAGGAAATACATTATTTATGCGCTCTATTCCTTCTGAGCTGGCGGCTCCAGAATTCTGGGAGGTGTAAACCGTATTGAATTTTCCACATCTCAATGTAAATTGCAACACGCTCTTATTAAACATTCTGGAAGTCCTGAAAATATTTCTGTTAATAGATCATCTCTGTCTTTTTCTCTATTCTCTCTCTCTTTCTGTCTTTACTTCCCCTTCTTTTGCTGTCTTCTAAATAGGTTGTTTATGCTGTTCTGCAAAACTCAAGTTGGTAAATGTTTATTCTACCTAATATTTTCTTTAGATTCTCCCTATTCCTGTCCTCAGTTTAAAAAAAAATAATAAAATAGTTTCATACTGTGAAGACCTGAGATGTCCCTACGACAATTCTTACAAAACTGCTGGATAAATTTGGCCATGCCCAAGTGTCCTTGGCCAGATCTGCTAGTGATGGCCATGAGATATGGCACTCTTTGCAGACATACTGACTGGAGGAATGTGTGTGCAAAAACATTTTGATTTGTAATTTCCGCATATGTCATAAAAACACAATAAAATAAAACCTCCATAGCTGTCTGCAATATTGATTTCCCTTGTTCAGTTCAACCTAAGCTGCTCAGTCTTTTATAATAAACACAGTAAACACATTGACAGCACAGCTGTCCTCCTTGTGAAAGGCCAGTGAAGAGCCTGCATACAGCTTCAGGCATACTCAAGCCTTGTTTTACTTTTTAAAATAGCAACAAGACAAGAGTTTCTAGCTGCTGTATATTCAGACTGAATAGATTACACCATACACCTGTAATTAGATGCCCTCTAACCTGATGGGTGGCATGATTTGTTTGAGCACGTTGGCGAAGGGTCGGATTATATTGCGGGAGAGGAGTTGAAGCAATTTCTGACATAATTCCAGCATGAGACATGAAACATATTTCAGCAAGAAAGTTTTCTGTCAAGAGTTGAATGAATTTCTACAGTGGTGTAAGGAAACGCATGTTTGGTTTTCAGGTTTTAATTAGCATTCCAGTGATCCTGATGTGCTTATTATATAGTTCAACTCTACCTCTCACAAATGACATGTTTGTAAAACAGGCTGCTGCTTTTCTGTACTATGCAAGAAGAAAAATAGGCTTTACGTGTCACACACAGAGAGAGCTGCTTTCTTGCCCTCTTAAAAAATCTTTTTGGAGTGTGGCAGTCAAAGAGTAGAGCTGATATGCAAGCCAGGTCTCTAGCCACTCATTTTTTTAGTTATGCTTCCTGAGTTTTTAGAGTGATGACAAGACTAATCTTACCTTTTACATATAAAAGCATATTTGTAGTTCTCTGGTCTATGAAGGTAGGCCCCAAATTATAAATTTTATGTTGGTGTTTCTTCACTCACTCTCTTCACCTCCCCTCCCCCTACTGCTTTGGTCTTCTACTTTTATTTTTCCTTTGGCCTGATCTATGTCTTTTCTCTCTGCTGTTATACTCTCCTGTGTTCATTTTGTCTGTCTTTTACTAACTGCCAGATATTATCTCCCGGTACATAGAGAGCGATTTGATGTATTTTGCTTCAAAAGCAAGTACTATTTGACCAAAAAACATTGTGTTAATAAAAAAGGAGAGAAAAAACTCTTTCTTCCTAATCAATATGATGAATCCTGGCTATTGTCTGGCTATTAAACCATAGTAATAAAACCATAGTGTTAAATGGCTATGTCAAAATTAACAATACTGTGATTTTTCTAAATCTTTTTACTTGCCCTGGTAATATCTGTATAATACAATACAAGAACATCTTAGCTACATCATAGTTTAGTTTATGCTATGTGATTAAATAGTAAACTACAGATTTCATATATGTGACAACATTCTACATCTTTATAGATCTTTTTATATTGGAGTAGTATTCTTTATTCATTAGTAATTAACTAAAAAGGACAAACATGTCTTTCACTGCCTGTTGCAGTAAAAAGAAGAAATATTGTGTCATTATTAATGTATTCATTATAAGCATTTTTACTTACGTCAATAATAATGGATAAAACTAAGCTTAGATAAAGCAACAGCAAATGCATCTTGATTATATTTTATATAGGAAAAAAATGCAAGCATTGCGAAGGGTTCTGTAAGACTTTTTTTGGGAACGTTCTGTTGAAAGGGAATTCTGCATTTGTATGTTTTAGAATATGTATATTGTCAGGAACTGACACTGGCTGTAAGCCATATTTTAATAATGGTCTTATTTAAATTATATTTACCTGTGTAATTGATCTTAAGTACAATGGCTAAATGCCCTTTCTCTTCCAGTGTATCTATACTAATTCACTCTGCTTCCTCAGCTATAGTACCTGGCATCTTTTGTTTGTCTAAGGTCCATGTATTCCCAACGGTAGTTGGGAAAGGCAACTGCTGGGGCTTTTTGTTTCTATTTAATACTTACAGCTGTATGCACACTCAAATACATGTAGATGTCGATCTATATATTATATTTATATAATTATAAAGATTTTGTATACTTTGCATTATATGCCATCTGAAAATCTTTTCAACTGTGGGATAATCAATTACATGTATTTCAGGATTAGTACTTTGGGTTTAGATAGCTCAATAGGGCATAGGCCAGTATTTGTTTTATGCAGATGAAATTTCTACACAGTAGTAAAATTTCAGTGAAGTATAGTTCCTTCAAAAAAACCAGTCAACTTCAGAAAGAAACTCATTTCAAATTCAAAGGTAATAGCTTCCACAAGTGTTGTTTCTACCACAAAGGAGATGAGAAAGAGATCAGAGATTAGTGTTGTATTCAGATTAGAAGGAGATCTCTGCAAAAAATATAAACACTAAATACCTAAAGCTGCTTTCCTGAAGGCAATTTAAGCCAATCAGATATGGACAGTTCTCTTCAGGAGTATCACATCAACTTCCTTATTTGTGTTTAGATTAGCATCGTGCCTCCCTTCTGACAAGGATTGCCTGATAGGAAAAAAATCAAGTTTCTCAGTGTGATCCACTCATATTTCACTGGAATAAAAAGTAAATCTTGAAGAATATCATAATATGGGTAAAATGTTTTCTGTGAAGAGATAATTAAACATTTTAATTTCACTGGAAATACTCCTATTCTAAAAGTTTTTCCACTCCTCCATTGGTCAAAAGGTAATCCAAACATCCATATCTTCAATGAAATAGAAAATTCAAGAAACCTTGGTGTTGTAACACTGAAATGTTTTTCCTGAGCTTTTAATTAATTTTTATTTTTCCCTATGAAAAACATTAAAAAATATATATGTCTTTTTTTCTGAAATGAAATGCTTTGTTCCATTTGACACTGAGCAGCAAACCACTTCATTTGTGTTGTGCTGTTACTGGTTCATGTTGGTTTCCGTGCCTATTTACCACCAATGCAACGATATTTGATGGAAGTATACCTGTCCCAGCCTACCGATACTTTGGAGGAAAGCCATAATTTGTCAGCGTGCCCTAAGTGAATATCAAACCTGTAGGCATTTGAGCTAGTAGCAGATTAATATTGCACTGGTGCACAAAAACAAATTAATCTTGATTTCAGCAAAGTATTTTGATTTGGTTAAGTAAGCCTATAAAAGCACAGTTTAGCTACATTCTTTCTCTCTTCCTCATGGTTTAAAGTCTTGGAAATTTTTAAGAAACAACATAGCTGAATATTGAAAGAGAATTCCCCTCTGTCTTGTAATTTTTTCCTCTGATTTTTATTCAGCACCTCTGGAGATAAAATGGAATAGGAGCATTCTCTGGGTATGATTTTCAATCGATTCTTTTATCCTAGCTTTTCTTAGGAACCGTTTTCTGACCCAATACTTTAACAAATATAACACATCACAGGGCAGGAAATCCTTGGATTAAATCTTAACTCCACTGAAGTCAGTGACAGTTTTTCCCTTGTTGGCTTTTGTGGGACTGGGATTTTACACCTCTAGCACCTGTGCAGAGCAAGAATCCATTATCTTGTTGGAAGGCCAAGACAGAGGCATTTGCTTCTATCTTCCTCTTTCTCAAGCTTGCTTTGGTCAGAAGTTTCTGTTTTTCTCTCATACAGTCAAAGCTACATAAAAGCCATATTATTTTAATCTTGATTTTGAGAATGTCATTCATGCTGAGCATCAATGAGTACATTTCCTTGGCTTCGGATATATTCTTCCATGTGGAAAATTGTAATATACTCTTGGTTTACATTTTCTTATGAAAAGATGTCTTTCCCAGCTGCATGCCGTCATCATAGAATTTCTAGATGCAGACCATTGCACCAAAACAAAAATGTTGACACCTACTGCTAGTTTTCAAAGCCAATTTTCAGATAAAAATCAAAGAAATAAGCATGAAACAATTTCATTTTGGAAAATTCTTTTCAACTTTCTACATGAAAAGGTTTGATTGTCAAAAAACCTTACATTATTTGCACCAGAAGGTGTATGACCTGAGGGCTTTTTTTTCTTCTGTATACTTCTTACTATAAGTATGAAAATAATTTAGAGGAACAATCCCTGTAAGTCATAAATTAAAGAAAAAAAAAACACTTCATTTTTTCTGTATTTGATACAATTTTAAATTTACCATTTTTTCTTTCTCAAATGATTTTTCCGTGTTCTTTTGATTTTACAATTTTTTGATAGAAAATATTTTAATATTTTTAATTCACAGAAACATTTTTTTTAATAAAACCACGAATTTTGATAAAAATGTTCCCCAACTTGCATAATCAATGTAAAGTGCGTATCCTTAAAGATCTGTATTAGCGCCACGTCTCTGAAATATCATCTCATCATATATCTTATCAAAGAGTTCACTGGAAAAAAATGGATGAAACCATATTTGGGGAATAAATAAATTTTTAATTGGCTGTTTTTTAAAAGTAAAAAAGCCCTGGTTCTAGCCTTGGTTAACAATTTGGGTTTAAGTGATGGAATCTTTCCACATTACCACTGCTGTCCAATTTACAACTGGCAAGAGAGCAAAGAGAAGAATCAGAACCACAGGATGTCACCTGTAGTAAAAAGAAAATATTTAAATTGTAGTACAGAGACATTGATGTAGGCTAAAACCATAAAGGATTTTCAGTAAATTGCAGCTGCTGTTGAGTGCTTTATTGACTCTTGCTTCTTGTGTATCAGTGTAGAAGTTCTGTGGATTTGTGACACACCAATGTTGTTCTGAAAGCCTCAAACATGCCCATAGATTTACAGAGGATGGATGTGTTCAGTTCCTAGGATGAGACAGGCAACAGACAAAAGCAACATAACAATGCTATAACCTAAACCCAGCTGTTTCAAGTAGTTCCCTTTTATCCTTAAATGAAGGGATTCTCTAATGAAAAGTGACAGACGGAATTTAGATAAAAGACTAAGTACTTTGTTGTTTTCGATGAGGCATGTTTCCAGTACGTCTTATAAAAGAAAACGAAGCTACAGATAAATAGGCACCATAACAGTAGGGGGGGGGGGGGGGGTGTGTTGTGGGAATCTTACAACAGGAGATCTTGAGCTATTTGCAGCTGCAAAAATTTGTGCGTGGAGATAGACTTCAGTTAAGATTCTTACCTAAACAAACTGTGCAAACAATCTGGAACCGTGTAAACCCAGAATTACTCTCTCTAAATCTCTGCAATTACTTTTTTCTTGGTGCTATTGGAGATATTTACAGTCCTAAAGTACTTGTGGTATCAAGGACTTTCTAATCTAAGGTATGTCTTGTCCAATATCCCACTGAAGGACCAACTAATCCTCTGGAAAAGTCTTTCTTGGGTTCCTATACTCTTCTCTCTCTCCCTAGTATAGAAACAGACTACAAATCACGTTCAGAAGTAGCAGTGTAAGCCTTAGAGACAGAAAATGTTGTATATATCTGATTATTTTGATTACAGCTGCTGGGGGGGGGGGGGAGGGGGGAGGACACAGGACCAAGAAGGAAGTGGAGTCGGGAAGGCAGAGGGGATATTATACTTGTTCAGCTGAAGACTAAAGTAAGCATTCACGTCGTGCTTGAAAACCCACTGCACTCATAAGTGTCTATCAAATGACTTGAGTAAGCTTTAACACTGTAGTATGCTTCATTTGCTGGCAAGCATCCAAGCTATGTATTTGCATATTCTGCAAAAATAGAGCTTATGCTGTCCTGTAGTACAATCTAGATAGGGAGGTTATTGTTGTTGCTTAAAAAAAACCAAAAACATTTGAAAGACTGAAATGAAAATGGTCCTCAGCCATATAAAATTTAAACTATTAAGTCCTGCGATAGTGATTCAAGTAATTCTATTATGTGCATCAAGTTTTCTGATAGGCAATATTAGTGGAAATACCTTTCTCATCAAAACCACATTCAGTTGCAGCAGAAGCGAAAGAGAAAAGAAAGCTTTGTATAAAATTGTCATTGGAGTTGCCAATTTTATAGGAGCTTCCATTCTCTAGGAATGGGGGACATAATGACTAAATAAAATAAAACTAGTTGAGATGCCTGAAACAGAAAAGGTCCTTTTAGATTATTATGATTTTAGACAATAATTGCCTCAGGTGGACTGCTGAAACAAGACATACAGGCATAAAGACAGAACTTCTCATAATGATTAAAGCTAGATTAAAATCCACTAAGAAGTTCTGTTTTCTTAGTGCATAAAATGAGCTAACTTGAAGTCAAATACTTCTTTATGATCTCTACTGCACATTTCTGTTATGATTTCTCTGTCTACTCTTGGTACAAGAATCCGAAAGACAACACCATAATCCAAAGGAACACCGAACAATAGTAGTAATTAAAACCCTCTAACAGAGCTTTCTAGTGTGTATGCCTGTCTATGGCTGTGGAAGAAAAAAAAAAAAGGCCTCTGAGACAGACATCATTTATAGGTTTGGGGTTTTGTCTTAATTTTTTCATACTGCCTGACAAAAAGTGAATTAAGTCAGACACCTTAGAGAATGGGGACTGTGCTACAATGTATGTTGCAAATGCTATTGTATCTTGCTTTAGAAAGCAGAAATATTAGAAAATATTGAAGACACTTTAGCTGTGGTTCTGACAATAAAAGAGAAGGGGCAGTGGCTGTCCTTGTGTGCAGAAGTTTCTCCTCCCTGACTCATCATTTGCTGGGTACCTGCTGCTGGGTACCCATGCTGCCGACTTTAAAACCTGCTATGGGGATGGCTTGGAACAAAGTGAAGTTACTGATATTTGTTACCAGCCTTTTGTGGTGTATTATGATTTGTCATAAGCATTATTATAATTAGGCAATGGTATAATTTATTGCATAACTAAAGTATACGTAGTTTAAAAATTCAGGCAAAGTGAATTAATCACATATACTCACACTAGGTATCTTCAGTGTGCATTTAGCAAGGTGCTTTTTTGTTTTGGCTTGGTTTTTTCTCCTCCTGTGAGAACAGATCTGAGCTCAGGTATTGTGCACTGCAAATTCAGCCTACTTAATTAATTTGATCTTTTTCCTCTATTTATGTGTATTAAACCAGAATAAAGTTCTTTCCAAGGAATTGTAAACAAAGTTTCTTTCAATGTATTTCTTACGTTGAAAACTAAATACTTGATTTATGACATACTTTATGGTACTTTTGGAGTTCACAACAGCAGTGAATACTACTGGCTTAGACACTTAGTGACACGTACTGCCTTTTGATGCCTGACAGGGGATTTGGGAAAAAAAGTGAGAGTTGACCTATAAAGATTTTGGTGGAAACAAATCGAAAGTAGCTTGAGATAATGTTTTTAATCATTTTGGGGAGCCCAGTGATTAGATGTAATCAGACAGAAAGAAAAAGAATAAATAAATTCAGTCATAAAAAATGTGGAAGGGGAAGTAGCAAGCAAAATTATAAATTGACACATTTGTTCATCTGCTGTAACTGGTTGTGCAAGTTCTAAATTTTAAACTGATCTTATGTCTTTGACTTCAGGAGATGCAGGATTGGGCTCTAAGTGTTAAATGAACATTATTTTATACTGACTAGCAAATTCTCAGTGTAACAGGATAGATAGAAAAGTATATAAATAAAATTGCTCATATAAAGCAATTCTATATGCATCCTAAATATGTTACATCTATTTATATCTTGTTAGCCTTTTAAAATCTAACACCTCTGTGTAATGCACAATGCTGTGTAAATCAAGTGGTGATCCACACAGTATGCCATATTTTAGTGTTGTTTAAACATTATGTCCAAGATATATTATAGAAAAGGTTTGTGAGCAAAATATTCCTCAGTCCCTACAGTTGTCTTTACACTTCAAAGAGCAGATGTTCAGTTTGTCTGATGAGCTGAGAAATATCACTGACTGCATTCACAGAAAAATAATCTTGAAAAAAGGACCTAAACTTTATGATATATATTAGGTGCTGTATCAATTTTTCATTTACCCACTCACAATTTTTATTGCAAATTTTGTAATGCATGATAAGCAGTGCCAGAATAACACATGCAATCATGCAGTGGGAATTGGTTTTTGTATTACTGTGAACTGCTGACTTCAATTCATTTCCCTCCTATTTGAAACTCCTTCTCTCTCTCTTTCTCTCTCTCTCAAAAAAAGAAAAAAAAAAAAAGAAAAGAAAAAAGATACTTAGCAAGGGCAATAGAATGGATCTGGTAAAACTGAGGTGTGGTGCATACAGATTTTATTGTGTCTTCAGGCAGAGCACTGAGCAAGCGGGTAATTTCTCCCACAGCAGCAGCACTTCTAGCAGTCCGGATTACTCCTTTGAGTCACCCAAATGAGTTATAATTCCGCTCCTGTTTCCATTGCTTGGGAGGGAGAGGAATTTTCCCTGGCCTATAGCAGTAGCAAATAGAATCTAACTTATCCAACTTAACAGAAGAGGGAACACAGTGACATTTTCTGTTAATTCTTTGCTCTTTCTCCCCCCTGCTCTATAGGCCTCATCAATGTTTCCTTCCTTCAAGCCCAGAGTCAAAGTTGGGATATTCTGTGTCACATTGGTTGCTAACTATATGGCCCAGCTTACTTGCCAAGCTATAAGACAATAAGGTTTAAAGGATAACATTTCATTTTATCCATCTTGATTAGGAGTAATTATAATGATAACAGTTTGTGCTCTAGATGGCACTTTAATCTGAAAGCAGGTAATTTTCTGCATTGTTTATGTGGGGAAACTGAAGTATGAGCTTGTGTGATTGCTAATTATTAAATGACTAAAAATTAAATGTCAGGTTCCTGACAGAAATTGAATTAGGGTGCTGGATTCTCAAAGCAGGTGCAAGTACCAATTCTCATAAAATCCATACTATAGTTTAAGCCTACAGCACTACAGGGAAAAATTGCCTTACATTTTTGGATGCAAAATGGGTAGAAATCTTTTGAGGCATGCAGGAACCAGAAGCCAGGAGTGTGTCTTTCTCAGACTTCAAAGGGAACCTCAAGTTGGCAGGGTTTTTTTGAGAAAGTTGGCTATGTTGTAGGAAGGATTGTACATTCTGATCAACACCATTTTTTTTCAAGAATAATAATAATAGAAAATAGCTGAAAACAGTCTACACAAATCAGATTTCAGGTTTTGAATGGGATATTTTAAAAGATCAAATTTCAAATGTAGAAGCCATGATCTGACAGCCATTCTGAAAGTCATCTTCTTAGCTAGTTCCTTAATGGTAACAGAAGTGGGATTTAAGAGAAGAGAGCTTGTTAAAGACAAGCAAGGGGATGTTGAAGAAATGAAGCAAGTAACAAATAAAGAAATCTAACAGTGGTCTGTCAATGAAAAAGGAATAAGAGAATAGGGCATGGTGGACAATTGAAAAAAAGCTTCAAAAACATTGCAAACACCTGAAATGTTTTTTGTTGAGAGACCCCTATAAAGAAAGCGATAAATACCACCTTTGTGAATAATTTGTGTCTTCATTTATTTTCTATTCAGGAGGAGGTAATGGAATTTGAACTTGTTTACATGCATCACGTGTTTATATTCATCTGTAATTTCTGGTCTACTGGGTTAAATGATCTGATGTTTATATGAAGCCGTTTATCTATGGAAGGCTAAAAAGAAAATAATAAAACTATTGAGAAGCCTAATTAAACATTTTGCTATGTTCTGACAGACAAAAGAACTGATGTGACAGAAATAAGCGTTGTCCAATAAGCCTATAGGAATGTAGTGCTGCATCTTTATACTTCCTAGTGTGTTTTTTTTCTGGTTTTTTTTGAGTAAGAAGAATAATTAACTTTATTGTACATTACTTTTAGCTTGACTGGTGTGTCATTTCAGGGAACAACATTTCGATATGTAGTGCCTTTAGTGGTGTTAGCAAAGTCAGAATTTCTTGAAAATAAACTTATGATACCTGTAAGATTAATGCTTGACAACACTGAGACTATAATGATAACATTGCATATGAATGATATAAGTGTAAGTTTACTCAATAAACATCGTTCAGACTGGATTGCAGAGTATATGAACTATGAATAGGGCATACAAAGGGCTATATAAATTGTTTTTTATAGCATAGGACACATTTGAGAATAGCAGTTTCAGTGGTGTAATATCTCTATATATGTGATCCATCTCATTCTTGCCAAGACAAAGAATGAACATAATGGTCAAAGTTTTCTTTTATGTTGATAATTGTATTACACTTGGATCTTTTTATCTCTGTTTGCAAGCATGCAGTATGTGCTATAACAACTTTAATAACCATGATGTAATTGAGAGATCTAATTCCAGATATGCATTAAGTTTTGTTTAACTTGAAACATCTACCATCACAGAGCTTAATACCTCAGTTGGATATTCCTTCTGGAAGTCCCCTGCGTCAGCTGGTGGATCTGTGGGCAGCAGTAGTAGCAGAAGGCTTCTGAGTTCAGCAGAACATTTTCTTTGACAACCTTCCAACAAAAAACCACTCAATCATTTGTTATGTCTCTAAGCAGACAATAATGTTGTTCTGCTGAATACGAAGAAATGAAAGTTAACACAAGTTCTGATGGCCTTAAGTGATATAATGCATAAATTCTCAACACGTGAAGTTGTCGTGGACAACATTTTCTGTGCTGGAGTAATTAAACCAGTTAAAAGTAAATTCCTACTTGAGATGCCCAGTAATGTGTTAGAGGAAAAATCTACTGTAGCACACTTGGGATAGCTTGAGATTTACATTTGCAATTCTTACCCAGTCTATTGCTTCTCGTAGCAAACAACATCTGTCAGAAATATTAAGAAAATTGTGATTATCAGCATCGAAACATACAAGTTGAAATTCCTGTATCATACTTTAAAAGCACACTTGCTTGATTGATTCTTGCTTGATTCTCATCCTTTTCTTTACATCATCTATGTGTATTTTCTTGTTTTTTTCCCTACAAAATGGAATCTGAATCCTCTTACAGTTCATATTACTGGTGAGAGGTGTGATGTATGTACAGATTTTCCCCTTTTTTAGCTGTTGACAGAAATGTTCTATTTTTTATTCAGTAAAATTTGAAGAAACTTGTACACTCTTCTACACGCTACCTGCAGCATGAAGATTCTTGTCACTTTGGCCACAATAATAGCTGAATGATACAGTTCTTTCTGTCAGCTAAACACACAAAAAAAATAAAAGGAATCTTTCATTTCATTACTGCTTTTTCATGAACTACTTCAATCTCCATATATATGCTTCATCAAATCCCATTCCTAGATTGCTAAACAGGATGCCTTTCTGTATCTATTCTATCTGATCACTTGTTCTTTTGAATATTTTCCCTTGATTACATTATTCTTTCATCATTTAGTCTCCACTTCCAGTGCTCTAGTAGTCTTATCTGTATGTGTCCCTGTTTCTTCCTATATCGACACCTAAGTTGTGTGCAATGCTTCATCTTCACATATTCTTTAAATAGTTTTTAAGTGGTCTTCATTTTTTTTCCCCTTCACCCACCAGTTCTTCTATCTCTATTATCCAGGCATTTATCTGTTGTTAACCTCGTATATAATCCTCTAATTGCATTGTTTCATCTTCTTTAGACTGTAAACACCTCAGGTCAATGACCTATCGATGCTGTATTAGGTGCATTTTTAAGTGCTATGGTAGCAGTGAAGAAGCAACAGTCACGTCCTGCATAGATATCAAGTGGTTCAGGACTCATCAATTTTATGATGATGAATGAGGATAGGAGTTTCTATGTTTCTTGGCATTACAGCAACTGTCAATGTATGGAAAGAATAATTCTGTGAGTTTCACCAAATAGACCTATAAACCATAACTACAGTAGTAACTGAGAAACCATAAAAACTTAGTATCTTTGGAATAGAGCCATTCATAAATACATACAAATGGTCTACTCCTGCCCAGGAAAAAAAAAAAAAAAAGAAAGAAAGCCATTTCATGGTGCTATCAGTCAGGTTAATATACCCCAAAAGTACAAAAATGTGACAAGCTGAGAATTTTTGATTCTCTTCAAAACTATTTCTGTAGTATCCGGGACACTATTGAAGACATAGTCTTCAGTAACATTTCAGAAAAGTTCTTATTCACTTTCAAATCTGAAAGCTGAACTGAAAATATTTCTCTACTGAAATATTACACCAAATTTGTTCTTAATGTTTCTATCATATGTGAAGAATATGAATATGGAAGAATATGGGTCTTTTTAAGTCAATGGTATTACATACTCACTTGTGATGATGTAAGAATTTTGTCCAAGTGGAGTCACGCTGATTTATTGAAGGGTAGACCTGAATCCTTTCTATGTCTGCCTACATGGAATGCAAAGTTCGTGATGTTTTAATGATTGAAGGTTTGTTTCTCTTTTCTATTCAGCAGTGTAGATTAGGAGAAAGTCAAAGCATAGCAAGGTGTGAATGAGGCAGGGAGTCTGTTACTTTCATAATTCACGTAGATTGCATTAGGGGAGGCACTCAAAAACTTTTCTGCTTATGTGTATGAGATTATTATTTTGTGCATAATAAGATCTATTCTGGTTTTCTGCTGCATCAGGAGGGCAGTGCTAGAATGTATAGAGATACTCTGTTTATACCACGGGCAGGACTGGAATTATTGGAGGTATCTATCTTTGTGAAAAGCTCTGGAACAAGTGAGCCTTCTGCAGACTGTAAAGATCTATGCCAATGGATCAATGTGTGTAACTTGGAAATATTTAAAACTTGACAGGACAAGACCCTGAGAAACCTGATTTGCTTTGAAGAGGGGTTTGGCCTAAATAACCTTTAGTGTTTCTTCAAACCTATGATTCAACTAGATTTATATTGAAAATAAAAGGCCTTCTGTCATTGTATGCATTCAGTTCGGTAGCTTCCAGCCAAACATGTCTACCAGTTGGTAATTCATATTTACATTTTCGCTTCAGGAAAATGCTCATATGTTTAAAAAATATTTTTCCCAAAAATATCTCTCAAATACACACCTTGTGTGTAATTGTACTACTACTCTATTGCAGACAGTCTGTTGTGTGGACAGGAGGGGTTTGAAAGGGAAGGTGCTGAATATTCCTTGAACTATCAATTCACAGAGACATGCTGATGGAGTTGTTGGTTGGAAGCAGAAGCTGATATCTAGTGGTCAGAAACAAGGGCCAGAGATTAATGAGGAAAACAAGAAAACAGCAGAGAGCCTTTCATTATCACAGCAGTAAAAAAATATTATTGTTTATTACAGGGAACAAGCAGAAAAGAAACTGGTAATAGTTGACATGAACTATCCAACTTTTTGTTGACTTTGACTTTTAGGTATAATGTTTGCAAGGATGTAGAAGGTGCCCCAGATGTGAGTCCTGTAATAGTTATCTCAGCAGAGACTTCTCTTTAGTAATGATGGTAGTTAATTTAGTAGTGTCTAGAGCCAGAGAAATAACAATTCAGTTATGTTTTAATTTGCCATGCGCTAGTACAGGTTATGTTACATTACTTCAGAGACTGTCTTCCAATTTTACTCGGTCAGAAGGAATTTTAAATGTATTTATATTCATTAATTCAACTGTAATCCAACTGTATGAGACTGCCTCTGGAAAACCAGAAAGTAGCAAATGGAGCTGACCTAAACCCCTTTCCTGTACATGTTCCCATTGAAAAGTTGCTAGCATAACATAGCTAGTGTAACATACTTTGCTGTGGTAGGTGTTCTCTGGCTAATGTGCAATTTTTACACTCTATGCAATGAATCTATGGCATCATCATTTTGCTTTCTGTACCTTGGTGTGACAGTAACAGTAGAAAAGACCTCAGACTATATCTACACGTGATGATTCTTTTTATAGTTATGCCATCTTCATCCAGTTCCTCAGTCAAAAGGCACGAGGTAGACAACATAAGGAGAAAAACGTAATGATAACTAACAGTGGGTAAACATTTGTTGAGGCTTTTAATGATTTCTGCCTTTTTTTTTTATCAATGAAAATTCAAGAATACTGGTATGCAAAGCAGACTGCTGTGATGAGAGAAAGTTAAACACATTGCTATTTATCAAAAATTACAGAATATGAATACTGTCCACCTTTCTCCATAGTTAGCTGCGGATCACCATCTGCCCTGCCTGACTGTGAATTTGACTTTATATCAGCCTTTGACTGTGAGTTGATTTCCTCTGAAATCAGGACAGGGGAACTAGTTCTCGCTTCCCTGTGATAACCCATTGCCAAAAGTGGGCTCCATTTGTGTGCTGTGGGTGTGCTGAGGCTGCTGTTGTGCTTATTCAGTGTGTACGTAGCTGTAGGACTAGAGGAGACAGGATAAGTGCCCTATACAGAGACAGCTGAACTCTGGTCTGCTCCAGCTTACAGAATGCACTTGGAAGTGGGCTTTGCTCCAATGGCCAGAAAGCAGCCCTACTGAAAATACTGTATTTAATGTGTAAATGACTGTGAGGTTTTCTCATTGCTGCAAGGTTGTTCAGGTCTCTCTGCTCTCAGGATGAGATTACAGTGATGCAATTTGTAAAGAAAACGCATCGCTGCCACGTTCAGCTTCTGAAGCTGAAGCTGGTGTAAAATATTTCCATTAGTTCATTAATATCTGCAGTAAGAAAATATTAGATCAGTGCTCTCTGACCTTCAGTTTTAATCGGTTTCTGGATGGAACTCAAGATATTGATCTTAACATACAATTCAGTACGATTTGGAGCCAGCGTACCACATGGATTTCCTCTCTGATTGCTGCGTATTAGCCACTGCTGAGGTTTGCAAAGGCAATTGGCTGGAACTTACATGGGATAAATGAAAGAAAGGGTGCATGTTTCTGCATAGTGTTTCTGCAGAAGAACTGGGGTTTCATTTGTGGGTCCATGATGAGTCATTATAAAGAATAACAAGCAACGGGAATTAGCAATTCTTTGACCATCCTTGAAGAGGCATCATCTTCATTTTGCTAGGATAGTTGACTTAGTGGGCTGAGATGGATAATTTACGTTAGGCGGTGATTTTAACTTATGGACAAGATTCCAAGACTTTCTCGGTGGGATTTTTTCCCCCTAATTTTTAGTGCCCTTTTCCCCTTTAAATATGGTATTGGTTAATTACATTCACTTCAATAGACTTGTCACTGGTATTAGCAGAGCAGGAGTTTCAGTTGTCTGCAATGTTTCCACTATATTTGTGTCCAGTTACATCTATGTTGGTGTGTTGTTTTCTCTGTATGCTTTTTAAACTATTTCTTAAAATATTCAAAGTAATTGCGTTTTTCTAATCAGAGAACATAACAATTAAAAAATACGGTGTATATTTTTCTTTTTATGTATTGATTTTGAAGGCTTTTACTTGTGTATTTGTTAGGCAGCTAGTCTTATAAATCAATAATATTTTAGGATTAATAATATTAATTTATAGATGGGTTTGGGGACAAATCTATGAGTAAATAGGGTTCTGGAGTATGGAATTCGTTCTTCATCTGTGCACACATTACACTATATCATGAAAGTCCAGAATGCATCTCTTTGGGACAGTGATACTATTCATTGAAAGTTGGTATTAAAGTAGACAAGTTAGCTGAATAATTACATTCATAATAATCCCGTTTCTAATATTACTTGGCATAGTATCATCATCATGAAAGAGCTGTCCCTGTACTGAAGAAATTAACGAAAGGTCAAATTTTCCCAGCTGGTATTTGAATTTCTTTTACCAGTTCCTTCTTTTTGAAATATATCTTCATATGGTTTAATGTGATATACATTACCAGTGATATACATTATCCAGAAAGCCAGCAGTTAGTCTACATATAATTCTTTCTATTTAAAATATAACTCTAAGAAACAAAAAATTGAAAAGATCCTGAAGTATATTTAACATTTCAAGTTAATGTTCTCTGATTGTTTTTGAAATTATGTAGTATTCTTTAAAGCCCCAAAGGTATAATTTTAATTGTCTGGAAAGAGAGAGATGTGTTTTTCTAGTAGATTAATGGATATCAAGTGTGTTTTTCATCTTTTTTCTTTTCATATATCAGGAAACTGTGGGTTATTTGTAATGATTTGTTTTTCAGAAAGATTGCACATAATTATTTCTTTCTAATGTTCTGTGGATATTATAGTATACTTATATAAAATGGGAAACACTAAGGATAATGCATCGGCCACAGGAAAATAAGGTACTAAATTAAATGAGGACTTGGTAATGAACTGGAAAATTAAGAATTTAGACTATAAATCATTCCTTTTGCTATGACCCTGAATATATACACCTTTTTGGGAAATCACAAAGACTGAAACAAGAGCCAAAAAAGAATTTAAAATATCCTTGTGTCACAGCTAATCAAACCAGCTGTTTTTTTTAATGTTACCATATTTTATTGAGCAAGTCCTCAGAGATATTGAAATGCATCATGTTTTTAATATTAAGGTTAGATTATATTTGATAGATTCAAGCTTGACCTTCTGTTCTGTATTTAATCATAACTATAGGTAGTTAATTCCTTCACCAGTGTTCATTAACAATTTTAAAAGCTGCAGCTGCCTTCAGAGCAAGGGACGCGCAGTTTATTTTTGTTTTCTTCTGGGGTGCATATTTTCTCCTTTGCAGAATTATTTTGAATTTCTTGTTGACCTCCAAATCCTAGTGCTGTTTTTGAAAGCTTCAGAGAAGGTAAAAAGATAGAATCAGGGCTTTTGTTAAACCTGATGTATTTCCTAATGCTGAGAACTAGAACTTAGGTCATAATTACACAGCTGTTTTTTCTGCAATGGAGTAGTGAAAGTGTATTAAACTACCAGTGCTGTACACATTAAGTGCTGTTCCATAGCTTAAAGCTGCAGCATTTAAAGTTAATTCGTTACTCTCAATTTTTCTTCCCTAATGATATAACCTTTCAGAAGTCGCCTCTTTTCATGGCTTTTATACTTTAAAAGAAAGTTTGCTAACGGAGAATTGGATTTTCAACATGATCAATAAAACCACATCTAAACTACTCATGGATCATGTCATTTGCTCCTCTTTCCTCAACTGTTTTATCACTCTTTAAAAGTGCTGTGAGTAGACTAAAACACCAAACCAGGAAAAGCGAGTCTAAGCATCTCATTTATAAGATGGTGCATGGTAGGAACTGTCCATTTCAGAATTTCACAGTATTACTGAGCTCTAGAATGGGTAATTTTTTGCGTATAATTCCTTTAGTGAGGAACCTTCTTTCTGGTGTGCAACTGTTGTTTAGAAAACTAAGGGTCGCATTATATTCCTGGTGTTAAGATTATATATATGAAAATTGAGAGTCCTGGATTCAAATGAAGTTTTACTAACTGAAGTGGGAACTGAAACGTGAATCTGTCTCCACTTCACATTTCAGTACCAAGTGACCAGTATGCTACTCTCGCATATGGCCACATGGCTACTCTGGGAAAATGTTTCTATTCTATCTAAATATTGAGATATTTACTGTCAGAACAGAAGTGTCATCTTCCCCTGGTGACTACCTGTGAAAGTGGATTTTGCTTTGCATAGACAAAAATTGGGCTCAGCTTCTCTCCACTGTGCTGTCCCTTTTCTTGGCCTAGAACTGTGCAACCAAGCCTTGCATATTGCTCTTTGCATGTGGCTATGTGATGCTTGTACCATGAGGGTAACATACATACAGCATATGCTGTACGTGCTATAGCACATAAGCTATTTTGATGCTATGGTATATAGCAACACATACTGGTGTACTTCTGTTGGACCTTTCACCTTTGGGGATGTGAAAGCATTCAACAAATTGTTTAGCCAAATCTTACTATCTACTTTGAAATAAGCATTGTTTTCTCCAAAATGACAAGTTTGGCTGCAGTTTCGCAACTAGTGACACCGAACTGATCATGTTGAAAGATTTTTCCTTTTCTTTTTTTTTTTGTTTTCCGCCACTGAAATCAGTTCTTTATTTCAGTTCACTACAATAAGGACTCTGGCAGCTGTGTCAGCATTACACCAGGTGGTGGTACAGGCATTCAGATGCCTTCTATAACTAGGGGGCAGAAGGGTGCTTAAGCTATCACCAAAGAAATTGTGTTGAAACAGTTTTTGACATGTGGTAGGGTTACTGGTTTGTTCCAAATCACATTGAAATTGGTCGCAGATAATGGTAGGAGAGCGTAGTTGTCCTAAGTCTTTGCATCAGTGACAAGACTAATCTGTAACAGGAAGGAATATTGCATATGGTGTGAAGGAACATCTTGTCTAGAATTTCCATTTCCTCCTTTGTTTCCATCTGTTTGTGAAATAAGTTTTTTTTTCTCGTTAAATGCCAAGTTGCTTTTAAGAAAATCAGCAGGGATATATTTGCAACTCGTCCAGTAATCACCCCAATTATTTCTGAAAGGTAAGGACTTCAGTGAAAGTTAGGAAGAGAGACGGGGAGTCAATTAAAAAAAAAGAGTTGGTATTTCTTTCTAATGTTTAGGCTTGTGAAGGAAGAATTTGTAAGGCTGTAGGAGAAAAATTGAATAGTAGTATTTATTTACCATTGTATCTATTTTTTTTTGTATTGCTTTTTGTTTTCATGTGAGCAAAACATGAAAAGTATGGACGGAAAAAGACTGTGCTCCTCAGCTTGGGTGAAACCCAGGATGCTAATAAGAAAATTCATGATCTGGCTTAATAGAGCCAGATTAAATTGTAGTTTAAATTAAATTGTACTTGCTCGATTGTGGGTTTATCAGACAACTAAAGTACAAGGCATAACATTTTTGTAACTCATTAGATTTCAAAACTATAAATTAAAGACTTGGTGAATCAGGTCTTTGGTGTTGAAACAGTTCTTAAAGCCAAAGGTAAACTAATACTTAGACTATATATCTTTGCTACAATGAGGTATGAATTATGGCAAAAGCCACATGAATATTTCTAACACTGTCCAGTATGTCCAGCAAAGACAAAATTCTTCTCTAGGTTTTTTTTAAGAAAAATTTTAGAAGTTATTATTAAAGTGAGAAGGAAGAAACTAGCTTACTAAGGACAGGATTTTCTGTTAAATCTAACAAACTGGGTAGCACATTTTAAGTTTTGTAATTATAGAAAATCCACACACAAACTTTCCCCAATGTTTGTCATTGTCTTCACATTTCATTCAATAATAATGAATGTTTTCACTAATGCAAACATGGTTTACATGGTTCTCAAGCTGTAACAGATGGCATGTTGATGAGGACTTCATGCTGTAAATCTGAATGGTTAGTACTTGGGCACAATGAAACGTGCATTGTATGACTGGTTTATCACTGGACAGCTAACATTAAGCTTTTCTAGGTCTGTCATCAGGAAGAGGCGTCTAAAGGACCTTTGCATATCAAGTGCTACTAGTCCAACAGTGATAACTCGTTAGTAGACAGGTTAAACCTTACTTTTTTGCTGGATTTAATTAACAAGAGTCACAGTAACTCTCCTTTCCTAGAGATGCATTCACTCTCCTGAGATCCCCAGGGAGATGGGGGATAGATAGAGAAAGACTTTGCTTCTAAACAGCAGTTTTTACATGGAAAGAGAATACCTGAAAGAGGTAAATTATCTGAGAATTGGACCCATTTCTGACACCTGAGCATATCATCCTGGTAGTTCAGTTCACAGTCTAAAGAAAACATCTTGAAGCTAAGCCAAAGCAGCAGGTAGCTATTGCTGTTTCATTTTGTAGCACCTGTTTCCAAGCACAAGAGAACTTGTTTACTTTGAATTCAATTACAATGAGCTTGATTTTACTTCATGATTAAAGTGTGTTTGGGGAAAAAGTAATTTCAGGTTGAATTGGTGTCGTGGTTTAGGCCTCAAACCAGGACACCTGGCAAACACTAGAATATCTCATCCCTTAAGGTACTGGTATACCGTATACTACACAACTCTTTGTCAAACTCTCTTTGGGAAAGACATTTCCATGAGGGTGCTAGACCTACTTGGCAGCTGATTATCCAGGCTGGCAGGCTCAGCGGGAGGCAGCAGGAAAGGTCCTGTATTTGCCAGGCATTAAGCAAAGCCACTTCTAGAAACAGGAAACTTAGAAGACAGACAAAAATCAGAGACCTCAGGAACTCATAACACACATACTTTCCTAAGGAGACTGGGTTTTCAGGTGCATATAACTTTGCTAAAATTTAGTTCCATTTTTTATTATTATTATTACTGAGACTTATTTTAAAAAAGGCACAACATTCAGAGAATCAGGGTAGAAAAAAACACATGGTTTTGATAACATCAAATGAATGTAAAATTGTGTCAGCACAAGTCTCAAATGCTTCATTTTTTTCAGCATCTCTCAATAGTTATTCTGGGTCAGCAGGACGATTTTTGCCATCCCAGTGAAATGAGCAATAAACCACTGAAGGTTGTGTTTGCATAAATTCCAGAGGGGATTCTCAAAGCCAAAGCTTGCCAATATTTTGTGAGTAGAATATGTTCAACATGATAACACAGCAGCGAGTAGAATAAATCCTGTGGCTGACCTGTAAAAGATGAGGCCAGATTCCAGATGTACTGATATCTTTCAGTTCTGACAGCTGAATCATTTAGTCAGGAGCTTGAACGTAGTGTTTTATGTACATCTGATTAAGAGACTGTGGTCTTGGGTATTTTATTTTTTTCTTTTTCCTTCCAATTCTCAGTTGTTAATTTTAATATTTAGTGTAGTGTTTGAGGGTGTCGGACATGCTGCCTTTGTAATATCCTCTAAAATGTGGCCTCGTATTGATACTTTCTTCCAGTAAGAAGAAAAGAAATCTGAACTTCCTGGTTATTTTCTGATCTTCAAAGGTCTTTGATGTTTTCCTGAGTGAGGCATCCATGGCTAAGGAATATTTGTACTGACAGAGTTCTTTCTGGTTAGAAGTCACGCATGGGAAAAATTATTCCAAATATTAGAAATAATAACTAATAGGTTAGAAGCAAGGTGACAACGCAAATTACTGTTTTAGCAAACAAATATGAACTCTTGAAGCATTACCTGACTGAAAGATAAGTAAATAATTAGACTCAATTCTGAGAGTGAAACTTCTCCCACACAAAAGCTATTTGTACTGTTATCTCCTGGTATAATAGCTTTGCAAAAGAATAAAGCAGAACTGTTTGCACAAGTGATAATCTTAGTGCAGACATTGCCACAGGCCAATTTAGCTGGAGATGGAAGCGTTTCTAAACAAACAAAAAATAATAGCAATAACGTCAGATTTTGGTCTTTTACTGTGTTCTAGCCAAATTCTTCTGTACGTTTCCTTTGTACATGGTTTTGTTATTGGTTAGAGAGTTACCACGTTAGCATCTGTGGAAGACATACAACTATAATAGAGTCATTGTTCAATAGTTACTTTATTATAATATGTTTACAATTTTAGAGCATTTAGAGCAAAATAAAAATTTTACTCACGAATCCTGGTTACTCAAAAGCTGTTGTAACTCATCCCTTTGTCCCAGTGCAGGATCAACAACAGTAATTATGCTGTTTGAGATAGGTATGTCTGCAGTCCAGCTATCTTAGTTTGCAGTTTGCCTCTGTTTTCTAGACGTACTTGCAGGCAGTTATGCACTGCTGGTCACCTTCTGCCATGCAAAAGGACGCAGGCCCAGTCAGCACCCACCCCTTCCTACATGGAGAAGTCCACCCAACAGAGTAGACCTGCACATCTCAGGATGCAGTCACACAGCGTCAGGTCTACACAGACCATATTTTATGAATTCCCACTCAGATCTGTTATTAAAGATCTCCAACAGTGAGGATTTAATAAGCTCCATATGCAGCCTAGGCTCCTGCTTAATCTTTAGACAGTTTCTTCTAATGCCTTTCCTTGCTACAATGTGAAAGTCTTCCCCTCAGCCTACCCACCATAGGCACAAAAAAAGTTGTATCTGAAGCTTTTGTTTCCCAATTACTCAGCCCTTCCTTTTCCCCAAGCCATGTTTCTCTAAACCTTCTCTGTGCTCTCTCTCCTCTGGACTTCCCTTAATGTGCAGTGTGAAACACCGTACCTTATATGTGCTCTTCCAGTTCTTCTGTCACAAGCTGATGAATTTTTCTCTCCCCATTACAGTTATCAGTACGACATTGTTCGCTCCTTATTATGATCCGCTATTTCACTAAATCTTCCACAGAGCTGCAGGCAGCCAGCTGGTTCCTCGCCTGTGGCCAACTTTCCCCCAGTCTGGACTTCTAATCCTATTCTCTTCATCCAACTGCAAAATAGTGTTTGATTGTGTGGGTTTTTTCTTTTTTAGAATGTGTTTTTCTTGATTTAACTAAAGTGTTAGCCCCTAAGCTATCCCAGAAAAATTCTGTCTTTTTAGGCTTTGCTTTAAGTTTTTGAGGGTGTGGGTGTATGTAGCAGGAAAGCAGCTTCAATCTTTATTTGACTGCCCCAAACACAGAGTCATCTTTCAATGCTGTAATAAATGCTTTATTTCAATAGACAGAAAGAGAGGGAAAGCAGTACCTTTAGTCTTTTTCCATTGCTTCGTTTTTGCATTTTATTATTTTTCTCTTTTGGGAATCTCTTAGAGGGGCAGGTAATTTCTTAATGAGAATGAATCAACTAATGCTTTTGTCTGGTTCAGTATATCAGGCAGATGAAGAAGGAGAAAGGAGGGAGGGTATAGAACAAAAGAATTTTCAAATTCAAAGTTGCAAGTGCAAAAAATAATTAAAAAAAATTCTTCTACTGGAAGAAATAGAATTACTTAATATGTAGTAGCAGCACCAATTGGGTATGGGTAAATCATAGCCATATTTCTGCAAGACAGTTGTAATATTTTGATATACTCACAGAGTAATTTTTAACCACAGACATTTAAAATACAGTTGAATGTCACTTCAATGCTTACATGTCTTATGACAGAGTATTTACTACAGTGGCTGAATTCTCTGAAAGTGTCACCTTCATTCTTTTTCATGCCTGGAAGGAATAAAATGTATTTATAAAAAAAAGTAAATATATCTGGGTACATGAGTATTTACACAGATACGTTTATGTGAGTGTATACTTTCTGGTATTTTTAGCACTAAATTCAGAACTTGTTAACATAACGGGAAGGTCTAATAGAAACTGCTGCTATCTTCTTTAATGCAAGTTACAAAAGACTGTATGTAACTCATTGGAGGCGGGCAAAGATCCACCTGTCAATCAGCCATATAAGCACGTTTTTAAGTACACATTTCCCATGGGTGAAGAGCTGATAGACAGGAAATTTTTGAAAATTTTGAAGATATAGGAAAAAGATCTGCAGGTGCATCAGTGGTATGGATATCGTGATATAAGATACAGATAAACCCTATGCCAAAGCACTTTTCTGTCCGTCTTCGTTCACCCGACAAAGTAAGACTGTAACTTTCTAATCGTGGTTGTTCCCAGCTTTTGACTGCATGTTGTAATTGCAAACTGTCACTTGCTTTCCTCCCACCACATACCTGCATTTCTTCACCCCCTTTCTTTTAGTCTGAGTTCACTGTAGGTAACTACATAAGGCAGGCTGGACAAGGCTGCTTGAGTATGTGTCACAGGCACCAGCAGAGACTGGGAACTTCTGGTATGAAAGATTAACTGCAGCTTTCCGGAAAATAAACATGAATTACTGACGTGATGGACACAGTAACGTAGACTTTGTGTTTGCTTCAAATTTTAAAGTGGTCAAGGCTAGAAAAATATCTGACCTTTAACGGACAGACTTTCCTGGGAATATATTTGATATAAAAGAAGGAATAAAGTGGAGAGGCTTCTACTTTTTTAGCCACTGACTAGAAAACCAGGTAATAAAGTATTATATTCTAATGTTTTCCCATTTTATCTATCAGTGACAGTCATTTTTTTTAGAAAAATCTGGACTAAAAGCTTTTCAAGAAATCTATTTTCAAGCAGTTATTTACTAATGTTTCCAATTATATTGCATCCTCAGCTTTGGCCGGGCAAGAAGGGGGAAAAAAGATGGATGGCAACTAACTGAAATGAAATGCGCTTTCTAATTACATAATGCTAGGAACAAAAATGATTTGTTATGTTGTGACTTTAAGTCTTCATTTCAGTTCCAATAAACCTTGCATAAAAATCCCCTTATTCTGAAGGAGATTTGTTATAGCAGTGTAGCAGAACAATTTATTTTAAACAAATAAGATACAAAAACCTATCAGGACTCTGAGAGCATAGGACATGATTCAACAAATCCCTGATTTCTTCAGGAAATGTATTTCTAGGGAGAACAAGCTCTGAAGTAGTAAAAAAAATGTAAACAATAGTCACTTCTCCATCACGCCAGGCTTTCTGTCTTTGGTGCTTGTGTTTTTTTTCAGTACTTTCCCTGTAACATCTCAGTGCTTCGTGCCCTCATGAACTTGGTGTGTGTGGAGACTGTCACTGCCGTTCTGCAGAACACTCTTTTTCCATTTAAAATGAGCTGGTCTTCAGGGAATGATTCCACATGTCCAAAAGAAGTTTGTTAAAAGTTTAGATGCCTTGCTGTGCTTTAAATGTCTGTCTTTATTGTGTGAAAATAACCTCTGTAGAAATTTGACATCCTGAAGAGGTTTATACTTCACAGAACACAGTAACTGGGGAGTCCTTATGGGCATTAAGTCTTGATCTGGTAATGCAACTGAGGATCAAATATGTGAAGTAAAAGAGAGAGGCAGTCATTCATTGGGCACAGGTTTAGTGGGCTCCTGGTTCTCAATCTATTTTTTTCTTGTTGTTATCTTCTACAGCTTTTGGAACACTAAAAAATATGTTAACCCATTTTTTTTGTACTTTCTTCTCCAACGGATGAGTCGTATGGACTGAACCTTTACAGTTTAGTCTCTTCCCACTGAGGACAACCCCAGTTTTCATCCTGTGGCATTTTCCAGACTACACACTCTTATTTGATGCCTGAAGCTGTAGGAGAAAGTCCAGTGAAACTTCAGAGCTGATTTTCTATCCCACACTGACTCTGACAAATAACAACCAATTTTCAGCAGATCACTGAAAGGTCTACTACTAACTCTTGGTCTAGTCTCTGCTATGGTTCACATTACTTTCCTGAATCCACAGTTAGCTTCTGGGCAATATCCCACTGCAGAACTCAAGAAAACTCAAAGCATCTGAAATATTAGGAAATATCTTGTTTTGAAAATCAAATTTTATTCTAAGACTAGCATCAGAAATAGCTGTTTTCTTGTCCATGTAACTTGGTGAACAGAGGGCATGCAGAATATTCCCAGCACTGATGTACGTCAGATATATTTATAAGTCTCACCTCTGGAACTCTTCTGGAAACCCTTCTGAAAAAGTGTTGTAGCCTGTTTGAAGTTTAGGCTTGTGGTTTGCCCTGAACTGTGGATGTTTTTGAATAATGGGTCCAAAATGCTAATTATCATACAAATTAATAATTGCAAGGCATTTTGATTCAGTGAGCCCGTCGATTCACATCTACACAAAAACCTAGGGCAAATAGGGAGATCAAGGTCAGTCGTTGAAGGAAGGGAATGTACAAGCTTCAACTTACTCCTTTTTATTTATTTCTGTCATTCTAGACTCTGTGAATTCCCTAGAGCTTGTTTATAAGCAGTATAAGGTTTTGCATTTTCACTTCTCAGTGTAGTAAAGGAAACTTTAGCCTTTTAAATAGCATCTCAATTACAAATTTGCTTTTGAAAACCTTGACTGCTCTTCTAATAGCAGTGGTGGATATAATCAGTGGTGGATGGAATCAGTACTATTTCAGTTACCCCTTAAAAAAGATTAGGCACTGTGAAAACAGGGTATTTTCATTTTTCTGAGGCTGAGGGAAAGAAACATTTTTGCAAGGTTTGAAAGAGTTTACCTAAAGGCAATATTCTTCTAAATTCATAATTTTATCAATAACTAAACAGCACTGCGTACATTTTCTCGACTTTTTTCTAGTAGAAATAACTATCATGCAATTTCATAGTATTAAATGATATGTACCTATAATTAACTCTCTTTTGACATGATGAATATTTAAAACATCAAGAAGAATTGCTTTTGGCAAGGAGCTTATTTTGTCTTTCCAAATTACCATGACTGTGATCAGAGATTGTTTTCATAAGGCTGTGTGAAAATCTCGTGCACACTTCCTTCCTCAGAATAAAACAAGCTTCACAAAAATCCTGCTATGCCACCCAACATAGTCAACAGATTGGTTATATTCTTTTAACAAGTGTTATCTAGCAGGAATGTATTTGAAGAACTAGATAAGTGCATACAGGAGACCTAATAGAAAAACGCCAAAAAAAAGGGCATTGTAATAGCCCATTGCAACTGTTTGCCATCACATTTTTACCACAAGCAATTTGTAAAGAAGCAGTTGAGTTTAAATATGCTGTCTCTTTCAGGAGATAAATTTTCAACGCTGTGTGAATGGTTTTACAGCTTGGTAAGGAAAATATGTTTTTTGAATATGAACTCTATTCTGTGTGAGCTGTAGTCTGAGCAACTGCGAACATTTCAGGATGAATCAATTCCAAATTCTCTGTTACTTCCCTTTTCTCATTAAAGTCTTTAAGTCTTGCTTCAGAACCCCACAGATATCTTGACAAGTTTAAAAAAAAAAAGAAAGTCAGTGCATGAGAGAGAATATTTTTGTTCTTGTTAAAATTGTCTTGCTAAGTAAATATTGATCAGATGCTGCAAAACCCTGCGGCTGAATTCATTGCATTTGGGGAGGAGGAAAAAACTGCCTTAGGCTTCTGTAACTTATAAAACTGTGATAAGCAAAATAGGCATGCACGGTACTTTCAGCTGAGCTGCTGGTACAAAAAAGGGGAGTTTTGAACAAAGTCCTTGGAACCTATTAGATTCTCTCTCCTTCTTGCAGGGTAATTAATTAGGCCCACTCCAACTGCAGATGAAGTCTGCAAGACCTGAGTTTTGTCATCTTAGCCCTCTTTCACATTTTAAAAATATTTAAAAGCTTATCAAATCTCTTGCCATATCATGTGGAGATTTGCCACATCAAATAGGTAGTTTCCAATAAAAGCTTTGAGCTATGCCAGGCTGGGATTGCTACCAGCGGCTTACAGAAAAGGCAGGTTAAATGATCGTTCTCCCTGAAACAGGGCTGGGGTCTGCCTTTTTCCACAGAGTTTGGTGAAGGGGGATGGCTCTGGGATCACTGGGACAGAGGGAAGAAGCAGCCTTGTAATCTGTAGCTCATGGAGAGATTGGTGCTGTGGCTGACCTGCACGACAGGAGTGGGGGCAGCAGCCAGCCCAGATGGGCTGCCCATGGCACGCCAAGGTTTGAACTGACTGGGAATAAAGAGAAAGAGTTGGGGCTGTGTGTACATGTGATGTTTCCTTATGTTAATTTCAGGAGATTTTTTGTGATGACATCAGATACAATAAGCATGATACTTAGTCTCCAAAACAATAATTGTTTACAGGCTCACTTATTTATCCCCCAATCATCTTAGTGTAAGTACTTATAGTCATAATTGCCTATGTGCTATGAAACTTAGCCCAAAATATTTTGCTGTTTCTGTGTCTGTTTAATTCTCTCTGCTTCCATTCCACTTTTTTATGCTTCTGTGTGTAATTTTGGTCCCACAGCTTTTGTAAAGAACAGAATTCTCAGTTCCTGAAGTTTGTACTTGCACGCTGAGGTAGCCTCCCTGAGATCTTTCCACTCAAGGTGAAGCACATATTCTCTGTTGGTGGTCTCCAAATATCTTGGAAAGTTTTCAGGTTCATCAGCAAAGTCTGGGGTTCGTATTTCTAGGGCAGGAGTATGTTGGTATTCATCACTATAGGCTTTGGAGAAATTTGGAACAGCTGAGTGCTAAAAGGAATATTTTCTCCATCTCTTCCAAACAGATGTGGTAAAATTCAGAAGCTGGTTATATAAATTATACTGCACAACTAATCTGCAGCTTAATATTGGGTTGCAGACAGTCAAATCAGGTTTGCTTAAACACAAAAGCATGAGTCTTAGACATCTGTTGCGTCTACCAAGAAATTAATGTCTTTTGAGTTTTTTTTCTGATCTATATTGGTATGTCTGTATCTATTTTAATTTTTTTATTGTTACTGATGCACTTTTTTTCAAAATAAGGCATTCAGTTGTGTCTTTGAACGAACATGAAATGTTCAGAATCTGATTTTTTTTTACCCTGATATTTCCCATTGCTAAGGAAAAAAGTATTACATGCCTACTGGACTTAAAGGATAGATTTATTTCCCGTTTCCTGATCTGTTTTGGTTTTTAATTTCTTAATGCTGACCAAGCTGAAACACCTTATTTGCTGTTTAGCTGTCTCTCTGTAACACAAATTGTATTAAATAGGGTTCAAGAGTTCATTAGCAAAATCATGCTTGTTTGCTCGCTGCAAAAGACAGGCTTCACCACAACGCAAATGGTAATAGGAAAGCACTTTAGCTGTACAAGTCTATACCACAAAATAGTTATAACACCTAATGAGTTAGCATATTTATACTGATGTCTGGGTAGTTATACACAATTCTCTATTGTCTGTCTGTATGAACGTATTTATTTTAAAACACTTTAAATGTTAACTTGGCATTCTCCAGTGGGTTTTGAGACTTCAAGTTTCTCCTGACACCACCAACTCATATGGCAGTTGTGAAAAGGACAGGTCTGTTTCAGTCTTTGAAGTTTTCTGTGGCTGTTTAAGCTCTTATAGTTTTAAAATTACATTTTTTCCCTATGCTAAATCTTTCCATACTTAAAATAATTCCCTAATTGCTGATAACATTTGGGTCTCAGTCCTCTAGTGGCAAAAGTAAGAGAAAGCTTATACTAAATACAGTTTGCAAGTATATAAGTAAAAAAAGTGGATACAGTGGATTAAAGAAGCTGGGTTTTATTATGTGCAAACAACTGTTACCCATAAAAGTCTCTCAATTTTGTTCAGTCATGCCTTGAAAAAGAAGGCTTAGTATGAAAATAGAAAATTGTCACCATCCAATCGTAATTTCTTATGAGCTGTTCTTCTCTTCTTGCCATCTTCCTTTGAAATTCCACTGTGCAGCCTTGGAAATAATCAGCAGTGGTCGAGTGCTGCCTCTCATCTTTTCTGTGCTGCATTCAGCTACTGGCTGTGTTTGCTCTTTTTAGCCAACCTGCTGTAAATTTTAGGGGAAGATGCTTTGACTTGCCTATAACACATTCTAAGTTTGCGTGTACTTGACATTTTCAAGACATGTGGGTTTTTTCTCTTTTCTTTCTTCAGTTTTCTGAAATGTGTATCATTATTACCCACCATGTTCTGAGAAATGCAACCAGAGAGAGCCACCCTCCTTGTATTTGATAATGGTGTTTCATAATATTTCATAGTTCTTGACTGAAAACCACAATTCAATCCAATAATCATCTACATGGTAAAAAGGGACAAAACCCAGGAATTTAATCTGTCTGTAATCTTTATGCTAAACTAGCTTTGTTTTAAAAGAAACATTCTTCCTATTGGGTTCATGTGCTTCATAAATCCTGTGATCAATATCTAATAAATAAATAATGACACAGCATCAGATTAGCTCCAAAGAAGGATTAGTACTAGGATTAGTGCTAGGAATAATGTCTGCAGTAACTAATCACTTGTAATTATAAAACGAAACTGATCTAAAACTTGTAACTCATGGAAACTGGAAAGTCCTAGACATCAGATTTGTGACAATCTAAACGTGAAACTTGAATAATCCACAGGAATCAATAAATTTTCAAGAAAAATGTCGAACAAAAAAGTGAGCAAACATTGGATATCACACAAAATATTAATAAATTCTTCAGAAATTCGTCTAAGACAAAAAAATTAAGCTTATTTTAACAGTTCTACAAGCATTTCCCACACATTACAAGTTTTGGACTACTTTGAATTTTGAAGTGGGTTTGAGCCGTCTTATCTTCTTCAGCCTGCTTCTGTTGAAGAAATGTGGGCTCTTGTTTGGGAAAACAAACAGATTAGATGTAGTCAAGGTACTTTTTTTCCCTTTCATAATTACCAGAAATGAATATATCCTTAAATATCAAGTCTGTTCTTCCCTGATAGGAGATAAAAAATACAGGATATTTAAAATTTCTCTAGTCAAGTTTTATATGTACTCTGGCTAAGCTTCTGAAAGTGACCATCCTTTGTCTCGCTGCATTAGCTTGCTTCTCTGAAAGAAGCATTTTGTGGTTACCCTTGAACCAAGTCAGTAACATTGCTCTTACTGGCTGCGTGGTACTAGTAGAGCTCCTTAGGTTCTTTATTTTAAATACCATTTATACAGCACAATATACAACTCGTTTTCAGTTATTATCTGATATGGAACACATACAGTAATCCCCAAAGCTGGCATCCATGTACATTTTTTTATCACTTTGAGACTCAGCGTATCGGTGTTTTCTGATTGCCTTATTTTTAAGCTAAATTCAGCAAGAAATGTTCCCTGAAGATTTAAATTGTTCAGAAAGGTATTGCTTTGTTATGACAACCAAGCATCACTTCTCACCCACATGGTTTTGTCTCATTTCACATTATTGCTTTTTTTTCCTATACGACTTATTTTTGAAATATATAGTAAAGTTTAATATCTAGTATAAAAAGATTTTTACTTCTCTGCTCCCATTTCTTTACATCATATGCATTGCACATGCCAACCCCTTCCTCCCACCTACAACAACAATAAAAAAAAAGATTCTCTGGTAACTGTAAAAATTACAGTCTCATATAAAATAGCAGGGTTCAATTCCTGGGTCAAAGAGTGGCTTTCCTGGGAACATCACTTGGAGTCATCTGCCCATCTAAGATTGCTTTCCCCAGCCCAGTGCTGCAGAGCCATGCAGCAGACAATATAGGGTCTGCTGGCTCATGACCATGTGTGTGCTCATAACCCACCTTTTGGATTGTTCAAAAAATTAGAAGAATCAAGTTGTTATGGACTCGTAATTTGCAAACTGGGTTTGTAGCCACGTGATTCAGTGTCGGGAATCTTCAGGGAAGATTTAACGCTTGTTTATCGTACTTGTGCTGGCTTTCAAAGGAACCATAGGTATTTGGGAGCTGGCCACTGTGATGACATTGTTGCAAATCTGCTGAGTTTCATACCTTTAAATCACTGTAACTGAAAGAGAAATCTAGGGATTGATATTTTCCTTCCTTCAGAAAAAGATATCCTTAAGGCTATGCAGCGAACAGAACAAACTTATCATTATTGTGTACTGAGCCATGATATAGCAAGAATATCCTTAAGCTTTGAGAAATAGTTCTAGAAATGCATCACCAGATATTATATTAGAGCGCGCACATTATAATATTCATTACAGTAGTAGAATGTGAACTGGATGTTATTGTAAAAGAAAATCCAATTTGCTGCCTACTGCCTTCAATTTGGTTTTGACAAGTACTCAATCTTTTTCTATATTTTGCTTTCTACATTTATCTTCTTGGGCATGTTCTGTAATGTCTGCTTAGGGCAAAAACAATAATCTTTTCATTTAATTTAGAGAAAAAGCTCATGTATTCTCTATGCTTACTAGGTACAACAATATGAAAACAAATCCCAGTTGCTAAAGATCCATTTGACAGTATGAAATAGATTCTGACTTTTTAATTTAGGCATAAAACTGCAGAGGGCATATAAGGGATGCAGATTTACTGAGCTGTACCATTTATTTATGAGTGATCTGCAACAGCCAATATTATTTTACCAGTGATGGATGAACATAAGGAGGTATAAAAAAAGTTACGTTTGACCCTTGCAGAACAGCTCTGGAAAGTATCAAGCTTATGTGGCTTTGCTAAAAATCTGAGAACTTGAGTTCATCTCAATTTCTGCAATGAGTGTTTCGTCAAAGTGAAACATAGTTTTAATTAAATTCAAGTTTGCTACTTTGTAATTTAGCTCACTGCAAACTGAGGGAGGGAGGGAAGGGAGGAAGGGGAGAATTTCAGTAGGAACACTTCTGCTGCACCGTGCTTGAAGCAATACTGTGTGATCAAAGGGAAACGAGTCTTGCCAATATTTGAATTGTTTTAGATCTGAGGTTTGGTTTGCTTTATGTTCTTTCTAAATAATCACCTGAATTTGGAAATGTCAAAAGAAAATGTTTTATCTTGTTCATGGTAATTTGAAGGGTGGTAAAAATGCATCTCTAATTTTCGAATTAGTGATTTTTTGGGTAAACTCTTCATTTTACTCAACCCATAAACACTTCCAGTGCCCTGCTCCCCAAGTCATGTGTCTTAGATTTTAGAAAACAAAGCTCCTAGAAATTTTTGCTATACAGCTCACAGAATCAGGTAAGCTGACCTAGGAAACCATTTTTTATCCCAATCCCTCCACCTCTTTCTAGAAAATAAACAAATAAAAGGATCTTAAAGTTTGTTCTTTACAGTGCTGTTGAACCTGATGTCTTATTCCTTCAAACAGCATGCTGCAGAGTCTTTCGTGTCCTCTCATTTATAATAGAGAATAGCTGAAGGGAGCCCAAATTAGATTCCCCCCACCCCCCCGCCCCGGGATAAGCAACAGGCTGAAAACTAGGAGCTATACTATGGCCTTACATATTAGGGATTGCTTCTGATGATGGCTGAATAATTCCAATTATTCCTTATCTCCTCAAACTTGGAGGACGTAACAAAGCCTCAAGCAAAAACAACCACAACCACATGGTTTGCAGTGCTGTTTTTGTAGAATCACATACTGCCAGAGCCAATTTGATACTTCTCAGACCTCTGAGTTTACATTATCAGTTGCCTAAATATATGTTTAAAGTTTAGCAGAGTTTTGTTCTGTAGCCAGAAATATATTTTATTCTTCAGAACAAAATACTGCAATCTCTGGCTCAGTAAAATTCCCATTAACTTCAGATATAATTTGTCTGAGCTGGCCTGTAGGATTTGACCATCTGGGAGCTAGTCTAAAAGATACCAGACTTTTGATTTACTTGATATAAATGTCTAATCTGTTTTATGCAATTGTGAGCAATTTAATTTTTCTTACCAAGGCATTCAGTCACTATGGAGATAGGTGTGAGTATAGAAACTGGTGTCATGTGCTCTGGACCTCTGCTGTCAATCAGTATATTTGCCACCATTTGCAAGTATTTCTGCATGACCTGAAGATGTACCAAAGGCTGAAATTTAGCCAGCAAGTACAGAATTGTGATTCTGCAAATCCCACCAACTTGCTGCCTTGCTGCAGAGTTTCCCAGGACTCTTTTTGACATAAGAGTTTCTTCAGACTGGATTATCCAGAACAAAAGATCCAGGTTTTCTCTCATTTAAATCCCTGAGAGGCTCAAAATTTAGGAGGCCTTTAAGAGCACATTTGCAGAATTAGATACTGTATCATCACTGAAAATATTGATGAGACCTGTCATTAAGCTGGGGACAGAAGCCCACAAACAGTGCTGCCTTCCCACCCTCTTCCCTTCACACACATCCTTTCAAGAAAGCTCCCTTGCATGTGCTGGCATGGGTGACTTTGTTACCTGACCCCAAGGATACTGATGCCCATGTGTGAAAAGGAGTCAAGGATAAGGGTGCCAGAACCAAGGTATGCTGCATCAGTGCCCCTACAGCGGTACAGACTGAGGAAGGCATTTTTGTATCCCTTTGATCTGAGGAGGGCACTAAAGTCCAGACTTCTGCATCTTCTGAAATTGCTGTAATAATAAGATACACTAAAAGAGCATGATTTCTTCAGCTGCTTGATGTTTTTAAGTTTGCCGCTCCACTTTGAAGTCTAAATTATTTCAGTTTCCTAGAAATTATTCAATCTATTTTTTTGCATAAAGCTCTTAATCCTTAGCCAATCTGGAAATACACAAGAACTTCAAAACATGCTCCTTGGTGATTTAGTCTTGTATGTCTTCATTCTGCATCAGCCTGTTAACAGTCCTCCTCTCATCTGTTGACTTCTGTCTCTCTTTGCTGTAAGCTTTTTGCCACAGAGAGCCTCTCACAGTAATCAATAAGTTTCATATACAGCAATTGTGCCAGATAATTAAATAACAACTCTATTTCAAATCAATTTAAATCCATCTGACTTTCAGAAATGACAGTTGCTACAGTGTAAAATGAGTGAATCAAACCCTTTTGAATACTTAAATCAATCCCAACTTTGTTTCATCGTAATCTTCAGAAAGCAATTCCTGCAAATGTCAATACTGCCCTAATAGATTAGGTGATGATATCTCTGTATACGTTAGCTTCAGAGATACATTTGTATCAGATCAATTAAATGACTGTAATTGTTGCTTTTCTACGTATCACAGATAGAAACAGTTTTCTGGCAAGGTGCTTGAGATAAAGCATGTATTTAATGCAGTGGTTAAGTATTACTACTGATATAACTGGATTTGTCCTATTTATTGTGTATTGCAGATGTACAGCAGCTGCTATAGGTTTATCAGCTAACAGTCAATAATGTTGTATGGCTCTACAGAATGGGTATTTTTGTATGGTTGGGGAGACAATTTTTTTATTGTTTCGTTTTCTCTAGTATCAGGGCCTGATCTGGACTTTTGCTGTACAAATGCACAGACAGAGGTAATCCTTTTCCCTTAATCAAATGCAGAGAGTGGCAGGAAATAGTACAACAACAGGTTACAGAGCAAGTCACCGGCATGACAGAAACCATCTCTACTGAGTCCCATCTGAGTTAACCCTATGCAATAGGGCATCTGCAATATACAAAATTGCTTTTTATCTTTTTTATGTCTGAGCCTCTGCTGTTACCAGTCTATGAACATCAAATATATGTTTCAGTTCACATATTCACAAAGAGGTTTGCAATAAAGTAAGGGCTAACGTATGTTCCTGAATTATGTTTGTTTAGCTAACCCTCGTCATCTGCAATCCTGAATATAAAAATAACTGTCACAAAATTATCAGTCTTTATATGTGTCTGGTAACTGCGGTCATCTTATCCATCTCGGTGGGTTTTGTATTAGTAATAAAGAAGAAAGAACAGGAATTAGTAGGTGTCGTTGCTGTACATAGCCAACTAATTGTCTGGCTCTGAGGGCTCAGATGATTTGCAGCCATTGAACAATAACATTCAAAATTACTAAAATTAGTAAAAAATACATAGTATTTGCACCTTGTTCAAAAACTGCAGCTGCCAGAGACAGTTAATTAGTCTGGGGTTTACCCACAAAGTACTATTTACGTCCTCAACTGAAACAATTAGTTTGGGTTGTAATATGATTTTAATAAGACTCAAAGTTCTTAAATCTAAAATTTCATTTCCAGATAGTATTGTAATTTGCCTGCACTTTTAGTGAGAATTGAAAACTGTCACAAATTACATTGCTTCCCAGGTAAAATTATGGTTATGGCAGGGATTTGAACACCAGCTATCTAAAGGCTTATTCAGAATGTCTGGTGGGCTGAGCAGCTCTCAGCTCAAATGGCTGCTACTGAGTAAGCAGACAGTGTTGCAGAAGAACTGTATTAGAAATAATCGACAAACCAAGTTTCGCTGATAGTACAAAAGCATCCAGAGAAATGAATCTGAGCATGACTAACCCAGGTCATATTGGCACAAGAGCCAACTGTCTAAAAGCAGAGGAAAGTAAGAAGGTAATGAAAGGTAATTTGGCTGTGTCATGGTATCTTTAATACAAAAGGAGACATACAAAAATGGAAAAAAGGTCAGTTGACTCTCATAGGCTATCAAAAATCTTTATCATTAAAATCAGCCAGGCTAAAGTGCTGAGTGCATTGAGATTTACTAGAGGTAAAGAAAGGAAGAGGTTCTATAAATACATTAGATGAAAAAGAGAACAATGAAATGAGTCAGGCTATCAATTAATGGGAGAGAAAAACAGTAGAAGCCAGGGAGGAAGCATTCAAAGCCCTCCTCCTTCTGCCTTTGCAAAAAGGCTAACAGTGACCAGATACTTATGAGTCTAATAAGGCTTTAAGAAACAGCCAAAACAGTTTTATCATGAGCTAATAGATTAAACTGATTTGATTTTCTTCTTTGACGGAAAGCTTAGACTCTAAGGCGAAGGAGTCAATGTGCTGTACTGGAAATTTGGATAAAGCTTAGTATCCTGTTAACTGACATATTCATAAGCAATTGATGGAAATAGAGGTTGGAGGAAATGCTCCCAAGGTGTAGTGCGACAGTCAGTTTGGGAAACTGTAATTGAACAGCAATTGCCTGTAGATCTTTCAAGTTTCTGGAGGGGTCTTTGCACTTTAACTTATTTCCCATTTTCCTTTCTCCCCTTCTCTTTTTCTTTTCCTTTTTCTTTTTGCTAGTGAGTGGAATAAGATAAAATAGTTATGGTTTAGGAATTACTTTCTTTACATTTATTTTCTTTGGCAGCGAGCAAAATTTTCTTTGGGTTGGAGATGCTCAGTACAGTGGCTGAAAACGTACAGAAAGATTATGTTCTCTTTGTTCAACATCAACGGAGAGAAGAAGAAAGCCAGGGTTTCCCTACATTGGTTTATGAGACCTTTGGGTTTATGTTTCTGTGGGGCTTTTTAAAAGTCTATTAAATTTATTACTCTCCTACTTAAAAATATGATGTAAAGAGTTTCGTTTGGTTTTTCCTATGTGGTTCTAACTAGCAGATTAGACGAGGCCCAGATCAGTGGGGAAAGTAAGTTGACATTGATTGTTCTTCCAACAAAACGGGCTGAAGGGAAGCTGATGCAAGCAGGAGGGCTCCTACTAATTTACGTGTCACTCGGAAAATAAATTCTCATGCTGAAACTTTCCCATTGAATGAGTTGTGTTAGTATTCCTGTCAAAAACCGTAACTGCTGAATAACAAAGATTAACATGCCTGTGGCCACAAGTAAGATTTTAATTTTGTTATTTTTGAGCTTCTCATCTCTGTGATTAATAATTTGTCAAAAGGCTTGAATTCTAGACTCAGAATGCTAAATACATTAGTAATTAGAGCTCTGCAAAACAACATTGTAAACAGAATACCCAATGAGCTTTCAGATGTGCTCTAAAATACAAAGACCTTTTGAAGGAGGGAGGAACAAAATGATGTAGGACAGAGGGAAAGGGAAATGCCTGTGCTTGGAGGCTGAGCCCTGACAGTGGCACGGGGTCTACTTCTGGTCTTTTCCTCACCAGACTCACAGCCTTCTCAAAAACACATGGGAAAGGCGTGTTGTTTGGGGTACATAAATCGCATCTTTGGATATGAGAAGCCCCCGGTCCAGGACAGAAAGAGAGGGAAGAGTGGGAGTTGGAAAACAAATGGGAAAGGCAAGGCCAGTTATACCAGTCTGTGGCCATGAATCCCCATGGCAGTGAATGCCATGTCTGGGCAGTGAATCCCCATGCTCACTCACAGCAAAAGAATGGCCCATTACAGAAATACATTTTTAAAAAATATATGGTATAGAACATCTTGGAGAATAAGTTTATAAAGTTTTTGTGGGACTGCAAGGGAGTTTTAACTCAATAGGACATCCGAAAAATTAAGTTGCCTTTCAGTCTAGGCCAAGTATAGGATTAGATGTACAGAAGAAATGGTCTATCTCACTCTCAGTTAAAGTTACAGGAGGTTCAGTTTGAGTACATGATTCACAGCTGGGATGATCTGCTCTCCAAAGGCAACAAGCCTTACAACAGTGCGTTATGAGTCAAACTTACATTCTCTCCTGTGACCAGTGAAGGAATGCTGCTGAAGGATGTAGAAAAGTCCAATTCAGATTTTTTGAATGTTCAGAAAATCATCCTAATAAATCATAATCATAATAATCCATCCATTTCAGTGTAACATGGCTATCAGCAAGATCAAAATCTCTTTTTCACTTACTGGAGTGGAGTAATAATTCTTGGAACTTGACCTCTTGTGGTGTATACACCAGTGATCATAAATAGCAGTTGGAGACCATCGCTATAAACCTCCTTGGCAATGCAGTAAACTGCTGAGATGGAAACATAAGAGTAGATAATATTTTAAATGTGAACAGTTGATAGTCTCTAAATTGGTACTGTTGAGCTGTTACTTTTATGTTTCAGGACTGACTTTTGTATACAAGAAAGTACAAAAGCTGTGGGTTTATTGTTACATCATGAATTTAGAAAAATCTGCGGGGATAAAATGGAAGTGCTTTTTCCTGAAGCCAACCTATGTCTTAGTCACTGAAAATTCTGAGGGAATACACTCATTATTATCACTCATGTTATTATTGTGAAAGCTGGTACAAATTCTGTCGCTAAAATATGATTGATGATCTTTCAGTTGTTCATTAGACTTGTGAATTTTGAATGAAAATAACAACTTATTCTCTAAATAAATTGTAGTTTCATTTTAAAATGCTAACTTAAGAATAATTACAATCTACCAAGAGTTGTAGAACCAATATTAGCATCCACTGATATTTACAGGTTCTATAAATAAGTATTTTTCTAACTTTTTACTTACCAAAAAGTTGTGAATCTTTTCAGGAAAAAAACCACCACACAACAGGGTGAGTTTACTGCAATGGTTTTTATTTATAACTGAAAATTAGGCTAAGCTTTGGATAATCACTCTTTCTTTTATTTTCCTTTATTTTGGTTGGTCATTTGTTTGTGTGCATAGGAACACATGCAGCTGTTTTATTCTCTGTTTTGGTAAGTGGTAATTGTTTCACAGTCACCTTCTGATCTACTTTAGATGAAAACTCTCAGCCCAGTTGTACACCAATTAAGCAAAAAAACCCAGTAGCTATTACATTAAGATGGAACAGACAAACAATATGACTGAGCCTCTTTTGGGTTTAGCTAAATAAACATTTCAGCTACTCATGCCTGTATAGTTTTTTTTTCCTCTACCGTGTTGGTGAGGTATTCAGTGGCTTTTTTTAACTTGTTTTATTTTTAAATGAAAGAAATCACAGCTGATGCCTTGGTCAGTATTTTTCTTTTCTGAATAATTGCCAGATTCAGGTTAGATTTGGACATTTTACTGAACACCCTTGGCTGCTGAAAAGACAGGTGCTGGTTCAGAGCCATGCAGTGAATATCTTTTGCTTGGACTTCTCCAGAGAGCTAAAACATGTCTTTCCCTGATTTTTGCGGAAGATTCTGCAGTGCTGATTATTCTCCCAGTCTCTGGGAAAGCAGCTGCAATGTGCCAGCATACTGTGAATTTCAAAGATGGCATGGAGTGTCCTCCCTCCTGCTGAGAGACTCTCATAAAAATAACTAGACCTCAGTAAAATTACCCAGCAGGCCTTGGTGAAAATGAACAGAGCAGACCATGGTTAACATGATGTCAAGTGTATCATTCTACATCAATGTAGCTGCTATTGCTGCTATCAAGGTAAGACAGCAAGAAGAAAACTTGGGAGAAAAAACTGCTTTTCCATCTATTTCAGCCTTTCTGCCCACAATGGGAAAAAAAAACCCAAAATATGAACAAAAACCAGTTAACGATACCGTTGCAGTGTAACATAACTTAAAATGCTGATGTTTCTTTCAAAGGTTTGATCCTTGCTGTAGAGTGTAAGAAGCAAAAATGTTCCAGCTAAGGAATTCCACAGTTTGCTTATTGAACAAGCCATAATTAGCAAGTTACGCTAAGTTTCATTGTTACTATTCTAGGACCTGTAATACATTAATTAACAGGCATTTGTAAGTCTAATCATTACTGGAGAACAAAATAAGAAAACAGGTAACTACCCTGCCTGCTCCTCTGTTTTTAGGATATGCACAAGTGTCTTGCCGGCTGTACTCTAGAAACTGTGACAGAAAAAAGCAAATTCTCACCCTTTAAATAAATATCTTAATTCTTGTAATATTCCGTGCTGATACATAGTGTCTTCTCTGTGTATTTTTGTAGTCCTAATTAGGGCTTGATGCCCTGGATTTTTACTCAGAAACATTGTGCAGCGCTATGGAGCCCGTGCTGGGGTAGCTTTATACTGCCAGGGAACACCACCGTGCTGCACTGCTCCTTTCATGCCCAGGAAATGGAGTGGGGTTTACACAGCTGCGTGTTTGTGTCTCTGGATTTATCAGGCTGTCTGTGTATATTGTATACCTCTGCTGTCATGCACAGTAGGATTTCTGGATATCCAGCATTCTGGCTGGAGGTGTAGCCACTGCTGTGAAGAGGCTTTAGACGTCCTGAAATCAAACACAAACATGTGCCATTCTGATTCCAAGTGGTTCATGTTTCATGGCAAAAAGTAAAGAGATATTGTGGAAGGAAGTAAAATACATAGTAGCCCTAGCCCACAAGTCTTTCCTTCCACCCTACTTTGCTGCCTCAGCACTCCTCCCTGCTCCAAAGAACTGAATTCTGCTCCTGACCACCTGGGAATTGATGGTCTTATACTGTTTCTACAGCTCAAGTTTCCTCATTTTGCTTTCCTTACACCTTTTTTAAAGCTAAAATGGATTTTATATGTATGGTGCATTATAAGATTGTTTAATATGCAGTATTACAAAAAGATATAAACTCTTTTCTGTGAACTTTAATAATATTCACGTTAATATTTTCATATGCATGCACTGGTAATACATCTATATGAGGCACAGTGGCAGGACTCTTGCAATATCAATATGATTGAGTGCTGTCTTTACCAGTAAATGGCAGAGAATAGGAAGTTACTGGAAAGAAATCATGGAATGTTTAGAGACTGACTTCCAACAGGATTTGAAAATGGAAGTTCTTAATAGATCATTCTGTATTTAAATGCAAACACTTCTGCATACACATTTGTGTAGCCACATGTGTATATGCTTAAGGTTATGCTCTAGGTTTTCTGAGAAATGGAATTTTGTTTGCTCAGTGTGAGTTTGGATGTCCTGTTTAGGTAACCGAGAAAGGTGTTTCAACAGTGCTGGGCATTTTCAGAGGCAAGAAATATTTTTTGCAGCCACTGATGTAGCCTACAGTATACCGCTTAAGTAAAGCAAGCAGCACTTGTATAGAGTGCTCACTAATGCTCAGTTGTCATTCCTCTGGAGGCTTTTTCATGTGTGTCTCTGTGTCCACAATCTTGAACCTGTTGCTCAGTTTCAGATGTATTTAACAGAGGGGAAGATGCCTCGATATCTTGGCTTAATTTCAGTGGCATTATGATAGCTGTCAGAGGAGAAAGGCCCTATTAGTGCCTTCTCTCGGGGAACAGTTGAATGTTGAGATCAGTTCTTACTAGATATCAGAAAGAAAGAGAAACATTTCAAAAATGCCCCAACTGTAGAAGAGGCTTCAGTCAGAGCTAACACCAAAAGCAGTTAACCGTGGAACACGTCTGAAAGAAACCGGGCTGGGAAAGAGATTTGATTAAATTTATTTTAGGTGTTGGGATATTCCAATTCTCCTTGTGTCTTCATTGAAACTGGTTTAGTTTCTACGCTATGTATCACATAAGGTCAGATATACACTTGTTTACTGTCTTTGCAAAACTGCATATTTGGAATGGACACAAAACATTGATTTTCGTTCCTTTGTTTTTCCCCTGTGGCAAATTATTGTAGGGAAGTGCTCAAAAAAACCAAGAAAGGAGGTGAGGTATATATTTTGTTACAGTTTGCAAGTAGACAGGCCCAGTCAATCATGAGCAGAGTTTACAAAGAAGTCAGTAGCAGGGGAAAATATTCTTAATGCTCAATTATGTTTTAAGTTATATATAACTTTCTTGCATCAGTTGTGTGACTAGGTATATATTTCCTTGGAAGAAAGAAGAGCAGTAAAACTGAGAATAGGCACACTGACGTGTGGTCACATTATTTCTAAGAGGTGCTTGTTATATATCCAGTTTTGGACATCTGGTGTGGAGGTCATAGATATTCATTTGAAGATCATCCCTTCAAAGTGATTTTAGTGGGCCATAGGTGTTTAAATGCCTTTATGAACTTCAACCTAAGCAGCTACTTGGCAACTACTGCAGAGCTGATTTGACCAGTGTGTGTGTATATATATATATATGCCCACCAGATAATCACTGGTTTTAGTTGAAATCATAAATCCTGGTGATGATGCTGAAAAAGCAATTGCATCCAGCTCATTCTTGACTACTTGGGTTGCTTATATAGTATCATCAAAGCTTTTTTCAAAGGGAAATAGATGTGACTGAACACCAGGCAGAGCAGATATGTTGAGAAAGTCAGTTGCTTCCAAGATTTTTTTCATGGTAGATTTCCTGGCAAGAGAGAAGAACAATGTGGTGCAGACAGTAGAATGGCTACTGAACTACTTAATAAAATGCCTGTTGAGTTGAGTTCCTCCAAAATTAATGTATACTGAGACTTCCATACCTAACCTGCCAAATCGTTATAAATATATCTTGAATTTCAAAGTCCTGCATTCATATCCTCAGAGAATGAGCAGGGTTTGTTTTCTCTGGAACATTAGTGTAAGGAAGGCTTGTAGTTACTTTTGTATCTTTAAAGCCTGATTTAGTTTTGAAAATAATCTGTATTTGAAATACTGTGTTCTATCAGGCTACTAACTCTTCTGCTTTCCTTGAGTTATCTTTCAACTTTTAAAGCTGCTATCCTATTCCCATCTCATCTGACTGAAATGTCATCAGCTCCATTTTGGTTCATTTCTACCTTCTAGCAAAGGATTTGATGTTCACACTAAATATATTTTATATTCATAACCTTACTCAGCTTTAGGGTGTTTCACCTATCATCACCTAAAATGCTCTTTTCATCTAGTGGGGCTACATCATTTTGATCTCATTATTGAGAATTTTGAACTTCAGCCACGTCTGAGTTCTAGGAGCTCATGTAGAGATGGATGGTCATTTGAGCTGTTTCTGCCCTGGCTCTGCCTCAGGCTCTGAACAGGACTAACTGCAATCACAGACATACTGAAAAGTGGTTTTTAGGCTGATATCTCCAAATCCTTAGGTGAGTTTTAAGATCTATGAGAGGTAACTTTAAAAACTACTAAAAAGAGTTAACTCTGCTTATTATAGGATCTCACTTTTATGGAAATTTTTTTATAGTTAGTGAACTGAGAAGAGGGTTGAAACTCTTACCAAATACGCTGAATAAAAGACTCCAAATCATACCTAGATATAACAAGCATAATTGTCATCAGCTTGTGCTTTGCATAAGAAATTTCTCTGTGGTTTGTGACTGAATTACATATTGGTGTATGAGAAAATTATTTTCTTAGGTGGTTAGGAATAAACAACGATTTTGTCAATAAATTCTCAGCAGTTGAATCTTATTCATCAAAAGCACCATCACTTTGAGAAAGCTGAACCAATGAACTCTTTTTAACTTTGAATAATCCAGCATTTTTAGTCTTATCATGTATTTAAGCTTTACAAAGTACTGGAGATTTTTGCATGTGATTAACAGTGTATTCATGGAAAAAATTCTCAGCTACCGCTTGAAATGTCATTTCCTCTTCTTTTTAAGTGTGTAAAGACTATATTAAGGCTCAGGTTTATAGAATTCAAACTTTTTGCTGCATGTCAGCTCCTTTTAATCTCCAAAATAAAACACAAAAAAAGAATTCTGTCTGAAATGTCATTGAGCTAATTATAGTTCATTACAAAGTGAGATTCTCTCTAGCATTTAAGACTAAAATGTTGTGACATTAAAATACTGTACATTGCAAACATTTGAGTGTGAAGACAAGCTTTGTAAAATCAAGTCACCTTGATGACAGATTTTAAAATTAATTTTAATTTTGTATATATAACATAACCTTATAAGAAGTCGCTAGCTGAAGCAGTTTCATATGAGTAAGGTTGACTTAGCACCTGTAATAAACTCCATAGATCACTGTCATACCTCAGCAAAGGCCTGAAACCCAGTCTACAATTTTCCCTTCTTCAGGGTGTTTTCATACTGCTTAGCCTTTGGTTTTGACTGGTTTTACACCTCCTTGAAAATTTTCAGTGCTAAAAGGAAATAATTGTTTATTTTCATCACAGGAAGAATAAATATTAGAATTAATGGTATGAAGAAGAGCTAAGCACTGTTCGTTTGAAAGTTGAAAAGACAGAAGTAAAGGATCTGTATTTTAAAATGTTCTATGTGATGTAGACATTTTAAAAAATTAGGAAATTAAATAGGAAAAAAAATTAAAATGTTTTCATGAAGAAAATGTTTCATCTAAAAACTGTTCAAATTCATCAAGTAGATATTTGCAGAATTTTTAGGCGCATTGGATTTAGATTTGTGAAATGTTTTGTCACTGCTGAATTTGCATTTCTCATTTAAAGAATTGTCAAGTAAATTTTTTCACTCCGATCTCTTATTAAGTAGTTACACGTTCATTGGAAACATAAAATTGAAAAAGAATAAAGACAAAAACATGTCGACTAGTATACATATGTTTTTATTACTCAAGTAAAAAATTGCTTATATTTTAATTCCTAAAGAGTATTAGAATTACTTACATATGCAGTGACACATTGTTTGTGTTATACTGGCAAGATACAATTTTTTTAGATTTTTTTTTTGCTAATTAAATGTGTTGAATGAATATCCAGTAACATTTCAGATGCAGGATACATTTACAGCACTGAAACTTTTTGTTGGAAAGGAGACAGGTTAGCGGGAGATCTTAGATATGTTTGTGCTTAGTGTACAAGTGTTTAATTAGTCTTTAAATAGAAACATATGTAATGTGACTTTTGAAACGCCTTTGTTTTATTGTCCTTTATTGTGACTGTTTATGTTTTCTTTATGGAAGCATACAATTACGGGAAAGATAGTTAACTGTTATCTAACTTGAGGACTTCATGTGGTGTAGATTCTTCTTTAGCAGAAGTCAATGGTAAAATGTCCAGTGTGATCCCAATCCAAAGATTGGGATATATAAATACACTTGTACGTGTTATGGAAATTAATTTAAAATATGGGATTAAATCTTGTTCATCACAGTCAGGCAACTTTAGCGTTTGTTTTGGAGAGACTGCTAATTTGAATAAGAACATTATCTGTAATAAGCAAGTCCTTTCAAAGCTTGTATCAATGCCAGGCTAAAAGTTCTCCATTCTTACCTCTTGGGGCCAAAGGAAGGCATGAAAAGAGAGAAAAAAATTACAATAGGGATTCTTATCAGCTGATTTAATGAAGTAAGCATTTATCTCTCCACTTTGTTGGAAAAGAGAAGAAACACCTCACTTTTTTGAACCTTCCAACCTTGTAAGTTAGACAGGCTGGCCTGTTGTATGACAGGCTCAGAAGATAACCCTCTCTTTTCCTTTTCTGAGTGAAAGGACACATGTTTCTGCAAAGGGAAAAGCAGAGAGACAATCAAGGTTGTATTTACTTAAAGTAAGAGGGGGGCAGATGGGTGGGAAGTGCACTGACTGGTCTGAGAGGAGGAGAAAGATCTTCCTAGTCCTTTTTACTGGTTCTCTAGTTCATTGCATAATACAGAAGAGTGATGGTAATACCCGTGAGAGAACATTATGATCGTTCAAGTGACACAGTAGGGGGACCAGAATAAGCCTCCTTTTATCCCTAGAGTACATACAAAAGGGAGTGGAACAGAATATTTTCCAGTCTTTTCCAACCCTTTTCCAATCTTCCTTGAGTCCCTCAGAGTTTTTACCTTTTGTGTAGGGAAATAGCGCATGTAAAAATACATTCAAAATAAGCTTTATGAATTTAATATGCAGGTTTTATATATATATATGCCAGTAGAAATGTTTTAGGTTGTAAAGAGAAAATTAATGTGGAAGTTAGAAACGGTGATAAAAATTTGCCCTGGAGGCTGGGCAGGGGCACTGCTGGTGATAGGGAAGCTATAGCACCCTGAAGTGCATGCATGTTATGTCCCCACACTTCCAGTACCTAAACTTATATTGTCTGGTTATTTGGGAGAGAATAGTTTATAGATAATTGTAAGGAGAAGTGTTCAAATAAATCCTTTTTTGTTGTCCTTTAAGCTACTCAGAAATATTAAACTACATTTTGACCTTATCTACCTGCGTTCATTTTGTTTTACTCTTCTGTGTAATTGAGGTGATAACCTCAGCCCTAAATACCCCATGCATTTCCATCTTTGCAATTTCCTCTCCCTTTTCCCATACATGGGTTACAGTAGGGTTGTGTGGCAGAGTGTAATTTTAATTCCACTGTGCTCTGAATGACCTCGGAGCTAGGATAGCTGTGCAACTTTATAGCATTTCCCTTGCTGCAAATAAATGCTGCATGGAAGGCTCCCTCCATGATTCAACATTATAGAAATAAAAACATTTAGATCACAAAGTATTTTGCAAGGATTTAGTGAACTACTTGACAGTTTTGCTCCTGGGAAGCACAAGTGAAGGGGGCAAGAAAGGAGATCTGTACCAAATGAGAGGATGGAAGAAATATTGGAAAGAAAAAGAGACTAGGAACCTTACCACTGTTGATACAACAGAGAAAAAACTAAGGTCTCAAATACTGCTTTAGCTACCAAAATATTTGTTTAAAATATTGTCTAAAGAAACAAGTCATTTTTAACACCTACAACTGATACAAGATGAAGTAGGTATATTTTCTACTTTTTTGCACTAAAAATTTCCTCCCTGAACTAATCCTAAAGTAATTTCATCTAACAGATTAATCTCTTTTAAGCCCCTAGAGTCTACAGTAATCAAAGTCTCTCTTTCAGTATGTTATGGGCTAAGTACTTTAGGTATCAATGTTACAGCACCTACCTAGAAGTTAAGAATTAAAAATTTTAAGTTGTGAAATAACTATTCCTTTTGTCAAAATATTCTGAAAATTAGTAACCTTTGTAGTTAAAAACATGTACCTTTTTCTAGGTGGAACTTCAGCTTCCTGACTTTCTCTCTCCATTTTTATATACCTTTTCAGATCTCTCTAAGAAATTAGCCAAATTACCATGAAAATAGATTATGATAATTGGATCTTTTTCCTATGCTGCGTCACCTCCCTCATCCCGTCTTCCCCCCGACCTCCATTTCCTGATAATCAAGTATTTTGGGAAATAGGTATTTAGACTTAAGTTAGATGAACTTCATTGGTCCATCTTCCAAAATACCTTAACAGAAAATAGGGCTAAAATGGAGACACAATTGCAGAGGAAATTTGAAAACTATCACCACAAATCAATTTGCAGAAAAAAGACTTTCCTGTTTTCACTTATATCTATTTTTAAAATGGCAGCCAAAATAAAGAAATGAGTTGATTTTTTGACTTCACGCAAAAGTGGAAGAGTTTATTTTCATCCTGTCATAACAGATTCATGTCGTTCCAGTTTGTAATTAGGGAAAGACTGTATGGCATTTGACATTGTGCTTGTTTACTTCAGTGCAAGTATTACTGATTGAGGACAGCTTGAAATGAAACCCAGCTTGCAGCTGGAACACTAAGCTTGAAGCATTTAAGCTAGAAATATATTTACAGAATTAAAACATTTGAGGAGAAACAAATAATGATTATTTTATGGTGTTTTCTTGATTCCTGGTTCTACTTCTCACATTGTTTTATAAATTTCTGTGAAATTCTTATCCCAGAAGCCTCTTGAATACAAAATTTCAAAAGTGCTTCTAATCTTGGATTTTCTTTTAAGTTGATTTTAAAAAATCCAGTCCTGTCTACCCACAACTTAATGGGAAAGAACACTGCACAAGTATTAATTCTGTCTCTCAGAACAAGTTTTAGAAATTGACTTGTGAAACTTGTAATCTTTTCTCTATTTTAAATGCTATTTCTTCTAGACTAAGTCAGTTTGTATTTTTTAGCCTGAGAAGTTCTTTCCATGGCTGAATGAAAAAACAGTTTCAGAGAAATTAGATATAAGTCATTGTTTCACACCAGAGTAGTTCTCTCTCTTTGTCCTTGCTGGTGCTGAGGTTTGGGTTCTTTTTCTTTTTCTTCCAAAGTCTCTTGAGGTTTTTCAATTACTTTGAGGTCAAAACTTTGGTTAATGCTGGGAAAAGCATGGAAATGTGTTGCTACAAATGTTATCACTGGGTAAACAAGTGGTCTTTCTGTTACCACTTACTGACAGCTTGTATGACAATATTTTCTATTCATATTTCCTAGCAAACTTGCTTCTCAAAATATATATTTTTTTTTTGTTTTAAAAATGTTTCAAGCTTAATGCATCCACTTGGATGTTTTCTGGCCCTCTTGGAGCAATTCCATTTTGAGCATCTCCTACATCCTACTCAGTTTAGAAGCCAGAAGTTGATGAAATTTCCTGGAATTTTGTCAGTTCAACTGCTTCAGCTGGTAGTTGTCAAAGACATGACCTTTAATTTTCTTTTTGGATTCTTAGCAACTTGACTCAGACTTCTGTGAATCAGTCTGTTAGCCATAGCTTATTTGTGGATATCAGCCCTTGTTATATGAAATTTCGTATAGCAAGACTTTGCTGTTTTAAATTCAGTTTATACAAATTACATTATACAATTCTTTTCTGTCTTTATTGCATGGCAAACACTTTCTAAGCTGAAGTCATCCTTGTGTAGGCTGTTTGAAGTCCTACTGAGAAAAAGGGACATTTTAGAAAGAAAGCCATCTCAGCTGAGCAGGTAGTAGAAAATTGGTGCCTTAAACTTTGCTGAAAGTGGGAAGATAAACTGGAGATATTCCCTGAATTTTTAATTCCATTAACTGCAGTTTTATATTCACCAAGTAGTTGAGCATATAACAGATAAGCACTTATATCTTTTTAGGGACCCAGTCATTACCTCTGTCTCTTTAATACACACACACACACACACACACTCATGCATAAATATTCCTTTAACACACAGAGGAACAGAAACAAAATCCCAAAAAGACTGTAAATGGGGAAAGCAGAGAAGGAGGATAGCAGAATATTTGCTCAGTTTTATTTATTCCGAAAAGAGAAGAGCCTCACAGATTTGATGGAGTAACTATTATCAGACCAAGAAAAGTTATCTCCCTTCTTACGGAGGAAAACTGAGATAACCGACACATCCTAATGACAGACCAGATCAGCCACCCTTGGCTCATTCTTGTTAATGAAGTCATCCCATTGCATTTATTTCAAAACTGCTTTTTCACTTGGCTGAGATCTTGAGGGTGGGAGTAGGGGGAAATGCTTTTTCTGGAATCATGCATTTGCTTACTCAAGTTATGTACACTTGCAAAAACCTTTTGGGGGCATAATTGTTTTCTCCTTGTTGGATCACTGTTGATTTGAGAAGTTCCCTGTATTCCACATAAAATTATTATTTTCAATTACTCATTTAAAACAGTTTCAGGGATTATTTTATGTGATCACCACGTCTGGTCTCCAGAAGGTTTATAAATCTCTTTGAGGCTCTCAGTCTTTTCAGAGGTATAATTGCAGATGAGCCCATCTGTTCCCTTTTAATTTCCATCTTCCATGTTTAGCTACCTTTCTTATGTTTGGCAGTATATGGATGGCAGAGGGGCTCAGCAGTTGGTGAAAAGGTGGTAGTGCTTGATATTGTCAAGTCTGAAGAAAACAGAGCAAATTTTGAAACTTGAAAAATATGTTGATAAATACATGAATGACTTTAAATTCAGTTTGTGAACAAAAATGGTGAAAAATTACAAACCCAATTTAAGTCACAAAGCTAAATTCCTATATAATTTGTTGTAAGGGTAATATGTGTTATTTCAAAACAACTACATATTATAGATCACTGCTGGACATCAACAGTACCACCATTACTGCATTTGTAAACCAATAGAGAACAAAAGGAGTTCTCAAAAGACTTATTGGAAAATTTCAAAAGCCTGGAAAATGTCATCTTAATGTCTTGGAGCAAGCATGCCACAAAGTTTGTGCAAGTAACAGACTAGGTAGGTTCCCTACATATATCAGTTCATAAACTTGTGAAATTGATTCATGTGTTTTAAGATCAGAATGAGAAGGGTGGGGTTTTTTTAGATCTTCAACTAAATTTCTAGCTCTGATGAAAAAAATGACTAAGAGAAAAACCAAAGCAGTTGCTGAGAAAATTCTCAGCTTCACCTTTGAGGACTGATCTGGTGTGCATTGAATGGTCTTTGGTACGTTTTTGTTCAGTTACGGGCAATGAGAGGGCCTCACTTATCATACAAAGTATTTGGCTGCCACTGTGCACTGTGTGGGCTTCCTTAGAGATGATGATGCTTTTCTCCCAAAGCCATTGCAATAGCTGCTGCTGCAGCATAAGTAGGGGACAGGAAGGCAGTAGCGACCTTGCTTGCCCAGCAGAGAGAGGGGTAGAAGTTAACAAGTGTGGAATAGGAAAGAACCTCTTTTTCTCAAGTGACAGAACAGTTGGGAACCACTTCTCCGGATGTTGCTGACTGGTTTAGCAAACCAGAAAAGCTCCAGCATTCTGCCTTAAGTTTCCAGCACACAACAGCAGGACCAAGGAATTTGCAGAAATCTAGTTATGTTTTCTTTATTTCAGCTCAGGATCCCCTCACATCCCTTAAGCTATATCAGAAAGTTTTATTCAGGCTACCCTGAAAACGCAGAGATGTCATACATGATGTAGCCCATAAATTTACTCACTTTGTACATGCATGTAAAAAGTATATACATACAGGTACAGTTGGTGTAGGTTATATGTGAAACCAGCAAATATCTGCTGACCTTCCAGTTTTGATGACCAAATTATTCATGAATGACAGAACCTTTCGTGCATTATTGGCCACCCAATGAAATGTTTGTACCTTGTGTGCTCTTTATGTGCCACATAATTTAATTTGGGGGGGTAGGGGATGTACTTTTCTAACTTTGCAGTCTTTAAGGTTGTTATAAAATGTAATATAGCTGTTCTTGGAACACAGACAGACAACACTGGTGGAGAAATTCTGTACAAGGAGTCTAAAGTAGAAAATGCTTCTCTCTCAGCTGATGACAGTTGGGAGGTTTTTTTCATTTGTTTGTTTCTCTTTTTGATGTCTTCTGGCATGAGCTGTTCCAAGCTGCGAGGCGAGGCAGATCAGCAGATGGAATGTAGGTGAAGCAGACAGGTCCATGACACGATTCATCACTTGACTGTTGTAGCTTTCTTAAAGAAATTTTTACCTATATTTTTATACTGCCAAAAATAAAAGGGCAATTTCCCTCATTATTTTGTAATTTCTGATATTGGGGCACTTCATAGCAGTTGGGTACAGTATTATCCCTATTTTACAAGGTAGGACTTGATGCATAGAAATTAATGCCCATGTCCAGTTACATAAGAGCTGAATTACTTCGGTGAAGCCATAGCAAAAGTTTGTGTTATAGGAAGCTTCCCACGTGTTACAGTAATATCCTAGGCTAATGTTAGGCCCATTTTAGGCTCATCTTGGGCTAACAGTCCTACACTCCTTTTTTAGTGAGGAACAGTGAAAACTGCATGCCTCAGGCAATGATTTGTTAAGTATGGAACATACGCAATTTGTTCATCATTCTGATTTGTTATACAGATTCATCATTCAGTTTGAGAAACTTCAATCCACATTGCTGGAAGTGCACTCTGTGAAAAATATTGCTCTCTATTTGCTTTCCAAATATCCAGTCCTTAGCCAACATTGGGACTGAAGTACTAGACTAAAAGTATCTTTTATCTGACCCAGAAGAACTGTTCTTGTGTCCTTATGCAAGGATTGACTAAATGTTGCCACTCAGTCTGCTCTGCAGTGGGACGCCCTGGCAGACAGGCTGCAGGGCATTACTGCATGACTAAACTAAGCTGTGTAGCTCTCCCCTTTCGCAAAGGCTACAGCTCTCACAACAGAGTTGATAAGAATGAACGATCCTCTGAGGTACATTTATAGGCATTTTCTACTTGCAATATCCATCTAGGTATGTACACAGTCCTCAGCATCTTATAGTCATTTTTTTTCCCATTGGTTTTACTACCTATCCTCCTTTATAGGTACAGAATTGAGATAAAAGACATGTGCTTGAGGGCAAGTAGGTGAAGACTGTCATGAGTCAGAACAGAATCCAGTATTTCAGAGTCTTACTCTGATCACCCATCCACTTCTTTCTGAATGAATTGCCCTTCTCTCTCCCAGAGGGCTGGAGAACCTCATTCTTGCAATTCTGCTTCCGCTCAGTGTCCAGTTCTGGAAGTGTGTACATACAAATATAAAATAAGATTAGTTAAAAAAAAAAATCACCAAAAGTAAACCTCGTCTCTTCAAGGAGTCTAGCTACTCAAGGAGTGACCTGTTGTTCTGAAATACTAGTATTACAAACTAATTTCATAAGAGTTTTCTTTTCTCATGAGCAGTTTCCAATTAATGCACAATATCACTGTAGCATGCAGCATTTAACCTCTCACTAATTGCCCACTAATGACATGTAATTGTATCAGTAGCTTCTTGTAACAGATTGAGTGATGGTTTTAACACAATTCCTGAAATAGTTCTCTCCCACTTCTTTATCACAGAAAGATGATAAAATACATGCAATATTTTTAATTGATGACTTCTTCATTTTTGGAGCTGGCTGACTACTTGAAGGCAGTGTTCTTGAGCATAACATGTTAGAGTGATTTCTGCTTAATACAGGCATGTGACACACTTTATAGACCACTTGTCTTGTAGTCTCCTTTTCTTCACTGTAACAGTGACTTTGTGAATTCTGTGTTTGTTAGAAGCCAGATTGAGGCCCTTACATGCATTGTTATTTGTTGGGACTCAAGAGAAGAAACATTAATATTAATTAGTTTGGTAAGGCTCCTTGGTTTTTTGTCACATGTTAGTGTAAGAATTAAATAATAGCCTCTTTCTAATGGAATGAGAGATTATTGGGAATTATCAACATGCAAAGAGGATGTCTAAAACAAGAGTAGGTCTCAGTTACTTATATAAGGTAACACCAATTACAGAGTTAAAATTTAGATGATTATCTCTGTTTCTGAGAAAATCCAATGGACTGAGAAGGTGCTTGGGATTAGACTGAAATGTAGCATAGAGCGTTTTTTACAGTTAACAAGAGAAGACTTAAGCATATAATTTTAAAGAAATGTAGCTATTTTTTCCATTAAAGTTATTCATTCTACAGTAACAGATAATAGAGATGTCAATTCATTGACATCTTCCACGTTTCAGTGTAATGAAAATCCAACTGTGAAGTTTCAGACACCTGAAAGCTGCTCTAATGGACACCATTTAATTAAACGGGCCCTGCAACTCTGTGAGTGATCAGTATGCTGCAGGCCCTTGCAATTTAGCAGTCTGCAGAGGAATAGAATGAGATATGGAATAAAATGCATGACTTTCTGCTGCGAAAGCTTGGGGTTGTAAATTCATCAGAAGTTACCTTGCTGAATACGGGGCTGTCAGTTCTAGTCCTCTCCACTGGAGGACAGTCTGCTATAACGTCTTGCTCCCTGAACTGGCAGCGGTACTGGGCTGGAAGGAATCTGCCTAATGTTCCCTCAAGGGAGGGAAAAACAAGATTACCATTCCTACAACAAAGCTCTGAAGTTTAGGCCAGAGGCACTATAGGCATATCTAGGGTTTTCCACAAAGGCAAAGTGAGTGCCTTCTCCAGTCTTGCTTCTTTTCCATGATACCTGGAGATGGAATATATCAGTAAAAACAAGAATCTGGCCACAAAGTCTAGGAAAGCAAAACATCGCTGTAGGATTTGGGCAGATTTATACAGAGACTGTCCAGGGACTGGCTGGCCAGTAAAGTACTAAGAAGTAAAAATTCTCCTTTTTGCTAGGACTGCAAGGAAGCCTGAGGTAACTGAGAAGGAATTGAAGATATCCTAAAAAATCTGCTATATCTTCCTCAAGGTCCTGATTCAGCTCCAACCAATAACTTTCTTGGATAGATCACAAGGAGATCACAACTTATTGCCTAGTGGTGTTTGCTTCAGTCGTCAGCTGAGCCATAAATCTCCTTACAGAATCCAGTCAGTCACTGTCCCAGTCCTGCAGTATTGGACAGAGGCTTGAACCCAAGAGTCTGTTGAGTATGGAGAGTCTATTTTTTTTTTTTTTTCATTTGGGGTTTGTTTGGGTTTTTTTTGGCTTGCATGTAAAGAATAACATTTATTGTGCCTGGCTGTACATTTGAACATTTAAACATTTAATCCTCATTGAACAACTTGCCTTAAAGTCATTTATTTTCCTGCAGGGTATAGGCATGCAAGAGATGGAGGACTCTCACTCTGATTAAAAAGCACTATAATGTGCTCAACATTACATCTTGCATAGACAGAGGATAGTATAACGGTTGAATTAGCTGGATTTTAGAGAACAAAACACTCCGTTGAGTCCAACTCTCAATGCAGACTTCCTCTCTGACCTTGAGTAAATCATATGTAATCTCAGGCCCCATTTCCTTGCCTGCAAGATGAGGGTAACTAGTGCTGTTCTGCTTGATAGGTGAGAACTGTAAAGACTGTGAGGTATTTTGGTTATGAAAACGATGAGTATACATATACTCACACCTATTTACAGCCTAATGAATGGGAAGATGCCTATAGACTCTCTCTGTCTGCCCTCTGCACTATGCAAACATGGATTTAGAAGCTACAGAGAGATTTGTCTTTGTAAATACCCATCCAAGTATCTCTGAAACATGTGCACTCTTTCTAACACTGTAACAGATTAAAAAAAAAAAAAAAATCCGTTAGTGCTTCTTGTATAGACTTGACAAGTTTTTTTAATATCTTTCATGTAAGAAGCTGGCCTAAAAATGAATTATTAGACAAATACATGATAAGTAAGGGGGAGAGGTCCAGCAAATGAGTCCCAAGGAACCAAAGTTCACATTTGGTAATGTAAGGTAAATGCTTGAGTGGTTTTATTTTGTACTACTTCTACAAGCAAGGATTTATTGTTCTTTCCTTGTTTCTCCTTGTCAATGACAGGGAAAGAGTTGAGAGACTAAAATTTATCTTAAGAACCTCAATTCAGTAGAAAATTACACTTCAAGGTAAAGGGAGACCACCAAATTCTTTTCAATCAGGCACATTTTTTTATTCTAACATTATTCAATATAGCATGCTCAGAAACTGTGTTTAAAAAAAAAAAAAAGAAAGAAAGCCTAAATTGAAAATTGATTAATCTTTTAAAGGAGAAAAGAGTTTCCAGGAGCTGAAAGGATGTCATTTTCTGCTTTGGATCTTTCATTAATATGGTCAGATTTCATAATACACACTGTGTTGACAGCATGTTCTTGAGGTTCTCAGAAAGTGATATAGTTTACAAACACTATTTTTTATTAGTACATTCTAGTTTCCCAAAATACACTTGACTGAGTATGTGATATCATGGGCGCTAGCTGTAAAATACTGATTTCCTCTGTCATCTCAGAACAGCTTGACTCTGTCAGCTGGCATGTCAGGTGTTCCCTAGCCATGAGTTTGACTGAGGAAAGAATTCTTAGGGTTCCACAAAGCTTCTGTTTACTGAACTTAGAGATTTATGAGATTCCAGTTTCTTCCTTTACTCTTATTATATAAGTTTATGATGTTTTATAGACATAAAAGGCATCTATGGTCTCTCTTGTCCCACAGATGCATCCGCGTTAGTCCATCCCAAAACACATTCAGGTGACGTGTTAGATGTTTCTCAACAGTAAGTACATTATTTTATTCCAGCATTTTCATGTGTTTATAAGTATGTGAAGGAGGAGTTCTTTTTGAACTGCTACTGAATTACAGAAGTTTTCACTGCTCCTGTCAAAAAGTGGTTGAAATTTCAACATGAAATTTCTTTTCCAGATCACATTGATTCTTCCACTGAACAATGATCATTTTTGTTTGGCTTTCTTTTGGGCTGCATTGTAATATACAGAGGAGATTGTTATGTGGCAGTATAAGTGCAAGTATTTGCATTTATGGCAGCCAACAGGGCTAAAAGTCCGTGTTAGTCATAAAAGCAGTTGTATCATTTGACATCAAAGGCGAAAATCCCTTTGCTTTATTTGCATGAGCAGTCAGTTTTTGAAGTTAGCATGAACATTGCTGTGAAAAGGCAAGTACTGTGTAGCCTGAAGCTAGCAAGCAAAGAAATAATACCCAGAAATATGTAACATAAACATAAAAATTATACTACTTTAGAAAAATTTGCTATATATAAATGATAAGCTTTCACACCGCTATTGTAGCAATTGTAATGCAGTATATCCAGCAGAAAAAGGACTGAGTGGAGGTTACAACTTTTGACTCAGAAATAATCAGTGTCAGTAGTTCTGCTAAAACCCAATCCAGGATAGAGTCAGTCTCAAGAGACAATACACCCTAAATGGTTTCTTTCTGTCTCTGTCTGTTCAAACATTTGTGTTTATGTCTCCATATCATCATGCTAATCAATCTTATATATGTATTAGGTGTATATATGCACACACATACATGTTTCATAATGAAGCATCTTGAATTCATGGAGGAAATAGTGTCTTCCAGTTTTTCTTTATAATTCACAGGAATCTCACAGTCTTGCTCACAAATATGCAGTAGAATCCTGTTTTCAGTGAAGACAATGGCAAAACCCTGTTAATTTCAACAGAAGCAGAGTTGGTTTGCAGACCAATTGCTTTGCAAAGCAAACTGTTTAGTAGTTTTCAAAATTGCTGGCTATCTTTCTTCTTCCAGGGCTTTTTTTTCTTCTCAGTTCTACTAAACTTCATTTATTATAGTCTTACTATTTTAAGAAAATCCATTGTATCAACATGGACAAGATTATAGATCAATTTGATATCTTTAAAAATATTTTTCACAAGTATTATGTTAATCTTTAGAAAAGATGAGATCATGTAATGCATCCTAGAATCTGAGTCAGTTTTACCAAGACAGGTTTTATCTGTTAGTCTGAAGCCTGGAAAGGAAACTTTACGTACTTTAGAGCTGTCTATTAAGAATGTAAATATCAATGGATTGTGGCCTACAGGGCATGACATTAAACAATCAGATGAGTAACGACCTAATTTATTTTGCTTATATTTAAAATACATTTTTTCCTTTTTGGGACCAAAATGAAAATGTTGATAAATTGATGTATCTGCTTATATAAGCAGTCTATAAAATTGGTAGTTTTCAGTTCATTGTTGATGCAGTGAGGTGTCTGAATACACTGAATGTTCAAAACGCGCCAAGACTTCAAAAAAAAGCAAAGTTAAATACTAAATCTGTATTCCAGTTAAACAGCTGTGCAAACTAAGGTTTTATGAACGTCTTTCATTGTCACCCATATGTATTTGCATAACTCTTCTCAAGAAAACTTGGCAGAACTGTTAAGTCTGTTTCCAATTCTTTTCATTTCCAGCACAGGCATGGAGAATGCATTTCCAGACGTAAAGTGCATACACAGAAACAAAAAGATATCAACACGCTGATTAGTAATGGTAGCTTCTGGCAAAGCATTTACTTGAAACACCATAGGAGAATGCAACTGGGATAATAAATAAAATGAAATAAATATATATATACAAAATAAAGCAGGGTTGTAATCTAAAGGTTGGAAAGGTAATACAGCTTCTTGAAGAGAGAAGTTAGTTTACGTTGTACTTAAAAGATCACTGAACAAAATAGGCACTAATTGGATTATTTGTGTGCTGGTCATTGATTAAAGTTCATTTGAGTTGTTCTGCAGTGATCATCTTGCCTCGCTTGTCATATTGACACCGATATCTACCATGCTGTGTAAAACAGGAAATGCTTTTTCTTTCTTAATTTGATTATTGGAAGCTATATCTATTGACATCTCATATCAGGGAAAAAGTCAGCCACATTTTCAGTACTTTTTTTTAACCTAAGAATGTTTGTGATGCCAACTTTATTTGAATTCTTTTGGTTAGCTTCCCAATGTAAGAAATGTCATGATGAAGATCTGGGCTTATTAAAGAGAAAATTTTGTTTAATTTGTAAAACATTTGTTGTGACCTATACAAACATCTAAGTTTTAGTGACAAACCTTCATATTTTTAACCAATACCTTTTGTCTACACCTTTCAACCAAAGCAATAGTAGGTGTGTCTTCCAAGAAAAGAAACTTCCTCTACTGCTCGGTTAATACTCTGAGAATAATCTGCATCAGAGTTGCTTGCTAGTGTGATCCTGCAGCATTAAAAATTCCATTATGCTGTATTTTTCATATTTTGGTGCTCTTTTCAAAAACTACCATAAGGAATGAGAGGTGTGATCCTAATGAGTTGTGAGAAGTTTCTGGAATATCCTTACAGGCTCCTAGAGACTGAGAACGAAGGGAAATGTAGTCATCTGAGCAGTTTTGCTTTATTTGGCTCCAGTAGGGACACAGTCTTCCACAATGATAGGAAAACTTTCCCAGAAACTCACTTTGAAAATGAAAAGCCAAATAATTCACACACTCACAAAAATAAAATTAAAAAAAATAAAAAAGGAAACCCCCCCAAGTTTCTATACTGGTTTATAACAATTTTATAGTTCTCCTAAAAGGCTTTTGTACTTTACCAGATAAACTCTGATGGCTTGATCTTTGGGGGGTTGAACTTTGAATGGAGGTATGTGTTGTAACTCTTGATTTGTGCCTGCTGAGTGCTTTTCTTAACCTGCTGGCCTATATTTTTGTTTTACTTTTTGGCGGCTTCACCCCTTTACTGGTATTTTCATATACTTGAGTGCATAAAATCAGTGGAAAACAAAGAAGTGTTAGAAATGCATAACCAATATTGTCAACCTTTCTTTAGAGAACTTTACAAGTACAGCTTTTAAATCCACTACACTATTTCTGCTGGATGTCACATTGCCTAACTTACTCCAGTCTGTACAAAACTGGCAGATTTAGACAAATATTCTTCTCAACCAGCCCTAAAGGAAGCAAATGGCACTGATGGATCTAAAATCCACAGATACATTACCTGTATGAATGAAGGTGACATGAAAGTGTAGCTGCTCAGTAGCAAGTACTGAAATGCCAAGTAACTACAAATGTCGGGCTTGTCACTTCAAGATCTGTGCAAGACAAACTGGTAAGTGAGGTAGCGGTAGCTGCCTGCTTTCAATGCTACCATCTTAGCCTCTTTTTCAAAGATAAAAGAAAATAAGCTGGTTGCTTATGAACCACGAAGCCAGTTGTTTTATCCCTAAACATCTGTACTGCATACCTTTAACTCTGTTGTTTTCATTTATTACAAAAAGTATAGTTGCCAACCACACTGGAAAAAATGACAAAGATTTGAAACATAATTGTGATTTGAGGGTTTTAGTGACCCATCACACATTAGAAACAGGGTTTTGTGTTGAACGGGAGCTTGTTGATAAACACTGATTGTAGTCCCTCGTCTGAAAATGTTTAATTACACTTTGGAAGGGCTCAGCTTTGACATCATTCTCTCACGCAGAGGCTTGGGTGCAGCAGGCACATTTGACTACGTTGCTTCTAGTAATAGTCCTGACGAGGGAAGCAACACATTAGTGCAGAACTATCAAAGACACAGAGAATTTTTATTTATCTTCCTCTTCTTCAGACAGTGGGAGCTCGCCATTTGAAGCATTTCTGTGCAGTGGACCAGCTAAATGCCAGGGTTCAAATGACTGCGTACTAGAACCTTTTAAAGGTTCTTTGTCTAAATTTGAAAACCCCTTCCAGCTAGTTCAAGATGCTTGGCTTCGTGTCTGGTCTCTTCCAAAAGAAAGGCAGTGTCAAGGTTGTGGGACACTGCATGCACACGAGCAAAGTAATTCTGTGTTGCCTGAGAGCAGAGTCTAACTTCACTCTGTATCAGGACGTCTAAATTTGATAACTATTTCAACCCATGGTGTAATTGATAGCTTAAAAGATCTAATTTTTCAGATATTGTAAATATCTTCAGCTTTCACAGAAAACCAAATACAGTTTTTTAAATGTCACATGTACAGTTGCAGTGCAGCTCTGCGTTCAAACCTGCAAGTGGTTCTTTATGTGTGCTTTAACCTTTTTTTGCATGCACATGAAATGAAACCTGCAAGAAGCTTTTATGATCTTCATACATGTATTTAAAAAGGTACGGTGGCAAAACAGTCTGTATGTTCACAAAACAGTAGACATAAAAAGAAACCGTGCTAAAAATAGTATTCATAACTGTATATAAACCGTGAGGCATTTTCACATATGTATAAAATATTATAGAAGTCTTTATTTGAGAGTATTTGATCTCTTTTCTTTTAAAAAAATCTACTTTCTTTTTTTGCCTCAGTCACCAAAATGTCACCCGTATGTTAGAGGTCAGTATCTTACCACATAGTGAGTATATCTACTGACTCCTGTGCAACCTCAAAAACATCTGCCTTATTTTCAACGTTTACATCTCCTAAATGATTGTGAGTTTTGAAAACCACATATCTTGAAAGCTGGAGCAAAAAATGCCCCAAACTTCCTTGAACGTTAATGTATACCACCTAAGAAGTTCACCTAAAGCCATCATGGATGATGTACTCTGTATGCATATTTTGTGCCATTAGGATACAATCTCAGGCTGGTGGAAATGATGGCTCATTCTTTGGATTAGGATCTGGCCCTTAACATTACTTTCCATTTCCAGCAAGCAAGTGCTTGATGGTCTGAAAATGGTGGAATCTTGCCAATTGCAGGCTAATGAACATTGCAGCTATACCCTGTAATTAGGAAGCAGAAGATTGCAATTCCATTTTCTAAAAATTCTGCCAAGGTTATTTTTCTATTATTATAACACAAGGAAAGGCTGGGTTGGCAAGCTTTCTTGAAAATGTATTTACACTCTGGTTTTGAATAACGTAAATTTGTAATAGGTTTTATGCAGTAGAAATATAACAAACGAAAGATGCCAACGTAGAGTGGAAATAAAGAACTTGTCACGTTATCAGACAGGAAAAAGCATAACCTATCTAAAAGCATAACCTATCTTGGATCTGGCATTTAATACCCCTGCATTGATTAGAACTTCTATATAGTAATGCTTCTGGTGCAACTTCCTCAAAACCAAAAATCCTTGTTGGGAATAAAAACATATCCTGAACTTAATATTAGCTCAACATACACACCTCAACACACACATCTACTGGAATTGAAATTTATATACATCACTTGCTTTTCCAAAGATGAGAAACTTTGTACTTGCAAATTCATGTAAAAGGCAGTTTTCTGACTTCTGGTCTGATTGGTCGCTTTAACCTTTTGCAGTGTTACCCTGTTGCTTCTATTGCCTTGTCAAAAGCCCTGTGTTCTGCATGTGACAAAGACTGTGGATATTAATAACTTAATTATACTTCTTCCAACCCTAATTATTTTAATTACTGCAATCATGGTAGTATAACACCTGCAATTCAGAGCAATCAACTGTTCTTGGATTACAAAAATTTAGTGTTCATATGAAATATTAAGTAATGTGAACTTTTGTAGAGGTCTGTCAAGAAGTCAGCAATAAGATGACCTAACCTGTTGCAGCCCTTTCTACAATTCTTGAGAGAAAGAAAGGGTTCAGAAAGAATCACCATTGAGTGGTGCTGTATGATGTTACGTAAAGAATCTATACGTGTGTGTATTAACTGAGTATGCTCTGTGTAGCTTTAGCTTTGCCAGAAGGATTGAAAGTAAAATGAGTGGAAGGAATTAATTTATAAGTTGAGTGGCAGTATGAGCTCTTCAAAGTTTAACAATTTTCCTACATGTAATAAATCCAAGAATGAAATGCAAAGGCATTTTTCCTAGGAGAAATGCCAAAATAACTAGATTAATGGTATCCGCAAAAGAGGTGGGCATCTCCTACCTCAGTGATGTTTCAGAATATGTGTTTGTCAGCTCACCACTGAACTTCATACTGAGAACGCCAGCTGTTTATAAGAAACTGTATCAACTTCTGTAATATTTGATGTGCCAGAAGAATTCTGAAAAAGACCAAGTGAATGCAAGAATGATCTATAGCTCCTTGACTTATTTAAAAGAACTCAATCTTCCTCTGACTGACTAAGTAATTGCTGAAGAATTTAAACGAAGTTTAAAATTAATATCTTGATTCATCTGGAGATTTTTGCCACATAGGTGGCATCAGATACAGTTTCCTAGAAGAATTGAGATTAATATTGATTAGAATTATCTACGTCCATAAAAGTCAAAAGAGCTGCCTATTAGGAAATCAGAATAGTGGACTACCAAGAAAAACTGAGCCCAAAACTTAGAATGGTTAAGGTCTAAAGGCAAGCGTCCAAACATATTCCTGAGGAATTTCTTTGCTTAAATGCTAGATATCTTCCTTCATGACAGAGAACTGGAACAGCAAAGCAGCTGTCAGTCTGAAATGCAATCAGTTTCCTACAACATATGCTTCATGACATGTAGAGAGTGGTACAGAAAATAAACATCATGGGGATTTTCCTGACTGAGAGAACACGTGGTACAGAAAAACATACTGGTTAAGTAGATTTATTTAAACAGTTAGCGAAGCTAATGTTTCTCACAAAACTCCATTTCAGGTTCCTTGCTTAAAATGATTTGAATGCCTTTTGAGGCTGATACTGAACACAGTAAAAATAATGTTCAATAACAGAAAATAAAATAGATTTTGTTTTGACAATTTATAAACAAAATGTTTCAAGTTTTCATTTTGCTATGACGTTTGAAAATATCATTTAACTAAATTCAGTGTTTAAGGGGTCAGTGAATTTGGAAAAAATATTTTATTTTGACAGAATGAAATATTTTGTGAAGTTTGTGTGGTTTTTTCACTATTGTATTTGGGTAGGAAACAAAACTAGCAGTTTTGCTCAGGTATATTCAAAACAGATTGTTTTCTCTGAGTGTGTTCCTCACCACAGCACAAACACTGCACCAAATAAGAAATAAGCCCAATTTACAAATGTTTATACAGAGTACTTCTCAGTGCTACACAGAATTGCCAGAGCTTAGCCTAAGATTTCCCACTGTTTTTAATGATCCCACCCCCTAATTATAAACTAAGCCTGTAAGACTCTGTACTAAGTAAATTTAGAGTAAAGCTGTTTTACTATAAAAAAGGTTCATTTTTGTTTTAGTGCAGTCATGGTAACAATCTTAATGGGTTGATAAAATTGATGTAAATAAAAGGCAATTCTTGTTTCCAACCAGATGATAAATATTTATTTCTGAGAGATTTTCCATGGTAAAAGAATCTCTAATTCTTCCAAACAGCACTTCCGATTTTCTTTTATGTAGATTTTTTGCTGCTGCCAAGTGAGCATTATGAAACTGTGAAAATATACAGTCAGGAAATTTATATTTCTGCTAAAAGTTTTAAGCTGCCTGTTAATATTACTATTTTTTTTTATATTATCTTCTTTATCAGACAGTAAAATAATGTTGATCAATAACTTTTGTGACATTAATTTCTGCACATTGTCAAACAAGATTATCATGAGCATTGGAGAATAATATGGCAAAGAAGCAGTTGATGTCCTTATCTATTAAGTTTGCAGACCAAAGCCTCACATGGTATGAACATCATCCCTTCCAAACTATAGCAACTTACATATTTGTAGTCTAGCATCCAAACCTTGTTTTCAGAAAGTGCCTTTTTATTTTTTGCAGGTAAAATGCCTATTCTTAGGCCACTAGTTGTTTTCAAAGGAACCACTCCGACCTAAACTCTTTCTGAAGCTCTTGCCTAGAAATTTGTTTAAACCCAAACGCAAATCTAGTCATCTAAATGATATTAACACCAATGGAAAATCAGTGCATCAATTAATTTTGAAGTAGGATGACAGATGGTAACTGAATTCTGCATTGAGAGAGAGGGGGTAAAAATTCAGCTTCTGAATGCGTTAGTATATAGATTAATGACATTCAGTTCTTCCTGTTTCTTGTAAGTAATATGTGTCATCTCAGAGTGCACAAGGACAACAGCAATACCCAGGTAAAGTACTGCAATACATTGCATTTTGTGAAATGTGGCTTGCCAGCAAAATGAAACATATGATCCAAGCAGGTTTTCAGCGGTGACACACTGCCTCAGCTGTGACATGCGTTAGCAGAGCAACTAGAGAGCAATGCGCTTTTCACCGTGTAGAAGGATGGTGCCATTACAGAAGTCTGCAGTCTGCTCTCATTTCTAGTAAATTCTACTCTGTCTCTAGCACAGAACTCTCAACAGTTAAACAAAACTGTTAAAAACACAGTTTTGACTTGTGATTGTTATGTATTGAACTTAATTAGCTATTTAAAGAATTGTGTTTGTATCGTGACACGTATTTTGAAAAAGCAGGAAGGAGAGGCAATAAATCAAAACATTATCAGGATTTCATAAATTACCAGACTGTCTGTATGTTGTATCTCTGAGTTTAAGGAACCTGTATAAACAGTTTCTTCTAAATTAGAGGAATGTACAGAAGTTCAAATGCCAGAACTTCTAACAACATCCATGAGCATTTATGGTAGGTATAGACTGGTCAGCTGAATGATTTCCTTGTGTACTAGTTTCACATAGGTTTATGTGCATAAAGCTTCTTAAAGGTGATTTCTTCCTTGGTTTGTACTTAGGGATTTTCCCTACTCTGAATTTTGGAGTAAACTTTGTACTTAACAAGAATGAGTTCAACAGAGTAGGTCTTGCGTTGTTATCATGTGCTTTGTACATTACGTTGCCTCCATTTCGCTAATTTTCAATGCATTGGCTTTGGGCTTTGATAAATTTCAAAAAAAAGTGCATTTAAAAAAAAAGGCTATGTTTCTAGTTGTTAATTTCCTGTTGTCTCTTTCAGTCAGACACGTGTTACATCTACCTGATTGCTTTTCATTGTTTCTTAAAAGACCTGATGATATGGGCTCAGCAGGCCGAGGTCAAATGTTGGTAGCCAGGAACCAGGTAAGATCTCTTGATATAGCTTCTCCTTCCATTTACTGCATAATGAAAAAAAAACCCCTTAGGCTTCCTTCATGCTATCCCCAGCTTTAAAATGGGAATAATGAAGTTTATGCATTGAAAAATGCACCAAAATACTATGTTTTAAGTGTCCTGTTCCAAATCCTGTGGTCCTGTTGATTTCAGTGCAAGTTGATTAGTCCCTGTTATATTCAGAAATAAGCATGCTATCAAAATGCCATAAAGTGGTGACACTTTAAAGGGTAAATTTTGACAGAAGTGTAATGACAATGGTTATCTAAGAAAAAGCCTTGAAAATGCCTGTGGCATAGAAAAGCAAACTCCAATATTAATTAATAAACGTAGCATTAGTAGAAACAGTTTCTGAGTATCTCTAACTTACTCGCTTTCAAATTATAGATTGTTTACTTAACGTACTTCATTGCCAGTAAAACTTTCTTTTAAATAGAAGTTTATAAAGCAAATTATCCAACTGTGAAATTGGAAGCACAACTGTTTCAGCCTATCTGATTTTTTTTAAACGTTCCCCCACAGTAATCTGCACTCAGCTTTATAGTGCCTACAACTGAAAAGGATTATCTAGTCAGAATACATCAGTATATAATAAATGTGCTTCATTTCTTCCACAGTCCTTAAAGCTGACAGCCAAAATGAATGTTTGTCTCAGCATTGGCACCACTGGTACTTTTGCAGAGACTATTTCATGGTCCACTGGACCCTAAAGGACATTGTTTTTAAAGGCATATTATCAAAAGGAATGAAGCATACCATCAGACTCCATATCAGCATGTATTATTAAACTTAAGGGCAATAGTATTGCTTAGTCGATATTATAAGGCTCTCTAGTCAAAATGTATTAAAACTAATCTTTACGCTTCTCAGCTTTTATAAATTTTTTTGTGTCTAACTAGTAAATACAGGTCATGAAATGTACTTGCAGATATCCAGTAACTTTGAAAGAACAGAAAAGTGCTTTATAAACAAAGTAATTTATCATCCTTTCTGTGTGTATATAGAAAACCTACTATCACAACTGCTGTTATACTAATAGGTTTTCTATACAGTGCCACATTAATTAGCTGTCAACGTAGCACAGCTCTGAATCCCATTTTGCTGATTTATGAAAAAAAAGCTACATTCCTTTAAACATATGCAGATTCACTGTTAGGGATATTATCATGAAGTAATCAGTTTTCTTGGAAAAAGCTATTGAACTGCACGATGCAAATTTCTGAATCTCAAAGGTCGGGGGCTCATCAGAATATTCATTGGTTAAATCACAGCTATGGTAAGATCGTGCGGGCAGTGCCTAATTTGATACAGATTGCAGCAGTGTTCGTCGGGTTAGATGCTGCATGGTCCTGACAGCTTAACTGTCAGATAAATTGCTGCAGTTATAGCATATGAGCAAGCCCATAAGCTGATCATATTAATGTTATGAAAATATGACACCAAAAAATAATAACGTTCTTTGAGGCATCTGGACAGAAGCAAAATCTAATCTTGTCTAAAAGATCTCCATTAGCAGTAATCATTCTGTAATATGATCAACATATTCTTGTCAAAGCAGATAGTACTGTGCAGTATTAGTAAAAACTGATTAAACATGGCATGCTATTCTAAAATAAACCTTCAACTTTGAGAATCAGGGCCTGCTGATTATGCTGGATTTTTCCGTTAAAACACATCCAAGTCATTTTGAAAATAGCTGCTTCTGGTGATTTACTCTTAGTAAGGGAGAAATATACAATAGTAGAAAAGAAATCAAAATGAGAAGTTAGGCCATATAGAATTTGAACAGCTCGAGGAAGGGGGAAAAAAACATTTGAGAAGTGTTGAGCCCTTAGTACAATAATCTTTCATTGTCTCGCAGAAAAATGTAGGTTTCTCTGTCCTTTGCTTGTGATACCTAGTGATCCAATTGCATAAACAACCAAAGTTCCTTCAAGGATGCACATTCTCATAGCTGAAGAATAAATACATCAAGAGCACATCAGACTGTTTTCTTCTCTGTTGAAAAAGGCCTCAGTCTTTGGGGTAAGTCTTTGCAAGTGGTGGATGATTTGCTGGAAGTTTCTGCTGTGAAACATATGGTCCACGATGCTCTGATATTCCTTGCAACCACAGAAGTTAATGAACTTAGAAGGGAGCATAAAGCTTCACATCAAGCACCGTGCATTTTTTGCTCAGTATTGTTGCTGTTGGCCAGGAAAGTTCCATGCGTGATGATCTAGAGCTAAAGAGCTGGAATTTAGTATTAAGAGAGCACATGAATGGTTCTCTACTTTTTTTGGTTTTGGGGTGGTTGTTTTGTTTTGGGTTTTTTTTGGTTTGGTTTTTTTTTGGTTTTTTTTTTTTTTTTTTTTTTTTTTGGATAAATATTTTTATTTAACTAAATCTTCTGTAAGATCTCCAGAGTACTGTAGAATCCAGCTACTCTGCTAGGGCTGTGCATTCACCTGCCCAAGGAGCACACAGACCCTAGTTTAAATTATAGTTGGAAACTGTTTCTCTAGCTGTGAACTGATTCCCCTTTTTGGGGATCCAGATAGATCTGAGGAGCTTTACTCTACGCCATCTCAGTTCCTTAAGGCTGAGAGAGGAGCGATGCAGCTCAGGCTGCATCAGGAACCAGTTTTAACCTCTGAGTGTGATGAATTACTTTTTTAACATTTTTCCCTGATGATTTAGCCCTTAAAAGGTAACCTTGTAGGGTACATCATTTACACATGATTTCAAAGCAGAAATAATACTTCACTAATATCTTACTAGAACCAATAACTTACTCTGTAATGAAATCTTCATTCCACCAATGGTCAAACTGAGTGAACACAAAGCAACAAAGCTGCTGAATTACAGCCTGCAAGTGTTTACTTTGGCTGGAAGATTGCTAAGTACCTTTAACAGCTGGCACCAGCTAAGTTTCTCCAGAGAAGGAGAATGAGCAAAAAAGGTGCAACAGATAAGGATGGTGGTTCCTGCTTGCTTGCCTGGAGGAACCGAGCTGTAACTGGTTGCAGACGCCCTACAAATAGGTGAGCTAGAACAGGAAAGGAAGGCAAAGCATGGTGGGAGAGACTTTGGGGGCAACACAGGGGATTTTTTTCTTGGAAAATGAGGAGTTGCAGCCTCTTGGGTTGCATTTCAGCCAGATGGAGCCAGATGGACCCATCAGTGCTGCTGTAACTGGATGAGTGAAAATGCTGTCCCCGGCATGACAAAGGGATTGAGCTAGTGCAGAACTTTGTTATCTCAGAATTCTGAACATTGCTATGAAGTGCTAAGGAAGAAGAAACACATAATTTGTAGACTTTAAGTAGGTTCTGGAAGTTTGAAGACAAGGTAGAAACAGCAAGATGTTCCTGCTTCTATGTAACATGAATTAATTGAGACCAATTTAGGGGTACTTTTGTTTGAGAACCATGAGAGTAATTGCAGGGGGGTAGGGGAGGGCAAGGGAGGTGGACAGAAGAGTAAGGAGAGAGCAAAGCAGTACACCCAATGCCAAAGGATTTGAGAAAGTCCAAAAAATATAGTTTGAATAAAATGCCCACCCATAATGAAGAGTCAGGTTCCAAGAGACACAGGAAATAATTTAGTTCTTTTTTGCGATGTAAAGACAAATGCAGCAGTCATCATATCGACAAATAATTTGTTTACAGCATGCTTTTTGTGTTTTCCTTCACTCAAACATTTTGAACTGAACATCAAACACTTTTTTGTTCCACTAATGAAAGGATAGTTATTACACTGGGATAAAGTCTTTCCCAATATTTATCCTTGTAAAGTGAAAAATAGGGCTAAATATTGGAACGTCTCAGAAAATTAAGTTTAGTTTCTACTGGCATGACCTTGTCTAACAGGATAGGCATTTGTATCATGATGTTATAGTGTCCTCATGAGAGAGATGCCTTGTTTTTACAGCAGGAGAGCTACTTTCAAGGTGAAGGATGTTCAATGTTAAATCATAAATTCAACAAGCCTACCCTGACACAAGAAACAAATTCAATTTTACAGTAAAAATTGTACACTGGGTATCTGTGCTTCTAAAATGGAGATGGGCTGGTGATAAATGAGATCAGGACAATAGATGTCAGAGCCTCTAAATTGTGTGGGCTAGACTGAAAGTAGTACTAGACACACACAATGAAGTAAAAGGAAATGAGAGCACACTCATTTATAAGAATATTTACATGCTAAGTATCTTTTAATTTGTGTGTGGGAAATAGATGGAAGTACCTTCACTTTTCCCCATCTAGTGCCCTGACACCGGCTCACAGGAGGTTGTGGGGTTTGCTGGCCAGTGTCAGAAAGTCCACCCGGTGCTCTTCCCCTCCTTTACAAGAGGCAAGGCAGCACCCGCCTCCCTGCCAGCCTGCCTCCCGTGCTGGTGCACTCACAGGTCCTTGCTCAGGCTGCATCAGGAACCAGTTTTGACTTCCAAGTGTGATGAATTACTTTTTTTAACCTTTTTTCCTGATGATTTAGCCCTTAAAAGGTAACCTCATAGGGTACATCATTTACACATGATTTCAAAGCAGAAATAATACTTCACTAATATCTTATTAGAACCAATAGCTCAGTCTGTAATGAAGTCTTAACTCCACCGACAGTCAAACTGAATGAATACAAAGGAACAAAGCTGCTCAAACATTGGAAACCAATTATTTCACTTTCTTTTCTGTCTGTACAATGCAATAATTTCCCCTTATTAAGGCAGTATATTTCAGAGGAATTACAATTTATACACAATGAACAATATCTTAAAATATCATTGTTTCTTGCATATTTTCAGTGAAAGAACTAATGGGCAGATCTTTCACTGGAAGATGTAGAAGCAGAAATTAAACTGAAAAATGCTATGTACCATTAATAGTAGCAAAATAATGATACTGGGTTTGACAGATATGCAATATAAATGCACAGGACCAGATTTATGTATTTCTTCTGAAAATTTTAGCATTGAGATAAATTTGGTAAAATGTGTTCTCAGACTTAATATGTTGCACTGTATCCTCGACTTTTGAAAATGATTAAACTTAATGCGGTCTTCTGATTTACAGCTATCCAGAGATGCATGGGGTTGCCAAAGATCTTAGACATGCACTAATCGGCACAGATGATGGGTGATTTCGGAGATAAAACTCTCTCAGGAGTGACAACGTCAGTGTGCTGCTGTTGTGAATCATCTTTAAAACCTTCTCCATTATGTGTGAAGGACATCCCCTCTATTAAGGGGTTTGGTGGTTTACTTAAGTCAACATTGTCATGGTCAGCAGGTTTGCAGTGAAGAACAACTCTGCTGGATTTCAAGATACCGCCATAACAGGTAACTGACTCAAATCCTTACCTATATACCTCCTTTCTCTAAAATTTATTAAAACCTGCTTATGTGCGTTTTCTGTATAGGGTTTTCTACAGGTTTTGAAAGCTGAGGAACATACCACCATCCCTTTCTTCCCAGTAACTTGTGTTTCAGATCGGATGGATTATAAATCCTTTCAATCCTGCTGGATAAGAAATATTAAAAAGTTAATTGACTACATGGCAAAATAGAGTTCCCGGTGCCCACTAACAATGGCATGTGGCCACACTATTGAGGTTTCAGCTAGTGAAAATTGCTATGACCTAGGAAACACTATGATTGTTACGTGCTTTAATACAAAAATCGAGATAATAGGGAAGGCGCACAGTGGTGGTGAAATATGACAGGGAGCTTCCAATTCATGTGTTGTACAGCTTAAAACTTTTGATAACTATAAGTTGCCTTGACCTTCTCAGCTCACAGTCCAATAGCTCTGATTGTGTAAGCATATGATACAGAGCACATACAACTAAGTCAGGCTGTATTCTGACACTGATGAGTAGCCCGGGCGTGTAAAAGAAAAAAAGAAAATAAAGCTTTTATATATTTTAATTAGGCAGAGTGGAATCTGGCTAAGAAGGATTTAGTAATCTGAACTCCCATTGCTGAGATTTACCTTACAAATTTTATGACTGTCATTGGGGGTGTGGAGTATGTTCTCAATGAACTGGTAATAAAAAGGGGACAAAATATAACTATGCTTCCCATGCATCATTCATATCTATTCAACCAGCAGAAAAGCTCTTAGAAATGGAATATTCTCAAGGGTCAGTTTTTCTGACCACAAAGGTCTTCCAGCAGCAACACACCTATGTTTTGGTGAAAAGTGAAAGACCGTCAGGGAGAGTGCAGATCAGAGTGCATCTTGATTATTAAGAATACATGAAACATGTTGTGTGTCTGTGTGTGTAATAGTCTTATCTCCTAATCTTAGAAGAAGAATGTTACAATGTTGAAACCTTATTGTTGCTGGGAAATGCTTTCCTGGTGTTTTGGGAAGAGTCAGAGGTTAAAAAACTCAATCTTGATTTGAATTTCCCTAAAGTTTCAGAAAAGTCTCATAGCTTCACTATATAAGAAAATGTTAAAACTTTCGACTTTATTATTTCATATGTGTCCGAATTCTTACAGTACATGCTCTCTGTGTGGCAATTTTGGATCCTGTTTAAATATAATCAAACTATTTATGAGGAAGGGAAAAGACATTACCAAAATTGCTCTTCTGTATTTTGCTTTCTAAGTGAACAGGAATAAATAAGTAAAAATAGTGTGTTCTATTGCAAGGGGAAGAAAGAGGAATGACTATAATTTCCTCAGGAAGAAAATGCTAGTTACACTACCGGATGTTGAAATTATGCACAGTAAAATATTTTTATACTAATTCAACTTCTTAGCAGGAATTCAGCACTGTGAATAGTTAAACTGAACCTTCCTCAGAGGGCCAGAAGGGTTAACATGACAAAACAGCATGAAGTATTGCAAAGGTGCTACTTATAATTCAGCACCCAAAATGATGGACATTACTGAATTATTGAGGAAAAAGTTACTTAATGTTTTTAATTATTTAAATTAAATATTTAAACACAAAGACTTGTGATCCAGAGTTTATTTGTAATTGCTCTTGGTAACTTTACTTTATATTAATTTTTTCCCCATTATTTATTTTTAAATTTCTTCAGAAATGGAGAATAAAGACTTTGTTCAGTGAAGTGAAACTTAGCTAATACAAAAGCTAATGAAATTAATTAAGAATTTTTTGTTATATCTTCTAAAAAAAGTGATTCTGAAATGTTTTATGCATTTTCATAGGATAGTTGGATGTTCCAACAATGTAAGAAGTTTAACAAACTGAATCCAAAGAGATAATTATTATGTACTGAACACCTACATGGGACTCACTACACTAAGCAGTTTGGCATTTGCTTATTTCAAAAAACTGAAGTGATGTGGGGAAGTTGCATGCTTGTTTTTTTTAACAATTTTGCTGGACTGAGATCTTGCACTGAGGCCTGTCAAGCTTCGTTTGACTTGCTTCAGTAGTCACTGTTATGGTAATGGCCAAGCGGCCATTTCTGAAAAATATACCTAAGCTCATATTAAGTTTGAAGGTAATAGAATAAGAATTTGTAAATAGACTTCTCAGTAAAAATGTATTTCCCCCTCTCTTGTAAAAAACAGTGTAGCATGCAAGTCTCTGAAGCCCCTGGAAAGACACTGACTCCAAAAGGAATTGGAACCAACTCCACAGGGTGTTCCTAAATGTCTTATGTTGAACTATGTGGCACGATTTTTTTCTGTGGAAACTCAGATGAGGGGGCGGTGGGTTGAGGGGCACTGCTAACACAAAACAGGTTGATTTTAAGAGCAGAAATGCCTCCAGAGCTGACTGGTGCAGCAGGAGCAGTTGGGGTCCCTCCACACATGGAAGGACAGGTCCAGGAATGTGTAAATGCTTCTCTCTGCCCCTGTTGCTGCTGCCGCAGTTGAGCGTGAGTGCTGGGCCTCACGTACCTCGCTTGTACCCCGCGCCTGTGGCCAGAGGCTGCGGAGGGCTGGACTGTGCCGCTCTGCAGAGGGAGGTGGGTCCTGAGACCCATGGTAGGGGAACACGGGGAGCACCAGGGCAGGAGGCAGCAATGGGCCGTGGCCTGTGCTGAGAGCAGCTGTGGAATGGTGGTGGGCAGCAGGAGCCTGCGTGCGACTGGGAAAGAGCATCTTAATGGGGCTACTGGGAGAGCAACACAGCGTTTAGGAGAAATGGTCATGGGCTGGCCCTGTCTGTGTGTGCAAGCTTTTGGAACTTTATTAATATTCATTTGATTATGTTTATTTCTGTCTGTCAAAAGAAATAGGGTTCAATTCAAATTTGTGCCTGGTGCCAGAATTTTGTTCAGGACCTGTTTTTTTCCTTTCCTTTAATATTAGAGTCTAATGCAGTTAGAAAAAAAGTAAGAAGCTTGATTGTAATGAAAATAATTTTAATGAGTATATCAAGTGAGTGCAATTAAAATCTAGATACATAAATAATATGCCATCCTAATTAGAAGGAAAGGTTTTTTTCCAGAGCACGCTTACTAAGGTGGGGGGATTTTGTGGTTTTTCTTTTTTTTGTTTTTTAAGATTAATTGAAAATATAGGCCACTCCACACTAAGAAGAGAATATAAATTAAATTTATTTTATTTTACTTAAGCTTCAGCAGTTACCCAAAGTTCTTGGTTATCTTTCATCCTGCAAAATTATTTATTTGGGAAAAGTTTGTCTGCACTATCTTCATTAACGCTCCAGCTGTTTTGGTTTGTTAATATTCATACCAGTAAGTCACCATTTCTTGATTGATAAGTGATTGAACTAATTCAGTATATTTTATTTAGTCAGAGATCCATTTTTAGGCCTAGTCCTGCATTAAAGTGTGCAGGAGTCTGTATGTGAGGAGAAACAGAGCAAGGGAGAAGGAAGAGGAGATATAACTCCTTGCAGAGCCTTGCTAAGGTGGGGGGGATTTGTTTGAACAGAGCTTATGGCAAGATCAAGCATTAGCTGTTGCAGGATTTATGTTAGGGTGTTGGAGATCACCGCCATCGCAGGAACATGCTCTAGGCTCAATTACCGTATTGCAGGACACAGACCATTAGGATCACATTGCTTATCTATCCCAAATCTGAGGAATTTAGTAAGAGCATGAAGTGATTAAGGTTGTTGCCAGTGTATCGAGATCTACTTTCTAAAAGCATTACATGAATGTACTAATAGATTTAACTATCTAAGTGTTATTTTTCTGCCAAAAATCAAAATCTTGGAAGACTATATAACAAATTAGTGGCTTGCTAGCATATTTTTTCCTCCATTCTGTAAAAAATTATTGACTGGGTAGTATATAGACGACACATCATAGGAGGAGGAAGATATACTTTGTTTTCAGAAATTCATGGCATTATAGACATGAGGAATGGAATGGTGTATTAACTTGTTAATGTAGCTGTAAGTATAGGATTGCTGTCATGCATACGAGTTATATACTTTTTTACATTAATAAGAGAATAATTACTCTGCTCTCTAGTTCTGATTTTCTGCTGAAAAGTTCTACTTAAATGCTAGTTTGGATTGCTACAACAAGAGAGATTTTTTTAGAGGCTAGTAAATCGATTCTGCATTGACTGAGCCAAGAAAATAATGGCTTGAAAGGCTCCCAGAGCCTCACATACCACAGTATTACAACTCCTGGTATATTATAAATGAGATAGACAAGTTTATCAAACAGAGGGAACAAGAGATGATTGAGACAGTTCAGATTCAGAGACTGGTAAGAGGCATCAACAGGGAAAGACTTCCTTGCTTATTTGCTGGTGCACCCCATGACCAGTCCAACATGAACTGGGTGTACAAAAGGAAGACCTTCCAACTTTGAGTGGGAGGGAAGGATGCCTAGATGTTGAATACTGCAAAGCCTGCTAAATTGTAGAAGGGTTGACCTACATTGACTCTCTATATGTACTTTTATTTCAATTCATGAAATTGTGAAGTGAAAGGAAAAGGGAGTGATAGACTGAAACTAAAATAAAGAATCAGGATCCTGAATACTAGGTGCCATGGGAGTCTGTGCTGTTCATAGTAAATAAATGTCTGCTCTCCGTGGGGAACCCTCAAAATGAAGTCTTCCCCCTCCATTAACGCCAAGAAAAAAAAATTGCACCCACTGCTCTGAAACTCATCCCTGGATTTTATCCTTGAATACTCTAACCAATTAGTGAGCGCAAAAGGACTTAAAAGATTGTCATGAGGGATTGTTTTACATTAAAGACCTTACTGATACTGAATGAAAGCTAGTTGCCTTTTCTAGTCACACTGAATGACACTGAGTACCTGAGGACAGCACTGCTGAGAGGAACAGGGAGATTCTGACTCCATGTGAATACACTGTATTCATGCTGTAGTATTCCCTAGCAATGCTGTGCTAAGCAGCTTAGCTGGAAAACACTTCACATAAATAGCAATTTGTTATTAAAAGTGAAGTAGAGAAAGCTAAGGTTAAATAAAAAGCATTTAAGCTCTTATCAGGATAGCCAAACATATTTTTCATGTTGGAAAAGCATGTTTAGACATTGAGTAACTGATGTATTTAGTTCTCATAGCGTACTGTAAATGCAGATAAACTTGATAAGCAAAGACACATCTGCTGAATAGGAACATTGTTTATCATTTTTCTCCTGAGGTAATGACTACCTATTCACCCTCCCCTGCCTCGCCAGTGTCTGTAAGACTTCTCTGCATTCCTACGCAAAGTGAGAGTGCAAGTTGTTCTACTTATTATTCTTGTATTGCCGACACTGTGCCCGTCTTTTTTAATGATGTATGGCCTCACCTTAGTCGTGGTTAATCTAATGATGGACTAACTCCCTGGAGGTTACAGGCACCATATTCTGTGTTTCTAGCTAGCAGCCAGCATCACACGGTGATGAATGTTTTGGGCTTCCCCCACCCACCCCTCACCCATGCTGCCTGTCTGCACATTTATTGCAGAGCGACATTATAGCTATAGCTTCAAAAAGAGCAATTTCCTGGTTGAGGCATCTTTGGTGTCTTATGTGCTTCATTCACCAATTAGATGACATTGAAAAGAGAGTTAATTAATTCAGGAAAGCAACAAAATGCAGGGGTGGCTCCAGGATGAAAGCACTGAAGTTCCTCAAATGATAAGTAAAAACAAGCTCTATCACTTAAATATCTTTGCAGATTCAGTTAAAAGCTCAGACCATCTTATTATGTTGCAGCTAGTAACCTTCAGCCTGCTGAAACATCATTTGACTGAAACCTGTCCAGGCAGTTCCAAAAGAAACTCCATATAATTGGGAGAAAAGTTTTTTTCTAAAATACTGATTTTAATGTATGTCCTGAAAGATAATTAAAAGATAAAATGTATGATAAAGGAGAAATAGTAAATTTTGCATATATTTCTCAGGAAAATGACTGACTTCTCCGGTAATAGGAAGCACATAACTATGTTCAGCCTGGAAACTTAATTGGTAACTAAATAATGATTGTTACTACAAGTGATTAAAAATCACTTACAAACCTGAAATCTGTTGCTTATGCAAAGTAAAAACAACAGTGATTTATAAACATAATTTTGTAACACACGCGTTTATATTGCTATCATGGAAGATACTTGGATTTGAAGTTAGTCCTTATAGGGCGTAGGAGACAACAGTCCTCAGCATTCATCATCACACTACGTACAACTTGTTATTTTTAATAAAAAGCTACTACTCTGTGCTGATCTCCTGCTGGCCTGCTCGCTTGCCCTGGCCAGTCCGTCGCCTGTTACATTATAGTCTTACTGATTTCATCCAAGCACCATTTTGACATACTACTGTTTTCCTTTTTGGCTGAATATTTTCCATTTTATGGCCAGTCCTGATGACACTTGAGTTTTCATTATAAACACTTAGTTTTGGGAATGCAAAATAATACTGTCATTGTGCACTTACCAGGTTAGAAATCAGGGTTCCACTACTGCAGTTATTAAATAAAAGCATCTTGAACCTCTTCTCAACCTGACGGGATCTAATATATTGTGTCCCAGTGCCCATTTTTCCACAGAGTTCCCAACTCCTGTTTCAGTTCATTTCTCATCACTTGCTCTCTGTAAGGGGAATTTCTGTCTGTAAATATTCCAGGAAAGACAGGAAGAAAAAACAACAACAACAACAAACCAACAAACACAACAAAAGAGTAACCTGCAAGATATACTTGAAAGGGCACGCTGCCACAAAAAGCAAGATGAAAAATGACAGTGAAGGTTCCTCCAGGAGAGATTCACCGCAAACGAGGTGATGCTGTTTGCAGCTGTCTGAACTCAGAGAGAGTGTTTAAAGACATTTGGTATGAATGTGTCTTAATGATAATGGTATGGACTACTTCAGCCTCTAAAATGCAAGAAAGCTGACTCCATTTGTTCCCCAAGGAAAGCTAGCAGATAAATGACATTAATGAATTTATTTTAGGAGCGTTCTTTTCCAAAACTCTCTTGTAACTATAATCTATTAACGTTGATATTGATGCTTCAGCTTGTGGCCATTATCCTACAATAACTGTTTTGCTAGTACAATTCTATCAAGCAGAAGCAGATAATAAGAATGACCAAGAGAGAACAAAAATAACTGATAGTGTTTGGGTATTTGCTTAACACAATTTATTCCCACAGCATGTGCAAGTCTCATAATCAAGCATAACTGCAAAATCTTAAGAAAAAAAAAAAGAAATTTGACCGTTGTAATACTGCTTTTGCAAATTTCATTTCATAAAGTATATAGAAGTGTCAGTCATGTCCTAACTTATGCCAGAAAACAGTTTACAAAGTTTTGTTTGTGGCTCTGTCTGGGAGTTCTTTAGGGTGTTTTTTTTGGAAGAACTGGTGAAGAGAAGATTTGAGATGAAACAAAAGAATACAGTGACTATCCATACTGGTTCAATCCTCCTTCAGGGCTGTCTGGCTTAAGCAAGTCAGTGGTGTCATCCTCTCATTAACTCACAATTAGTTGACCCTTCCTGGGTTTGTTACACTAGTGTGCGTTGCTTACAAATATGTGTTTTGTTGTTATATGTACGGCAGAATTCTAATATTGCCTCCTACAAATTATTATATTTGGAAGCAGCTAATCATAAAAGCAAGATGTTATCCCAAACTGAGAATGTGTTCATTCTGTCTACAAAGTGAAGCTGACCATAGTTGACTTACTGGAAATGGATTTTTGTGTTATTTTCACATTTCTTTATTTTGTATTCCTTTTCATTGTTTTTTTTTGTTGTTGTTTTGATTGCTTTTAGATAGAAATTGAATTGCTTAGATAACCCCTTTCCCTAGTTTTTTGTAGAATTAGTCACAGAAGTCTATTGAAAACTTGTAACGCTTGATTGACCCAAAACTGCTTTTTCCAGAACTTAAAGTGTTTGACTAAAGATATTTGCTTTATATTAGTTACATTATACCTTTTGGCAGAATTTTCTGGGTTTGCATATGAGTTTAATTCTTTCCTTTATCTAGTGCATTTCTGTTATAAATTTCCTGTTCTGTAATAGTTCAAGAGGTGTTTAAATTCTATTTCAAATATTCCAAACAATATTGAATGTGCAGGTATTTTGAAATGGAAATTTTAAAATTCTTGCATTTTAAATTGGTTATTTTTATATAATCTAAGTAGTCTTATTGAAGTCGTCCATTGATCCAACTGCCTCACCCCAGAGGTTTCCTTGCAGTTCGTAATATGTCTGGACTTTGTAGAAATTTATTCATATATGTTTTAAATAAGGATTACATTTGAGAACTTCCCAGTCAGTTCAGGCACAGTTTATAAATAGGGAAAATTAGATAGAAATAATGCAATTATTCATGGTGAGGTGTTTGCTTAAATTTAGCTACCAGTTCTTTCCTCTGACGTTGTATTAAGTCTGACCTGTTTTAGTGCATCAGTTCTTTTTCATTGGATTTCTTGACTGTTTTCATGCGGTACTTTGCCCTGTGGTTCCAACTCAAAACCTGAAACTTTTAATGTGAAACTTTAAGCTGTAAATTATTCTGGGCTTTTTTTTTTTTAGGACAGAGCAGGATTGGATTTAGATTATGATTCATGGAATAAGTTCTCCTATTTTAATTGTATTTTATGCTAAGGGGTTTTTGTTTGCATAGATTACATAAGGACTGCAACAATGGGGTTTAAATCCTCCAGAAATCTTCTGAAGACAGCACTATGCTGTGCAGTTTATTTCTTATTTAATGGTTTAGAAAACCACTTCAATTCTCATTCTTTAACAGCCTGATGGAGGAGCTCAGGAAGAGACAAGACAGGCAGAGAGAAGAACGTGTACAAAGCTAGGCAAATGGAGTGAGCAGTTTCAATTCTCATTGTTACAGTGCTGATGTTTCCTATATTCCCATGAAAAGCTCAGGCAAGGAAGGTTGTAAAATCACATCCTTTTTAGTTTTGCTATAGTTTATGCTTCCCAAAAACCACTGGGATCCTAGATTCAGTCAGACAAGGCAGAAGTCCCAAAGCAAATAATTTATTCCTCAGCAGGGTACAAAAAGAGTTCCTGTAAGAGCTGAGAAAAGAAAGGCCACTGTAATATAATGGGATACAATGCAGAGGTCCCCACATATCTCTAAGGTGCACCCAGGTTTGTAGAGAACATATTATCCCTTATCAAACAGCTACTGAACAAGCAGATCCTGGCTTTTTTTCCCTTGTCTGTAATAATCCCTTGGACCTCCAACACCAGGAAAGTCTTTTCTTCCTTTGTGAAGTAAACATCCAGAAATCAATACTGGCTTTTGCAAGTCTTCATAGGAGATATACTCTATCCCGATTCCCTTTAAAGAAACTAATGTCAATAGCATGACTACTTAAACAAAATCTTTTCTGCCTTGAACCTAAGTATTTTCTCTGTGTTGTGAACTACATGGAAGAAACCTCCTGGGCACACTTTAGGTTGAATATCTTTAAAATCTGCAATCTGACTACAACGAATCGATCCTCAAAACTGGGATATAAATATTGTAATGCTTCTCAGTGATACTAGCAATATGACCTTTACAGATTAATGTGTTCTTTTCTTTGCAAACAACCCTATTTATGGCTGACCCAATTACTTAAGAGCTCATTAATCTGAGATCTAAATTGTTAGATAGGGAAGTTTAGAGTTGTCTTTAGAGTCAGCTACTCATCTCTATTATTTTGGACAAATATAATCAGACCTCTCAGGGATCAATATTCAGCTGATTTAGATTTACAATTAGAACAGAGCTTCTGTCAGTGCTGAAGAAGGTAAATGATGAACAAAGCACAGGAATGAAAACCCCAAGAGCATTTTCAGCGCTTACTGCTGGAGTTGTCTCATTCTCTGAATTTCCCAGCCTGAAAACACAGAGAGGAAGCTGCTGAAGTAACACTGCCATCTCTTCCCAGCCTTAAACCACCTTAAATCCAAACCTTTAATAAATATTTCAGCTCAAAAAATGAGCATTTACCACACCTAAGAAAAAGACCCAATGCAGCGCTGTGAAACCTGTGAGCCCCCAAGTTTTCCTTTATTGTTGCTCCTAAATCCACTCCAGAGAAATGGCCACCTCATCCTTGGCGGCTCAGCCCCGAGCCTTGCCCAGGGCCCAGCCTGGCCATATGTTGGACCTGAAGCAGCAACATCGAACTCTTCCAAAAACCTAGATAAGGTGCTGCAGCCATATAGTGTAGCTGAAAATCCCTGCCTCGCCATTGCCAGGCAGTCCAGAAATAATAGTTGTGTTTCCTGAGTTACTCACCCCCGTCTGTAACCATAACCTTAGGCATCACCACAGATTTTTGGCATGGAAATAGCAATGTTGCCCAGGAAGAGACACTCCTCTCTGCTGCCGTTTTGTCATAGCCACAAGCTCTCCTCTCTGGAAATGTGGATCGGCTTTTCATGCATTATCAAGTTCAGCCCCAGGCTGATGGGAGGCCGCAGGCTCCTACCGCGGTTGCAGAGAAGGAGGTGAGTTTCATGCAGGTTGACCTTCAGCTTTCCCTGGCTAACAATTCAAAGAATAAGCCCCACTGGATGTCTTCTCCTCCCGACTTACAGACCCAAGCCCTAACCCAAACATGAAAATTGGCTGCTTTTTGAAAGGGAGGGAGGAAGCCTTCAATACGACAGCAGTGCAGGTAAGGACAGAGACCTCAAATGTCCTCACTCCAGAATCCATTCTTCCTCTCACTCTTTTGGCTTTGTACTAAAGAAACCATAGCCTTCACTCTCCCTATGTATTTCTCCTGTAGTAGGAGATCACAGTGTCCCAGAACAGAACAAAGGCTTGACTCCAGAGAGACGCAGTCCTGAGGACTGCTTGAAAATGCTATCTAAGCATGCTGATGTTAGGGAAGGTGTTAAATGGCTGATTATACTAAACATTTACTGGAAAAAAAATCACCTACTGTTAGTTGACATCCATTTAAAGTAGGAAGATTGCTAAGATTATTATCTGCTGTTTTCTGTATGGATCAGTTACATTTTAGATACATTATAGGGGAAAAAAGTTTGAAAAGCATTTTCTTTTGAAACTTTATAGGGAAGCATAAATTACTGTAATGACACCTCATATAAATGTGCTTATATTAATTCGTAATGGTCTTAAAATTTCTAAATAATTTTAAATAGTTAAAAATGTGTATAGAGGAGACAACCTCAAAAAAGCTGTGATGTAGACCCTCTATAATTTTTAGACTGAATACATCATAAGCAATATATATGTATTAGTTGTATTTTATGTGTCTCTAACTTTATTCAGTATTGGTTTCTCACATAAAATCTAGAATAAGCTTACTGGTTGGTTCAATGCCGTGACAACAGTCACAATACATGTAATGGGGTCAGAACATATGAATGCTGATGCCAAGGGATAATCCAGTCAAAGTATATGTGCAAATAAACTAAAAGGTACTCTAACAACACATGGACACCCCCCCTCCCCGCCACCCCCAAATCCCATCACAACAGGTTCCTGTAAAGAGTCAGTGCACAGAGGGCTTTGAATTTTTTTGCTAAAGCAATAACTGGTTCTGTCAGATACCAGTACCTTCATTTGACGGACATAATGTTCCTACTCTGTCTTGATTTGGGACAGCATTGCTCCAGTGGCTAGAAAACATGACAAAGCATTGTAACAAGTAGCAGCTCAAAATACTTTTAAAAACTCAGTATGGAGGTGATTAAAATGGCAAGCTAAAAACATGAGAGAAATCAGTGTGCATTTAACATCCCCTTTTTAAAAGCCAGCCTTATATAATGCTGGGCTGTCACAACCTCCTTATGAGCAGTGACATTTTAAGAAAAGCTACTGTCCATTTCTCGTCCCGTTTGCCCTGCAGAATGCTTGGTTTTCCCCTTGCCCTTTTCAATCAGGCTTCCGTTAATAAAATAAGGGGAAACAGTGAAAAATGTACAGTAGAAATAGGAGAGAATTTTGTAAAACTGCTGAAAAATTTTAGCTTGTGAGGTATAGGTCCTGAAGGACAATTTCTTATGTTCATTGCTGAGGTGCTGTGCTATGCAAGTGGATTTTTGACCTCAGTGCCAGTTGGAAGGCTGACACTAATAGTTTAAGTATGCATTAGAATCCAGATACAATGTCATTTAATCACGTATCTCTTGGAATATTGACCATCCAGCTCATAGCTACTTGGTACTCTGGTGGTATGACAAGTGTCAGGGGAAAACATTATACTCCTTATATTCCCCTAGACATGATGCTGGAGAGGGATAAAGACCCTCTGCTACTGTGACCATTCATTTCTGCTTTTCTTTCCTCAAGGCTTTCCAGCTTATTGCCTGAAATGTGCTGCTGGAGATTGTCTGAACCTAACGTCACTGGCAACCACAGCTGTAACAAATATACAGGTAGAATGAACTGCGCATGCTGACGCTGGGAGGATAGCAAGCCCTAAAGCCCTATTTAGCCTGTCTCTCCTTGGATTTTCATCGAATTTCCTTCCTGAATTCTGCGTCTAGCTTATTTTGCAATCCTATTCTGGCTGAATAGGTTAAGGCAGGGCCTTATAGGAACTTCAGAAGGTTGGAAGAGTGGATAAATAAGTAACAGCTAGAGGAAGTCCTCCCCTAGAGAAGGTGGCCTCTCCTACCCCTACACTTCTGTCCCTGTGCCTTCAGGGCTATGCAGTCCTGCTGAAATGCTACGAGCAAAATGATTTAGGGAAAGACACGAAAGAAAAGAGAAGCAAAGGAAAACAAACTGCAAAGACAAATAAAACTCAAAAATATTTTTTTAAAATTTCCCATATTAAGAAGTCATGTAAATGAAAACCCATCCCTTTCCCAACATTCATTTCAATCTACTCAAGAATTAAGTTATGACTCAAACTTAGAGATGTTGACTCACATCTGACCCTCAGCAAAAATGCGAATCTGTTTGTAGCTTCCAGAACTCCTCTCAAGTAATCAGTCAGATAAAAGAACCTTTATATCTAGGAAATGTTTCTTGTATATTACCATTTAATTTCCTGTAGCTGAAAAAAAAGAGTTTTGAGTTAATAAATGCAGCAATATAAGGTTTTTTTTAGTATTCAGCTAAAAATATTTAGCTATTCCTTGAATGGTTATAGCTTGAGAAAACCACCTCTTTTACTGTTTTAAATTTGCACGTGATTTGGTGATGCCTTATTTTGCTTTACACCTAGCACTGCTGGTGCTTACACAGCTGTTAAATGTTAGGAATGGCAACTAACACTTCTTTCCGATTATGAGTTAATACAAGGAAGTCTCTATATTATACATTATATATTATTTTTAGAAAATCTATGACAATTTTTTCTTTGACCGCATTAGCAGTTCAGCATGTTCCTTGAGGCATATTATGAGGCACAAGTGACGGAGTTTCTGGAGGAAATCAGTAAGTGCGGCCCTACTTGAGCACGGTAGCTGGACAAGACGACCTCCAGGGGTACCTTCTAATCTCAACCGTTCTGTTGAGTGCCTATTGAAAAAGGAAATTAAATTAATGGTATCCAACATTAATGACAAATAGATTACTGCAATTTTGAAACAAAATGCCTCCCATTCAATTCAAATTTTGTGAATGCCAAGACATTTTAGAGTTTAAGCAACCTCCAGATATAGTATGCCTGCAAAATGTAGGTCTGTTTGAAAGACAGTAATATCATAAAATGTTTCATTTTGGAGGTAGGCTTGCACTAGTAGTATAAGTCATGTCATTTGACTTAATTATACAGAACCAGTGCTTACTGTTATTATCTGATTATTAACCCCCACGTGAGCTATTTACATCTTAGTCTTGAGTAATCAGCATAATGATTACCTGCCTGTTGTGGTAATAATTAAGTAGAAAAGCCAGCAACAAAATAATGAGATTTTTAATATTCTTTTTAGGTTGGAAATAATGAGCATGGAGTGTAATAGTGGATCTCTAAGATAATGCAATTGAGATCAATTTAAGAGGCCTATTTTTTTCTCACTTACTGATATTTATTTTTTGTCAAGGGGAAGCTAAAAAACGTTTAGGAGCAAAATAAACCAAAAAGTCTGATTATAATGCATAAGACCTCATGACAGGCCAGAAGAGGAAGGGACTGCATACACCTGAGCTGCACTTACGCCTGTATTCACATACGTGTTTGACACTGTAGGCTACACACCGGATCCTCACTTGTGTGAAATGTCACCCCTCCATTTCCATTGGTGGCACTGCAGCAGTTTGCACCAACTAATGAGTAGCATCAGGAGAATTTTTTTAAAATCAATGAGTTTATTCATCACCAGATTTTTCCAGGCACCTAAAGTTATGAATGTCCAATGTTTATTCATTATGAGGAAGATACTTTCAGTTTAGTATCAGAATAATATAATGTAGGGCTGATCCAGGTTGCAGAGTTATCTCCAAAGGGAAATGACAGAAGTTTGCTGACTGTGGGCATTGGAAATTAGATTCAATAATGCTCTAAGAAATTTACTGCAAGGTACTAATACTGCAAATGTGCTAGTGTACAGCATATGGCTCTGATCTGAAAATACTGAAGCATGAGCTCATTTTCATTTGAGTAGTCCTGCGGGACTAACGTCTTAAATTCATCTGGAATTCTGCAGCTGGTGTACATTTTGGAGGATTACTTGTAAGTGTTCGTTTTGCCAGCATATTAAACTACTGCTGTATTGCATTAATTTTCTGCCATTAATCCCAAATTAAGCATTTTTCACAACAATTTCTTAGTATATTCTGCTCTCTTCTCAGTGTTGACATCCTGATGAACATACAAAAGTTCAAAGAAGATAAAGCCACTGACTGTATGAAACAGTTGCCTTTAGAAGACCAGACCTTTTGAGATTTTGTTGGTTTTCTCTGAGCTTCCTTGATTTTGTTTTGAGTTAATTATCTGGTTTTAATCTGAAGACAACTCAAAACAACACCTTCAAGCTGCATTAGGATTATACACAGATAGACTCTTATCTCCATTCTTGATAATGAGGTGCCCTGATAGCTCATCCAAAGTATGTTGGCATTGTTTGCTATATTCTTACAAAGTAATCTTATATATACATTGCTTTCTGTGCTGGGAGAACTCTTTTCTGATTGTCTAACTTCATCTGATCCAGTTTTTAAACCATACCTCATGTTTTTCTTTTAGTGTTTCAAACACATTTATGTTGCTTAATTATATTTCTGTTTAAAATCCCTCATTACTGTTGGTTAGTTCAGGCTCGCAAACTATGGTAGGAGACCTGTGCTAATTATTTGCAGGTATTTTCTTTGTGCAGGGAAAAAAAAATGAAGCATAAATCATTGATGACATCATCTTTTATAAGATTAACAAGTCAAAATTGTCTTTGTTTTATTAGAACATCTTCACAAAGAATAGAAGTTAGTGGGAACTACTAAGCTGTCTATGGATTAATAACAAAAGCTTTAGTATTCTTATTTGATTTTGATTCTGACCCCTTGGAAACATCGATTGTTTGTGATCGTTTTCCAACTCTGCTTGCAAACATCTCTTTCATCAGCTCTCTGAATGCTACATGGAGCACTCGGAAAGTCCCATACCATTTCTCCCCTGAGGAGAGGATTTGTTCTGGATTCGTTCTGTTTCTTCCTTGTGTAATTGCATTTGTGTATTAAAGGTTAACATGTTTTATTTCTCTACTGATAGACATTTGGGAATGGTTTTGTTTTGTTTTCTAATGCAGAATAGTATTGAAGGGCTCAGCTCTGCAGTAAATTGCATAATCAGTCCATGATAGTTACAGGAGGGCTGGTGAGGTCCATCCAGAGGTTATTGCATGGTTGAGGCCAAAAGAAGAAACAGAAGTTATTTTGTGTATACATTAAGGAATATGCAGCACCATCTTATCATAAAGTCTTCTGATGCTTCAAATGCTTATGTATATTTAACTTCATAGAAATAAGTAATTCAATGACAGTAACGGAACTACTTGTGTCCACTTCAGATGAAGAGTTTGCTTATCCAGGAATGAAAGTTTATGTCCTCAGTCATATCACAGTTCCTTGGAGAAGTGTTTTAACTTGCCTTTCATCCCTCAGTGCAGTGATGCTTGTGTAAGCCCTATATTTGAAGAACTGTGTCTTTAAATAAAAGGGAACCGCGTCTTCTACTTTCAGTGAATACAGATTTTTACAACCATCATATTTTAAACCTTCTGTTAGTTTTTTTAAGCAAAGTAGGGATGCTTTTGCTCAACAAAGAAAAAATACTGGTGTTTTGCTTTGCTGTAAGGGTGGGATTAAAAGAGGTCATTCTTTATGTTGCATGAATGGTTGAAGGAGAGAGAATGCAAGGAGTAATAGCTTTTATTTCTTAACCCCATTTAAAAAAAATACTGTTAAAGATGAAAATGTTTTCAGAAAAGATTAAACTCTACCAAAGCTGCAGTAGATTGAAATGAAGATCAGTTAATGTGTAAGATTATCTTCTGAATACTTTTTTTTTCTTTTTTAAGTATAGCTCTATCAGCTAAATATAGTTCAGATTTTTACATTTTTATAGACCATGTGAGTTCCCTGCAGGCACATTGTCTCTCTTCAGTGATTTATATAGTTTGAATTATAGGGGATGATAAGCATTTGCTGTTCAATAGTGTAGTTAATGCTCAGCCCCCCGGGTAACAGAGCAGTGAAGCATTTACTACTCAGTGGTAGTTCTGCAAAAATCAGCAGCAGTGTGGCTCTATCACAGTAAATTTACATTGGTACAATTCATCCTCAGGGAGATGAACATTCACTCAACATAGCCCAGGGAAAACAACTAGAATGGACATTTTGCAGTCTTTTTGGGTGGCACAACAGAAGTTTACTATTGTAACCAGACCAGAAACAGAAATCACGGATGGTACAACGTGAAAACCATCCAACTTTTATTTTGTCTCCCTTTTTCCCCTCCAGGATAAAAAAAAAATAAAAATACTTGGACTAAAAAGTTTTTGGAAAGCTGAAAGTTGAAAAAGGTGTGGTATCGGCAGACGCACTGCGATCCTGGTGCAGAGGCCAGAGGCTTTGGGAGGGCTCTGAGCCTTTCAGTCCCATGATTAGGAGGAATCTCCTCTATCAGGTAGGTGAGCTTACAGGTGCTGTAGCTTTATAACACTTCTGTTCCTGTGACTGTTATGAGAAAATAGCGAGGACTGCATCAGCCAAGCAGTAATAGCTTTTCTCTTGCAGGATATTTTTCTTCAGTAGGCCTGCAAGCATTTTATAAAGGAAGCCAATATCATCTTCATATGAAAAATGGTGAGACCAAAGCAGAAAGAGGCCCCAGGAGTTGGCCACAGTCCTTCAGCAAGACTGTGACAGAGTGAAAAATACAGCTGAGGTTCCCAGGGTGTCTTGCTTAATGCTTTAACTGCTGCAGTCAACACTGCCCTCTCTCTCTGAAATGCACCTGGAAGCCTCAGGCTGCAGTACAGCCTGCAGCCAGAATAAGGAGTGACAAAGCTAGTTTTTCTCTTGTAAGATATAAAAGATGAGGCAGAGGAATCTACAGCAGGCAAGATGAGCTTCAGCCTAGAAAACACAGCGGGAAAGTGCGAAGTGGGATTTCTGTAAGTACTCCATCCCCACAGATGCTGTTGTGGTTGTGAGAAAAGACGACTGCAGTGAACCAAAGAAGCGTAACTTTGCTTTGGTGACAGGGAATCTATATGTAATGACTATTAAACCTACACTGGGTTTTTAAGCCTGAGTGGTCATACAGTAGAGAGCCAGCAAGTATAAACATAAGCATGCTTAAGTGCACCTCTCAGGGTCCTCACATCCGTACATTTGGTAGCATATTACTGCACCAGAGGGCCTGAACAGCCTGTCTGCAAGAAAGCTTCAAGCTGAGAGGGCAAATCAGGTTTCCAGAAGACGCCTGTGTTATGCTTTGTGCTTGCCTGCCTGCCACAGCGTAGAAACAGCATAAAGGACATTGTGAAGAGCCTCAGAAAAGCTAGCGTTGACAGGCAAGTGGAGAAGATTGAGGAAAAAAAGCATAATTTGTGTTAAAATCGTGAAGACAATGCTGCTGACATCCCTGGCAGTGGTGAGAATGTAACACTACCCTGTTGCTGTGAATAATTAAAAAGAAGCTCGATGGCATTGGAATTGGGACTGCTTGGGAATCAGCATGATAATTAAGAGCTTCAAAACTTTCAAAGAACAGGAATCTGGTTAATAAGAGGCAGGGCATTAAAAAGTGCCTGGCTGATTGGCTGAGAATGGTGAGAAGATGCCAGGTGAGCCGCTCCAGTCAGTGCTCCGCTGGACACGTATCTGCTCCTTGTAGTCAGCAGGCGTGAGTGTCTTTCCCCACACACAGCCTGCATTGACCTTAAAGTGTGGACACCGATAATAAAGGGAGGAGGACTACTTATGTAAAGCCTGGAATTAATGCTATAGAACTGACAAAGATAAATCTTTTCTGGTAAAAAAAGCATGGCCTGTTTGGTCATTCTAGTCAAGAAAATCAAAATTATGTTCCAGTCCTAGAAGGAACTTCAAATTTAAAACTGTGAAATGGAAAAAGAAAAGAACTATGAATAAAATCAAAGAGAAAAAATGAAAAGGTCATGCTTAGAGTCAAAGAGAAGATGAAGGGGCACTAAACTAATAGCAAACCAGCTTACTATGAGGCAGAATAATAATCTCGGCAGCTTCAAGGTTTAGATAACTGACCCATTCCTTCACCTAAAGCTAAAAGGCAGGTCTCTTGGGGAGAGTGGTGGTAATATTTGAATAATTTCAGTAGTAATATCACAAGGGAGTTGAGAATAACGAAGGATTCATTAGGTCAGATTCAGAATCTGTGGTCTCAGAAATAGGAGAGGAGCAGCTGCAGAAGGAAGATACAGTATTAATGTTGTAAGTCTCAGTGCACATGTATGTAATACAAAGAATCTGTATCGCTTTATGTCAGCTAAAGCATTTACCTCTGCTGTTACTTCCATCATCTTTCCTGCATCACAGTATGCCTAAGGCAATAGGAGTGAGCTGCGGCATAATGTGGAGTTACGCAATGCAAATAAAGGCGAGGGTGCCACACAGAACACCTATTATAAGTGATAGTGTGTATGATTGAAAGAGCTGATGTCTTCAATTGATAGGAAAAAATATTTCTTTAAACTTTGTGCAACTGAGAGAGAAATCATTGATTCAATCAGAATGGCACTGTACCAGACACCTTTTATAAGCTCTTTCCAGAGCAGAATCACATATGGAATCAATTTTGGATAACGTGCTGTAAAATACATTCCAGGGAATAATCCCACACTGGCAGAGATTGAACTAGACAGTTTAATAAGTCTTCCATTCCTAATTTCTCTCTGCCTATGATTCTTTAAGCTGAAGCCACATAATTTTGTGTTCTCTATAGCTTTTGATTCATTCCATATCTTCTGATTTACAGCTTGACCTGTGTATAACAAACTCCAGGTTGCTTGAGGAAGAAAGACACCCTAATCATAACAGCAGGTTTCAGATATGACCCTGCCAACTCCAAACCCTTATTTCATTTATTTATTTATTTTGTCTGGGGGGATGAAATATACTGATAAGAAATATCTGCAGTGGCCAGTCTCCCCTAGGGCCTTTATTAAATCCTCATATTGAGAAAGTGCAGAGCATTCAAAGTAATATAAAAATTTAAGGCAAGATACACAGAAAGGAGATGAAAAAGATTTGGGTGAGGCCACCCTCATTTCTTAACTGTGAGTGTTGGGAGGGAGTGGTGTCATAGCATCGAATGGGCTCTACATTCTGTGTAGCTACCAAGGACTGAGGACACTGCACAGCCTTCCTGTGACGTGGACCAAGAGAAGGCAGCCTGTTTCTTCAGAGCACTTCTGAATTTCACATCTGTATCAGGAACTGTTGGCAAGCTAAATCTTTGACAAAAAGTCTGATACCTGAAGACCCAACGTGAGAGTAGCTATTATGGAAGAGTAAGATGCTTGGTCTCATCTCACTTAACTTTAGACATCTAAATCTTAAAATGAGAAGAGTCACTTTCTGAAGGTATTGCTCCCTCTGTTGACTATTCTAGTCTTACAAAATGGAGAGACACAGGCACTTCCAGAGGGCAGTTTATCCCACATGGCCGTCATAAGAGGAATAACTTCAGATGACTGAGAGTAAACCTTATCCTTAACAATTCAGTAGATGAAATTTGATGGGATGAAGTTCAACCAACAGCTGGAATACTTCCAATTTTTTTCTAGAAAAGCAACAGGCGTTTAAGGCGACTGAAATGTGTAACTAAGTTGTGCTAGGCTCCAAGGCTTCCCCACATGCAAGCCTGAGAAAAATTGTAAAACTGCTAGAAACTTTTATAAAAAACAATCAAAAATACTTTCATCTATGCAAGAATACTGTTTGGGGAAAATGCCTTTCAACAAGAAGCTGTCAGGTGAGACTGTTCACTGTTCTGTTAATGAACAGCACAATCAAAGGAATTAATGTGAAATGTTAATAGGTGAACTAATTAGAAATGGAGATCTATGCGATTATAAATATGTCATACCAAAAGTACCAAGAGAAATGCTCCCCCCCCCAAATTGTGTTCATTGTCACACTGAATGCTTCCCTTTCCAAATGATAGTATTATTGAGCAAAGAAGGACCTGATTAGCATTTAATTAAAAATTCATGCTCAGAATTTTCAGCAGGGGGAGGGAAGGGGGTGAAAGGAAGGAGAATAAGAAGCCAAATAATATATTTATTTGTAATAATTCTGAATGTGATGTAATTTTCTATTTTTAGTTGGGATTTAAATAGTATGGGGACTGATTATGAATCAGTAAATCATAATTGATTATAAATCAGTTTTCATTCCAGATGTAATCTCAAATTTTGGAAGAGCTCTTGTTCAAATAACTAGAAGACTAATTTTTATATTCAAGACATGATTGTATCACCTAGGACTCTACCAGAAAGTCTGTTTCACCATGATTGTGTCAAATGCAGGCATGGCAGTGTTGGTTCCTCGTGAAGTAAATATGCAAAAGATGACACTGGAAGTATCACTCGGATGGATTTTTCTATCAGCAAAAGCTTGGTAAGTCTGTCTTAATAATACAGTTGAACCCGAAACAGGATAATTAAACATATTTGTGATATGCTTAATCCTGTGAAATACAGAACAACCAAACTCTACTTTAACAAAGGAATCAACAGTTTATTTTAAGACTGTTTAGATCTGGGACATTCATAAACACTGTTGTCGTGGGGGCTGACAGCAGTGACTGCCCAAACCAGCCTCCCAGAGGTGTGTGTGCAATGATGTGGAAAGTCCATACTCAGTGTGCTGTGGTTTTGGACCAGTTTGGGTTAAAATTCATTATACAGGACTAAATGTATAGTCAAGAAAGAAAGTCAGCTTATCCACTCACTTAGCAGCTTTGATTGAAATCTTGGTATAGGCAATACTTGGACTGAGGTTTGACAAATAGAGATGGCATATCGACTCCCGGTGCCAGAAATGTATTTACAATAACTTTAGTGATACAATAAAAAACAGGAATAAGGCTTTTGCATTAAAATGGGTTTGAAAAGATTTTTAGGACTGTGTTTATTGCTAAATTCATCCCAGAAACATACACAACCTCAACCCCAGTCCTACTAGAGAAACCATGTGCTAACCTAAGCTGGGGGAGCTCCACCTGACGCCAACAGTAGGGCCTTAAGGGGAAAATAAAAACTGCACGGTCTTCCCTTTGTTTGATGTTCCGGTCTTGAATATCCAGAGAAGTGCTCAAGCAGCTGAATTAGTAATGGAAAAACTTGGTGTTCATGTGTTTACCTTCAGCTGGACTGTTGTACAATTTCCACATGGAATACTGCAGGCTCCAGAGGCTTTCAGTGCCTGAATGTAACCTCGTGAACTACTCTTACAAATGTCTCAGACAAGGATTAACACTATGTATTGAAAGAATACTACTTCATACGTGTGACATTCATGTTATGGGGTGATGGTGAAGAGCGTCTCTGATTTGTATTTCCTTTTTCCAGAATAACAGATCAGAATTTGAAGCCACATTTCAGAATCAAGTACAAGTTCGCTGATGAGGTAGCAAAAAAAAAAAAAACACAATTGATTTGTGCTTGCAAATTATGTCTTTACCTTGAACACAATGGAACGGTCCAGCTGTGCTGTAGACTTGACTTTGTTCAAGGTAATTTGATATTGATCAGCCTTCAGCTGTAATGCTGCAACAATCAAACTGATCAAATGTAATGCTACACAGATATGGTTTTTCAGACATATTATTTCTATGAGAAATCATCACATCACAGAGAAAAAAAGTAGACTGGCAAAAGCATATTTATCAAGTTTAGTTTCTTTTTCTCCCTGCTGATGTATTTGCATTCAGTTTTATTTTTAACATTCGAAAATGGCTGAGAAATATGTGGTTATTTCAGACATTCTGTGAACATTGCTTTTTCTTTTTCAATCCTCTTAAATGCACTAATAATGTAAACAAAGAACTCAAAACAGATTTCAAAAGGAGGCAATACCCAAAGTGTTTCTTTTGAATTCAGTTATTTACTCCAACCCATCTTGGAAACTCAGTAAGTTCTCTAAATTTAATGGCAACTTTTCTCACTTACTTTAATGAAGAGAGTCTTTAGACCCTGCCAAAATTTATATTTATAAATGAGACACATTCATCTGGCTTCTCCTAACTCCCTGTGTTATAGTGCTGGCAACTGTGTCCATTTCCAGTGTAGCAGTATGGCTTTTCTGTGGCTTACCAACTCTGTATACCATCCGCAGCTGATCAACCCAGTGACCACATAAGCTGATATATACACTTGCATACATAATTCTATGGCTTCTGCTGTAAGAGTAAGATTGATCCAAGGTGTATTGACATCTAGCAAATTCATTGGGTCTTTTGACCAGTATAATTTGCATTGCATTTCTACAACGAGATACGTTTTGAAAGTTTATTTTACTTATTGAAAAGGTATGAGTGTCTTATCTACACTGTCTAGATCTGAGCAACCTGATCAAGTCGAAGATGGCCCTGCTCATTGCATGGGATGTTGGACTAAAAAACTAAAAAGGTCCTATCCAACTCAAACTATTCTATGATTCTATGATCTTTTTTATCTACATCTTCAACATCTTAATTTTAAGACTTATTTTTCTTGAAAAGCAAAAAGTGTTCAGTTCTGTCTTTAACTCGGAAATAGATGTTCTCAAGAGTGGTGCAATTAAAACTTGGGTAGTGATTTACCTTAATACCAAAATTAATTTAGAATTATATGCTTCACTCTCATGTTCAATATATAAGTAGAGGTAATCAGAGTGATTGCTTAAAATAGTTCATTTACAGTGGGAATTGCAGCAGCGTTCAAAATTCATCAAGATATGGACATATGCTACTCAGCCAAATAATCACTGTAGTCTTTTTTAGACAATTAATGGCATTAAATCTTCACATATTAGATTCTGACTAACAGAGTCCTGGGCAAGCTTCTTATACAAAGAATGTAAAACATGCTAATTAATAAATCCAAGTGCAAACTCATTAGTTTAAGACTACATAGCAGAAGCATGAAAACAGTTATGTTTTTTTCCCTTAGGATGACAACTTCACAATTATAAATAGAGCTTGGGAAGATACGCTTAGGAGGCACTTCTTTCAGATGAGCTAATTAATAATGTTCTGTTTATTTTTGTGTGTGCCCAAGTGAACAGTGCTATTAGGGCAGAGGGAACTAGATAATTTTTAAGTCCCATTCACGGTTTGTTCAAGTGGTTAAATTTGTTTTCAAGACGGTGGTTCAAACTCAGATTGGACACATTTTATTTAGTATAATTTTAGAAGATAATAAAAATGCAAAAAACTCCTGAGGGTAAATCATATCACCTAAAGGAGGAATTCAGATATCCTCTTTAAATTAAAAGCACTGAATTAGAAAAAATAGAAACCATAGCAGATTCAGTTAAATGCTTAATAAAAGATTTAGAAACCGTGGTGTTCAGAATATTCTTGTCCACTATTCAAGAGCAAGAACTTAAGTCTTTTTTTCTGTGCTGCATTTACACTTGCTGCAGCATCATGTCTTTTGTTATTAAATATCCATGTACCCATCAAAACAAATCCCATTGGTTACGTTGGTATTTCATTTTGTCATGATGCTTTGCCATCTGACAAGAATTGATTGATATCAGTGAAATGACCTCAGCAGTAATCTTTGGTGATGTATTCATCTCTTCAGGAGCTGAAAATATACCCATGCAAACATTTCTGCTGAGAATAATTCTTTTTATTCTGTCTTGCGAGCAATGATATTACCAATAAACTAGCATAGCTGCAGATCTAGACCTAAGCGTATAAAATTTCACAGCAGCCTTTTCCATTGTAGTACTAAGGGTCAAACTGCCATTGTTGCAAGGCAAATACAACAGTGCAGACTACATGCCTCCTTACTCCCTCTATGAATGAGGTAAGAATCAAGTGCTTTTTGTAATTAATAAAACACCTCTAGCTAAATTGTGAGAATATATTGTATGTATATGTATACCGTGCATTATAAAGAGATAGAAATTAATGCACTTGATCACTCCAGGGAATGTGTCAAAAAACTGTGGGGGAAATTCTACCTTGAGTAGATATATTGCTGTACTTTTCCTTAATATAACAATGTTAATTTATTCATTCTTGTTTTATTTTTTACCTGCTGTAGGTGACCCTGCTCTGGCAGGGGCGTTGGACTAGATGGTCTCCAGAGGTCCCTTCCAACCCTGACCATTCTGTGTGATTCTGTGATTATCAAAATGCATGGCAGTCAGACATGGAGTGACTGCTTCTTAGAAAACACTATTGAAAGTAGCCAGTTTTCCTAGTGGAGAAAAGAATGAAGTCTCATTATTTTCAATTCAGTATCTACAATTTTACTTTACTCAAGGTATTTCCAAGCATTTTTTTTTTTTTTCTATTGGGAAAGAAAGCATTTTGGCTGGCTTGAAGGCTTAATATGCTCCCATGCACTTTTTATGACTTAGTCATTAGAAACAAACTGCTTCATGATCTCTGTTACTTGATGCAAGTCTATTGTTTTTTTACAGTCCATCTTGATTACAGGAAATAGAAATGTCTTGCTGGCAAGCCAGTAAAAATACTTTTGCAATCATTTAGTAGCTGTAGAAAATAATGTAGCTGTAGAAAATAAAAATAGCTTATCTGAGTCAGGGTCTTGAAATTTAAGCAAAGAAATCTGGCTGGTTTTCATTCTGAGACAAGCCATTGTTGAGCAGTGTTGACACTGCTAATGAGATTCCTGTCTTGTTCCTTGTCCCTCAGTCTGTCCCTCAGCGTGTGAGTGTTTGTCTGTATTCCCCTACTTTTGAACTGATTGACTAGTTTAAACTGAAGTCTCACAGATATTTGTGCAAGTCATTACTACAAGTTTTATGAAAATGGACAGCCAGGTAGAAGAGGGAGATTTAGCGTACCTCCTCAAGGGTATGTTATGCTTTAGGGGAGACAAAGGCGTTTTTTCTTCTATGCAACGGAAAAATAAACAGTCACACCGTCATTCACATCTGACCCAAATAACAGGGTCAGGTAAATTCTCTGAATTCACTTCCCATACATTTCTTCCAGAATCACAGCTGCTCTTGGCTGAAATTCACTGGAAAGTGCCAAGGCTGCCATTCTGATCACAGCTCTTATTTAAATTAAGAAGGATGTTTTCCCGGGGCTTCCTTGGATTCCAGCAAAATTCCATGAACATTCCTTAGGAAATAAAGCTTTCTATTCCTACCTAGTAAAAATGGGAAATTTGTCTACTAGATGTTGTGTCTTGTTTTCCTGTGATTCACAAGCCTAATAAAACAAAATGTCAGCAGGTAAAATGGAAATTGTAGTGCAATTAAATTTTCAGTACATTAATAGCCAAGGAGCTGTGCAAAAAATCACCCAGAACCATGAAAAGAGAAGAGAACATTATGGTGGTAAATCACATACGTATACGAGAGGTACTATTTCAACCTGAGAAATGTTAGTTTCTCCTTGAGCAAAACAACTTATTGCACAAAGAAGATGGTTTTACATCACTTCATGTTGCACATTTTTCTTCTTTACTTAATTCAACAGTACTACTAAAGTGCGAATTTTGGTGCCAAGATAGCATATAAGCCTTAGCGGGAGGCTGGGGGCCTAAATCTCGTCGTACTTCCAACAACCTAAAACTGAAGTGACTCAATTAGAAAAAGTCAGATCAGAATAACCAAACTTTGCAAATAGGGCAGCCTGCTTAAAAATTTAGTGCAACTGAAAAAGAGTAATTTAAATTATTATAGTTGTATTTGTCTAACCCCAATGCCTGAGTACAACAAAAGTTTGGGTTGTTTTCTTTTCAGACTTGTATATTTTTGGGGATAGGTTTGAGCGAATCCAAAGGTGGCTATGGGAAGAGGGTACTCAGCTGAGGGGAGGTAGCATTCCGAATCTGAATTTTGCTAAAAAAAATAAAATCAACATTTAAAATAAAGATAAATATATAAACATTCTCACTATTTTTTTCAAATAAAGAAAACATGGTACTGTGCCATATACAAAGAGCTAGGAACCTGGAGACCCCAACTGTCCTGGTTTGAGGTGAAACAGAAGCAATTTTCTTTTTTGGTAATTTTATTTTTCAGTTAAGCCTCTTCTAGTTCTCTGAAATTAATGGCATGTTTTTCAGATGGTGTCTGCTTCTAGCAGGTAAGGCCTGATGTTTATAGTTAATACTAAGGCATGGTATGCAGAGAGGCTCTTGCTTATACTTATTGCTGTAACACCCAAAGCCAGCTAACTTTGTTATTTACCTCGTTGGAGGGTTGGAAGTGGAAAAGCATAGAGGGGTCCCACCTGCGGGGAGGAGCGGACAGGACAGGTGACCCAAAACTGACCAACAGGGTATTCCATCCCATCTGCCTCATGCTCAGTATAAAAGCTGAGGGATCAAAGGGTCAGCCTCTTTCTTCAATGACCGGCATCTGAGGAGGACTGTTTGTCCACCTTTGATAGTGATCAGTGTGTTCTGGAAACCAGATCCAGAATCCAGTTCCCCTCCTTGCTGAGTCCAGTCTGGGACTTTCCCAGTGGCAGCCAGTGACATGATCATCATCCTGGAAGCTCTGTACGTTTTTGTATATGTTTTATATATTTCAGCATTTTATTAATATTATCTTTTCTTCCTATTATTTTATTATTACTATTTCATTAAAGTAGTTTAGTTTCTTTTTCAATCCATAAGTCTCTCTCTCCTTCATAGTCTTCTCTCCTTTAGGAGAGAAGTTAGAGAGAGTGTCTGTCGTTCATTCAGTGACCAGTCCAGCCCAAACTGTGACACCAAGAATCAAGACTTCAGCCAAATTTCCTGAAACTGTAGGTTTTTGTGAGAAAGCTACAAAGTGAGTGAACCTGTAGAAGACAAACCATTCTTACTGAGTCTTGCTGTGGGGTAGAGGTAGTCCTTGATGGTTGTCAGTCAGAGGGTGGTGACAGAGCTTACATATGAGATGAGACACCAGATTTTTCTCAGCATTGTCACAGTTGCTGTGCCCCTACCCGGGTTTGTTAAGACACCAAGAGACTTCCCTGCTAGTGCTAGACAAGTAGCAGCAACTGTAAGACTGTTCTCAAGCCCATACCAATAAACCATATCATGTAAACCTTCTGAAAGAATTAATGCTGAAATAAGAAGACTATAGAGAGTTCTGGTGTGGGTTACAAGGTGTAATACAGATTTATTTGGGTTGAGCTGGTCAACAACAAACTTAAAGTTGACCTTTAATGTTGCTGGCTGAGTGTGCTAGTTCTCGTTGTGCAGAAGACAGTTATTCTCATGGTTAGCTACAAGGCTGTTTAATGAAATGTTAGGTACTGGACTAAAAAGGCACCGGAGACCTCCATCTGAAGCTTTCTATAAGCGTTTTTTCATGTGCTAACTTCTTAGTGAAAAAAAATCCTGTATTTCTACTGCGCTCAAATTAAATGTCAGAAGTTAATCCCTACTCTTCAAACTTTAACCGAATTCCTTGTTTGGCAAATTTGAAATATGTGTAGATATGGAAAGAAGTACTGTAGATTTGCTAGGGCTTGACACCAAATTAAAAAGAAGCAATTTGCTCATCTACACCACCTGACATTCTGACTTCATCCATTCCAAGGATAAAAAGTGACAAAGGAAATTCATTAGTCACAATGCCAGGTGAGCCCAAAATAACGGGAAAAAAAAAATTTTTTAAAAATAGAAAGAGAATTTGTTCTCAGCTGGATATTTTTTGTACTCTATGGCAGAACTCTGTTAAAGATCTGAGGAAAAGGGTTCCTGGAAATGGGAAAGGTGGTCTTCTGTGCATGATTTACATCCATCATAAACAAACCTTAGGCTTCTGCTGACAGGCTCTATGTTCAGGCTTGATTGGCTTTTAAAATTGCGTCTCTTTTGCTCCTTTCTTCTTTACTCATGGTTCATCTGGACGTGCAAAGTCCGTGACAAAAAGCAGATAAGGAGACAAAATGGGCAGTGACAAGGCAGGAGAATATAGACAAAGAAGCAGGTACACTGAAACATTGCAGAAAATGAGTACCCACTTCCTAGAGGCTTCATCCAGCTACCAGAGCTACTAACGTTATTAATGTGTGAAGATGATGCAGAAATATCTTCTCACATCTTTAAGGGTATAGGGCATATGATCTTTAGTTACCAAAAGTACTTCCGCTAAGTGAGGGAGCACTGTAACAAATATTTTTCTCTTTTCATGTAATGTTATGGAGTGGGGTTTGTTTAGTCTGTGTAACAGTGCATATCAAATAGTGAACCAAAAATGAATGAGCCAATAGTTTATTTCAAAAAATAAAGACAAGCACTACCAACAGCTCTTGCCCTTCAAAGCACTTACAGATTCATTAGTGAAAATATACAGTCATAAGCAGAGGTGCTCCTGAAAACAGTCTTGGGTCTGCCAGGAGGTTGGAGAGGAATGGTTTTGCTGTTTCACCACTAACTCCTTCACCTGTTTTTTTTTTTTCACTATCTAATGTTATTTGAATTCTATTTCAGTAGCAGCACATTAATTTTCTTTTACATTTCTTTTCATTATTATGTTTTGCAGTTTGGAGAATACACAGTGATAATGGTCTCTACCTTTAGGGTTTGTGGTTTTTTTTTCCTAAATAGGAGTAATCTGGTATCCTCTCTTTCCTCCAGCCACGTTGATTTGTGGTAGCCTGTATGACAGAAATCCAGCATCTTTGGCCATACATGGGGCTTGAGATACAGTCCACTGAAGCTGATAAAATATGACTGGCTAGAGGGATCTTCAGGACCTCTGAACTGAACACAGCAGAGACCCACCATGACTGAAGTTTCCAAGTCCCACCATAAGGTAAACCACTGTACAAGTGGTAAAGCATGTGCAAAATATTTGGTGGTGTTCTGTAAATGGCATGCTGTTACTTTCAAAGCAAAAATGCTCCTTTTAATGTCTGAGGATTCCTTTGCTTCTCTCTCCATCTTTTTTTTTTTTTGGACAAGTAGCCCTGATTTGTGAGAAGAGTCTCACTGGATAACCTCATTAAGTAGATTATTAAATGATAGGTGTAATCAAATAATTCAGCCAGCAGCACGCTTGATGGAATGAGAAATGTTTGTTTAGACTCCAATTTATGGTTGTTGGTTTTGTTATTTTACCCTCAGGAAGGAGCTTAAATGTTTAATTCTGCAGCTTTTCTAATATTATACAAAGCACACAATAAAGCATAAGGCAAGTTTTTCTGGTCTACACCGGCATTTTTAATTAAATGTTTTTTCTTTTCATTGCAAACTGAAATTTAAAAGCAGTAGGAGATTTTAATTGCACAACATTCCTTTTGAGTTGGAGACAAAATCTCTAATTGTTTTCACTGGAGGAGGATCATGACTTTCTTTTTTATCTAAAGTCTAGTTTAATTTGTTGAGTTTTTCTACCTGAGTTTGTGGTCTAGTCACTTTGCTAAGCCCTTGCAGATACTAATGAATTATCTTCACAAAATTGTTGCCAGGAAGAAGATTATTTGTTTGACCTTTATAGGTTGGAACAAGACACATCAGAAACAGTAAATATTTTTGCAGATCTGGTGCTGTGTTCAGTGTTGTATGAATGACACCTCCTGTACCCTAGCCAAATGCCCGGGCCACAGAACTGTTGTTCTGTCTTGATGTGCTATCAAGACATCTATTAGTATGCTAACAGAAGGAATACAATTCAATGAAAATTTAAATTTAGTGGACCAAATAGGTTTTGGACTGGCTTTGTATTGTGTTGTATTTTGCAAACTGGAATGGAGTCTGCTTATAGGGCCCAGTTTCAGCAAATCACCTCTGGTGTCAGGATTGTGATCTGCTTTTCCCATCGCAGGGTGTGGACCAAGGAGACCTTGGGATAACCTTTTTCTGATCCCTTTCGCTCTCTATCTTGGTTCGCACAGGCCAAACCAAACTTCCGCCAAATAGAAGACTAGGACGTTAGCCGAGTATCTTCATATAAAATTTTTGTGAGCTTCTGAGGGTCCCCGAAAATGCTCTTTCTTATGAACTTGAAAATTTATCTGCAAACAGAGTTGGGAGCATGTCTAGGACTTCCTACCACACCTGTACACACAGGCATTTCCACATGCCTACAGTCATTACATCTGCTTTATTTACCTTTGATTGCATGTGACATGCACATTCAGTAAAGAGCTGACTAGATTGAATTTTGAAGCTGGCTTGAAGCTTCTTGCCATGTCCAGAATATAGAATATATAGAATATAGACACCATAGAAGGAAAGTCTTGCTCTTTGTTTAACTTGGAACTCCTAAGTACATGTCTGCTTTATTATAAACATAGCTGTAAAAATTTAAACTTGGTGAAATAATTCAGGCAAACAAAGCCCAAGCCAGAGACAATAATTTAGAAGCAATATAATTTTTTGTGAGTATTCTAGGAGCTGAAATGGGAAATACTGACTCATTCCCCAGAGACGAGACTAATTCTTACCACATTCCTTACCTAATTGTGCAGACTCACCAGTGCAGCTGGGTTTCAGATAGGCAGCTAAATGTCTAGGTACTGCTTCAGGTTTGCATTGTTTTATCTAATCTGATATGAGCTGAGAGCTGATTTGTTTGAGGCTGAACTTCTACTGAACGTAAACCTTGCCCTCCAGATTTTGTAAATCTTGGATTTTCAAAAAGCTTCCTCCTGGTCATGAACTCTGTAGTTACACCACCTGTTAATGTAAAATGTTTGCATCATTATTCCTAGATGAATGACTCACTTGTTAAAAAGTAATGGGGGGGAGGCGGGGGGAAGCTTAAGAGATTTCAGCAGAAAAGCAATAACCTGGATCCCTCTAGAGGCCATTTGTGTAATATTTGGTAAGGAAAAAGAATTCAACTTGTCTCTCAATTCTCTGTCTACAAATAAAGGAGGCTTATCTGTCTCATGTTGTTGCTTATTATATTGCCAGCATGCTTCTGTTGGATGGTGAAAGCTGCGTAATTATTGTACCCTTAAACTCCTTATTGTACTCCCTTAAACCAGTTCATGCTTAGAATGATTAATGCAGCAGGAGTTTCTGTATGCATTAATTCAGAGTCTTAAATTAATTCCTATATGCATGTTTCCTTGAAGATTTATTTTTTTAGAAAGTGAGTGTTTTGTGTCCGACGCTAATCGAGGCACCAGAACCAGAGGTTTCCATTTGTAGTAGTATTGCTAAGGAGCTAATTAAACAGGCCAGACAAAAGGGATACTATTGCCGTCTCTTCTGTATGCATTTGCTTAAAAGCATATGCCTGCGTGGGCTTGATTCTGATCTCAAGTATAGTGGCATTGCTCCTAAGTATATGTGAAAAGTCAAAACTTAAATACCTATAAAAGACAAGACAGGCTATCACGATGGTGGAAAGCTGCATGCAATTAGCCGAAGTGTGAGCAGTTCGAATGGAAAGGAACAGCACTCAACACGGCAAGGGAAAGAACAGAGCTTTCTAAACTTTTCACATTGCTTCGGGGATAAAAACAATCAAAGCCCAAATTTAAGAGAGCACTTAAATTATGATTAAGTTCATGCCTGTTGAACACTGTCTGCGATAAATTTTCCACATTAAATTCTTCCTGGGCCTGAGAGCACTGCTATTCCAATGGCTCACTCAGGACAACCTGCTTATTGGGGTGTAAGCATTGACTTAAAGGATGGAGATAACGCCAGTTTACCAGCAGTCCCTGTGACACGGCAGTTTGTGAATACACTGTATGAAGTACTAGCAACCTGTCACAGTCTGTCCTTCATTGATTGATTGAAAAACCTTGCCACAAAAAAAAAGCCAAATCAATTTGGATGGCTAATTGAAAAAATCAGAATGTTTTCATAGTGATCTTGGTAAAATTTATTGAATTAACTTTGCTGCCATTTGTGTACGCACTTTGTGTAATTTGAGTTGATGGTTTGTAAATAGTTTATGATTAACATCCTTTAAAATGTTTTTAGTTCATCTCTGGTCCTTTATCATTCTCCTTCCCAGCAAAGTGTTATAGTCCTCTATCATTGTGTGATTCCACAGGATATACTCCCAGGTATTTGAAAATCAATTTTAATTTTTTAATTAAATGAATGTGAAGAGCGGTATACTTTTAAACTTACTTCTGGCACAGAGCAAAATAGTTTTTGATCATTCATTACATGCAAAATATCCTGTTGTACACCATGAAATGGAATTTCATCCACATGAGTGAGCACTGATGAGGTGCTTTTGAAGAAGTGTTGGGTAGAATTACTGGCCAAATTCAACTTTGCTATAAAAGTGAAAGGAATAATGTTATAATGAAAGATAAAGATGTGGGAGAATAGTCATAAAGGCAATTTACAAAACAATTTACAAAGAGCAGCATGTTTTTATGCAGCATTATGCTGCCTTGGAGAAAATCTGTAACTTGCATCTATTTTACACTACTATATGCCAAAACATAGGCAGATTATGCATAATCTGGATTAATTTTCTGATCACAAAATGTCAATATACCAGACTATAATAATCTGGGCTTCGCAGAAAGCACTGGTAGTGTGAAATCCTTACCTTTACTTTCCTATTGGAGCTGAGCCAAGAACTACTGATGGCGGGGGAAAGACCCCAGTGGGTGTTGTATCATTCTTCACTCTGCTTCACCACTTTGCCTCAGTGCCACCTTACATTTTGTCCATGTACTTGTTCATGGTAGAAGTTTCATTTTAAACCAGGAAGCATATTTGAAAGGATGAGAGCTGTCACCAGGTACTTTTAAGCGAAGTAATTCTTTTATTCTGGGTTGATCAACCGGGTAATTGATTTCTCGCTGCTTACTTTTGGCTCAGTAATTAAGTGGGAAGCAATAACTCAGAGGCTGCATCTGCCAGTAAGTGGAGCTCTTTGCTAGCCTAGGGAGGGGTGTCCTCACCAGGAGCCTTCCCCCTCCAACAAACTGACACTGCTAGGGAGTTGGTATTCAGTTTTTCTTTGGCCCTTTAGCAATTTCCACATTATGTTCCAGTTCTGTTGGTTTGTAAAACAAGAGGACGATGGCTAATCTCAAGCAAATTATAAATTATTTTATTTCATGGAGATTTTATTGCTTTTCTCTTTGACAGTGAGCTGTTAAGAATTAAGTCCCTTTGCCCCTAAAAAGAAAGTGGCTATTTTAACTTTTTTTTTTTTTTTTTAATTAAGAAATATATACTGGTATTTTTAGTAAAAATGGTGCAGTTTTCCATATCACAGATATGGGGAGCGGAGGGGATGGTCTTCCTATACTTTTCACACTATGGGCTCATTGCCCACTGTTGAATATTCATAATAATGGTTCCTTAGAGCAGAATGTCAACCCAGTTGTGCCATGATCTACTTTGTGGTTTTAGAAATGGTTTCAAGTGTGGGATAGTGAAGGATCTGTTTCCATGAGAACTGCTCTTCCAAGAATCAACTTTATTTTAAATTCTCTCTCTTCTCTACTCCAAGCTGTCTCTATTATGAAGGATTTTTAATGAAAACATATAACTTTCCAGTCACATAAAGAGAAGCGTGGAGAAAATTGTACTCAATCAAGATGAGATGTCAGGATTAGTTTTCTAACTTAAATTCTCAAATGAATCCTCAATGAAATCCAGATTGAACATAGCATTTGCTTGCTAATGCTAGAGGTATGCTTCTTTATGTACTTCATTAACGCTAGAGTCTCAGTTATTTATGCTGGTATGTGGTTTACTTGCTAGGTTACTCCATGTATACCGGCAATGTTTTATCCTAATTATTGTATATATACATTGACTAATGCTAAGTCAGCCAGATTTCTGAAGGTAGCTCATTTTGCGCATAATGTGCACTCTGTAATGTTTGTGTTTGTTCCCTCAGAGCTCGCCAGTGTTCTTACTCCCCCACAGTCAAAACGGGTATTGCTATCCTATTCATGAAAGAAGAGCAAGACTATTTTGGCAGGAAAAATATGTTATTTTAGGTGTGTAGCTATGACTTAATAAGACAGAAAGAGGAAAACGCATCCTCTCCTTACACATCCTTGTGCGCTTGGCAGGGAACCTGCTCTTTCCTCCAGTTGCGTTGAGGACGAGTTAAGCAGGGAGAATTCACCACGCCTTGGAGATGACTTCTGCTAACTCCATGTCTTCGAACTGAAACTGGAGGGGAAAGGAGATTGGATTTCTGAAAAGATTTCAAACGGCTAACCCCCTTTTCTGAGTTCTTTTAAGGAATATCAACCAGTAAATTAACAATGTTATCCATGTTAGTAACAAAGAGTCCAAGGAAGTAGAGCATACATCCCCTGTGTATAGGTGGAGGCATAGACTATGAGATGGATTAAGTGAATTTCCACATGGTGAAGCTGGAAATTGTATCCAGCTCTCTTGTGCCCAAATCCCACTCTATAAGATCTCTCGCTTTTGCTCCTTTTGAAATTATTGATGTTATGAGCCATTCTCAGCTTTCCTCTTCTTTCACTGCCAGGACAGTGTTCCCTGGAAATGCTTTGTAATCATGCATGCTTGGCCAGATCTTTATAGCCCTGGGAGACAGAATCAAGCAGAGCTCTGAAGGAGATCTGCTTAGACTGAAATCTCAAACTCTTTAAATAAGGGAAACTCAAAACAACAAAGTAAGAGGAAATGGAAATAAAATGGGCTTGTAAACTAGTGGCATATGGCTACGACAGTCTTTGCAAGCTGCTTTCTGCTTCTAGGATTAGATTTTGCCAACAAAGTGGTGCATTCCAGATTCCAGCTTTGCCTCCCCTCTCCCTGAAGTCTCTTGAAGCTTCTTCCCCTGAGTTTGCCTGGCAGCTTTTAAGAAAAGATGCTGCCTCCTCACTGATTTCTGAAACGAATATAGGATGCAATGAAGAATGCAAAAATTAAATAGCCACAATCTTCCTCTTGTAGAGGCTATTTCTCAAGTGGGAAGGTAGAGAGAATCACTGCATCTAGAGAAAAAAATGCTCCCTACACAAGCAATGAGAAGAGCTCTATAGCTACAGAGAAACTATGAAATGACTATGACTATGAAATGTCACAAGACGAGAGTGGCTCATGCCGGCTTTCCACGGTACTTTCACCCCCTGTAGCCTATTGTGTTTCCCAGCCTCTGCAGAAACCAGAGCTCATCTGTGTTTTCCCTGAGGTCTTCGAGGGACTGCTTGTTTTTCAAAGTACAAAGACTTACTTCATTTAGCTTTTAGGGCTTTCAATGGTGCTATGAAGTCACTCATATATTCAGAAAAGTACACCTGTATATCTCTGCAAGATCACATTGTTTTATTACTGCTACAGCGCAGTGAGACTGCATTTCAGATCACTCCCAGGCAAATCTGGCTTTTGTTCCACATAAAAGTAAGGTCTCCCATAAACTATAGCTCAGTTTAGAAGCATACCCAGGGACTGTTACCTCTTACAAAGCAAAGAAGGCAGTGAATAGTTTCACTCAATCAAAACCAAACCAAACAAACAAAAAACCCTTCCCTGAAAGCCCACCGTATCAGTGCAATAAGCCTCAAGGCTTCAGTAACTTATACTCCTCTCAATTGTGTGTGACTTGGTTAGAGGATTAATTAGTTAACGCTAATGAGTGCTTGCCTACACACTCTCATCTTCATAACTAACACACCATCACTTGTCTCAGAGTATTACAGATACATTACATCAGCCTACATAGCTAACTGTGATTTATTAGACTGAAAAACAAAAGCAATGTAAAAATTAGTTAGAATGGATACTGGGAGGAGAAAAAAATATCAGACTCTGATCTCACTTTTTTCCTTAAGAGAGGATGCAATCATTCTATTCAAATCAAGGTCCCTGTATGTTCTTTGCTTTATCTTTATATTCAGAAATACCACCTAGAGCAGGCTGGATTTTATGAATATATGTTAGAATTCTCTGTCAATTTGCATGAACGTTGAAGGAGGTGTCAAAACTCTTTAAACTCGAGGTAAGGACAGGCTGAGAAACTGCATCCCCAGAAGTCCAAATACAGAGAAGAAAAACATTAACTTCAGTGGAACAGTGAAGAAGTACTTAAATGCTCTGATGGATCATTGCCTCCTCCTGCCCTGTTTTATACCAGACTAGTACCGTTGAATTGAACAGGAAAGACAGGGTAATGTAGCCATAGTTCATAGGCAGCCAGTGCACATGTAACTCTCTAAGACAACCTCCCCTTTGACTTGAGTCAGAGTGTTGGCAGCTTAAATTAAGTAGAGGGATTATTTTGTAGCTTTCTGTCCCTGTGCTGCAATCAGACCTGGAGAGAGTCTCTCAAAAGAAATGTCTGAATCACTGGAGCCATTTTGAGTCACTGTCACTGCGGGAGAGACAGTAAGTGCTGTGATACAGAAAGCTGCTGGCTGGGTAATCAGGTGCTGAAAAGTGACTGATACTGAAAGCCCTGACTGGCATTAGCATTCATCACCAAATTGCCTGCTCATAACGAGCTTCCAATTTTAAGGCCTTATGTGAAGCACATACGTTACAATGTCACAGGGCAAAGGTACACCTCAGGAAAAGTTAAAAAAAAACAGAGATAAGACAGCAATGAATTATTGTGTTGCTTCTCTCATGTTGTTCTGTAAACAATGGACAAATTGCTTAAATACACTGTTTTGGTAGGTATTTTGGTGTTTAATCATTATTCTTTGCAGGTTAGACTGTCAGACAGGTGTAGTGTCTGGATGTGCCACAATTGCTATCAAATAGAGAAAAATTGATTTCTAAGTATGGCTTCTTTGTACCATACAAACCACAGAAGTGAATGGATTTGGGATTGATTTTGGTTGCCTTTTCAATAATTTTCATGTAGGGACTTTGGAAAAAGGTTTATTTCTGAATCCTTCGTGAAAATAAAAAAGCAAACCCAAGAAAATAACAGGTTATATGAAAGTTAAATCACAAAGGAAAATGTAAAAGAGTTGAAGAGTTCCTACAAGATTTCTGAGAATATAGTGGAGTTATAAAGAGGACGACTGGACTGACCTTAAATATGGCCAGGTAAAACTATTCATGAAGAGATATATTTCCAACTTCAAAAAACTGAGCATGCACATTTGGACAGTTCTGCTGTTTCTTTAAACAGTGGTTATGGAAAAAAAAAAAGCATTCATAAATAGACAGTGTGAGATCTACTGATAAATTCAACAAAAGCAATTTTGTATCTATTGCAGAGATAGGACCAAGCCTGACATTTAAATGAATGCCCACAGCAGTAGATTGAGGAGAGTAGGTAGATAGCTATATCCATTGCCAGCCGTCTTCCTTCTGTCCTGTCTTTTAATGCAATCAGAGTTGGAAAAAAAGAGGAGAGATTGTCTTCCTTTGGAAGAAAAAGGACTAAAAAATGAACTCTTTTTGCCTTGTTAAAATTAGAGGTGCCAGGTCTTCATTTATATTATCACCCTCCATTTTTTTTCCAGCTCTAGCGCAATACTTAGACAATAGTTGGAACAAGCAGTGTGAAACTTCAAGCAAAAGAAAAGGTCATTCTGTAGAAATAAATATCAAAAATAGGTCAGTAGCCTGTACCATAAAGCCTCCTTTATGCTGTTCTGGTAGTGGTAAAGGTTATTAAAGACCAGAAAAAGTCCCAAAGGTTACTCCTTTGGAAAAGAAAAACGCCATCACTTGATTGACATTGCTCCACACGCAGCGTAGAAGGCAGGGGTGAGGTGCAGCAGCTCTGAATTCCTTCAAAAAATAACGGAGTATGGGAAGAAGAGGAGAAGAGTGGTAGACTTCAAATCATTCAGGGTAAAGCTGTCCCAAAAGGCCCCAGAGGATGGCCGTGGCACAAGGCTGCCTGTGCACCCCTGCGCCGGCAGCCCTGGCCCCGCTGCCTCCCCTGCCCGCGCCGTGGGAGCTGCAGTCCTGCAGCCTTTGCGAACCACCTCTGCCAGCAAGTACTTCGCTGCTGGCAGAGAAGTGTCCTGTGGGACTTTTGTATTTGGATTAAAGCTTTTTGCACCTTTCATCTCAGCTTGCAGAGCTGAAGTGAATTCGTAGTTAAGATTCTAAACTACCTAAACAACTGAAAAAAATTCATTCTCTTAAGCAATTTTAGTGCATCTCTCTAGAGTGCTGATGTTGCCAGGGTGATCGTGTAGCAGAGCGGAGAGCAGGGAAACACTGGCTCTCTCTGTTTTGGGGCAGATAGCCTGCAAAATTGCTCTTACTGTATTTGCCCCTTCCAAACCAGATCTTGTTTTAGAGTTGGTGGCTCTTTGACTTTCTTTAGCATACGTGTCTGTGTCTTTCTTAACGTGAGCTTTAGAAATTTCAGTTATTACAGACCTGAGGCTGCAAACCTGCTTAGATAGAAATCCATGCCTATTTTACATTTGATTTCCCTGTGTACTGAACGAGAAAATAAAAAGACGTGTTTGAAGAGATTCAGCTTCTAAGGAGAGATGCTGCACAACTCCCCAGAAGACTGAAATCGTGATTCATGGGTGGCAACTGGTATGGTGAGGATACCTTTTACATGTGCTGTTGGTTGATCTCTGTAGTATGCCTGCAAATACATAGGAAAGCCAACCTTTTTGTAGAAGTCCAGATGCACAACAGTAGACTCTGACTGGCGTGTTATTTATCCAGAAACCCCATGTGGACTGCATGGGGAAGTGTCACTGAATGAGATGGAAGGGCTGAAAACCCATTAGTCCCCTAGTAAATCTGCTTCGAAGACAGTAAGGGCTAACCTGATCTAATGAGCAATATTCCCACGGACAGCCTAGATTTACAGTGCCTCCAATAAGTGCAAGTGCAGATCATCACTGCTGCCTCAGGGGTTCACCAGGGCTCAGCTCTTGTCGTTCAGTTTGCAGAGCAGTGACACATTTGAATTCTTGGCTTCAGTTACAGCAGGAGGTTTTTTGTTTGAGTTGTACTTATTTTCTTCTTGAAACTTTAATAACATTGAAATTTTAAGAGTTAATCACCCAAGTCAGATTTCTGCCTGCTTCGTTTTCATTCAAGAATGACTAAAGGGTTTTGATGCTGTGAAACCTGAACTGTAATCTAAACAGAGCTCAGTTTCAAGCATCAGCATAAATATCTTTGTCCATCTGAGCTTAACCCGTGATCATATCCCTCCTGACACTCCAGTGTCAAATCCATCCCCTCTCCCACATTTAGCAAAAAGCCTTTGAATCACATATCGCAAAGCACACCAGCATCGGACACAGGTGTGAAACGAGTCAAGGATGACAATGACTCTGCTAGAGACCTACTAACTTTTGAAAAACGAGAATAACTCTACTGATGACAAATGTACTGTGCTGAATACAACTTGGGCTCTGGGCTTTATGGTGCAAGGCAAGAGTTTGGCCACTGCCACCAATAGGACCAGGGAACGATGACAGCTCTGGGGACCTCCCCGCTCCCCCAGCCACGAACTCCCCCGGCACAGGCTCAGCCTGAAGCTGCTGCTTTAAACAGTCCCCGCTGAACAAGTTGAGCTCTGCTATGAGCAAGATCTGTCCTCTTGTTGCAAGACACAGGAGAAAAATGCTGTGACTCACTCTGGGCTGGGGGTCCTGACTTGCCTTTGTATTGTCATTGCTGTTGTAAAAGCCAACTCTTATTTCTACCACGTAAACTTTCAGACTACATTAGCAGCTGTATGACGCGTTGCCAGTTGTATTGCTGAGCAAAGGTTAGTGCACCCAGTGGTAAATAGAGGGGTGTATTACACTGGGAAAAACATTGATTTGCATAAACATCCCTCTTGAATCCTTTCAAGTCGGCCTCCAGCCTGTTTCTGGGACAGAGCCATGCCATGTTACTCCTCATGGTAAACCCACATAACTAATATGAATAAAATGAAGGAAAGCTGGGATCAGGCTCACTTAAGATTCAGATTTGTGATTCTGAGGGCTTTATCCACTCAGGGGGAAAATTGCTGTTCTTTTTTGAGCAGTGTGTAAAATACATCTGAGAGTTTGTTTACAGATAAAGAAAATACACAGGAGTGCAATGGGATGAGTGTAAAACTTCCCATACTGACTCTCTTCGCTTACTCAGAAAGAGTAAATAGTCTGTCTGTTTTTTAAGTTCTTCCACCTTTGCTTTGTTACTCAGCAGGGACAATATTTTTTCCTTGCCTTTTTTTTTTGTTGCTTTAAGGTGAGAACTGTTTTATAGGCTTTATACTCTGTGTTACTTAAAGGAAGATGGAAATTTATGTGGGATATATTTTTTTCTCACTATTTCTTTTTGGCTAATCTTTTAAATAAAATCTCTGTCCACAAGCCAGATGTAAATATGAAGCACTTGCTTCAGTGCTGATGATTGAAGCTGCTGAATCAGTTGACGTCCCTATGACATGTGCATATAATATTCTGGTTTTAATCTCTGAATACACGAGTCGGGTTTTTTTTTTCCACCCTCCAAAAGGGTGTAGTTCACCAGTGGAAGAAGTTTTGTTCTGCAGCTGCTATCGCTGCCAGTTTCTCATGTAGTAAAAGTACATGATTCCAGTGGTGCTGTAAACTTCATCACTTCTGAAAGCATTTCTGCACATGCTGGACTGTAAAGTGACACTTGCCAGGTGGTTTCTGTGCTCAAGTACATCTGCTCTGCCTGTCGTTATAACTTTTTCTAATTGTAAATGCTGCTGGTCCTGGGCCTGAGTCTCCCTCAAACCAGGACAACCACTGACGTGTTGTAGTATCTCCTTACAAGTAAAATTAATTATGCCCCTGTCAGTGTCATGGAAGTACTAACACAGGAGTCTCTGCACAATTAATGTGACTGTGGTGGCAGCCCAGAAGCATGAAGTTTCTGTAGTCTGCTCTGAAATTACACCTAGTCACAGTGCTCTAGGTGAGGTAGAGAGGAATCACACAGTTTTGCATTGCTTGTGATTCCAGGTAAGAAAACCTTACATTGTCAGACACACTATCTCTTATTTATTGGATTATTCCCCTTGGTTTATGTGAACAAAATATTTTAATGCATAAATATTGCTGGAAAAACATTAAATGGAAGTTAATTAATTTGCAGGAATATTTAGTCTCTAAAAATTTTCAACGTAAGATTGTTTAAAATGCCAAAATTTTTTAAATGTGCTGTTTTAAAAGTACCTCAGGTCCTTGGAAATATCCTTTCATGGAATGTAGCCTTCTAAATGTTTAATTTAACAGCTGATAACAGGATTCACTCTCTCCAGGCTGAGAGCTTTCAGAAGTTTATTCAGCTTGTTTATCTAGATAGAGCAGGAACATAGCGTATAGTAATTGAATAAACAATGGTTTAATTAATTTTTCAATCTTGCAGTATAGTTAATTTGTACATGTGAATGATAACCTCTTTGGCAGATGCTGGTTTCACACCATAAAGCAGTGTTCCAGTACAGGGACAAAAAATAGCTTTTCAGTCCCCACCTGTGTTTTACTTCTGAAGAAAGTACCATAAATCTTTTTTATAGATATCTTATGCCGCTGGTTTGAGAGTTGAAATTTTATGGCCTTAGATCCTGTGTTTAATAGTAGTTTGTCTTTCACTTCAGCATGAACTAGACCCTTTCCTGGGGGAAGGCAGCCTGGGTGTCCAGACCCAGTTTGCACAGCACTTTCATCAGCTCCCCCCAAAAGGGGTTTATTGGCAGAGCTGTAGAGGCTGGTGCACAGTTGCCTGGGTGTACGTGTAGGCACTAACAGGCCTTGGTTGGGTTGGCAGGGTCGCATGAAACACCGTAGAAACATGGCCAGCTTTGTCTGCTTTCTCCCTTCTGAACACACGGCTGGGAAGAAGAGAGATGTCTGAGCATGCAGAACTTGGCCATTCCTACTTCTAATATGTAGTTTCAAGCTTTGGGATTGTGCTTTTGGCTTGGTTTTTTGCTTGTTTGTTTGGATTCTTTCTACTGAAGCAAACAGACCTTTTGTAAAGTGCAGATACATTTTGAAAAACCACAATAAAATGAAAGAAAATCACAGTAATTACAAAGACTGAGTAGAGGTCAAAGATAGAGTTGGTCAAAGTCATCACCCAAACTTGCTCTGTAGTTTTCCCGTGGTGCGTCACAGCTCCTCAGACTTACACTGGGCACTGCCAGTCCTGTTTGCTTGATTGCCTTTCTCCATGTCTCAGTCTTTTTTTTAGAAGTCCCGCACCCACAGCTGCAAGAAGAAATAATACACAGACAAACTTTAAGATTTTGTATTAAACGCAAGGTTGGTTTTGGTTCTCCGTTAGGCTGAAGTAATCAGACTGAGACTTTAAAACCTCCAGTTTTTCTCAGACTTGTCTTACAATGCCATTTTTAGGATCCTGGTATTTTTACCATTTTTAACACGCTCTTTGACAATGACTCCAGGAAAAAGGGCAAGCATGAAATTATTGAGAAACTGCAGTTCCTGTGCCATTGACACAGGTGATGTGACTGGAGTATCATAGGAGTAATTTAGCAGCTAGGACAAAAAGATCTATTTAGAAATGTTCAGGCTTTGATACACGGTATTTTGGTTATGACTGAAGTGGCTTTTGGTTGCACGATAAGTTTGTGACCAGATAACATTAAATTTACGTTGCCCTTTACATTTTTCAACTCCATTGATAAGGAAATGCAGTGAAGACCTAACTGCAAGGGGAATTTGGTTGAGTGTTTATTGAAATAAGAAAAGCATCAGCAAAGATTTTATCATTCTGCTCAGACCAAGCACATGACAGAAAGTCATTGGTTATATAAATTAGCTCACCTAGTAGCATCTGAAGATTATGGGGACTGAAAACAAGCAATTCAAGGTCTTTTGGAAGGAATTAGAATGATAATGAGTGCAGAAACTCCTAAGCAAGTTTAAATCTCCAAGTAAAGGTGTTTTCTGGCATGCACCATTCCAAACAATAATCAACTAATACAGAAACTAATCACTCTCTTAGAAAGATCTGCACAAGAGAAAAGTAATGAAGGAGACCCCTCATCTCCCTCCAGAGCCAGAAAGCTTGGGAGAGAGCGGGCCTAAGGAGACATCCACAGGTGTGCAACAGCAGCCAGAAGCTGGAAAAGAGAGGAAAATGTTGTCACAAAGCATAAAAGTCAAACTGAAGGCTCAGCAAGCAAGAGGTTAAAAGTAAAAACCAGACTCCCTGCCTACCACATGGCTGATATGGAACTGGGAGGGGAAGTGTTGGCTGGCTCTCTGGTGGGAAGGCTGTGTCCTCTCAACCCTACTTTCACTGGAAAAGCCTCTGGTGTTTGCTGTAGAGGGCTTTACTCATTCCTGGAATGTCCTTTGTGCTAATAGAGTTGTCTCTGGCCTGATGCAGTAAAAAGCTTCTTCTTAAAAAAAATAAAAACCAAGAAACAACAAAACCCACAACTAAAACCCACAATAGTAGGATGTAGAAACAAAACCAAGTAAGTTTATAGTAGCAGACTGGCTGTTAACCTTTCCTGTATACAGATTGTTCTGATTTATTTTTGGAATATGGCACTAAGCTCTAGATTTATTCATGAATGCTCTGAGAAATTTATTTTCTCTTTATTACAGGACACAAGATCCCACAACTCTCTGATCTTCTTTCCTTTCACTTTCTACCTTAGTTTGAAAGACATTTTTCTCCTGGCTCCTCTGCATTGTATTCCTTGGCTTTTTACAGAAGTACCACTTCTGTGTGCCAAACTCCTTTCACATAATGTAACTAAATCCATATGTCCAGTTCATACAATTGAACACGAATCTCTGGCAGATGGTCTCAAAATCTGGCTACCACTTTAGCATTTTTCATCCCATGAAGTTTTTTTAAGAGATTTTTTCACATGCAGATTTAACTTTTGGCAATTAGAAATAAAAGCACCTTCTTCCCTGCTATAGATTTCAAACAATTTCTTAAAGGTTTGATACCAAGTTTTTACATTCAAAGCACAGTGACCTGGAAATTAGCTGCTCTGTCTTCCTTAGTCCTTCCTGTTTTCCAAAGAAAAGCTAATGATTTGAAGACGTTTCTTTAAAAATTATGGAAACTCCAGCATTTTGTCTGATGTTCCTCTGTTCTAATCCAATGTCTTTGAAGCACGGGTTGGATTAGCAGCTTGTACGTGGTTGCGGTTGTTGTTCTGCCTCTGACTTGCTAAGCTACGTGAGACTGCTGAAGAAGTGGAAGCAGTGGGTTGCGTGTTGTGTTTGTCCATCACATTTCAAAGCAGCTCATCTTAGGGATCAAAATTAGCTCTGCCAGTTTTCTGCTTTTTGGGTTAGACAGAAAAAATCACAGCAGTATTCAAGCTTCTGCAATAGTCAAAGTGTATTCAGTTACCTTATCTGAAGACTACCATTTTGGTTTATACGCCTGTGAAATGAAGCTATATTTTTGTGTGTCTTTGTTCTGTGACCAAACTCTGTAAAGGAAAAAGATCAAACACTAGAAGACGTGCACACAATGTACTTCTGCACTGAGCCTGAAAAAAAATCAAGCTGTAAAAACTGTCTGAGCTACCAAAAAGACTTGTGAAGAAGTATGAGTGCTTTCAAAGATATTTAGAGAGAATATGTTTATATAGTAAATTAATTTCAAACAAAAGCAATTTATCTTGTCTGGAGATTCACATGCTATGTAATGCAACTGAATGAGGAAAACAAGAACATGATGCTTGAAAATTCTTACCTATTTAAAAAGTTGCACTGGGCACTTCCTATTTTAGGACAAGATTTAATTGCATTCTGTAAAATGCACTGGCAGGACAGTGATTTTCTCACCAGCAGGTAACAGCAGTTCCAAAAAATGTGCTTTCTCCAGTGTAGCTGTAGGAACTGTTGCTACTTAGAAACTAGCATAGTCATTAATCAAAACAAAAAGAACAAACTGTTATATAAAGCAATAATTTTACCAGACAAGTACTTCGAGTCTGCCTAAAACAGATGATCAGAACATATTACCCAGTTCTTGGTTTATTGTCTCCATAAAAACTTGGAAGGATGCATGTCTGGTCTATTAATTTTTTTTTTTTTTTTTTCCAGGCGCAAATATAATGTTGTTCTTCAAGTGATTTTTTTTTTTTTTTAATTCTTTCTGGTTCTTGCAAAATTTTTACCTTATTGGCGTCTGACTTATTACTGTGATAGTTCAAACAAACATATTGTCCACTGTGATTGCATTGAAGATGCTGAAAAGGAGTGAATACCAATGGGAAGCTTCGCTGGCAGTGGTGTTGTCAGTAAGTATGTTGCTGGCAGTAACCATGGAAACATTTAGGATGATCTGAAGTAGTCTAAGGATAAGGAACAGGATGAAAGCAAGCAGAGGGAAATTTATGCTGATTCTTAGGGAAAAATACACTTTTCATGTTGCATCCTCTTAAAATTACATAAAAGGTCACTAGGGAACAGGTAGGTGCTTGGAGTCATTGTAAATTGGTTTGGATGAAGAAATTTAAGGTTCTCTTGCAGGAAGCTGTTTTTGCAGGGTGAGGGACTCTTCTGATCCTAGATTAATCTCAACATTAATTGCAAATGTTAGGATTTGATGGGCCTTGCTGAGCACTGGCAATGTTCTCAGTTTGAGTAGCTGCCTGGCATGTACCTTTTTAAATTAATACTGGAAATCCCTGTTCACTGGTGATAATACCATTCTTCTGGAAAATATTAGTTGAATCAGGAGACATTTCAGAGATTAAGCCACTATTGTGCTGTCTTAGCAAGTATATAAATTAAATACATCTTTCTTAAGCAGAGTCCTGTAAGCAGAGCTCAAGCAGCCAATTTTCTCCTAACTTACAGTAAGTTAGGGAAAGGAAATAATTTAGTTAGAAACCTGAGTTTGAATAAGAAGCTATTTGGTTAGAAATAATTCAATAATCATTCAACTATTTATTTTGGGTTTGTATTCCATTTCAGAGAGGCTGAACAAAAAGGGAGTACAAGAAATGAGTGAATGGGAAAATAAACTGAAATTCAGATATGGTATTGTAAAGTGAGTTTGAGTAAATACAAATATATTGAAAGCTGGCAAAATGAGGTGAGACAAAATGTTAATATTGATATAGTACATTTATCCTATATGGGCTACTTATTGGTTCCAGTAAGCTGCTTCTTCCATCCCTGTATGCTCAATGTCATAGAATCACGGAATGGTTTAGGTTGGAAGGGACCTTAAAGATCAAGTTCCAACACCCCTGCTATGGGCAGGGACACCTCCCACTAGACCAGGTTGCTCAAAGCCCCATCCAGCCTGGCCTTGAACACTTCCAGGGATGGGGCATCTACAAGTTCCCTGGGCGACCTCCTCCAGTGGCTCACCACCCTCACAGTAAAGAATTTCTTCCTAATATCTAAGCTAAATCCTCCCCTCTTCCACTTTAAAACTGTTACCCTTCATCCTAAATTATTACCCCTCATCCTAAATCGTTACCCCTCGTCCTATCACTACACTCCCTGATAAAAAGTCCCTCCCCATCTTTCCTGTAGGCCCCCTTCAGATGCTGGAAAGTTGCTATAAGGTCTCCCCGAAGCCTTCTCTTCTCCAGGCTGAACAACCCCAACTCTCTCAGCCTGTCTTCATAGGAGAGGTGCTCCAGCCCTCTGATCATCTTTGTGGCCCTCCTCTGAACTCACTCCAACAGGTCTATGTCCTTCTTATGTTGGGGGCCCCAAAGCTGGATGCAGTACTCCAGCTGGGGTCTCACCAGAGCGGAGTAGAGGGGCAGAATCCCCTCCCTTGACCTGCTGGCCACACTTCTTCTGATGCAGCCCAGGATACAGTTGGCTTTCTGGGCTGCGAGCGCACATTGTGGCTTGTGTTGAACTTCTCATCCACCAACAGCCCCGCATCCTTCTCCTCAGGGCTTATCTCAATCCATTCTCTTTGCTTTTGCTTAGACACCTTTGCTCTCTTGCTATCCCTTTCTTGTAGGGATACATTTTTAAATGGTATACTGATTTACTTGTGAATCCTGCTCTCCTAAATAGATGAGGATTTGTAAAACCATGTTTTACTTTTCCTGCGCCTTCATATTGTTACAGAGGCTGAAGTATTTCCTAATTTCAATTTCAATTTCAATTATTTTTAGGCTAAATCTGAACACAGATTACCTCTTCCTGGTCCTCCCACAGGCAGTGTATCACTGGCAAAAAGAGAATACTCTAAATTCCGTTATTGTACAGTGATCTTGGTGTCCATTACAACAAAGGAATTATAATAAGTTTTTAAATATTAAAGAATATAGGATTTTCATTGTATTGAATCTGCACTAATAGAGCATTATAAAAAAGGATTTATAAGGCTTTTTCCTCATTTGCTTGATAAAACCACCAGAAACAGAAAAAAAAGTCGAGATCTTTCTTGACTCAGTATGCATACCGGGATGCTTGGTAAGATGCCCATGTTGTAAAAGACGGTGATCCTTTCCATGGCATTCTTATGAACGATTCCTTGCATTATACCCTACTTAAAGAGAATTTTTTTGATGCTGTTTTGAAAAAGAGAGATGGCAATGAAACAAGTAATTTCTTTAAAGAAGCTGGTAGATGTTTTTGACATTACCTCACTTTCATTATTGTAGAGCTTTTCTTCTGATGAACCCATGCAAGTCACTTACACAGAAGCTTCCTTCTATGACTCTTTGAGGTTAATTTACTTGCTTTTCTATTAATACAAAGCAGCAGAAAGAAATCATAAAGGTGTTACTTTCCAATTCATACTTGCCTGGGTCATAAATAATGTTATATCAAGTTGTTACTTAAAGCAAGTACATTTTTATGTAATAAGATTAGACTTTGTTGAAATTGATGGGTAGAAAAACTGCCTTCACCTCTCTCTCTTTGCTGTCGTCTTTGCTCAACATTTGGAAACCAATGACCTATAAGTGTCTCTTGGAAATCCCAACGTGATATGTAGGAAGCAGCCAAGTGTCACTACTGGTCTCTGGCTTGTACAGCTTCTTAGATCCCACAGATGTGATTTAGGCAGCTCTGAACATGCTTTTACATAACACTTGTTGTAAGGAAGCCAAATTACCTTTTTCTAATGCCTTGAATTCATAAAAGCCACAACTGGTATAAAGCCACCCTGAGTCTTCTTAATACCTATTCAACCTTAGGCTGAATACAGCTCACCGAGGCCGAGCTCTCTGACTGTATCTAAAAATGCTACAATAAATAATTTGAACTCTTTTCTGAATATTTGCAGTTATTATTTTCTGGTATATTGAGAAACGAATTTTTTATTTACTGTGGTCAGTATAAGCCAGATGTGACTGCTCTTCTTTACATTTCCACTTCCATGCTTTTAGCTTCGAATCTGCTCAAAAATAATATGCTGTAGGATAATGTGGTGAATAAAAATCATTCTGCCTTTGAACTGTACTTGACCTATCAAATATTCAGTGAAAAACCACTAGTAGCTTGAGCTCACAAAGATAACACACTGAGGTTTTTCAGTGAACTCGTACTCAGCAAGCGCTATAGTTTTCTCTGAGATGTGACATTGACTTAAAATACTCTATGACCATTTGTTAATTACCAGGAAATCAAAATAGTTTCTTATTCAAATAAACAAGTGTAACAATACACTATTACAGTGAATTTAGCAGCTTCTCAGCTCATTTTTAAATTAACTGGTTTAACAAAACTTATTTTCTTCCTGAAGAGAATAGCCATGAAAAAACAAATAAATCAATAAACAAAACCCACAAAAATCCCCAGTGGTATTTAGAGTTATGACACCAGCTTACAAAAGTGTTGCATGCATTTACACACCGAAAGAGACGGAAGATAAAATCGTGTACTGTAAGACCAGAACTTCCTGAGTCAAATCAGAATTCTGAGAATAAATCAAAATTAATAGTTAGGTGTTTGATAGATGTAAACTAGTGTTTAATTACCTGCACCAAACAACATAATTTGGTATTATACCCTTTGAAGAGCTTTCCTTATATTTCTGAATATAATTTGAAAGGATTCCAGCTCTTGTCATCATGTTTATGCTGATGGGAGCTCTGCTGAGTATTATTTAGTTCTGACTTTAGCAGAGTTCTCATGTGTTGGTTTGCAATGTTGGTGTTGTCTACTGATCTCCTTCTGGATCCTGATAAAATGATTTTCATAGGCATCAAAATGTTCTTATCATGAAAATAACGTAATATTTAATAAAATGGCATTTAAAGTATAATTTATGTCTTGCAGTCTTCCTCCTGTAATTTCCTTTCTTCAGTCACCTTTCTTCCTCCTGAGTTATGTGGACATCTCAATCTAGGAAGCACTGGATGGGGCTCCAGAGGCAGCAGTTGAAAGGAATAGTCAGAGGAGCACTGAAAGAACATGCTACCAGCAAATATGGCGATCCAGCCTAGATACTTGTAGCCTGCCAATTTGTCTGCTTGTTCTAGGTGCTCACATAGCTCACACATCTCCAGTCAGAGTAAATTGTTTTATGTACTTTTTCCTCAGAAGAATCTTTTGAAGAAAAATATACTATCCTTGGTTGTTTCATATAAACAGTCCGTTACCTGCGATGGGGCAGAAGGAAGGGGTGTAAAGCGAAAGTACACAATTGCCATTTCCACTCTCCTGTGGGTTCAGGGTCAGTGTTGGGTGGACTTAGAGGCTCTGCTCAGCCTTGTGGTTATCTTGGCCGAGAAGGTGGTAGTGGCTATGCAAATGTGGAGTTTGGAGGTGCTTGGAAAAGTGTAGGTATTCCTGTGCGTCACCAGGTACTCATTGTCAATGGAGTTCCCATTTCTTCTCATTCTAAGAATTTTTGCAAATCTAGGAAATAAGATGTGTTTCATTGCAGTTTATGTCTGAATTTTTTCATTTTAAGATTAGGAGATTAAGCATTTCTGCAAAAAAAATTAATCTTTTTCTATACATTCTATTGTGTGTGCTATTTTTTCTTATCAGAGGAATTAACCTCTAGTACCGAAAAATACCATAAACTGTAAAAATTTAAAAGGGCGCTAAAAACATGGTAATATAGAGGACATAAATCAATTTAAAAATAACAATAGGTTTTTTAGTTGAGCTGTTTATTACCATTCATATTAAAATTTTATGGGAGAATAAAAATGTCAGTTATTTCTGTGCTTCTGACCATCAAACTGCAAACTTGCCTATTAGTTAGAATAATGAGGTTCAAAGCAAACACTCATGTCTGAATGATCAAACCATCTAAAATTTCAAAATACTTGAAATTAATGACGTAGAAAACAGTATATTTCAAACAAGTGTATACAAAGTTAATATATCTCAATGTAAGTAGGTTAAGAATGATCAACTACTAGATTACAAATTATCTTAAATAAGATACCTCCATTGGCATCACTTATAACAAGTCTTCCACAGAAACACACTTGATTCAGAATAATTCAATCTCTTCAGTAACAAGTGTAACAAGTTTCTGAAAAGTGATATAAAATCATTGCTAGCAATATTTGCCAATGACAAAAAAAACCCCAATAAAGTAGCAATAAGTAATAGCGCTAGGTCAGTTCTACACACAGCTCAGCTTGGGAGAAAAGGTGTACTTACTATAACAGTACAAATTATGGTTTCTACTTCTGTAGAAACCTTTAAGACTATATACCTAAGTTTGTGTACTCAGTAGAAGTTTGCTAAGTTCAGCCATCTTTTGACGCACAGGTTCTCTTGTAAAATTTTGTTTTTGTCTAAAGTGTTGTAGTTTTAGCTGTCCTGAGTTTTTATTTGAGTCTGAGAATTTAGAAGCCTTGAAAAATTTGAAATACGTACGGCTGGTTTTCACATCAAAATACTAAAGGGGGAGTTTCACATGGTTTCAACACGAGGCTGTAAATCAGAATTGTTTTTCCTAAGCCTGATACCAAGGCAGCTGTAATAATCTGAAACCTGTGATGCGATTCATACCATATCCACTTCTTTTTGAAACTATGTAAGTTTTCAGTCATCTTCCATTTATCACATGCTTTCTGTAACTCTAATACTTAGCCTCTGGCCTTGCTTTTGCCAAAATGCCCTGTTGTTGCAGAATTCCAGTTTGTGGTGACTCTCCCCCCCGCCCTCCCCGAAATGTCTTTCTGTTGAATGATGACCATGTTGCTGAGCCTTTATTCTTTGCTTCGTGACATATTTAATGATAAATAGTTGCTACCTGAAATGCAAATTCTTTTATGGGAGTAAGATAAGCGATCACCGGCTCAGTCTAAGTAATTCCTCTGTGACCTTAGGCAAGAGACTTCAGTTCTTTACAGCTAATGCCCTTATCTGTAAAATGTGAATGACACCACTTCTTTTATTGCTTAAAAAGAAAGCAACAATAAAGCCTTGTGCTTCTAGCGCTATGATAATGCACATCTGACAGGTGCTACTGTTCATGAGGAAAGAAATAAATGAGTACTACATAGGACTAAGCAATTACTCTGTACAAGTCCAAGACTTTGAGTGTTTTATACCTAGACACAAGTGTTTCAACCTTTGAGTGCCTATGTAGAGATTTGGGAGTTTGCTGGTTATTACTTTAAGAAAATCAAACAAAACAGTTGTTTTTCTGTTCATTTCTGAACCAGCCATTAAAGAGTTCAATTTTTGAGTGCATTGCATTCAATTTGCTTGGTGGAAAGAATAAAGATCTGAGTCCCTGAAGTCTGTGGAGAGCTATCTGTCAATACGTCCTTTAACATGTCTTCAGGAAAACTGCAAAATCCACAGCCTGTGCCTTTCCACCACACTGAGAAATTCCACACTAATAGCACCGTAAATGGGCTGCAGCCATCTGTACGGAGTGCTTGTTTTCTGAGGTGCGAGCCTGATGAATATACTTTCCCTCACAGTGCTGTTATGATTTTAAGTTGGCATTTTAGTTATCGATATTTACACCCTTCAGAAAACTGGGTGTTGGTAGAGACACAATAGGCACAAATATCTCCCATGACTGTCAGCAGGGAGAACGATAAAGGCCATAGTGCCTAATTTGTTTTTAATTTTTACTGTCATTGCCAGTCTTGCGTATTAAAACCATAAACATTTCTAACTGCCTTGCTTCAAGGGGTTGGATTCATTTTCCTTTCTCATCTAAACTTCCCAGAAATGCAGTTCATTCTTTCTCTTGTGGCTTATGACTTAATTTTTTTTTTATGTAATAGCATCACTTTCTATGGTATGAGATTTCCTCTTACCCAAAGCTTGTCTCCATCTTATCTTGCAGACCCACAGGAAAGTTCCTCCTCTCCTAGGCACACTTCAACTCACGTACAGGTAACTACTTCCTGCCAAGCCCTTAATAAACAGTGTTTTATTGTTCTTCCACCCATTTGCAAACCACAAAACACCAAATACACATGGAACATACCAACTAATTTAACTCACAATTTCTTCCGTAGAGGATTGTAATTGTTTGGGGTGGAACACGTGTTTAGATGGCACTCCTAAACCTCACCACACATTTGCGTTGCGCTTTCAATGTAGTATAGAGACATCTGAGGCTTTTACAGTGTAGTTATAAAATGAGCAAGGCTCGGTCCTTACATTTTTCTTTAAAAGAAAATCTGCAGAGGTATAATTATGCTAGATAATATTTTTTTAATTTTTTATTCTGACTAGTTGCCAAATTTAAACATAGCTTCAGAACGTTATGCTTTGCAGCAAGACTTTTGCGCTCTGTGAGCTAGCAGGATATGTATTTGCCTAACAGAAGTACTGGTTCACAGGGCCTCATCTACACAGGTGACAGCCTGGTGCAAACTATTAAGGTCCTTCCTTCTGCTCCCTGCGCTTTGTTTATCAGGAGAAATAAAGCCAGGCCCACGCAGGCTCCAATATTGCCTCTCTGGTACGACTCCTGATGTGGATAATTAGGAGCCTGAGACTCACTAAAGCACATAGACCACCCTGAGAAAAATACGTGGTTGTCTGAATTTGGATTTTGAACTTGCATGTGCTTTCAGGTGAAAAGCACTCCTTGAAGGACTCTAATTAACTGGCAGGCTTATATAGTAGCATTTAAAGTTCAACTCTTTGTTTTTCTTTATAAATTGGCCTTCATTTTGGGGATTCAGTTTACATGAAACCCAGAAAAAGACAAACTTGCCGTTGTATTGCTCTGTTATTGCCATATAATGCCATCCATCATAGGCAAAAAAAAGATGATGGTATATTGTTTCTCTGTTTGGGTGCAATGATATTCAATATGCTTTTTGGAGAGCTGTGTGGTCGAAGTCAGAGAAACCAGAGCTTTTCTTCTGACCTTTCTCATGTCCTTTGTAGAATTGGGATTCTTAAATCTTTTTTTATTTTTTTAGGTGCTAGAGTGGGAAAATGACTTCTAGGTCTGTAAGCTTTTCTTAAGACAGATAAAGGGATGTGGAATTTCTGGTATCAGGTTGCCAGTATCTTGAAGAACAAGAAATCATTTAAAAGTTGACACAGTTTGAGTCTTTTATTTAAATACAGATGCGCTGTAAGTAAATTTTGACTGTCCTGAAATCAGTGAAATGGAACGTTTTTACGCAAAGTTTCAGTGATGACATTACTGTTATCTAAAGAGATGGCTTTATTTCAAGTATTTTCTCACCCCCTGTCATGACTGTGGAGGCGCTGCTGCCCAAAAAAAGGGGGCACCTGGGAGAGGGCTGGCAGGCTCTTGCGTCCTGCTCTGGGCTGCCTTTTTTCTCCTGGGTACTTTATAAATTCGTCCCAGCTTGCAAGCAGAAAATGGCCTGCAGGTTGTAAGATGGCTACAGTCATTAGATTTAGCCGGCTTTCTATGAAAGAAAGTGGAATGCAGGGTTCGGTAAAAAGGCAAGCAAATAGCTTTTCTTCTTGTGCTTTGCTTTATAAAATTTACAGAGTAACGACGCCCTGAGCATACTGAAGAGCCTGGGACGTAGAGACTGGAAGATTTCTTTGAGGTTTTTATTGCTGGGCTTGTTCTGCCTCCGTCTGATCTGTCTGCCCACGCCTGATCTTCCCCGTGACTGATCTGGATCACAGAATCAGAAAAATGTCTCTGCCCTGAGGCTGGGTTGGGAGAATCTTTACTATGTAGCAGATTTCCTTTCCCTCCCCTATCCCCGCAATATTTGAGCCAATAGGTGGAGAAAATACCGGTATGTTTGCTATTTTATAGCTGGCTTGAGTATTAGAATCTCACGTTTCAGCATGGTCTTTATATGTGTCTTAAATGATTGACAATTCTAACAGAAAAAAGTGATATTATACATGTATGTTTCAGGGCATGATACATAGGTCCCTCACTTTTTTAACGTTAGCTAATGGAGTTGCAAGGATGGGAGACAATAAACCATATCGAAAATAAGGTCCTGTCCCATGTGCTGAGGCATAAAATGAAACAAGTATCAGAAGACAACATGAGAAAAATGTAAAAAAGTTTCATACACTTGCAAATCAGCAGTGTGACAGTTAACCAGCACTAAAATCTGCTTATCTTAATAATGATGTCTTGAAAATATGCAGTAATTAGGCACGATAGTCTTGAGATGCACTTCTTTCACAACATCAGGCTTATGATGAGCGTTTAACTCACAGAGATACTTTCTTTCATTAAAAATGATTACTGAAGCATGATTTCAATAATTTTTTGAGGAAAAATGTAAACAGGAGTTAACTCCCCTAGCTTTTACGTGCTTCGGAGGTTCCTTTCTGCATCAGTCTTGGGTAACGAAAAAAGCTAGAAAGGAGTTTGAAATTGTGGTTTTTTAACACAATATAGAGTTTTTCCAAGTATTAATATTTATTAAAGGAAATTTAGTACCTGACTGGCATACCGAATCTATTTAACAATGCAATATTGTGGCTTTATATCCTCTTCTCTGGAGTAAGCTAAGGCTTCCTACCAAATGGTGCAGGAGCTAATTTCCTTATCAAACTGTGGAGCACAGACAAGCAATATTTAATTTATATTTCTTACCATTATTTTAAAGATTATTATTAAGACACGTCATCTTTATGCTGCTGAATGACATACAGTATATCTCTACCTTGGGAGTAGACACAGGTACAGATCAAAATCTGTCTTCTGTTTCTCTCCCCTCCCTCCCTTTCTCTCACAGTGCACCCATATTATCGCACACATTTACCAGTGTTGATATTTTACTGTTTTTAATGGTTAACCATATTGGCAACCGTTTGTAGAGACTGCAACAGCAGAACGTGAGGGAGAGGAACTGCAAAAACCCTCCCATGTCTCTTTGATATGGATGTTTCCCATAACTTCAGAGAAGAGTAACCTCCAGTCTGTCTGTCATGAAGAAAACGCGGTGACTTCTTAAAGCACAGACACCAATTTCTCCACTTCTGGAGTTCACTAATGCTTAGATGATGGGACTTCGTTGCTGTGCAAACCCAGTAACATTGGGAAGTTTGTGGTTCAAGTAAGTGCAAAATGTCCTTAAACCGTTTTTACTGTTTTACTGGTTAGATAGTACATACGAAATTGAGATGTGCAGGTGGAGCTGTTGGCTGTGTAACAGGATGGCAGAGCAGTTTTTCATCACTGTTACAATGTAGATGAGACCTAATACCTGAAGTGGTCCACACCAAGTCTTCTGAGGGATGCAGATGACACAGACCTTGTATGAGCAGGTAGAAATGGCTTGATGAGTTTTTTTATCACTAGTAGAAAATATAAAGGAGCAGACTGTGTCTATTATGTTATGAATATGCAATTTATAGATGTATTGTGGGTTTTAGCGATACTCTGACTGGTTTATTCAATGTGCATATTTGTTTGCTGTGGGTGCTGAGCATGTATAATGAGCATATATGGATCACTTTTTTTAATGTACTTTTCATCTGTCTTTCACTGATGTATCCACTGTTTCACCCAGAATATTTCTTCACAATATCCTGAATACAGTGCTCCCCTTTTCTTTAGCAGGATATACAGGGAAAAAGCACATAGTGAAGAAAATTTATTAAATATTGGTATGCTGCTGAATAAAAATAATCCAGTATCTATACAACACCGGTCTTGTAATCATAAGTAAACATAAAGAAATAGTAAAAATTTAATTAAATCAGTTGTATTATTGTTATCCTTCAAACTCAAACGGAGCAGGGAAAGAGTAATATTAAAACTATTAAACCACATATTAGGAGCTTTAAAGGCATTTATAAATTAATGCAAGAAAATAGATGAGATCAAGACTAGTTTTAGGTTGAACTAAGTCAAAGGTTATAACATGAGGTTTCCCACATTAGGTTCTCCCTGAACAAAGACATGTCTGGCAGGAGAAGAGACATGAAAAAGAAATGACTGCACTACTGATCTGCTCAGCTGTATACATAGGGGAGGTACCTGTAGCGGTTCTAAGAATGCTCTGACATACAATAGGTCTAGAAATATAGGAATATGGAAAATGATTCAACTGGGTTTTTGCTTCCTCTATTTTTGTGCTGGGCTTAGCTGAGCACAGCTGAGATGTAAGCCCAGAGCATATCAGAGACCGATATTTCTGATCACTCAGAACACTGAGTCTATAAAATATTCATAAAACCTCTGCAATTTGATTTGGCCTTTCAAGTAATAAAAAAATACATCAAAGTAATATAATAAATGAGGAGGTCCCTCTGTTACATGTGATATAAAGCATAAGGATTTCTTTTAAATATTTGATTATTGAAAACTGAATGAGGCTTTTTCTTATGCGACAATTATAGGATTTCATACAGTATGAAACAGTAACAAGAAAGATACTGTGTTATTGTTAATGGCTCTATTTCTTACCATCTAATGAGCATCTTTGATATTCTCTGATTTCTTCGTGCTTCGTTGTTGCCATCATTGTCAAAAGCCCACTTCTTCACTTTTCTTGTGAAATAATCTACATAATGCAAAGTGACTGTTTATGGAGCACAGTGAGTGTTCCACCAGCAAGGAAGAAAGGACATCATTTGATAAAAGCAGATGTATCGTTGAGACAGCTACAAAATTATCTAATTTTACCAGAGAGCAGATTTTATTTTTCCTGCCAGTCAGGATTTAAAGAAAGGAATTGTCCCACATTTGGCAGACAATTATGTTTCTCTAAGGGAAAACATAACACTGAGCGAAAAGAGTTAAGGTCTCCTTTTTCTCAGATAATTTTGTTCTTTGAACATTTACAATTGTTTGTCTCATGACAAAGCTAAAATATTGGAACTATTGTAACCATTTTGTTCCAGGGATATAAGCAATGCTCATGACATCATTTTATGAGTTCATTTTTTTAATTTCAGTTTTCAGACTCCTGCATCACTGATTTTTCCTTCTGGTCCCCAGAACGCAGGTACCAGTGTAGGAGGAAACCTGCCACCTCCCATATTGTTGATGTACAAGTTTGCACAAATTTCTTTGAAGCATTGATGTTGGATATTAAAATACAAGGCTCTAATTCTACCATGTTACCTAAATTTGGAAGTCCTTCTAAATTTAATAGTATTGAGTGTCTACCTCAATTCTACCTGTATGGAATGTTTACAGAATTTATTATTAGACATATTTCCATAAGGAACAAGAGAGAATGATTTTAAAGAGCTTTAATTACAAATGTGTATGTATTTAGCACAGCGTGGCTATATTTGAATGATTCTGTTAAAAATAAAAATGATGATTTAAAAAACAAATCCCTAGTGACAAATAGGTATCATTGGTATGGCAGATTCTGGAAAAGAGAAGATCTTGCATGTGAATACACAGGACCCGATTCTTACTGTATTTGTGCCCAGCGCAATTTCTGTTGACCTCAGAGGATTTACATCAGTGTGAATGACATGAGAACCAAAGCAATAAAAAGGGTTGGGTGTAGCCTGCTTAAACACACTATCCTGAAGGGTACAGTGTTCAGAGAAGTAATTTAAAGCTTTTGTTGTCTCTAAACAGGCTGAATTTTCAAACTGGAAGCAAAGCTAAAGTGTAGCTGCCTTCTGCAACATGTTGACCTGTCGATTCAAGGTCCCCAGGTACTCCTTACCTGAAGACCGTAACTGCAGTTTGTCTGTTTTGCTGCGCATCAAAGCACTTTCCTCTTGCCAAGGACGGCTCTCAAACCAAGAGTCCAGCCACGGTCCGTGCCTTTGTCAGTGAGACAGCGTTGGCTCCCCTGGGCCTTTGTCTGAAAGTGCGAAAATAACGCCAAGTTTGTCTTTGGAAACTATATACCAGATGTAGAGTGTTTCATTTCCAGTGGGATCAGAAAACGGCCAGTGCTGAAGAGGCCATGGATTGCTCACCCACTGCTCTGCAAAGTACCTGACTGGAAGAGAAGCTGACTAAATTCTGATATTCATTTTTGAAACTAATCTTCCTTAAACAAAAAAAAAAAAGAAGAAAACAAACCAAACAACAACCAGTTTTATCCAAAGAAGCAACATGAGTGATCAGCAAGAAGCTGACTGATCCCTAGAGGAAGGGAAATGTGTTCATTTTCTCCTCTCATCATACACTCCTGGGAATATCTTGATCAATATCACAGGTCTATGCAATATGTAAAAGAGATTACATTTCATAAGATATATTTTAAATTATACATTTCCACACACTGTATTAATATGAAAAGCAGTTTTATCTGATTTTAATACTTTAATGTTAGCTTTCATTATTTGCACAGTAAGTAAATGAAGAGATGCACATGAAATCTGGATTTAATTAGATAGGACATGCTTTCATTTACTGACTGACATAAGTAGAATACATTAAAAACAAGCATTGTGTAATACTTTTCTGTCCTGAGATGATGCACAGCAACACAACAAAGTTACATTTATTGTTGACTGCCAGAACCCAGCCATTTGAGTTTTCTTAAAAAATATAAACGTAAAGTTTTTTAGAAGGTAGATGTGGCATTGACAACATTTTCTCCTTTTTTTTTTTTTTCTGGATGAGATTATTCACTAGATTCATCCACCTTTCAAAAGCAGTTGTTATTTCTTTCAACACGATCCTCTTGGCCTTTCATTAGTTCTACTTGTAATGACCAAAAGAAAATCCTGCACAATTCTCCCATGACTGAGACTTGGTGTTATTACTGTCAGCTGAAGCTTTCTTTACCCCAGATGTGTTATTATTATGCCATGTGCAAGAGCACCAGATGTAAGAACCAAAAAGAGAATGAGTTTGCAAAAGGAAAGTTAGCAAGACTGGGCCTTGACCCAGAGAAATGTCTGCCTCCAGGTATTTTGGAAACCTGCTACAGAATGAAATTGCTTTTTCACTTTTTAGCTCCCATGGAGGGTGGTCTAAATGCCTATGTGATTCATCAGTGCCCCTGATAATTCTCTGAGAGATCTAGTTATAGCCCTACTAATGCCTTTTGCACTTCTGGTGGCTTTCTGAGAAGGCAGCTTTGGGGGAGCAGCCCTGCCGGAGCGGCTCTCTTGCAGGAGGACACCCGCCGGCATTGTCCGGGCTGAGTCAGGTACTCACTCAGCCTTGTTCCTCCGTGCAAAACCGCAGTGCCAGGATGGCTTCTCACTCTAGCAGTAGCGCTGCTTTCAAAGCCCTTTCATTATGGCCAAATAACAGGTGTTGCATAAACCTTACTCTTTGCTGCCGTGTTATAGCTCCTGGTCACCAACAAAACTGAGGACATTAATCAGTTATGGTTTCTTTGTTGTTCTCGGGCTGCTTTTCTGCTCTGAGGTACTTTTCTAGCCCTTTCATTAGAGTGGCATCTCAGCACCTCATTTTTTTTAATCTCTCAGCAGCTTCAAAATCATACCCGGAGTCGCAGCTGCAGCAGGCCACCTCAAGCACTACCATGGCACACGGAGATCTTCAGAGGGTTAGTGCAGATGCTCACAGCCCAGAGCTGAGCGTGAGCTCACTCAGCCACCTTCTTGGGTAAGCTTTGCACCCTGTTTTCTGTCTGTAGTGCTGTGCTTGGACTGTGGTGGGTACCCAGTACTGTTGCGGTACATGTGGCCCTTCAGCTCACCATAGCCACTTTTCTGATGAGTTTGTGCAGCTGGACGTGCTTATGGTAACCAGAATCCCTGCACCCATGCTGTACTAGCTGTGACAGTGCTACAGGACTTTTGGAAGACAAGACAAGTGTTCTAAGACCTGACATTTCTCCAGGGTGAGAAAGCGGATGGTGGCGAGTGCTGTGGTAACTCTACATACTTCCCTCTATGTTTTCTTTTTTCTTTATCTGGTTGCTAATTCCCATTAGACAAACAGCTTTCTACACCACAGTTTGTTATACATAATTCACATAGAAATTTTTTAGTCAATATTAAAAATAAAAAAAAATTATAGGAAGAGTCAAAATAAAACCAGATCTATTCGATTCCTCTCAAGAGGTCTGATTTCCAGTAGCTCCTTCCACTTCCACATGGCTTTCTGATTTTCCCTCATAGCAGACTCTTTCTAACATTCAAGAAACCTTTATATCTTTATTCATAGCTGCCTACATACATTCTTGGCTTGTTATTTATGCTATCTATAATAATGGCCCTTTCATCTTAAAATACTGCACTGAATTTGTCTTGATTTTATGTTAAAGGTTACACTGACAAAGGCTGATAAAACACATGGAGCATTATTTGTATTTACTTATAAAGCTGCAGTATCCAGGACAACATGATCACTTCTATAAAGTATTATCCTGTAAAGATCATTTTGAAAGTGAATGTCATATCTCATTTTACTTTGACATGTAAATACATTTCAGCCTATCCATCTAAGCCTTTCCAGCACATCCATCACTACAGAAGTGTGCTGGTGCCAGTGAATCAAAAGCTATAGCAGCAGTTAACAAGCGGTGTGCTAATTAATGGCTCAAGCAGAAAGTTGTAAGGGTGATTTTTCCAGACACTTCACTCAAAAGTGATTGAGAAGGAAAAGCCTTTTTAAAATTTTTATATAATGTCACACTAAATGAACCATAAAGAAACAATATAGAAAATACATAGTTTGGAATTTATGAGAACACTTTACAACTATCAAAGACCACATTTAGAGGTCTGGATTTTAAATGGAGCTGAGGGACCTTTGAAAACAGCTTTACCAGCAAGGTCATCTTTAAAAATGGAGAGAAAGCAAGCCAGGTCCCAAACATCACAGTCAGGAGCATAACAAAGCACAAAATTGCTAGACAAGAGAGGAGGAAAGGAAGCTAAAATGCTAAGAAATCCTTATACCGATCATATTTATTGAAATCCAAAAGAAATGTTGACTGTCAGTCACTAGCAAAATGAGAAATGGCATTACAGCTGGCTTTTAAAAAAGAAGGTCTTTTGGAGCAGTCATCCTCACTGGCTACTTATAACTGCTGCTGTTCACAGCTTAGCTGGTGTCATGTTACTCCATCTGAGAAGATGCAAATCTTGTCTCATGAGAAAACAGTTCTCAAAATGTTATTTTTTTCTGATGACATATGGAAAGAAATTCCTCATACATATTGAAACCATTTTACTTTCTTTCAAGCTGTTTCAGTTGTATGATACATGGTATAGCATAAAAAGCAGTTCCAAAGTAAGAAGAAGAAGAAAAACATCTAAACATTTTTTTAAATGTTTTCTTTTGGGAACATCCTTTCTCCCATCTTTTCATCAATAAATTCAATTTCTGGGGAATGGATATTACCTTTACAAAGTAATTTGACTTTGATAGGACAACGTATTGACTTGGATTTGGATTCTCTGGCAATGTTTCTTTCAAATCTTTTTTTCAAATGGACCTGATAGTAGAAACTTTATCCTTATTGTGTGAAAATAAAGGTCCTCATTGCTTTAAGTGCAGCAGTTTATTCCTCACCCTCTCCAAAAAGAAAAAAAATTCAAATCACTGTTTGAAAGGAAGTATAAAAAAATCCAACTAATAACATTTTTTGGCAGGAAATATGAGGCCAAGCTCTGTCACTATCTGAAAAACAGAAAGCAAAAGCGTAGTGGTAGAAACAAAACTTGTTAATTGTATTCTTGACGATTTTTTTCGATAGCCCTGACCTCCTCCCAGCTATGTGGATTGTCATACAGTAATCTAAGCAGTGTTGAATACACACTTGTCCTTCCCTGTCCCATGAATATTGGACTGTGATCTGTCGGCAGAGCCAGGGTTACTTGAGGACCAACGTGTTACAGTAGCGCATTTGCAGGGGGTGGGAAAGGTAATGAGAGGGAGAACACACCCTTTGCATTAAATAATCTAGTATTCTGCATCCGCAATAGTGACCGTATATAAGCAGGGTCCCACTATAGAGCCAATGATTTTTTAGAGTTGTTTTGCACCCCTAAGTCTTCATTTTAATTATTATTTTACGACTAGAAAGGGATTTTGGTCTACTTTGGAGTGAGGAGCTGAGAAGAGTCCTGCAGCCCAGACTGGGGAGTGATTTCTGACTCTGGGATTGAAAACTCACAGCCTTGCTTTGCCGCTAGCTGCAATGGGGAGCGCGGGCAGCCGGCGCCGGGTCCGGGCACACTGGGAGGCATTTCCCTGGGCTCTCCTCCGGCCGCGCTGCCCGGGGAGGAGAAGGACAGGGCAGGGCTCTGCCTCTCTGCGGGGCAGGCAGCAGCTCTGTCGCCGTATGGTGAGCTGTGAAGGCTGTGAACACCCTAGTGTGATTATTGCCTTCAGTGAGCCAGCAAAGGAATGAGGAAAGCTTGCCAGATGTTCCTCTTACTTCTTTTCTTGCACAGCGCTAGGAAGGGGTGAAGGAAAGGACAGCTTTCTGGCTGCTAAGATAATTCTCTGCTTGAAATTTGGTTTTGAAAGCTGTCTAAACGTGTATACCTTTTACCTTTGAAAAAGATATTATTACTGAAGGTTTTACAACATAATATTAGCCTATTTCGTATGCATTGAAGAGTACCACTTCATGCAAAACTACAATAAATGTATCCAGAACAGATCTCAAAGGTAATTAGCAGTGATAATTGTTTGCCACCTTTTTTTAGTCAGATGTTTTCAAGCCCTGTAAATAAGTAGTGTCTAATGCTAGTAAATTATTTATTTTTACATAATATTGAACTTGCCAACCATATTTATTCATTAGTTTTTAAAGAAAACATTTTAGAGCTAGAATCTTGTAAAATTTCAGCCTGGAGCAGACTTCACCAAAGTTAATGAGCCGTGAAAAATAAGATTTAGCTTGGGAAGCCTGCTAAAACCTTTTTGCAGCTGTAGCCTGTACTAGCAGGCTACGATCAGTTAAAATAGATACCTCAATTAATCCTTCCTTGGAAACGGAGAAAAATAACCGATATAATTTCATTAAAAAACAAAAATATTTGGCAGTTTTTCTACTGGGTTATAGTACCTTTGTAGTACCAAGAGGATGGGAATTGCTGCAAAGGCATGGAGGGGACTTGCCTGCTGGGGAAATACTGCTGTGGTCTCCTGAGCCCTCCTCCTCCCTCCTTCCCTCTCCCCTGCCCGGGCGGGAGGATGGCAGAGGTGGGCCCAGAGGGAGCTAAGCTCCCTGCAATTCTTCCAAATCCTGGGACCTCTCTCCTTTCTGCGTAAATGATGCCTGAGAGAGTGTGAGGGAAAGTTGAGTTCCTCCTCCTTCCCTCCCTAGTACTTCACCCCAGTGACTAGTTCAAAAAGTTGTTCTGAGGTTCATCTAAAAGCTACATCCAAAAAATGTCATTCAGAGTTGTATTGTACCTACCATGGAGGCTAAGGGAAGGTATTTAAAGAGACAGATACGCTTCTGTGGATATGGTTAATAAATAGGTTATTAAAAAGTAAAATGAAAAAGCAATCAATAGGAAGAGATCTTTTTTCTCTCCCCTAAGTCCCTCGAGCAAAGATAGTCAGTCTTTTTTTATTATGAAAAATAGGAAAAAGGGAAATTCTGCTTCAGTTTTGCAAAAAATGTTCCTGCTACAGAAAGGGATATTCTCTGTGGTTCTTACTGCAAACCAAAATGGAAGATAGCTCATCTTTAAAATGGAATAAACCAGATCATCAATAGTATAAAGTGGTAAAGTGCCAGAAACTAGAACTGGCTGAAGATAATTAATTACTGTACTGCTGGTTTTGGCAGAATATCTTGTTATAGATCAGAATGCACTCAGATCAGTCTAACCTCCAGGAAAGAAATACAGAATGTTATTTTTCTTTGCTACGTTTCTCATATGCTTATATACAAGTGCTCACTTATATATGCGTATGTGTCTATGTGTATATAACTTACACAGATATGTATGTCTTTTTATATATGTATATATAAAAAAATATATATATAAAAAATGCAGAAAAACTGAGATCTGGGAGAAAAGTATAGCTCTGAGTTACAGCATGCTTCAGACTAACCTTGACTGTATAAATTGCGACCAAAATGGGGGCAGGGTCTGACAGAAGAAGAAAAAGGTAAAAAAAAAAAAAAAAGGGAAAATATCTGTCAAATAAGGTAATTAGAAAGAAGAAAAAGACCCACCAGAAAAAAATCTGTAGGGCCTGATCAATACTTTCTTGCATTTTGAACACATTTTTATATTGGGAGGAGGAACAACACTCATTGTAATGGCAGTGTGAGCATAAGGGACTGAGCATCGCGCCCCTTGCTGTCCAGCAAAGCAGGGGGGCTGCTTCCTGACTGTTTGCTTTTTGAGCCCCGTGTAACATTGGACTGGCCCATAGCTACTGAACCGATCACTTACCGTCCTTGCAGTATCACAGCTCTAAAGCTGGGAGGAACTGGGGAACAGACGCTGATCATGCGTGAGCTCCCTCCTAGGCTTTAGCTGGATAGTCACTACTACAGGTAGGGCATCAGCTCTGCATTTACAAGTAATCAAACAAACACAGCATATCTGGTATATCTCACTCATGGTGTGTTTGCCTACCTTGAAACACTCTTGTATATGTTCTATGTGATATTTGGTGTTGCCTTTTTTTTTTCCTAACCTGGAACGATAGTAATCTGTATTGGAAAAAAAATGTGCAAAAATGCAATGGTAAGTTTAGGAGTCTGGCTTTTGTTATCATGGTAACAACGTGTCTATGTATGTATATGTTTTCTTTTAGAAGACCAAACTATATCTTTTTCTGCTTTAAATTCAGGTCATCCCAGAAATGCAAAACAAAACAAAGAAATCAAAACCCCATTTACTTTTTTGGCAGGGTGAACTAGTACAGTAAAATCTGTCATAAAGTTTTATTCAATTTTATGCTCTATTCACAATTTTTTGACTTTCAGATTTCCCTTTTTTTCAAGGCAGATGTCTGGGAAAAACAGAAAACAACAAACTGTCACTACATTCACCATGCTGGACTCTCATTCCAAATGTCATTTTCGCTCATGCTGCTTGCTAGGATCGTATGAGAAATGACATAGAAAGGTCACAGAACTGTCACTTCGATATTAAAATGAAATAGCCTCTAGTTTGCCGTGCTTCTTCACAATTTTCAGAAGTTAATGTCAGTAAATGAGTGGCATACAAATGGCATTTATAAATTCAGCCCATTTTGTTATATCTAGAAAACAGATATGGAACTTGGCACCTTCTGTGTGTTTTCTTGATAGCAGATATTTAGAAAAATATCCTACTACATGAAGAATTATTTATCAAACTAAACATGCTATCTATATGTAAACACCTCTACCTGTTGCGGAGATGACTTTTATCTCCCCATTTTTCTCCAGTCTTGGTGGCATATTGTAGCACTTGAACTGCTGATAAAAGTGATTGGGTCCTGCTGATGACAGAATGGGAAATATCAAATAGATCGAAATCCACAGATTAAAGTGAAAATAATTGCTAAAGTTGCTACTGTCGCTTGTACATATTTGCTTGGCAACATAACATCCCTATTAAGTAGACAAATGTAATAGATAAATGTTACTCTAGTCCAAAAAGAAAGCCTTACACCATAACTGGCTATAAACATTAGCACTCCATCTTTGTGGGCGAATGTTGTATGAGATTAGGCACTAAACTTCCCTAAATATCTCTGACCATCTGGTCCATGTGAAGACGTATTTAAAGGTGCACGGTAATGTGCAGTGTGGGAACGGGTGCAGTTCTTTAATACGTGGAAAAGGACAGCTCACACTCCAGACTACAGTAGTTTCCTGACCTGAGGCACAACTGAACCCCCCCACCCCCACCAAAGCAAAGGCAAAGGGCTGAACGCTCACTGGATCCAGCTCCCGGTGCTGCAGGCAAGACAGCTAAAGGCTTCAGCAAACTCCATCCCAAACCGAAGCAGAGCAGCTGCCTCCTTGCTCCTGGCTCGCCATGCAGCACCTGCACTCCGCTCACCTCCCCTTCCCTAACTCATCGCTCCAGCACAGCTACATATCAAAGCCTTATTTAAAATCTAGGTAGCATACAGTTACCACACATATGTCCCAAAGACAGGAGTGGATTGCTCTGGCATTCTCGGTGTTGCTTTTACAGCCCTTTTCCTTCTAGGTCTTCAGTTTCTGTTTACTTCCCCTTTTATTTCACTGCCTCCCTGCCCGGGGCAGTCAGCACGTAACTTTCTCCTCCACCCATTTCCCCGTCTCCTTCCATTCTTCAGTGTCATTGCCATATTTTATATTCGCAGCTGTGTGAGGTATCATCTCCCCTTTACACCCACATCTGAAAGAATTATTAAACTCCTTTTTATAGTCTTGCAGCATTACGTGCCAGCTTTTTCAGCACAGAGGGGGTGGAATAGTAAGTCCTTCAGTATGAGTATTGAGGGCCTTCTATTTGACTGCCAGCTCTGCTGTCATACTTTCTAGCTAATACACCATTGTATTAGCCAGCCTATCTTCACGTCCATAAACTACATTCATACTTCTACTAAAAATGTAACATACTCATATGCTGTAGAGGCCCTCTGCATTGCCTTAAATCTCCCATCTTCTGTTGTTCATTTTCATTTGGCTATCCAAAGTTTTTATCGTGTTCTTAATTTCCTTTGCAAAGTCTGGCAACTTTCACGTCCTCACTTCTCTTTCTCCCTACATCTCCATTTCTCTGCCTAAATCTCCAAGATTTAACTGTTGTTACAAATAAATCTCTTTTTCTACTGCAAGTAGGACTTCTGCTTGCTCTTTGCTGTCCTACTGAATGAGGTTATTTGTCCAATAATCTCTCAACTACTAATTTTCACATCTTACTGGGGTACAGATTTCAGGCAGATTTTGCCTTTATTTTAAAAATAACCCAACCTCTCCATCCCACCTGACTTCATTAACCATTTCTCTTACATGCAAAAAGCTTGCCCTTTTCAAACCAAAGCTTAATATTTGTTTATGATATTTCCACAAAATTAATGTGTAAGCTCTCAATTTACATCACTTCTGCTGTCATCAGTTTCACACAAATTCCTTCATTAAAATTCGTGGCTGAATGTACAGCACCCTTTGCTTTGGAAATGGTGAAGAAGTCTTTTGGCTGTCACAGGTCCCTGCAGTGACCGAACCATCTTGGCAATACCTGTTCTCCACCCTGCGTTTGGGAAGTTAAAGTATCTCACGATGATACAGATCCCAGTAGCATTTCTCTCTCTGGGAATATTTGTCTTTTTAACATTATCTCTTTCCAGTCTGCTTGAGCAAAGGAGAGTCAAAACAGGCGAAGGATTTAGAACAGATGCACCCCTCAACACCAACAGAAATTGATCTACAGAAATTCTTCCAAGTGCTTTGGCTCCAGATAAATTCTTGTAACTCCAGCTTCCACCAGCTTCCCAAACAGTGCATGCCATCAGTCCTTGTCTCTGTCATGGTAGCTATTTGGCTGTCCCTACAAAATCTGACTCGTCCTGCAGCAGACATTCTAATTCCTGTTTTACTCTCTTGATATTTTTTAATCTTTCTTTACTGAACAAAAATTGGAGTTGCTCTTTTCTCCTTAAACCTAATTGTGTGACGTTACAGCTAAGTAGCTCGTGGTCTCTGCTGCTGAACAATATTTTTTATACTAGCAAGAACCCTTTGTAATATTCCGTGCAGACGGTGCAGCTGTAGGCTGTGGCATTCTGAATACTTTTTGTCTGAGTGCTTGGAAAACCATTTTGTGTTTAAGATGTACAGAAGGGTTTTCTTGATAAAAGGAGATACAGTGACGGATTCTGCTAGATCAGGTCTCTACTATATTCTTTCTGTTACTGCTCAAGGAAGGGAGAGGAATGTGAGATGGAGATGATTCTTCTTATTGCTAATTCTAGAATTTCTTGAGAGAAGAGTCCGTGCTCTTGAATGGAAAAGACCAGATTTTCAGTACTAGACTTCCCTCAATATTTGTGCTTGTGGGTGCAGGCAATTCTTTTCGCAATGAGCAGAAAGAGAAATGGAAAGAACACTTTGCTGCTCCTCTGTCTGTAAAAGTAATTTTCCTGTTGCTTCTATTCATTGGCTATTGAGTTGGAAAAGTAAATGCTGGAATTTGGCAATTTGCATCCCTTGAAATTAGCAGCAAAACTTACCGTCAGCTTAGCAGAGGCCAGACTTTGCTGCAAGAGTATGAGAGGGTCTTCTTGCTTTATAACATGGTTCCATCCCCGTTCTGCTTACTAAAGGAAGAAATTGCAGTCTGGCAGGAGGGAACTATAGTATCCCCTATGTCCACTGCCTGTCTGTGGGGTCAGGGCACTGAAAACTCAAGTATACAGTAGATATATGTAAGGATAGTTAAAAACATACCAACGTAAGCATCAGTAAAAACAGTTACAGTCCAGACAAAGGACTAGTCTATGCAAGAGGCAGATTTGCCAGGACCATCTCTAACCATTCTAAAGTTACTCTGGGGTGCAATAACTGAATTGTCTCTGTTTTATGAGCTCTAGCTCAAAACCACCTTGGTATGCGAGGGCTGAAAGACAGAAAATATAATAAATGTGTGTTGTGGGAAAGCCATAGAATTACAAGACAGTAAATCTGATGTTCATACCTTAAAAATCATTATAAAGTACAAGAGAAATAGAAATAGGTAAGCTAGAATATAGATGAGAATCTTTATTTGTCGTTGTTCTTTGAAGGAGACAAAAAGTGTGTGGTAGAGGAGATCCATTTGATATAATTTATTTCGCTTTCCAAAACGGTCTCAAAATCTCCCTCACCAAAAGGGGAGGATTAAAGAGTTGAAAGCAGAGAGTAGGAGTAAAGATTGAAGCTTCACTGAAGAAATGCACAAAAAACCCTTTGAGATGGGTGGCTGGTCATTGAAATGTCAGATAAAATTCAGCAAAGTAAATGTGAAATGATATAGATGAGGAAAAAAGAAATTATGATTTCACATATAACATGATGGGCTCTAAATTACTGCAGAATGCGTCTTGCAGAATAATACACAATCCATGAGAACACCAGCTCAGGGAGTAGAAAAATAAAGCCAAATGTTAGGAACTATTAAGAATAGGAAAAAAAAAAAAATCAACTTTCTCTGACTGAGGTAGTTCCTGATTTCATGTTGGGTCTGTCCTCGGCACCTGCTTTTGGTCGTTGCTAGAGACAGCATACTAGGAACTTTGGTCTTACCCAGTATAGCAAATTTTAATGCTTTTACTGACATGCCTTAGAGAATTAAGCAATTTCTTCAGTAAAAAGTCTAAAAATCAGACTTCCATAAATAATAAAACTAAGCCTAATTGCATCAGGCTTGTTTTCATTTCCTATGAGTATATATATATTTTTTCCAATCTATTTCATTTTTCTAATCCTAAATTGCAATGTTGTTTTTACTCCATCTTATATCCTCTATATTTATCTCTTCTTAAATGCTCCTAATACTTTCCTCAAAACCATGACTCTGACTAGGAAGGCCAAGGAACTTTAAATCAATGGTACTGAACTTGTCTGAACATAATTTGACTGGCAGCTTGCCTTAAATATTATTTTGCTCCCTGTGTATCCTTTTGATTTTACAACAGAAATTTCCCTGAAGCAGCACTTACATTATGATGCTTTCCCTAAGACAGGTTAATTGCTATTCTTTTTAATTATTCTCAGCTTCAGAAGAGCTGTCAAAATATACATTTATGGTAATATATTGCACAATAAGATAGGAATGAAGCCTGGACCATTAAAATAGAAAGTAAAAAAAAAAAAAACATTTTTTCTAGGTAAGTTAGTTTTTCCCATCAGCTACCTTGGAACAAATTTGCACAGCATAATGCATTGCATACATCTTTTGCAAATACGCTAGGAACGGCTTATTGAGAGTGACAAATAATTAAAATAAAGTTTGATAGGGGAAAGATGCAAGCATATAAAGTCTCATAAAAGTCATAAATTTTTTATTAGATGCAATTCATATGGAAAATTTGGCTCCTTCAAGTAGTATCCTCCTTCTGATATTCCTACACCAAGCTCAAAATTAAACAAATTGGAAAATTGGTATAAAATTAGGTCCCAGCCTAGAAAACTTCTTCATTACTTGACCATAGGTTGCCAAAGAACATTATCTGTATAATAAATCAGACTCTACCTTGGCTCTTGTTAAGTTATTCTCCATCTTCCCTTGGCCTTTGAGATGTACTTGAGATGTATTTGGCTTATGCTATTCTCAGTGCGGCACAACTTTTCTGTTACTCATCTATTTTCCTCTGCACTTGAACAGACTAGTGTTACCTTGTCAAAACTTACATGCCCTGGGAGTCTTTGAGTGCATAGTTTCTTCTGAGATGGGCACAGACATTGGGAGGATGAAGCTTCATTACTATTTTAGGCTGAGCTAGATCTGTCGTGTTATCAATGGCATTGTCTGCCCCTCATTCCCACTCAGTCTTCTATCACTGAACCCTTCTTTGTGCCATGCCAGTGCTGATCTGGTCACAGAGATGAGTTGATTACAAATAAAATATGTTTTAAAAATTCTATTGCTTTTAATGCGGTTGTGTCTCCAGAGTGGTGGAGGAAGGCAGCTGGTGGCGTGCGGGAGGTGTGACAAGGTCTGATTCCTCTTTGAGTCCTTCCATTATCCTCCCACTGGATGGCTACCATCTTTTAAGCATCGGAGAATTTCATAGATTTTAAGGACAGAAGAGAGAATTTTACATTTTGCTTACTCCAGACCTTTAGGTTTTGTACACGTACCCTACTGTCATCTCCAAAGTATTTGAGTTTATAATCTCAGATGTGGCTTAAGAGGTATACACAGCACTTACAGATTCGATTTCTTCAGCAGAAGTTGTAGCAGTACCAGACTGCAAGTGTGTGTGCATCTGCTCAGCCTTGCATCTGTGACTGTGTCCTTTGGATCTTCCATGGTGCAGGGAAGCCAGGGGGACGCCATCCAATTGCTATATACTTCATCGTGTCTATGCAGACTTACACACCCGTCTGCAATACTCTCCACTTGTTGGAAAATGCACACATCAGAAAACGAATAGAGGTAAATCAAGCTGCAGGCCCTTCAACAGCCTCAAATCTCAAAGCAGCCCTTTCTGCTGGGATTTAGGCAAGTTCAATACAAGGAGCACAAAGGTAAATTACAGAGGTCAGTAAACTAATCAGAGGTTAATCTCTGAGGTCATGTCTGAAGTGTGCTTAAAGATATTTTAGTGACTTGTTCTTACAAAGTAAGTAATGCAAATACTGGATATATATCCCGATTACAATAAACTTAGAAGCTAACTGACCATCTGAGCATCATTATTCTGCAACAGCGTAAGGCTGTGTTATTTCACCCCATAGTAAATGAGTATGGAAATAACCATGGACTAGTCATGGAAAGGAGAAATTATTTTTGTTTAATTGTTTTGGGAAAACAAAGTCCTACTGAAAACTTCTACTTTTGAAATTATTCACTTCACCAGCAAGTGCACAACTTCAGACAGACAGATACAAGCTGACGTACTGCCACTAGTTAATAATATCTGGGACCTGGACAGAAAATAAAATATATTAAGGTATACTCACTTCCCATGGGTCTTTATTCCATTCCACAGTTCAGACGTTCATGTATCTTATTCTTAGAAAAATATGCAATTGGTCAATGTATTTAGTGATTTACAGATATGGAGAAAGAGGTGAAGATTAGTGAATATAACACAATTAGTGAAAATAATCACAATGACTGATCCTGTTTCTTATGTGTTTTACATGCCAGAGTCCATATAGTGATGCTGTTCCAGGTTTGCATTACGGTGGGGACAAGATCACAATGACTTTGGTTGTTGAAGAGCAGGGGTAGATGTTCTCGCACAGCTGAAAAAGGCTCCACGTCTTCCTGAAAGTCTGATGGGCTCTTCCCCTACATTTCTTCCAATGTTTTGGTGGAAAAAGTTCTTAAAGAGACAGAAATTGTTCTGTGGCTCAATTTCACAACACACCTGTTCCTGAATACAGTGGGCTATTAACTGCACTTCCAGTGAAAATATTTCAGGAAGGGGAGGGATTGGAGCTGGATGTCAAGCTTAGAAGTGATTCAGCTTCAGGTCTGTACTTATCAAAAAGAATTTGTCCATTAGCTAAGGCTCGACTAAAAAGTTCTTGATAAACCATGTTTTCCCTTTGTTTTCTGTTAAATATTAGCTGTACTATACACCTGAATGTGGCATAGCCTTTCAACTGAAAAGTATGTATCCTCTGCTTAAATATTGAAGTTCCATGAAATAAAATTGGTATTAATTTTAGATGTTTTAAATAGGTGGAAAATAAGTAGTTTTCTATGATCTCTTGCTTTTCGTAGAAGAGGCAAAATTATTCTTCTCTTTTTTAAAGGAAAATTGAGCAGTAGTTTTTTTTTTTAATGTTCTTCAATTTGCCAACTTTTTTTTATTTATAACTAACATGACTGTTTAATGGAAGGCAAAAGGATAGAGGAGAGATTTTTTTTAATGATCTGTATAATGATAAAATACCAGCAGAACCAGCGTAAAAAACAGTGAGAAAGTGTTTGTTGATGGGAAGAAATAGTTCCAATGAGAAAAGGAAACCCTGTCTTTGGGGGTAGGAAGAGACACATGAGAGACCACAGAAGGAAGAATAGGTGAGTGAAAGATAATTTTTAAACATTTTTACATTTTTGAACCCAAGGGTGTGCAGCAGTGAAGCAATTTGACCAAACTCAAGGTACTTTTTGACTTATATCTGATGCAAACCCACACAAGCAGTAGACCTCCAAAAAGTATAAATGGACACTGGTCCTGATACCTAAATTATGAGTTGTTCCTGGCTCAGTTCTCCTTAAGCAAGAACAAAAACCCTGTAAAGATGGGTCGTCATTCTGACACCAAGCCAGACCAGTGCCACAGGGGCCGTGCCAGGGCCACCGCCTGCCCTATGCGGGGTTTGAGTCACAAATACCTCACCCCTTTGACAAATATAAAGCGTTTTGCATTACAACCAGCTAATTTTAATCAGCCCACTCGGAGGATATTTTTGACAAAAATGCATGTAGTACTTACTATTCATTTTTCAAAATAAACATCTACTGTTAAACTATTATTTTTTTTAATTGGGCTGGGGAACAAAAATTTATAGCCTTCTTGCTGCAATTTAATTTATTTTCACGTGAAAATGTATAGGTTGGAGCAGAGCAGCTGGTAGTTTCATCCACGTACAGTTTTTATGTAAGAAAATTATTTCATAAGAGCTTTAGACATTTCCCTGAAAGTAAGTTAGTGAAGTATTGCAAGAAGAGCATCTCTTAGATGTGTACTTGTGCCAAAACCAGTGAAAACTATTTCAAATTAGACATAGAAAGCATTTGTTTTACTACTTGTTTGGGTATCTCAGAATCAAACTCTGGGCTATTCTTTGTATCCCTTCCTTTCTCTCTTCACTCATAATCAAAACCATCCATCACATAAGTTAAATAAGTCTTAGTATTGCCAGGGAAACCACAGCCCTGTGTTGTGTGTCCCACTTATAATTTCTGGATACCCATGAACATCTTTTGCTGGGTGAGGTAAATGCCTGGGGCTACTGTGTCTGCGTGTTGTCTGGGTCTCCATTTCTATTGCATGGCTTCTAATGCCTTCTGCTATGAGGCAATGTGATGGTTCTGCACAAATAATCACCATCGTTACCAAAAAGCTCTGATAGTCACAGGTATCTAACAGAAAGTACAGTTCTGGCTTAGGCTGATCTTTTGGTAAGACAAAGTGAAATCAAACAACTTTTCAACATGTGATATCCTTTTCAGTGTGTAGGTTGTATTTTTCAAACCTATACAGCTAAACAAAAAGAGAGAGGCCAGCACCTCCCATGTGGCTGAATTTGAAAACGGTATTTCCCTGAAAAAGCAAAGATGCCATTTACTTACATGATTACTGTTCTAATATGTTTGTTAAATGTAGTTCAATACATGCAAACTTTCCTAATATTTTCTCTTTAAGAGGATTTTGGGAGATATTTTTTTTCTCATACAACTCTCTCAGTACTCACTGTTACCAGACTAGTAAGGTTTTGTAAAAGAGCTCAGACCCGCTCGGCGGGAAAACCTGTAGGCTTCAGAAAGAGCAGTGAGTGCTTGCAAATGCTCTTGTCTCGGTCTGTGCCATTCTCTATGAGGACTGTACATGAGCTAACGCAGACAAGTGAGCTTGCCTACCCCAGACTGTCTATTCCCAATTAGTAGGTTTAACTCAACAGTATTACTTTTCAACTTTATCTTACTCTGAATCTCTAGCCAAGGAGAACAATCAAAGTAATTGTTGTAATTAATAAGTAAGTAATAAACAAACAAAGTAATACATTTATGGAACAGGGTTTAACATTGAGACAGAAAATTGTTTGATTGCAGAGTGAATCTGTTACATTTCTCTGCTTTCCACCTTCTTTCCTTAGCACAGTAGGGTTTATTCTGGAATAGAAAAGGTACTACTTTTGTGCAATTTTTTTGCCAACGTTTTGTGGTTCTAAGTCTGTTATTTGGGGTCCTTTTCCATGGAATTTAGCCATTCCAATGACACTTTGTAATTTGCTTTGTTCAGGAAAGATTTTCAGTCATGCAAGTAGCATACAGGCAAAGAATATAGAAGACCAAAATAAATGCTTTTCCAAACAGCGAGATGTTTATTTAGAAGGCTTACCGAGAAGTGATGTAATTATGGGAGGAATCCAAATATCCCGTAGGACTCTGTTGGCCACATATGGCTTTAGCGAATAATGCTTTGTGTTGTTCAGAATACCTATAACAAAAACAAAAACACAACAAAACCCACATGAAAACTAGAAACCTTTGTCCTGTAATTTTCTGGACCTCTAAAATGTCGCAGCTAAAATAAAATCTGAAGTAGAAAACTCTCTGAACCTTCAGAAAAAAAGTATTGCTTCACTGCTTTTGTTGTCATATTTCAATCTGTTACTACAAAAATTTCACTCTGGGCGAATGCTTATGTATTTGGATAATAGTACTGCCCAAGTGGCACAGGCAGAATAAGGGCCAGGCATTGCATGTGCACTAAGCATTGTGTGCACAGACAATAAGCGACAAGCCCAGCGAAAGAAATGGCAACGTAAGTATCATTCAAATCAACTAAATGCATATACTTAACTTACTACTATTAAGGAATATCGAAAATTAAATCTCTGGACAGGCAACAACTATTTTTGTTCTGTTCCATCTCTATTAGCAGTAATGCAATTCAACAGAGAGCACCATGCAGTCAAACGATTCACTGCAATATTGGCAATAGTTAGGGGCTCAGAGGGTTGATTTTTTTCCCTGTGGTAGCAGGAACCTTTCACTAAGAAATGCCACCTCTACTTCCATTTCACGATATGGGATCCTCACAGCTCTGATTTTTTCTGTTATCTGTTTCCTGTGTCATATTTATCATTTGCAGATACCTACATTCCAGGCCAGGAGTTGCACATCTGGGGTGTGTAAGACCTACACCTCGTGCACAATGGGACTGTAATTGAGTGACGGACTGTTACTTCCCCGGGACTGCAGCCTGCAATATATATGGCATTTCTAGCACTTGCCAGCTTAACCAGAGCATTTTATTTTTACGAGCAATTAATCAATAGGGATTGAAGTGTGCAATGAAATATCAATAATAGCAGGTAAGACGGGTTTCCACCTAGCCTGTTTTTACGGCTACTGTAGATCACTTTTTCCTGTGTTCCTGAAGTACCTGTCTTCTAGCAACTCGTTACTCAGACATACAGTGGAAAATGGAAACCCACCCACAGTGATGACAGCTAAACGAATATGCTGCATAATACAAATAGCTCCACACGTTAACTGGAACAATATAAATTATTCCTATACATGCCAGGGCATTTTCAAGCAGGTTTCACCACTATAGAAGAATAAATCCAGTCATTCTTTCTTATAGTTGAAGAAATGGCAAAGGAAAGTTCACCAGAGCACCCTCACAGTATTTTGTATAGAATTCGTCTTGACCAAGGCTACAGAAGGCAGAAAAAGGCAGTAATAGCCAAAGGTTGAACTGTTATTGAAAATAAGGGGACTATAATTCTCTGGGCAGCACATGAGAGGAAACCTTGGTCTCTGTATGTCACTGGTGTCACACATTTTGTGGTTATATGTATTTTTCTGAATTTGAATTTGTGCTGGGGTTTGCTTTCTTCTGTAGGATTTAGCTGTGCTAATAGTATTGAATAAGATGTTAGGTTTTAACCCTTTTCTGACTGTCTGAGGCAGCAGGAATAGCAGTGTGATTTTCCTGCACTGCAAAAAAAGTGGAAACTTTAACCAGGGGAAAATGTGCAGAGCTCAAGGACTTTGACTTCCCTTGCTGGAGCAGTGTGTTGCCATCAGTGATGAATGTTCATAAGTAATCCCAAACTTTTATGACCAGATATTTTGCACATTTTTGTCCTCACTTTCAACACTGAGAAATTAGAAATGGAGATCCTTTCTATAATAAGGATGTTTTGGTTTTGTTCTTTTAATTTTTCATGGATGTTTTTTTTCTTTTGTCAAGAGAAAGGAACATATGCAAACATAGGCAAGAATAAACTTTAAAAAAAACCACTGTGAGTAAATCCAAAAACAAACAAATAAACAATAAACCCCCACACAACTGTTTTCAAGCTCTCTTTCCCCCTCTTTTTCATGTTTTTCCTCCCAGAAAGCAATGTTTCAAACATTTCTCCCGCTCATTCCTTTTTATTCATTTCCAATTAAAAAAAATTATTGAAATGGTCAAGAAAATATCTCCACAAACATTTCTCCTCTTCTTTCTCTAACTTCAATTCATCTCTGAATTTGCCCTTGAAAATAAAAATAAGCAAGAATTTTAAAAATGGAAAGATGACAAAATTTTCCCAGTGTTCTTTATAAAAGATCAAACAGATCGAACAGAAGGTGGTTTGATTAAAAAACCTGCTGATTCACTGTAACAGCGGGCATCACCCTGAAATATTAGCTTTGAAAGCTATTTTTGGAGGTGTTCAACAGACTTGAGCAGAAATATCTACATTTGCATTGTATTCATGGTTTTAGACTTTTTCAACTAAGTCTAAAACACAGCGGGTTTTTTGTTGCTTTTCTTGTAAATAGAGGAGGAGATTCTTATATCAGAAAATCCCTAGAAAAGTGGAAATAGTGTATGCTGCTCTGTGCTGGCCTATTCCAAGTCCTGCTGCAGAAAAGGCTTAAAGAAAGACTTTTCCTCCTCTGCATAACAGAAGAAGGAGTATTTCTACTATGATCTCTCACAAAAGAGAGAATAGTGGGCAGTATCAGGACATAATTTATGTTAATAGGATTGTGGCCTGTTGTTATAGGAAACAGGATATAATAAAATAAATAATAAATAATAAAATAATAATAAAATACAGGAAACAATTTATTATACCTAGTCTGCTACACAGTAATTTTACAGTTGGAAATTTCACAGAAGACAGAGGTGTATTCAGTTCCATTTTTTTCCACATATAAAAGTTAATGACCATAGAAGTCCAAACTTTTTTTCCAAGACTGGGTACATCCCACACTGAGTGTATAGTGCCCCATTTATATCACCTGTATGAAACCACTCCTGGCTGAGTTTGGCATTTTCCTCAGGAGGTCAATGGACTTTGTAACAGTGTCTGAATGCATCTCAGAAAGTATTGACAGCAAGCCAAAAAGAGATGGAAATACCTGACCAGGAGAAGTGAGAAAAAAAATCTGCTCTACAGTTTGAGTTCTATGACTGGTACTGGAAAAAAAATCATGGATGGATCTAAAATCAATGCGGTGTGAACGTAGTTCACATTAGAATGAAATTTTGGTTGTAATCCCAAATCTGTTGAAGTCAATGGAAGGACTCATATTGGCTTCAAAGGATGTTGGACTGTGGCATGGATCCTGAGCTGCCTTTGGGTTATGGAATCACAGGAACATATGACAAGATTGCAACATCTGCTGAAATCATTGCTCCGATAGAAAAGTCAAGGGTGCACTTTAAACCATTTTCCACTTAATACAGAATTGTTTCTTACAAAGTGGAATCTCTTCTTTTAAATAAGGTGTCAAAAATGGCTTTTGATATGTATCAAAGAAATATCTGTGTAGAAATATGTCACATTTCAAACTGGCACAGAGTTGCCATTCTGTTTCAACTTAGAAGGTTTCACAGTTTTTCTCCAAAATACTTACTCATCTAGTATCATTTATGTCTTAAAAATCATCACATACATAGCATTTAAATTATTTTGACAGTATGTTTTGTGAATGTATAAAGCATATTTAACCTAGTTTGGAAAACATATTGTATGGCTGTCTTTGACTGCAAATGATTTGCTGCTTCTGCAAAAGCAAAACATATTGTGATGTACCTTTATGTGTGTTCTGCTGTAAAGCTCACTTAGTTTTATGACTTTAGCATTAACTGCTCCTGGAAGGAGATCACATGGAGTCTATTCTCTGCCCTGAAAATAAAGAAGCCTGTACATTAGGGTCAAAAGTCTGTATACAGATGCTAAACTGCGCGCAGTTAGATGAAAACCACCATGTCCAATATAGTTTTGGTTTATATCAAAATGAGGACTCTGGAACTCTAAATATACTATGTTAATATAATATTAATATATTATAATGTTAATATTGCCATTTTGGGGCCTTATATTAATAGTTTGGACCGTAATGTTAACATTTCATGGTCATTGTGAACATGACTTTGGTGAGAGTCCTCATGTTCACTTAACATCCTTCCAAGTATCACTCAAAAAGGACACAGAGACTGGGAGAAATAAATATGGGAGCAAGCAGTTAATTATGTTTTTTAATCTATAATCCTGCCCATGGCAGTGAAGTTGGAACTAGATGTTCTTCAAGGTGCCTTCCAACCCAGACCACTCTATGATTCTATAATGTACATTTTCAGAACCAATCATATCATTTAGTGGAGCCATTGGTTTTCCATTTACATGTGTTGATGAATCAAGCATAGGTTTAAATGCTAGCTGGTAGAGCAGAGCTGGGGTACAGCATTCTGGATTTCCTAGTCTAGTGAACCAGGCTTCAGACAGAAAGAATTTGCAGCTGCCTGCAAGGACCTAAATTTATGAGTTTTGATTTACTTTAAACCTTTGCTCTAGACATTGTAGACCTTTGGGTATAAACACTTCTCGGTTTGGAAGAAAGCTGCCATAGTTTTAGTTTAATGGATAGATTCTATCCTAGTTTAGCCCTTTCAATGTGTCTTTTATTGTGTGGGAAGTTTTGAAATCCCAGAACAAACAACAACAGTTATTTAAAAAATACTATGATTTCAGGAATTGCATCACAGTGAAAATGACTCCCATCAACTACCATGGATTTCAAATCAGGCATTTATATGCATATCATAACTGCTTCACACTTAAGCCCTTTTGTAAATCAGATTCCTTATTTAAGGGACTAATCACAGATCGAGTTGTGTAACACAGCTTCAATAAATTTCTGTCTGAAAACTGAACCAGCCAGTAAGCTTTTACTGAATATCAAACTTGAAAATTGCTCCCGCAAACTTCTCTTTTAATGCAATACCAAATGATGCCACATTTCTTAGATACTAGTATGATTGGGGTGATAGCCACAAACATGCTTTTGTCCTGCTCTTTGACACCATGCCTGGTCCGACCCAAGCCTGCGTTGACTCCCATCTTGCGTTACAGACACACTCCTCCTCCCACCGAGCATTTCATGCATCGTGATTTATATGTTTTCAAAGGGAGGATTACACTATCTGGAAGCGGCTTCCACTATCCAGAAAATGCTGTAGGGTTTTAGAGGAAGCAATATTTGCTGCATAACCAGAAAAGGGATAGTTTAATAAAATGGGTGACATAGCAGCTCTGAAAAATGAAGCTGTATGAAATAAGGATTTGTATTAATCTGCTGAAGAATTGCTCCTGGGATTTTCCACTGGAATTACTGCAGACAAGCTGACCATAAATGACTTTCAAATCCCTATTTCTTTCCTTTTGTTTTCTTTTTCACCCTGACTGACTTTTTCATTCTCCAGATATGGTGTTCCATTTTCTCTGGTTGTTTTTCCACATCTTTGAAATTCTTCTTTCCTTTTGTTTGTTAAGGAAAGCTATCATCTCTTAATTATTGAAGTTTTAGCCTTTTTCAAATGTATTTTAATACCTTAAAACAATACGATGATATAGTTACTAGTAGTTGTCCATTATTTAATAAAGACAAAGTCCACCTCAGTTGTCACTCTTCACCCTGGCCCAATCCCGTCGACTGGGAGGATTGACTAAAAAAACTACCTGTTCTCCCAAGTCTCTGACCACTGCTGCCAGGGCTTTATAATCTTTCTTGATAGTCTTCAGGCTGCTCCCAGCTGCGTCACTGGTGCCCGCATAGAACAGCAGCAGTGGATAATAGTCTGAGGACTGCATGAGGTTTGGTAGTGTCTCAGTAACATCCCTGATACGAGCCACCGGCAAGCAGCACGCCTCCCTAGAGAGTGCGTCGGGCTGGCAAATGAGTGCCTCTATACCTCTCACAAGGGAATCACCTACCACTATCACCTGCCACCTTTTCTTAGTTGCACCGGTTGTTATATGAGGAGCACATCAGGTAGTCTTACTCAGCTCCTGCTCCTCTCCTGATACAGTAGGTTTTGCCTCTTCACTCTGCAGAAGCCCCATGAAATGCCTGGTGAATGCCTCCCTCCTTTGGCACTTACGTATTAAAGTTATGATTATTTTTGTTGCTTGAAAAAAGCAGAGACTGCTTTATTCAAAGAAAGCCCAGATTCATTCAATGGCTCTTATAATAGGCATGGCTGGCTGTGCCATCACTGGTAAAGGATCGAAGGGCTTTGGGAGGGCGTGCTGCTTTGAAGTGTTATCCCGAATCGAGACAGCGACTATCCCAGTCTGTGGTCTCTGAGACTAATTTCACCAAAGTCTTTGTTTTTACAGAGAATTTCATAAAAGTTCCAGCAAAAGGTTTCCCAACACATTAATTCTTACCTTCCTTAAGGGGAAAAGGAAAGGTTTTAGTTGTTTTTTTTTTTCATTAAGCAGTCCTTGGACACCATTAAACGTGTCCGTCCCCCACATCCCTTCCCACCTGCAAGTCTCTGTAACACACGTGCTAATGACATGCAAACCCGCAAAATGTGTTAAAAGAGAGTTAGGCAGGGGTATGAGTGCAGCCAATAAATACCGGTGTTTCAAAACATAAAGCGAATGATGAATTAGATGATGCAGTTTTACACTCTGCATCATTCCCTTCATATTATTTTGCCTACCATTTCCCATTTTGCTGCAGCAAACTCTCACCCCTTCCTATCATTACAGCCCATTCTAATGTCCTACTATTGCAGTCTATCATAGTATTGCTTTGAAGTGCTTTAAGTCATTCTCTCTGATTGTTCATGCGTCTTTTACAAACTATAGAAAATCCTGAGCTTTTTATTACAGAGTATCTTAGAATTCAGTAAAAGGAAAGGAGTAAATGCACTTTGATGCATTGCACAGATCTCATGGTGCTGTTTACAACTTAGGCTGTCTAATATTTGATCTTAAAGAATTATTTTATTTTCTTTTTAATTATAAGAACTTATTTTTTAAAAAAAAATATGATGAAATAAATTAAAATTCAGTCTAATTTTTTTCTCCAAAAATTTAACTCTCTAAGTGAGAACTAGTTAACTTAGGTATGGAGAAATGTGCTTCCTTGTTATTTATTTATTGTGAAGAATCCTCAGATGGTTAAATGTGCCACAAGAAGCTAAACAGAAATATTTGACAGATAATATTAAAACAGGTATACATGTCTTCTGGGGCTTCCCTCTCTAACAGGAGTTCACGTTCAAGGTCAGCAAATTGTTCCTGTTACAGAGAAATACTATAAATTAAGGTCAAAGTCCTAAGGTCAAAGGGCTCCAGGTGATGATAGAAACTCCTTTGAGCAAAGCCATGGCCATGCAATAGGAAGCAGTCAGTCTCCCCTCACTTTAAAGTCTAAAAGTAGACTGGACAAACCAGTAAGGGGGAGGAAAGATGTTCCTCCAAAAAGTTGCCTGTTAGAGATGAAAATTTCCACTCACACCTAATTGAACAGTGGCAAAATTAGGAAAAAAAAGAAGTCTACAGGAAATCTTGGTTACTTCAGTTTTACAATAAAAAAGCAGAGTTTTCGTGCTTCTAAAAAGTGCTGCTAAACTGATCATATGTCAAAAGAACTGGAACTAGTTTGCATATAGACAGAATATTCCCTGGTTAGCAAGGTTTCATTTTGGTTCCCCCCTCCCTGTTTCGGATTTGCTGTAGCCCAACCCATAACGAGCTCTTGGAGCACAGAGACCAAACGCCCTGGCCCCTCCTCTCCTACTGGTGGGCTGTTGGGCACAGAGGAAAGAGTTGTCTAACAATGATCAGTAACTTCCCATGCATGGCTGCAGTATTGTTGACAAGCATAATAGTATATACATTTTTGCTGAAGTGCTAAAATATCGGCACATTCCCTGTAGCTTGTGAGTCATTGTAACTCCATGGCGGGTTAGCAGATGGTGAGCTGAGTGAGACAGTGTGCCACGTCTCATATATTTTGAAATAAATGAGAAACATATCCTCTATAAGGCAAACAGAGCTACAATATTTTCTTTTGAAGGCAAATCCTGGTCTTTCTGTACGGCAGCATGTCGACTGAAAGGAAGAATAATTTTAAGGCGTTACATAGTCCCTACATCACTCAGAGCCACTCCATGGGCTACTACTCCAGCACAGTCTCAGCTTGCCAAATCACATCTTCTCCAGCATTATTCCTTGCAATCCTATTCCTACGATGCCGACAGTGTTTACAGGCTATCACTGACTATACCATTCCAAACCCTACTTTTTCAAGTACTGCAAAAAATACACTGTTGGTGCTGTATGTGTATAAACATGAGAAGGGACTACAGTTAACCCGAAGTCTAATAAAAATATACTTTACTTTAAAAATACACTTTGCTGCCTTTTGAGACGCCAATATGAAAAGCTGTTAAAATTGAATGCATGTGCCAACTGTTTAGACCAACAAAGTATTTTAAAGGAAAATACTTGCCAAAATCTTGCCAACTGCTTTAAAAACAAACACTGCCAATATATTTAAACAGCTAAGCATTCATCTTCCCTTATTTTAGTGCCTAAACAACTTGCTTAGAAAAGGAGTAAATACCAAAATAAAGACATAATAGGGAAGTAGCAGCTTTTTAAAGGGGGCACCATAGTAGATGATACATCCACACAGATGCAGGGTCTAATGCAGCAAGCATCTCTGAGGAGTATATCGAATCTGGAATGCCAGAAGAAGCTTTTGTTTCTAAGTGTAATGTACAGAGACTAAGATACACAGCATAGTCTCATTTGGTTGTTGTCACTGCTTTCTTGTTTTGATCTCTGTAATGTGTTTGCCAAATCATTTAGTCATTCTAATCTTCTTGTCAAACTACTTCAGTGACAGCTCAGAGTACCCTAAGATTATAGAGTTTCCAAAACATGCAAAAAGAACTAATTCACATAGCTCAGCACTTGTCTAAAATCTTTCAGACCTGAACAGAGTGGTGAGACAAAAAAATCTCACAGGATTTTGAGAATAATACATTTTTAGCAATTTCAATGACATTATACTTCAAACAAATTCAGTCTGCTTGTTTAAATAGCTCAGCAAACATGGTAATAAAGACCAAGTCTCTCTACAGTGTTTTAGTTGATACATAATCTACTGAAGAACAGCATGATAATCATTAACTAAAGGAAACAGAACCAGGGAAGTCTTCTAAGAAAGAAAAGTGTCTCTTTTAAAGAAATAGAAAATGAGATGGAAAAGTAGATAAGATAGTCGGAGGCCGTCTTGGCAACAGTGACCACGAAATGATAGAGTTCTCAATTCTGGGAGAAGCAAGGAAGGGGGTCAGCAGAACTGCCACCTTGGACTTCCGGAGGGCGGACTTTGGGCTCTTCAGGAGCCTGGTTGAAAAAGTCCCCTGGGAGGCAGTCCTCCAGGGCAAAGGAGCCCAGGAAGCCTGGATGTTTTTCAAGAAGGAAGTCCTAAAGGCGCAGGAGCAGGCTGTCCCCATGTGCCGGAAGACAAGCCGTCGGGGAAAAAGACCGGCCTGGCTAAGCAGGGAGCTAGTGTTGCAGCTTAGGGAAAAAAAGAGGATATATGGCCTTTGGAAAGAAGGGCAGGCCACTCAGGAGGACTACAAAGAGGTAGTGAGGCTATGTAGGGAAAAAATTAGGAAGGCCAAAGCCCAGCTAGAACTAAACCTGGCTTCTGTTGTCAAGGACAACAAAAAAGTTTCTATAAATATATTGGCAATAAAAAGAGGACTAAGGATAATCTCTGTCCTCTAGTAGACCAGGCTGGTAACGTATTGACCAAGGACGAGGATAAGGCTGAGGTACTTAATGCCGTCTTTGCCTCAGTCTTCAGCAGTAGGACCAGTTGTTCCTTGAGTTCCTTAACCCCTGAGCTAGAATACAGGGATGGGGAGCAGAATGAAGCCCCTGTAATCCAAAGGGAAATGGTGAGGGACCTGCTTCAGCACCTGGAGGTGCACAAATCTATGGGGCCGGATGGGATCCATCCAAGGGTACTGAAGGAGCTGGCGGAAGTGCTCACCAGGCCACTCTGCATCATTTATGAACAGTCCTGGATAACCGGGGAGGTCCCAGCTGACTGGAGGTTGGCAAATGTGACACCCATCCATAAGAAGGGCCGGAAGGAGGATCCGGGGAACTACAGGCCAGTCAGTCTGACATCGGTGCCTAGGAAGGTCATGGAACAGATCATCCTCAGTGCCATCACACGGCACATGCAGGAGAACAAGGTGATCAGGCCCAGTCAGCATGGGTTTGTGAAAGGCAGGTCATGCCTGTCAAACCTGATCTCCTTCTATGATGAGGTGACCCGCTTAGTGGATGAAGGAAAAGCTGTGGATGTTGTCTACCTGGACTTTTGCAAGGCTTTTGACACCGTTTCCCATAGCATTCTACTGGAGAAACTGGCTGCTCGTGGCCTGGACAGGTGTACCCTTCGCTGGGTAAAAAACTGGTTGGATGGCCGTACCCAGAGAGTGGTGATAAATGGAGTTAAATCCAGTTGGTGTCCAGTGACAAGTGGTGTCCCCCAGGGATCAGTGCTGGGACCGGTTCTCTTCAATATCTTTATTAATGATCTGGATGAGGGGATTGAGTGCACCCTCAGTAAGTTTGCAGACGACACTAAACTGGGGGGGCGTGTTGATCTGCTTGAGGGTAGATTGGCTCTGCAGAGAGATCTGGACAGGCTGGACAGATGGGCTGAGGCCAATGGTATGAGGTTCAACAAGGCCAAGTGTCGGGTCCTGCACTTGGGTCACAACAACCCCATGCAGTGCTACAGACTGGGGGCGGAGTGGCTCGAAAGCTGCCTGGCAGAGAAGGATCTGGGGGTGTTGGTGGACAGCCGGCTGAGTATGAGCCAGCAGTGTGCCCAGGCAGCCAAGAGGGCCAACACCATCCTGGCCTGCATCAGGAATAGTGTAGTGAGCCGGAGTAGGGAAGTAATCATCCCCCTGTACTCGGCACCGGTGAGGCCTCACCTCGAGTAGTGTGTTCAGTTTTGGGCCCCTCACTACAAGAAGGACTTTGAGGTGCTGGAGCGTGTCCAGAGAAGGGCTACCAGGCTGGTGAGGGGTCTGGAGGACAAGCCTTATGAGGAACGACTGAGGGAACTGGGGTTGTTTAGCCTGGAGAAGAGGAGGCTGAGGGGTGACCTTATCACCTTCTACAACTACCTGAAGGGAGGTTTTAGAGAGATGGGGGCTGACCTCTTCTCCCACGTGGCAAGTGATAGGACAAGAGGAAACAGGTTCAAGTTATGTCAGGGCAGGTTTAGATTGGATATTAGGAAGCATTTTTTCACTCAAAGGGTTATTAAACATTGGAATGGGCTGCCCAGAGAGGTGGTGGATTCACCATCCCTGGAGGTGTTTAAGAAAAGGGTAGATGAGGTGCTTAGGGACATGGTTTAGAAGTGGGTGTTTTTAAATCAGGGTAGGTTAACGGTTGGACTTGATGATCTTAATGGTCCCTTCCAACCTCACTTATTCTATGATTCTATGATTCTAAGAGTTGTGAGAAAGAAGAATTACAGACCCATGGCAGAAAGGTTATTTTTTGATCTATTTGGTAGCAATCTGAACATAAAGCAGGCTCCTTTAGACTCATTATGAAATGTTATCAGTTCTGGGCTAGCTAAGACTAGAAGGTGCTATTACACATATCTGATTGGCTACTTTACTAGTGCAAGGAATAAATCAAAACAAAAGCAAATGAAAAGTAAGTAGTATAGCTATTTCGCTGCTTTTTGTAATGCTCCTGTGTAGAAAGGGATTCTTTTTGTACAAAAATTATATCAAAATTAAAAGATCACGAAACAGTGATAATATCACTGTGATATCTATTTGCAAAACATTGGAAAAAAAACCCAAAATTTTTTAATAAATTAATGGATTATTTATTACTAATATTGCTATGATTATTTTATACTTCCAGGTTCTCAAAATGGCTACAAGGACATTTCCTACAGAGTTTATAAAACTGTCACCAAACCATACCAAAATTAGACCTGCCTGGAGAATTTCATGCCAAAGATACATCTTACTTTCTCTTTGTTCTCTTCGTATGGGACATGCAGGTTGAATATTTTTTTGCATCAAACCCAATTGCTTTTTCTTAACCATGAAGTTGTCTCTCTTGAGCAGAATTTCCTTCCAGAGTGTTGCACTATGGTATTTGGCCAGAGCACACCAAGCCTGCAAATGTGTACCATTTCCTCAGGCATCTGAATTTGGGCCAGGCAGGGATTCGCCGGGGAGACTATCAGCGCTGCAGCTCCCTGTTTGCATCCCCAGTGTCATGTACACACACTTTGCCATGTAGAATAACGAGCATCCAGACCAGTGCCAGGTTCCCCTCAGTTTCATTTGAAAGGGAGCATCTCTCGCTATCTCTCTGTCAGTAGCCACTGGTGGACTACCTGAACGGCACTCCATCTCAACAGGGCAGGCTAGTGCCTTCTTCACGCTGAACAAGTCATTTCGCTTGTATTTTACAGTCCTTGGAAATTCCTGCTCCAGTGAGATGTAACATTTATGCTGGGGAAACCTTCCAAAGAGCTAGGTGGTTGAGCTGCTCAGTGACAGAAATGTCCTTCAGACCGACCTGCTGCATCTGCTACATACCCCTGTTCTTTTTATAGTTTCATCTGTTTTTCTTTAAGTCTACAGCTTCTTCTGTTGATCTCCTGACTCAATAATCTCCATGATCCAAGGTTTCTTCTTAAGGATCCATTTTCTCCATGATGGATCACAAACTGCTGCAGCTATTGGACCTATGTAACCTGTAGAGAAATGATCAGGCTGCAGTTTTTGCCTCCACTTTTGCCCCAGGCATCAATGTCATTGTGAATCCTCAAAATACTTACTTTCTTGCTTCATAATTAAATTTTTGTCCTGGCGTATTCACAGCCTACTCCTAGACCAGTTTTTTTGAAAGATGGATTCTCCACCACCTTGGTAATCTGACTCATTAAACTCATGATTAAGCCCATCTTTCTTTAAGTCCCTAGATGTGATCGGGGTCAAACCCATGGCTTTGACTGTACCTGAACAAAGTGTTTGTGCCATTTTCTACCAATGCACTTAGCCTGAATCACCACCCGCTGGGTGCATGCCACCCAGCCGGCCTGCCAGCACAGCCCACTGGCACTCGGTAACCCCAGCATGCAGCAAATGATTTCCAGGCTGCTTTGGAGCACAAAAGTTGCCTACAGATTTTCAAAATCTATCATCACCTCTGCCCCTGGATGTCTAAAGGACGGGCAATCTCGCTGAAGTCTCTGAGGCATCATGACTGAGCGCACGACAACCTAAAATCTGTCATAAGAAATCCACTGCTCTGTAAAGGATTTTTCTCTCCACTCTCTCTGCAATGCTGAACAGACATTAGTGAAGCATAACTGTTACCTAAAAAGTCCCCATGTTGTATATAATTAGTGTATGCATGAGCAGAAAATAGGCTAGTTAGTACTTCTGCTTGATACTTGTATTGTCATACATGATTAACCTTTCATAACTTTCAGAGCAGGAGCACCATGTGATAATTCCAAACCAGAAAAGGGCTAGGAGGGAATAAACATATTTGTGTAAATGCTGATGCACTGAGTCCTGAGTCCAGTGCACTTAATGGTGCAGAAAAAATACATGTTGAAGTACAGGTCAGCAGACTGGAGGCAAACAGCTAAGTAAGAAGGAAAAGAACTCAACCAGACTTCAAATAAAAAAAATTGAATATGAATCCTTAAGTAAAATTGTAGAAGACACATATAAGCAAAAAAGCTGACAGTGAAACAGGTGGTCTTAGCTGCTCTCTACTGTAAGGACCAGAAAAGTTTCTAACGTGATATCCAGTAAAAGAGAACTATAGTCCTTATGTTTTTAGTATAAATATGGCAATAGTTCTGTATCATATTTTGCATGAAACTGAAAGTGTGAAAAGCTCTCTGTGATGCCAATAAAGATAATATTTATCAGTTTATAGTTTGCTGAGTTTAGATTCAGATACATTTAAATTGCTTACTCAGGCTCACAGAAAGTGAATGCCAGCATTGGGCCCGAAGCCCAGCAGCTAAGACTAGAGTAATATTCAGAGGCCTCAGACAAGATGAGTGTCCCACTGCCTCAGGTATAGCGCAAGAAATAACACGGTGTTGGGACATGGGCTACGGAATCAGAAGGGAAAAGTCTTTCTAAGGGCATAGAAACACAAGCAAATCACAGCCCTCTTTCTCTGTCTTAATAAGACTTTCACAGATTTCATATATCACTCCCTCTGTACCTTATTCTGTTCAGATGCCCTGAGCTAAATCTCAGTTGTTGACTTTTCTACTGGCCTGTTCTTGAAAACCTTGTTTCTAAAGATTTTTCATTTGTATTTTAATACCTACCACAGCGGACCATCAGAGCCATAAACAACAAACTTGTTAAGGAGATTGTCAGGTGTGTTTGTGCATATTTCAAGAAAATACATAAACATACCATGTAAAATCCTTTCTTTGACTGCTGCACGTTGTAGTAAGAAGCAGGCAGTCATCTCAGGTACATTGAGAAGACCGTAAGTCTTCACAACTCTGACATTTTGCTAAAGACTTACTTTTCTAAGTAGTTATTCTAGCAACTCCTGGTACTGAAGGGAAGGTCCAGCTTTTGAATGCACGTCTTTGTCCACTGGCTGGACGACAGTGGTAAGGCCCAGCATAATCCTTGAGAGGTCATGCAAGGATAAGACTCGTGTCCTTAGCCAACATCCAGGAGCTGTAAGCAAATACCGGAGAGCACAAACAGTATTTTCAGTAAAAAGACTAATTTTGGTGTCTGTGTTTACAGCTGTCTCACTTCTCAGTGAATTCCCAAACCTCAAACCTCACCTCTCTGTTCGGCTTTTGCAGGTATAAAAAGTAGCAATACCTTTGCAGCTGACAGGATTTCGGCATAATTCATTTGGCACCTAAATTCTAGTCCATTCTGTCAGGCATAAAATATTTATTAGGATTAATTTTTTAAAATAATATTTAATTTTTATGCCCTGTATTACTCTCCTTTGTGTGTTTATATGCATAACTACAGACAGGCTTTTTTTTAGTAAGAGGACTACATTTTTTAGAAAATTTTATCAATGAGTAGACAAACAAAAATTGGCATAACATCAGCTTATATAATATAGCTTGTACCTCTCCATTTCTATTACAAATGTGATGTCAGCAATTCTTTTCATCTTTCGCAAAAGGCTTTAGAAAATACTTGCAAAAATATTAATTAGCAACTTAACTCCTTAGTGGACTGAGAGGACAAATATTCCCTGTTTACAAGAGCTTTAAATTTCTATCCTGAAAACCCTCCTGTTTAAGATGTGTTTTGTTTTATTCTGATGAGAAATGTTTTAAAAGCCCTTGTCCATCAAGAAGATTAAAAAATTAAGGTTGCTTTTATTTTCTTCTGTTTATGCTTAATGTCAAAGAAATGGTATCCAGCAATTGCCTATAAAAAGCTTTTAGCTCCTCTATGCCTTTTCTAAAGCCACCTGCTCCTGCTAATATCCTATTGATTTTCATTTTCAAAATAAATATATTCATCTGCTTCTGTATAATAAGTGCAGATTTTTGACAAATATATGCAGAATGGTAGCTCTGCTGCACTTATGAGTCTTCTTTCAATTAGATCCCAGGTAAATAAAGACAGGCTGGAAAAGAAAGTATTCAAGTTTCAATGGACTAAGACCTAATTAATAAAGTAAAGCCGTTTGCCAAAATACAAGTTCAGGTTGAATTTGCATATTCAATTTAAAACACACATTCTAAAAGGATCATTAACCAAATAAATAGACAAAATAAACAGGAAAAAAAATTAAGCAAAACTGTTATACAGTAAGAATGGTATAAATTTTAATGAATTTTAAGCCTAAAAATGAAATGTAACATGTGCCTACATTTTTAATAAAGATGATAAAGTAGAATATGGGGACAAAACTATGGTTGGCTAACGAACTGCAACTATTGAAACTAAAATTACCATATCCAAGGTTCATTCAAGGCTGAAATTTATGTGTTCACACAAGGAACCTCCATCCAGAATACTGAAAGAACTGGCACAGGGTCAAACCTGAAGTGCCTCGTGACAGACAAAAAGCAAAGGGAGAACTTCCATTTACAAAAAAAGGGAAAAATAAGGGTTTTAATCACTGCCTGATATGTCATCACCATCAATATTAGGATGTTTATTATAAAATAATTAAAAATATTTATAAAGAAAAATGAGATTAGAATACAGCATGTGATTAATAGTGATCAGCTGTATCAAACTCATTAAACTGACCCTTGAATGTATGTTGAAGACTTTTTGTTGCTGTGCTTTATTTTTTGAAGACGTGAAGAAGTAAAGACAGGTAATAGCGTTAATGTGCTGAAACTTCAATGAATACATGGGAAATAATTAATTTGGAGGAAACTAGTGGTTGTACCATAAGAAAACAGGTAGTTAGAAGTTTTGCCAAAAAGTGAAGTACTGGACTGGAAGGACATTAAAACAGAGTGTGCTTTTAGGAGTAGTAATGAGCTCCATCTCATTCAGTGTCCTGTCAGGGAAGATGCCTTATAAAGCCCTTGTTGCTGGATCCTGCTGGTGATACAACACTGGGAGAAGAGTACATACCAAGGAAGACAGAAATATCATAGAAATGAAACACAATATGGGGAAATGGATTGATTAATATAGAAAAAAGTATAATTGCAGAAAGTACTTTTATAGACTACAGCACTTTACTGATAAAAAGTCAGTGGAAATGTGAGAAAGGTGCCCTGGGCAGGATGCTCCGTTTGAGAAAGTATGGCTTTTAGCAACGGTAAGAGAGACTGAGACCAAAATTTGGTAAAGTCTGACAGTGTGTAACAGGACCGGGGGGACAAAATAATTAAAAATAGGTTTGAATTTTTCCACAGAACAAGTTCTCAATGTATTAAATTAAGAAATAATTTGAAGTAGATTTTTGATAAAATTTTGCTAATATTATCAATGGTATTAAATAGCACAGCTGTCTGGTTTAGGAAGACCCTGGAGCTGGTATTCCTATATTAACAGCTAAACCCTCAATGTGTTTAATAAAGCTAAGATATCATGCAGAATACAGCATCTGTATTAATTAATATTCTAATGAATGAAGGATTAAAATTTTCATCTTTAACACTGTGAAATCAAGGAACATTCACCTTTTTCAGGGAAGTCTCTGCCATGCCATGTCCCCTGCTGTTTGCAGCTACGGTGTTTCCATGAGAATAGGGCAGCTTTGGTTTCCAGTCTGTATTCCGCGGCAGTCTCGAGGCTGCTGAGAACGCCCGTGGAATCCAAGACCATCCCAGCCAGGCAGCTGAACCACTTGCGTCCATCGGCTCTCATATCCTACCATTGCTACCTTTTATGCTAGGCAGATCTGCAGACCTGTGAAGGCTGCACCTTCACTGTAGTTTGAAGAGAGACGTAAAAAATGGGATCACTAAGCTAGACAAACCTTAAGAGGCCATGGGTACCATTTCGCTATCAATTAATGTATCAATTCCAGATATTTGTAGGCTAAATTGCATGTGCCAGTGTGCATATGTGAATAATTTCTCTTTCTTGACCTTTCTTTTGCATGCAATATGTGGGAGATACAGCAACTTACTTTTAAAACCCACAAAACATATGCTTCATTTCCTCCCACTTATAAAAAGGTCTCAGTTCATACACTTTTATGGAAATACAGCATTCAGCTTCCTGATAAATTTTTATCGTGTGTCTGCCAATTTCTCAAAATGTTTTCCTACACTCTTGTTGATTGTGAAAAAAACCCCAAACCAGATCTTCAGGTAAAACATGCTGCAATAGACTAGAGGCTGTAAGTGGCTAGTAATTCATTTTCGACATTGTCATCTGATAGACATGGGCCTTTTTCCGAGAGGCGTGAAAGCCAGGAAATCAGACTACAGGCAAGGAAAGTCTGGGCCTGCCCAGCAGAAGTCATTTCTTCCCCACCTTGTCTGCCACTATGAAATAAACAATTTTCTGTGGACCACAAGCCCATCATTCCTAAGAAGCTTCTGTCAACTCCCTTGTAAACTGTAACTCCATTTCCTAACTAAAGACTTAGCAAGAATCACCCCCTGCTCTCTCAGCACCAGGGTAACTGCAAACTGTATGAATCAAAGTCCTTCATACACAGTTCACGTATGTTGGACTCTACCATGGGCCCCGTATTACAGCTTCTCTTCTACTGGAGTTTACTGGCGGCGTAGCTGTCCTACAGTCACGTTTCTATGCAGTATTTTTCTTATGCTCGAAGATACAATTATACTTCACTGAAACCAACCCATTTTTTTCAAAGTCTTGCCCTTGTTGGAGTCAGCACCCCACACAAAGGATCTACTCTGACCTAGCACAAGTGAAAACTTAATTCTCATGGCCGTGGGGGAATGGTGACAACTCCAGCTTATGCTATTTCCTCTGCCTGCCCCATCATAATAATTTCTCACAACTGGAGAAACAGAAATGAGAGCAAGAAAATTTAAGTTCTGCTGCCCAGGCAAAAGAGAGGGAAAAAAAAAAAAGGGAATAAATAATCTTAAAATCAACAAAAATCTTTGATGTTAATTTTGAAATAATCTCCATTTTCTTCACCCTTGAAACTTCACTTTTAGTTGTTGCTTCTTCCTACCTTTTGTTTACCAGATGCAGACAGTGCGTTACAGCAAAATAAACAGAGCTGCCTTTCCACTTCCAGCCCTTATTCCTGCGTGCTTCTTCATATGGTTTTATTTTTAAACATTTTCCCATAAAGATGTAACTTACTTTAGGGCTTACTTCAAGGAAGTTCCCGACAAGTTCCCATATGCGATTGCTTAACCCAGAACAGCTGATCTCTGTAAATCAGCAACAGACCCAGCAGCAATATCTGACTGTACCAGGCTGATGGGGTTTTGCCTCTTTGTAGTGCAGTCAGTTCACTAATGAGGAGCTGGCAAGAGGCACAATGCCCCCTGGACCTCATTAAACAGGCTTATTTTGGCCTGCTGAAACGCCACCTCAGGACTTGAGCACAGAGGCTGGAAGAGCGCTCTGCTGCAGAAACGGAGGTCCCATCTCACCGGTGGGGGTGGTGTCTTCCTGAAGAGTTTTTAAGTCAGGTTTCCTCCCTGTCACTGTCTCTCTAGGTATGACATAAGGAGACGATGACACTTGAAAAAATGAAATGAAAGCAGGTTTGACTCAGAGACTCGTCGATGTTCACACTGAAAAGGCTCAGTCCCGTCCCGGGGACCACTCTGCCATCACTCCCCTGCGCTAACGAACGACAGACATCTCGCCACATGGACAGTCTCCAAGCACGTGCTGGCCCTCCTGAGGCTGCTCTGCTCTTCTCTGCAGAGCTGAGCAGTTTTAAACTTACTTAACAAATTGCACAGACATCTTCCCAAGGTAAGGGAAAGCACACGCTCTGCTCCTGGGCCCGGCAGCCTCGGGGCTGCAGAGGAGGGGAAGCCACAGATGCATTAACGTTACTCCAGTCAAAACTCATTGCTCAGTTCTGTCAGGTATGGGGGGGGGGGGGGGGGGGGGGGGCTGAAAGTGAACTGCAGTCATTAGTGCTGCCTAACCTACTCTCATTTTCCTCAGCTGTCAGAGCCAAGTTTTCTATTTCCAGCTCAAACACACTGGCAAAAGATATCCTTATGGAGTGACGCTCAAGTGCCAAATACAAAGGTCCCTTGAGGCTGCAGATTATTTTACTTGGAGGCTCATCTCCACTCTGGCTAAGCAGAAAAGTGAAAACACGACAAATCTAATTAGTCTTTTTTTTCAGCCCACGAGTATGCAACTTCTGCTACTGTAAAAACTAGAACCTGAGGCTCCAGTTGTGCAAAAGCCTCAAAATTGCTTTCGAAGGGAAAGAGCCACCTGCAGGAGCAACTTGAGCTGTGACAGCAGCGCTTCGAGCCCAGTAAAGGAGCAAAAACTGTGGACACCTCATCACAGAATGGTCAGGGTTGGAAGGGACCTCTGGAGATCATCTAAGTCCAACCCCCCTGCCACAGCAGGGACACCTACAGCAGTTGCACAGGACGGCATCCAGGCGGGTTTGGAATGTCTCCAGTGTGGGAGACCCCACCACCTCTCTGGGCAGCCTGTGCCACTGCTCTGCCACCCTCAAAGGAAAGAAGTTCCTCCTCATGTTAAGATGGAACTTCCTATGATCAAGTTTGTGCCCGTTACCTCTTGTCCCATGGCAGAGCTTGATGTGCAGTGCTCAGGAGGCTCATGCGAATACGGTGCTGCGTGAGGCTGGGCAGGGAAGCCCCCATGGAGTTTTGGACTCCTCCCGTGCCAGGCAGCCTCTGGGGCTGGTACACGACTGTCAGCAGAAGTGGTGTTCTCCAGTCAGATTTTTGCTTTTAAGTCAATGGGTATTGGATTGCTCCCAAAGCTGCAGAAGTATTTGGAAAACAGGAAAAAGACTTAGGATCTTAACGGCAGATTTTCATTAGCAAAGATTAAAAGCTACTTTAAGTTAGCCTAACTAGAGGCTTTACTTGCTAATATAGCATTATACGTTTCCAAGCCCCTGTAAGTACAGCTAGAGGTGCGGTGTCAGCTGCTTTGCCTGCACGTCTGGGGCCGGTGTCTGGAGACCACCCATGGCTTTCAGTTAATGCCGTGGGAGGTTGTTGGTCAGGCTGCCGCAGGTGGTGCACTAAAATGTCCTGCTGCTCAGCTATCACCTCAGAGGTAGGATTTTTATAAGGAGATATATGACATGCGTTTCTAAATTAGTAATGACTTCATTAATCTGGACAGGAATATCCTGGCCACGGACATTTGACAAGAAATGAGAGCGCTATTTTTGTTCTTCCGTGTCTGTACAGAAATAACGTTTGACAATGTCGGTAGCAGCCAGCTTGCCGAGATAGCCATCCGAGACGCTGAAGCTCAGAATTACGGCGCAGCGTTTGTTTGTGACAGCACCCCCAGCCACCCCAGCCCTTCGGGAAGCCTGCAGCTCCCGCTGGCTCGGTGGGGCACAGTACTGGCTGCTGTTGTCATGGCTCTGGCTTTGCTGCCACCTCCATCTAAGCCTTTATTCGCTTGATTGAAGCGCAGTGTACTGAAAAGCAGCCGCGAAATCTCAGGCTTTGTGGGGTGCCTTATTTGACAAAGTTCACAGTTCTGCTACAGCTTCAGTTTATCATAATAAAGTAACTGCTTTAGTGCACGCAGAGCGTGTTTTTTCTTCCGTTCAGTCTCCTGTGCTCCTGATTTATCGTGGTTCCATTATGAGTCCCCTAGGAACTGCTCTCACCATATTTTCAGCAGACATGTCTTGCGGCAGATTGCCATTTAGAAGGTGAGCAGTTATACCCGTTTCAACATTTGCCATTCAGCACCTCCATGGAGAAAACTCTCATGAATAAAGGAGAAAGCTGAGCACACACAGCTCCTCAAATACAGCCCAGAAGTCAGACCGCACAGCTCCGCGGAGAGCCCTGCCTTCACGGGCTGTGCCGGCTGAGGGGCTTCAGCAGCATGTTCCCGGGTTCTCCCTCTGGGATGGGAGGTGGAGTGTGGCAGTCCTGCGTCTGCTCGAAACAGAGAGAGAAAGACTGGGTTTGGTTACACTGTTCACCTTGTTATGGGATCTGGGCATGTTTTCTGCTCCTCTTACATACAGCTCATGTCTTAAATACAGACACAAGTCATAACTGATACTACTTGAAATCACCTGCCCTTATGGATTCTATGCTTACAGATTTTTTTTAAGTCCAAAGCCTGTTGACTGATGAGGATTTAAAAAAAAATAACAGGGATGTCACATCTCTAGTGCCTAATATCTCTGCTTAGCCTAAGATAAGTTTCTTCCCAACTCATTCAGTTCATTACTAGGCAAAAGCTGAGACTGACTCGCTTTCACTTTTTTTGATGTTTATTTGATGAGAGATTACTTTGCTAACAAAGCTGCATGGATGCTTAAGAAGCAGTTCAAGTTAGAGTTAGAAAACTGCCTTTTTGTTTTCTCTAACTGGAATAAAACACATTTGTGCAAGTGACACGTTTTATGTCGGTCATCTTCATAAAATAAAAACAAAAGTAGGAAAATTCCATAAACTGAACTCCTAACATATAGCAGTTCCCAAAGGACTAAGGAGCCATTGCTTCCTGATCCTTCCCAAAATTTACCCATCAAAAGTGGAATGAAGCATGCAGCGAAATTTTTTGGTTTCAGGCCATTCTGCCTCGTTATTGACACAGGAAAAAATAATATACCTTAAAGAAATAGGTAGTAAGAGCACTTAAAAGCAAAATTAAGTATGTTTATGATTACATTGGTATCAGCTATGTAAATTTCCACCAAAGTTAAAATCCAGTGATGCGTTTCGCATGTTTACTTACAGAACTTAACCCACTGTTGGTACTTCAGCAAGACTATGTCTTAATTGCTCACAGTCACAACAGGATAGCACCTTGCTCATTACCTAAAAACTTTTACCTTTCTTTTCTGAATTATTTTTAATATTTTTGTTCCCCAAAAAATACCCATGTTGCTAATTTATACTAGCAGTTTAATCAAGTTTCATTAGAATTTGTCCTGCCTTAAGTTATGTCTCAAATAACTTTTACGCACGCCTCTCTACCAGATTTCTTCTAAGAAAGATTAGCAAAATTAGTTTAAGACTCTCACCCGTCTTGAGTGGTATGCATCTCCAGATCAGCTACACCCTGATAGCCAAAGGTGTATAAATACTGAGTTGCAAAAATGGACCTGTAGGATTAAACCACATTAGCCGTACTCACAGCACTGAATGCAGAGAGTTGTGAGAGATTTTGCAGATTCCCTCTCGCCATGAGATCCTGAACCCCCCAGGGAGCTTCCCAGCTGCCTGGCTGTAAGTTGAGGGGAAAAAAAATTCCATGGGTTTTCCTGAAGTAAAATTACACTTGTTTACTTCTGACAAGCTCTGTGGAAAACAGGACAGTAACGGTAATTTAAATAATTGCTTCAAAGTAAGTGTACATGAGAAATATCTGTTTAGATGAGTTCTCCCAATAGGATAGCGGCTTCAGCCCGAACTGTTAAATAGATCGGTTCTAGATGGGACTTAGCACTGCCAGTGCAAACTGTTTACACTTCGGTTACAGTCACTAGGTCGCAGTGGAAACGTTTGCTCCTAACTACAAACCTCAAGCAGGTGGAAAAAAAAGGCAAAAATGTGGGGCTTTACTATTCAAGTGCTTAATTATTTATCTTCCATTTTCTATTTTCATCATGAATTAGCCATGTAGTAGATCTCAAGAATCATTGATTTGTTTAGATAAACAATATGACACACACCAGCCCACAAGAGCCATCTGACATTGATTTCTTTTGTTTCCATTTGTGGACCGGGCAAATTATATACTGTAGAGTTTGAACAAACCTATCCATGTGATTTCATCAAAGATCTTCATTTGTGGTGGTAAGTGCCACCACACCACTTGATGGTCTGTTTTTCATAAATGGAAACATTTCTGGCTCTTGGAGAGTGAAGAAGATGACATTTCCATAAGAGGAGTTGCTACATGTACATTTGTGGTTCTCTCATTGGCATAAAGCTAGTAAATGCCAAACTCACAGGGTTCAGGATCTTATATATGTTATCCACAAACTTATTTCTCTTCTGAAGGGATTGTAAAGGAGCTTGCTGGAAACATTTTCCACCCATTTGTGATACGTTTTACAGGTTAGGAAGGCTAACTTTATAGGTACCATTTACTCTCATTCAGCAAGATTGTTTCCATAAGAAAAGTGGCACTATTCCCTGGTCTAAATATACATTAAGTAAAAAGACTTCTTGCAGCCAGAGTTTCAAATTGCACAAGCATTGATTGAGCAATTGAACCAACGTTCAGCCCCTGACACTGAAGCACGCTGAGTTCTGGGGGGCACCACAGGAGAATAGAAGTAGCCTCCATTTCAGGAGCATGTCTCACCCTCCCAGGGTGAAGGCTACCCTGTAGCACAGGGCTCCTGCCTCTGCCTCAAGGAAGCGTCTCCTTAAGATATCCCCTACAACCACCCAGGGGACCTAGAATCATAGAATGGTTTGGGTTGAAAGGGACCTTTAAAGGTCATCTAGTCCACAACCCTGCAACGAGCAGGGACAACTTCAACTAGACCCAGTTGCTCAGAGCCCCGTCCAACCTCACCTTGAATGTTTCCAGGGATGGGGCAGATCCAGGGTAGATCCACCTCTCTGGGCAACCTCTTCCAGTGTGTCACCACCCTCATTGTAAAATATTTCTTCCTTATATCTAGTTTAATTCTCCCCTCTTTTAGTTTAAAACCATTACCCCTTGTCCTATTGCAACAGGCCCTGCTAAAAACTTTGTCCCCCTCTTTCTTATAAGGCCCCTTTAAGTGCGGAAAGGCACTTAAGGTCTTCTCAGAGCCTTCTCTTCTCCAGGCTGAATAACCCCAATTCTCTCAGCCTGTCCTCATAGGATATAGAGGCCACCCAGGTCCAATAGACTCAATGGAGTAAAGGCTGCACCAGCAACATTCCTTTCTTGGTCCTCAGGTTCAGCTACTTGAGTCTCTGGATTTGACCTGTGTTGTCAAGCCCCCAGAAGCAGTAAGGCCGAGCCTCTACAAGCAAAGCCTCTGAGGAGCCCTGAGCGAGAGAAGGTTAGAGGAGAATTAATTGCCCAGAAGAAAACATGTGAGGGAGCTCCAATGGCTCACAAACACAGACAGCAAAGAAATGTAATGCCAGGTGCCAGCTGGTTACACCCTCTTCAGCAGCTCACCCAGTCCTCTGCAATGCAACAGTGACACTGAATATGGGGGAAAAGTATTTGAAGCAGTAAAGGTTTTTTAAATTTTTCTTAGATAGCGCTCTTTACATGCCAGAGAACTTTTTATCTTTATGTACAAGGCCTTACTGCCAGAAATGTTTATATTCAACATGAGTATGTTGTCATTTATTATTATGAAATAAAGGATAACATTTTTTCTACAGATAGATAGTTTATTTTGCTCCCTGAGTATTACTTTAGACTATTGGCAGTCTAACTGCCTACTATTTATCAGAAAGCTAATTTGATCAATCCCACAGCAGGCAGATCCATGGCCCTCCTCCAGATGATACTGAAAACGCTGGTTTAGCATCAAGGAGGTTATAAATCGACGCTATGCGTTCAAGCTGAAGGTTCAAGGAACAGCTATATTGAAAAATAAGTAGTTATGTTCTTGCTACAGCCTTGAGATAATTTCTAAGCTAGCTGGTCCCTCTAGAGTCTGACTTATGTGCCAGAACAGCATATAAACTCAAGCAATATTGTAAAGCAATCCCATCGATTTCTAAATTTTCTGATGTTAAGAGATAACCATATAGATTGACATAGCAAATAGAAAAATATTTGAGAGAAAATGAAATTTTCTGCATCCTGGAGATGTAAAAAAATTGAACTTCCCCCTATTTAGACATCCCAGGAGAGTTTTCCATCAGCATGCTTCCTGCAGTTGGGAGGCCCTTGGTACTCTGAGAGGACCAGTAAATGTGACCTGTGTTAAAGATCACACATTCTGGAAATACAACTTACTTTCCCATTAACAGCCTCAGGAATATTCCTTTGTCCTGGAGACTGATGTATGTATGTACTTATACTTGGCCTGGCAGAAGGAACTGCCCACATTTGGACAGAGTTGGTAACTTGCTTACCTGCATTGTGTCTCGAGTAGCAGGCTCTCTGCATGCCTATGACAGAGGTGCTAACTTCTATGTGGAAGTGTTAATTAATAACAATACAAAAGGTCACCTCTCTACAATTGAAATTCCTTCCCTGTGGAGAAGAGCAGAGAGCAGCAGTGATGCAAAAGAGCACACTAAAGGAACTGTAAATATCACGAACAGGCATATCTCTTCCCTGAGCTTCTCTTCTTGCAGAAAAAGATGAACAGTTTGGATGCTAGAATATAACTTCTCACAGATTACAAGCACAGACAGATCCTCTGCTGCAGAACAGGCATCTCAATTTACCTAATAAAGATTTACTGATTTGTAGGAAAAGCTTGTAAGTTGGTAACAAAGTGGAAAAAGAATGCAATAGAGACATGTCATCCCTTTCTGTGAAAAAATACACGAGACAACATACAAGTCCTGCAGTTCGTGCCTAAGCACCCTCTCTGAGAAAAGTGCCTGCAGGACAGCAGAGTGAGGAAGATGGTAATTCTGTGTAATATGAAGCTCAAGATTTTCCTTATGGACTCCCTCCCTGGGCTCTGGGGTCAGTTTTCACTTGTAGGACAGATCTGGCTTCTCAAATGGCTTATCTCAGTCAAAAATTAAACCCAGGGAAGATGCTAAGAGGCTAGTTCAGAATGTAATAAAAACTATGCAAGAAAGGTACCTTCCCTGGTCTCTTCTGGATGAGAGGGTACTAAATCAGGTAAAAGAGCAAGCAGAGACCTGGCTTTCTTGAAATATATGACAGAGAAAGAGAAAACCCTTTGTGTAAGCCATTTTCCTACATGGTGAGTCAGGGAATTTACATCCCATTACTTGCTCAGCAAGGAGTGTAAAAATATAACTCCTTCAAGCATGTGTGAATGTACCCTCAGGATCAATCTACAAGACGAAACCTTTGCTTTCAGTATCCTATGTGCTAGACCTTCACATAGACAATGAGCAAGGAACATCAACTACAAAAAAAAAAAAGAATTAACATTTCATTACGTCAGATCTATGAAGGCTGGATGACTTCAGACATACAAATAATATGATAGGATTATCCTATTGCATATCTGCCACTCATTTTTGTTGCATGATTGAGACAAACGTTGCCACAAACGCAGTGATGCTGCCAGCCAACGTGGAGGGGATAGGTGAGGAAGCTCTGTGGCCTGGCTATAGTCAAGTTACACAGTCATTTGGAGAGAGGTATTAGTTACGCTCTTATGTCACAGCTGAGGTCCCTATGTCCAGAAAGCTGCTTCCCTGAATTTTGTCTGGGAGGAAGGGACCAGGCATCCTTCCCCATGTGGGAAGAGCTGGAAGAGTGCTTGGATGAGCCCTGCAGCGCATATGGGACTGTGCCTGGTATGTCTATATGTTTACCAGAAACTCACAGTTTTTGCACTCAGGTTTGACTTATGCAACTCCTTCTGAGCAAATGGAGTTGCAGCTACTTTATCCATCTGCCACGGTGTGTACTAGCTGTGCTGCTATAGATCCCTGTATTGAATTTAGCCCTAAAGCTATTAGAGTTTCACAGGTACTAAATTCTCCAACATAATTTTTAGAAATATAAAATAAGGCAGTAAAGTTGTTAACTTAGAACTTACTTGATATATTGTCAGCTCGAGGCCTTTCTAAGAAAACACATGGCAGAAAAGCAAAACAAAACTAAACAGCAACATAAATTTTGAGTTCATAAAATGTTTAGTGCAATTTGCAGCATTGATAGCTGTTACAGTCCTGTCTTATACTGCCAGGAAATATTTAAACATACTTAAATATATCCATGATCCACCCTGCCAGACAAAACTATGTGCTACATAAAGACAGATGGGAGTGAGCTGTGTATTCTGTACTCGACTGCTGGATTGTATCATACTAAGACTGGTCATAATCATAAAGTTGGTTCATGCAACTATTCATATTTACTTAGAAGTTCTCAAGGTAGTCATTGAAACGATACTTCTTTTCTTACCCAAGAAAACAAATGCAGAGAGACTGAAAGTATCCGAGCTCTTCTAGAAGATGCTATTGTAAGCAAAGCTTGCTTTATGTTGCCTCTTTTCAGTCGTGGGACACACAGGGAGGTGGGTGGAGTATAGCAGCCACCGGACAGAAAATAAAACAAAGCACTCAGAGCTGGCAGCCAGACCAATATAATGCAGCAGAAGTTGGAGACAAAGCATGTGAATCCTTCCAGAATTAAAGTGGTAGGGATTTAAGCTTTGGAGAAATATTACTCCGCAGTAAAAATATGTGAATCTTCATCAAGAAATAAATCTAAAACAGGATCATTTGTTTAAAGAACCTCAAAATTAAATACCTCTGTTGTCCAGTAACTCTGGAGTTTACAAGAGAAGTATAGACCATCTGTTCAGGAGACCAGTAACACAATCTGTGCAGCTAATCAACATGATAGCAGTAGGAAATGATTTCATAGGGGCCTATCACATCTGTTTTTAAAACTAGTAGTCTTTTAGACTTTTTTATTTTTAATACATTCTCTGCATCTCGCACAAAACCTCTTTTGTGATAGGATTTATGCTTTAGGAGACAGCCTTTAAAATTTTTTATCAGTCTCTGAACAGGAATACGCATAAGTACATAAATACCTATACAGTATGGTGCATGGGTATTCCTGAAGCCTATTACTACCTCTCTGAATAGCAGTTAGGGTTATGCCAGCAATGGAGAACATCACTGCCATCATAAAATACTAATATAAAACTTTTTTACATGGACTCTCCTATTAATTATACAAAATAAAAAAAAAAATCAGCAGTCCATTAACTGAGCTCCCTAGCTATTTTTCATTTTTACTAGCCTATATAATTGTTATCTGGGTCTAACTTTTACTATTTTAAAACATTTTGTTAAGTTCTGAATATGGAAACCTGGAAAGCTTTACTGAGTGCATTGTTGATGAATTTATTGTTGCCAAGAAATGAGAAAATGTATAATAAAAAGTGCTCCAGTGTTCAGAAATCTATTTACGACTTCTCCCAATGGTAGGAATACCTGATACAAAACACCTAAATGAACATATCTTAAAGCATTTACTGAAAAAAGTGTTATCAGATATTTCTGAGGATAGTGGGAGATGCAGTCGGGTTTTTTTTTTTACAGCAACATTACACAGGTGTGATACAAATATCCTGGATATGGTACCAAAACATCTTTAATACTTCAGTGACCCTCACTAATATTTCCTTTTGCGTTTACCTCTATAAAGTCTACCTGACTGCTTCCTTGGAAGAATGTCTGTGTGCCTTGTGGTTTCTTTTCAGGGCAGAAATAGAAAACTGTGACCTAAGAACTTTGAGAAACAAATGGAAATGAATGAAAAACCTGACCTTGTGACTCCATTCCTGTTTGTCATCCACCAGTATAGGAGGAATTACAGAGAAGCAGCCACAATTTCTGTCGTTCCTGAACTCTGTAGGAGGAGCAACAGTATTACAAGAACAAAAGGAAAAGCCTCCTTGAGTGTACACCGCAGCAGATCAGCTGCGATTCTCCTGCGCTATGAGCGAGCAGGCAGTGACAGCATCTCAGGTGGCACTAAAGACACCTCTGGCCAAGTCAGCATGGACCGAGCGGATCCATACCTTACCTTGCTAACAGTACAAAAGGGATTTGTTAGACTGTGTCAGGAAAGGGGATGGATGGCACTGTGCATTGGAGCTCTGAGTCCTTTGGTACCATCTTACTGTGAAGGAATCATTTTAGAAGCAGAGCAAATATAGTCTTTAGAGCCAGCTGGGAAAAAAAAATACAGGAAGGATGTGTATTTCTCTTTTTTATTTTTAAATCTGAAAATTTCTTTGACGTTTACCATGTCTTCATTTTCAAGTGCCATAAACACTGAAATAAAAAATGCCTCTTATTATAAACTGCTTCTATGTGCTTCTCTAAGACCTCTGGCTCATAAACACAAATAAATTCAAACTGCCTGATAATTGTAATGACTCTGGATCTGGACATTCTACATTTGGAGACTGAATATTCTTTGCTTCCTGATAATAAGGCATTAAAAACAACTTTGGAGTATACAAAATTGATTTAGTTGCTTCTTAGATGTATGAATTTGGAAAAAAAAAACCTTGAGAAATAAATGGATAGAAAATAGACCTTTTGATTTCACACAAAAAGCAGTAGCAATACTGTTTTTCATATGACCATATATCAGCAACTTGGAAAGTCAGTATGACCAAATGAAAATATAGTAATGTGCTCTGCAGCTTTATTCCACCAGAAGTATTGGCTCTGAACACCATGTGCCTTCAGATGTGTAGCTTTGGTGGCTTATGGGATTTTCACCCAATTTCTCTAAGTCATGTCTCCAAATGGTTAAATCAAGCAGGAAAGTTAAAGAATACAAAATATACCAAGAACTAATGCTCCATATGCAAGAAGAACGGCAAAGCAGGAATGCTTACCTAGAATAAACAAACAAGAAAGAACTGGAAATATTTGAGTGACCTCATTACTGAAAATATTGTTTATATATCTTGGTCCTGCATTATTATTATATGCAGGATTTTCCCCTTTCACACTCCTGATGAACTACTCCTTGTATTTTTTCTGGCAGCGTGAAGGAGTTAATAGTACTCAAAGTGCTTGGAGTCATACTGTGGTCTAACAGAAAAAAGGAAATTGTGCTAGGGAAGAAACTCACGGCCTTCCCTCCCACACCCCTGTTGCTCATGCCAGCAATTCCCCAGCGGGCTGGAATTTCCTTTTCTTGTGGCAGCTAGCCCAGAGCTCAGTCCTCCAGCCTTGGGACCCCAGGACGTTCCTGTGTCGTCTGCTGAAGTCTGGCTCTTGCACAAAGGGCCAGCCTTGCAACCCTCTTCCCAAGAAGTCCTGTTTCTCTGGTGGCCTTATGAGCTTACACCCTCCCTCTTTCTCCCACGGGAAATAAGACCAGAGGAGATGTCTGTCTAATCAGGTCCGCTCCTTTGCTCTTGCATCTTGGCACACTCTACTGTAACGACAACTAGCCACAATTCAGAGGTGATCAGTCTAAGCAATTAGTGTTTCTAATGGGGATATTCAGGGTAGATATTGAGCTGGTTCAGGAAACTTAAAGATCCATTCTGACAGGCTAGGGCTCACTCCAGGCTCTTATGCTCCTGCCCAGAGAAAACTAAACACTGTCATTGATGGATTTGGACGCAGGACCGCATTTACACATTCTGCTTATCTCAGTGTTAAAATCCTGGTCAGTTCTACTGATAGCAGGGATGCAGCTGAACCCGTGAGAAAATGAACTGGGCCCTGCTAAGTTAGGAGCACAGTAATGGTGATGTATCAACCAGGACAGTTTGTATTTTTCCTGAAAACAAATGTGACTTTGTTGTCCTCATCTGTTTGCAAATAGCACGTGCTATCACTGTATTGGCTGCAGTTGTTCCAACATATGGATTGGCTTTAGGGGAAAGAAGGTTTTCTGCACATGAACTCCACTCCAAAGCAAGCGTGGGCAGAAAAGTTCAATGTATGTTTGCAATTTATGAGCAGTTTACAAAATCAGCTTAATTTAGGTGGTACCTGAACAATGCAGATGAATATTTAAAGCTATCCTACTAAGATTAGGCTCGTTACATTAATTTTGAGCCACAGATACTGGATTTTAACAATAGACTATTGATGTGCAAGAAAGTAAAAGAGACCATTTGGATTTAATTTTGATTCCAGATCTGATTTTTGCAAGACGGTGCCTAAGCAGGGAACTCCCCAGATTCCCATCTATCCTCTGCTGCCTCCCCACTCTTACCCTTGTCATAACAAAAAATTCGAACTGTGAACAGTTTGAGAACCGAGTTGCTTATCTGCACTGGTCCGTAACCAGGGCTTTAAAAAAATGTTAATACAAACAACACAGAGCTCACACAGCAAAATAGATCACTTGAAAATATAAAGTGGAATGGCAGGAAAATGTAAGTGCAAGGCCCCTAAGTTATCTGCTAAGTCACAAAGAATTAAAAGTGTATTTGGCAAGCTATTATTGTTAGTCCCTTGAGTGCTCTGGAGGTATGTAGTTATGCCTGCAGGCCAACGAACATAAACAGAGGACTTAATTCTCCGCCCAGTTTCCCTCCTCCTGATTTACTGAAGTGATCTAGCAGCTTCTGCAACACTAACATGAGCTCCAAAAATAATGATGTGGTTTACTAAGTATAATGACAAAATCTGTAAGATATTTAGGCCCAAAACTCAGGTTTGCTTGCAGATTTCTAAAGGTCATTTTTTAAAAAAAATAAAGTACTTCATGAAATATTTTTTTGAGTTGAATGGTTAAAAGATGACTTGCAGTCAGGCACCTCCTGCTACATTTGTGAGTAAAAATTGCATTATCATGTAGGTGGCACAGAGTGTCTACAAAGCTATGAGAAATTAAAAGGAATGAGGCTGGTGGAGTCATCAGCAACGACCACCTTGCTCTGTGCTTCCAGTCCCTCGCTGCCCAGGAGGGCACAATGAGAACAAACTACAGTGGTCATCCCTGAATTCAAACTGCTACGCTCACCTATTGCATCTGGAACGACTGTTCCAAATAAACATCACACATACAGAGTTAAATATTTGAGGTCTGCACCTAACTTCTTCAAGACACAGAGGGCGAGAGAGGGGACGTTTTAGCACCCTTAGCAGAATGCAACTCTCCTGCCTTCAGGAAGGAAGGACCACCCTCCAAAACAGGGAGATGCTTATCAACAAATTTTGCATTTGTTAATTTTTTTAGTCTCAGAGGCTTTTCCAATCTGTTTTTTTCCATGCTGAAAACCAGGCAGCTCCACAGGAAGAAAGGAGTAATGTTTCTATTTGAGAAAGCAAGTGCTTCAGAGAATGATGTGGTTTGCTACACATTGTACACAAACCAGAGCGTCTTCCGTCCGAGGATTTTCAAAGTAAGCACCAGATTCCTCCTCACCACTGTGGATGCTTTACAGTGCCCAAGTGGCAGCATCTAAAAGAAAATGTGAGTTACTACAGGACATTTTCCCACTGCTGTGCAAATACTATGGTGCAGTGACAGAGCTTTCTATAATCAGTGTAATAGTCTGTAATATCACCTAACGCAGAATATAACCTGCCTGTGTAACTCACTGCTGCAGCGACAGAAGCAGTTTGGTTTCAACCAGTTCATTTAGAATATTGATCCCAAAATAAAAGGCTCATGTTTTAAAGCCTTCTTACTGTAACCCTTTCAAAACCTTTCAATGAACTTTTTATACCACTAAACTTTATCTATTATGTCTCACATATTTAGCATATTAATCAAGTACTGCAATTGCTAAATTAGGCAGTTTGAGGGCACTGTGGTGTATATTTGGTACCTAAGTGCTATTTTTTCACCACAATAAAGAATTCGTGCCTTGACTTTACTTTGTCTTGCACTATTAAGCAGTAAGTAATGCTGTCTGCCACAGAAGCCACTTAAACATTACGGGCTTTATGACTGTAGATGCTGCTAAATGAAAACCAGCAGATATCCACAAACAGAAGTTTTACTGATCCTTTTTACTGTCATGGAAACAGTGATGGAGCAATTTGCATAGCCACAGCATCACTGAGCTTGTGTGTCAACACAAGCAACAAAAAGCATGGATTGGGCAAGGAGCCATGAGAATAAATGTATCTTTAATACTACCACAACAGTTTCCATCCAGTCCAAAGCTTTATGCACGAGCGAGGATATAATTTTCAGCGTACAAGTTATGTTACAGAAAAGTGTTTTCTGTTCATTGGCAATATAGACACTTTTTGGGTAGCAAGAATTTTCTTCCACATTTAGGAAGGCAGTTCTGCTACTGCAGTAATAAGAAGGTGGGAGACTGAGAAAACTAGATTATGATGGGATGGTAGCCAGGTTATGTTATGATAGCAGGGGATGCTGCCCGCTGCAGGGCTAGTTACAAACACTTCGCACTAGCTAGCACCACCATTACACCACATCAGCAAAGCAGAGTTTTGCACTAAATGAACTTACTGCTCTTAACCTAGGCTGAGAACAAAAAAAAAAAAAAAAACCCTTAAAGATAAGTGGAGCAACATGAGGTACGATGCAGACCTCTTGACACTTGAACCCTTCAAGCCCTAGATATCTCTCTGTTTTGCCACTGAATTTTCCTCCGACAAGGCGCTACGCAGCAAACCATACGTGGAAGTCAGGCGCAAATCTCAGCTAAGTAATAATGTATAATCGTCAAACACGACAGAACAATTTTTAAAGATGAAACTCCCTGAAATCTGTCTTTTCTTGCAGCCTCACCAGCTTCACTGGTACTCAGCAAGTGAAACTCAACTTTACAGCTCTTAACAGACTTCTGTATATTAACAGTGAAAGGGTTTTACAGGCATCATCACCTGCAGTTCTCTAGTCTCCTCTTGCTGTATAGATCCTGAAGCTTAATAAGGTAAAAATCTTTCTTACAAGGAATTTGTTTCCATCAAGAGATAAATCATAGATAACTTCATTGTAACAAACAAGGAAAAAAACCATATGTGAGTGGTTTGAAATATTATCAGGTTAATAACATTTTAATATATTTTTTGAAAGTTATACTTGCAGATAGTTACTCTAAAATAAGCATGGATATTTATATACATAGATATAGATCTAGCTGACAACATCATAGTTATAAATAACAATGTCAGAAAATCCTGTGGTTCAAATGAGGAAAATCTGGAAAAGCAGCACTCAGTTAGGCTTTTTTTTTTTTTCCATCTATAAAAGAGATGTTGAAATTCTGTCATTTTTTTCTTTTTCTTTGTTCCAAAGCCAAGGTTATCCTGACTTTTCTGTTTTTTCACGTTTGTCCTTAGATAACCTTGAGGACAGTGAAGAAAGCCAGAATACCTGATGGGTTTTTTTGGACAACAGGTTTTTTTTCACAGCTGTATCAAGAATGGTCATCTTTTAAGACTTCTAAATTTCCTTTGCCTGTAATACTAAAGGCCTCATCCAGGAAAAAAATTCCTTGGTAAAATTACCACAAGTTGCCCATCAAATACATCTATGAAAGTCAAATAATACTAATTGTTTCTAGAAACTTTGTTCAATAGAACGACTACTTAACAGCTTAGGGAAAATAAAAACTTTATCAAACATGAGATACAAAGCTTGTCATCTAGGTAGTAAAGAAACAGATGGCAAAAAACCATTGCAAAATATTTGAAAACAGGTCTCCATGATGGCTTGTCAAAGGATGTACTTCACTTTTCATTCTGCAACAGAAATTAGGACCCTTTTACCCATCTACTCAGCTAGTACTGACTACATTCAGATTACACGTGACTGTAAGCAACATAATCAGAGGAGTAGGAGGAAATTTCCTTATTCTCTTGGCTCAGCTAAAAGTCCTAAATATGTAGAAGCAAGCTATCCACTTAAAAATTTTGCTTTATAACCTTAATGACTGTAAAGGAGGAGACTGAAAAAAAAAGAGTTTGTGGGTTTTTGCAGGATTTTTTGCTCTTTAAAGAGTTATAAAGAGAAATATCAGCAATACCTATTTTTCAATTTTCAGCATCAAGGAATCACAGATGACTAACTCCAAATCCTGTGCTCTGAATGCACAGACACATAAGAAATTACTCTATTCTTGGTTTCTAATAGAAAAAGGTATTTAAAAAACATGCCGCTCCAAATTGTTTTAATTATTTGATTAAAATTCTCATTTGTTCTTAATGACTAAAAGTTTTTTTCCTGGTATCGCTGATGTCAGTAATGCATTAGTTCTCTAATTAAAGCAAGCAGTAGTAAAAGAGGGGGCAGGGAAGACTCTCTAAGAAAAACAGCTAACAAAACCATCTTTCTTAATCTTTAGAAACCATTAATATAGGAAAGTTTATAGTCTACTTTTAAATGAAGCCAATCTAGCTTTCACTGAGAATATAAACTGCATGTCTTCCTTCTCCAATGTAGACATATCCTTCCTATTTTGTACCAAAATCCTACTTAGGCTTCAACATACATTAAAGTTAAACCAAGGCATCAAAAGCAAACAAGTCTGATAACCTAAAATTCCGTGCAGGTGTTTTTCCATTAATGAATAATTAAGTATTTTGATTAATCCCTGCTCTTGAAGCCAATGGGGGTTTTATCATCAGTTTTAATTATAATAAGCACACATCTGAATTTTTTAAACACATTAAATAAAGATGTTTTAATAAAAAGACTGGGTATGCAAGAGCATTGCATATAGATTTCTAAAATGGAATTTTTACATTTAGAATAAATGACGGAAAAAGGCTGGTTACTCTCCCAGCTTTGCATACCTACCGATTTGAATTGCTTTCTAAGTATTTCAGCATTAAAATATTACAGACCCTGAATATAATGGCTTACATCTGTTTCTTTTGGGCTCTTACATCTCCAGCTCGGAGTTAGAGCATGAGAACACGAAGCACAGGAGTAATGGAGAGCCACTGCCCATGGGTCTCGCAGGACTGTGAGCAGGTCTCCTTCCACACCACTCCTCCGTATAGCGCCAGACAACCCCCAAAGGGTGGGACAGGCTTATATGTGTGCTCAGACAGCCCCACGAACACCACAAGGACAAGGTGGTTTCTGGTGGTTTGGGTCTTGCCCTTGGGAAGAGAAGATGGTGCCCAGCAGCTGCGGCACAGCCTGGGGCCGGACGTGGGCTCCATGCTGCGGTGCACAGCTTGGAGCCCCAGAAACATCTCTCTCCCTCTCACATCAGACAACACACAAATAAGGAGAAAGAATGGAGGGATGAGGTTAGACGACACTAAAAGAAGCATAAGCCTTGCGTGCTTAGGAAGTCAGATGAAAAGAAAAGAAGAAAAAATCTCTGGTAGATTAAATTCCCTGTCTCTCCTCATGCCATTGAGCTGAGACGTGTGAGCAGGAGATGTAAGTGATATCAGACTTTACCTTGGAGGACAACATTATCCGGCTATCACTTTCAGAAACATCTTTCTAAAAGATAAGCCTAGACTCAAAGACTTTTTAACCTGGGAATTAAAGAATTGAAAGGAATTATTCCTCAAAGAAAACCACCCACGTAGTTAATTAGCAATGAGCTCTACCATGACAGGGTGCTTTTTCATAATTTTACTTTCACTGAACTCAAATGAATTGTATATTAGCTTTTAAAAATGCTTTGAAATGAAGATTTTTTGGACTTAATATAAGCAGGCATAAGAGAATGTAAAGGGGGTTAAAAGTTCAGGAAGATACTTGAGACAAATAATTGCATAAAATGTGTCAGTACATTCTTGAGGAGGAGAAAAAGCAATGGTCGTTTATGAATGTTTAATGATTTTACTCTGGGATCAGCGAAGTCTTAATCAAAGTGGGATGCATACTTAGCCTGATCAAATAACGCATGAAGATTCAAACATTCTTTCTGAATACTAATGTGGCATTATACTTGGACTTTTAAGTAATCAACATTTGAAAAATGTCAGAAGACCTCCAGAGCACATGGAAGAAATACATGATTCAGTTAAACATTTTAAATTTCATGTCTTAAACATGGATATTATCCTAATTACTGAAATTAAAGTGTCTACTAAACGTTTTTTTCAAGCAGAGTCAGGAATGCTGAATGTCATTTGGCAGAAAGGTATCTGAATATTGTCTTTAGCATCTGAAGCTATTTATTTTCTCCTCACCAAAGAGTACAGCAGCCAATAGTAACACATGTACAGGAATGTTGAAAGTTAGGAAACTCCACCCTTTCGTGTTATGGCGAGATTGCTATATTTACCCTACATCCAGCTCACATCCCTTCAAATTGTTCTTTCAGCGGGAGAGGTTTCTATTTTATTTTTATATGGAATCTGCAATACACATATACATCTGTATAGATCAATGGAGCAAGTCACAAAACAGGCCCACAAAATCATATACGTGTCTTTAGGTGTCCATAATATCACAAATAAAATTTTTTTCTCTGTTGAAAAAAATCCTTCTATCTGAAACTCTATGAGTTATATTCAGAATAACTGAAATCTTAGTTGACATTCCAGTTGTGTCCACGGACGCATTCTGTCCAACCAAAACAATATTTTTCGGGCAGTTTTGGGTTTGATTTTTTTTTGAGGGGGGAGCAGGTTTAATATTAAATTGAAAGTTTTCAAATTTTTCACTTAATCGTTTCCTCCAAACATACTTGTGCGCAGTATGCAAGTGTGTGTGTCTGTTTTCCCTGTTCATGCCACGAGGAGTTTCACTGAGGGGCACTGAGGCTCCCCTGAGCCTTACCTGTCTCCAACGCTATGGGGCTGGATACAGACACAGACTAAATGCTAGTAGCTTGTGCTAGCACAAGGATCTCGTTTGCTCCAAAAAGATGTGAAAATGGTTAAGTATTTTCCTGGAACAAAAGGAACTGGCAGGAGAAGTATGCTGCTGGTTTGGTTTTGGAAGACTTTTTTTTTCTTTTTCAATACTTAATAACATTGATGAGAAAGTAAAGTAAATTACATCTAACTCCTAATATGACCAAACAGTTTGTTAGGGTTTGTAGTGAATTAAGGCTACAGCTACAACAAACAAGATTTTGACTTATCTCTGCTAAACTGGATGTTTTCCAGAGATACCCTGGCACGAGCGCTTCTGCACCCCTGGGCTTTGCTTTTATAATTTTCACTGGTGTTACATATGTATACACACATTGCCTAAACCTGCAATAGGAACGATCATGAAATCACAGCAGTAGTAACATCACTCACCCGTGATTTGCAAAGCTCCCTGTAGCAGCTCTTCATATCAGAAGGCGACTGCTTGATCAGTTGTGTGGAAGTTCAGTGATAGTCAACGATCACAAGTCAGACTCCTTCTGGCAAGACACAAGGTCCATACAGAGAAAGTTTAGGGTATTTAACAGCAGGCAGTACAGTTTAGCCAATGTAAGCATTTATTTTAATGAGAGAAGGGCTTGATCTTAAGGTGCCCAATGCAGAAGTCCTTTTACATAATGTATGTCTCCCACAAAAGCACATTTAATATTTTAATATTGATTTAAATTATATACACAGGAAAAAGCCTAGAATCCCACTGTAAAAGAAATAATGGATTGAGCTATGTAATTATTTTTAATTATTCAGGTTTGTGCTGTTAATTTTTAGGGGCTGAAGAGCTGGGTGGATAAATTGCTTGTGAAAGAGGGCAGTGCTCGTATGATTTTACTATAGTGAGACTATCCAAAAACTATCCCTTGCTAAATACATGCCATATAAATCCACAGAAAAAAATAGCAAGCAGAGAGAAAACTCAGTGAATGTATGAAGACCAACAAAATGCACGGGACAAAGAACAGTTAATTCTTAAATTTTAGGAAAGGGATGTTCATCCCTTGTTTACTTTAATAGAAAACCAGGATTAGTGGTTCCTTCTTGTATATACACTGAAATAACTTGTCCTTTTAGGAAGAAGATTAGTAGGTTCCTGCCACTAACTAAAACTAATCTGCAGTACTTTTTGCTGTCTAGTACTACTATGAATTAGCGTTTTTGCCTACATCCAAATGTGTCATTAGAATTTTAAAATAAGTTCTTCTAACGTGCATTTAGAACTGCTAGTAATCCAGCTGCTTTGCTTGTCCGTTTCTAGGGCCTTTTAAAGTGTTTGCTGGAACTAATTCCACTGTTATGATAGGCAGAATACCGTGCTTTAACCATTATAGCTGAGATGTAAAAAAATGCAAACTAGCCATGCCCAAGGAGAACTGGATGCAAACAGAATATTCTGACATTTATGTCGGTGGTATTTCCTTCTATGGCTTGATGGAATAAGTCTTGAAAGTATTAGAATCATCAGCACTCGCAGCAAACTCTGGAAAATATTGAGAGCTGTGTTGTTGAACTTGTACTTTGCTCCTGGAGGTGGCCCTTTCAAAACACAGCTGAGCATCTTTGCCAGTGCTCAGTGCCAGTGTTGGTATTGCTCATTCTGTCCATACACTGAGCTTAGAGTTTCCACCACTGCTGACATTTGGCAGAATTTCTTTTTAGGAAGAAATGAAAGAGAAATGCTTATTTCAATGGAATATCTGAAAGAATAGCTTTTCAAACAACAAAAAAAATCTAACAGAGCTTTCTAAAGTCAGGTGCTTCTGTTTACAGAGTTCCTAAGGGAAAAGACTCCCGTCAGTTCAAATCAACAGCATCTTGCTGCTACCAGGTTTCCAAGGATGCTGGGCTTGCGAGTCAGTGGTATTAGTTGTGTATTAGATAAAAGATTTTGGCACCAAATATTTGATTCTGCAGTCAAGAACTGATTTCTGGTCACTGCTCCCAGTGGTCAGAGGAATATCCAAGGGAGACACAAACATCAGCTCTGAGCCTCGGCTCTTCAAGACAGCATTGTAGTATTGCTGGATCTAATGGTTCCCAACTCCAGTTTGACAACTGAGAGCACAGGTTTATCTATACTTGTGGGTTTTCTGGCAATTAGGTTAACAAATCCTCAAAAAACCTTAGATAATCTGAAACTATTTAAATAGTAGTTGTTTTACTTCCTTTCCTTTATGGTATTTATTATTGAAATATCACTGTTTTCTCCCCTAGCAATGCAGATATTTTGAATTAATAAAGTAAAGCAAATATATAGGGCCATTTATACTGCTGCTTCCCCAAAATGGGAACATCGCACATTCCTTGTAGTTACTGTTTCCAGATAAATTGGCTCCTTGACTGTTCACTCTAAAATGTTTTCATGAGTTTTTTATCCAGAAGTGACATTTCTGCTCAAAATATCAGCAGAAACAGCAAAAGAAAATGTTGGTTTATTATCTACGGCTCTCTACTGGAGGTTTTATTTTCTGTCACCACACAAATACTAAGTGTTTAGATCTTAAAATAGGTATCAATTATTAACAAAGAAGATGATGGAGAAAGAAAGCACAGTTTTTCATGACAAATTACACCATAAGCAGAGTTCCATAAACCTGTACGCTGCATTTTCATTCTTCAGAGGACAAAGAGAAGAATGACTAATACATCAATTTCAGTGCTGTTCCCTTGCTTTCTTTGAAAAGCACCTTGCTATCTAAGACCACCCTTAATTTACCATCTTTTGAAGACAGAAAATGTAATGAAAACATCCGTCTCTGGTTTCTGCTGCCCTGTAATATTAAACATCAGAGTAATAGTTATTCTCCACCCACTCATTAATCACATCCCTACTCCATGCATACTCCTCTGCTCTTCTGACACATCATATAAACTGCCTAAAACGGACACCTCTGCTTAAGGAAATTTCCACTATTGCAGAAGGGAATGAAAACTCTGAACTCTATGAAGTTAAGATGCACAGTACTTTCTTTATACTGGTGATCCAGAGCTTTGCATTTTAATTCCCTGTTAAGAATTTTAGAATTCCTGGACTTCAACTCATCACAACATGCCAAGTGCCAAAATCCCACAGGAAAAGGCTCGGAGGAGCTACACAGCCAGCCACTTCAGGAGAAGTAGGGTTTTTATACCCACCTGAGAGCTTCCCATTCTTTTCTCCATTGGACATACAAATTATCTTTTACCTACATACAATGCTCAGAGCCAGCTTGGGTTCACTCTGCCCGTGCCCCGGAGTGGCAGGACACAAGCCAGCCCTGATCTAAAAGCCATCTGACAGCATGAGCGTGGCACAGAGCCCACACTAATATACTTGTTTCTCTGCAGGACTTAGTAACTCGGAAGTCGTGCCGTGCTAATACGGTCATGTAGGTCTCAGCTGGCTCAGAGCACCACCAGGGTGGGCTTGTTTCTGCCACATACCATGTCACCATACCCATCTAAGGAGCAGGCTCACTGGTCTGTGAAGCACAGCTGCACCGTGCAAAGATTTACGAGATGGCTGAACAATGCCAGTCTGTGTTGTCAAAAACTAATGGCAATTTCCTTTTAGTTTCAGTAGTAGAGTCTGTACTTTTTAGCTGCACAAACTCTGCTGGGTAACCTCACTGCTCCCACAAGGTTCTCTGTGGCCATGTTGTACAGCCTCCTACCGACCCGTCTGTCATCCCAAAAATCCCGCAGCCCCGCTTTACAAAGCTCTCTCCATTTTCCCTGCCTGTCAAAGGTCTAGCTGAGAGTTTTGCCCGTAGTCACTCAGTACTTGTCCCAGGACGTTTTGTAGAGTCCCTGACTCCTCCTCCATGTAGGAAGTCACTGCTGGGGAATAAATTTCAGATCATTTATGAATGCTCAAGGGCTAGGAAGTTGGGTGTCCAAGGGGTTACATAGGAGGGTGCAGTGCATGCTGAGCCCTTCATTTTTATGAAGGACAATTTGTGTGTGTGTGTCCGCGTGAGTGCGGGTGCATCTTGAACAAATTTTTTGCTGAATGGATTTGGAAACATCAGTTAATTTTCCTCATCCTTTCATCTACTTCATTGACCTAGGCACAGACTCTGCATATCCTGAATACAATGATCCCTACAGCTCTATGGATTTCTGCCAGGCCTTAGTTACTCCTTCAAGGTCTCAGCAGCAGTGAATCATAACCTAGTCCTGGCATACGTACCAAGGGCCCAGAGGCCAAGGAACTAATTGAAGTCAGTGAGTTTATACACAAACACACACACGCATACAAAAGCACATGCTTCACCTTGAAATACATTATTTTTGAAGTGAAAAATCCATCCAAGCCAGAAAGTACTCACAAGTATTTGCTAGCTGCAAACTACTGGACTGGATACCATCCTAACTGGTAAGTTCAATGCGTGCAGCTCTGTCCAAGAGGTTGTCATCATCGTTCAATGTTTAAAAATATGTTATCTGAAGCTTTTGATTTATCAAGGCTATGGAGTAAGGAACATAAGTCCTTCCTGTTTACGTTGAAACAATACTAACCCCTGTAACAATGCTCTAGCCAGTCTCCTCCCACAGATTTGCATTTTCCTCTAGGTTTTGCCATTTGACAATTTTTCACATTGAAACTTGGGCTATAGCTGGATCCAATCCAAATATTTCACATCCTTTGGATGCGGAGGGGGAGACAAGGGGTTTTGTTTTGATGGGCTGTGGTTTTATGAGTATTTTGTTTCCATACTACATCATCCCACCTGCTATAAATCAACCTTCAATAAGAATTCAACACTGCAGCCTCACAGGCATTTCTTGCAGCCTCAGCCGCAGTTTGCGGCAAGTCAGGGCAGATTGTGCTCATCTGAAATAAAGTCTTACCTACTCCTGTTATGCTAACGTAGAGTTTCTAGCTGTAAACCAAGGAGGGAAAGGGAGGACTCTGGCAGGTCTGGGATTGCTTCACCCGTTGTGCTCACCTGGCTGAGCACGAGTGGCTTCCTCTGCTGCAGGGACTCCTGTAGCCGGAGAAGGTGCCGTGCTGGACACAAACCTGAGCCCTCCTCCTTCCCATCCACAGTGTGACCACCTGCGCATTTCCATGTGTTCACCTCTTTGTACTTCTTTTGCACCCCCCCCCCCCCTTTTTTTTTTTGCATTTGATATACCTGACTGCTCTTATCTTTATTGGGCAGTCTTCTCCCTGTAAAGATGCATGAAGCATCTTGCTCCCATTGGATTTTGACAAAGTACGAGGAAGAGGTGAAATATGAGTGGAACAACCCCTCCGAAACCCTTCTGTGTAAGCCATCAAAAATAAGTGAAATGCATATGTAGAAACTAGAGTTAATTTTAACAAACTCTGCTAACCAGCTGGGCTTGTTTGTTTGTTTAAGTTATTTTGTTAGCATAATTGAACTTTACATAAAAGCACTAAGTGTTTTTAATCACTCACCTTGAAACAGACCATTCTGATTAATCTCTTAGTATCTGTACTTACCCTTTGTTGATAAGGAGTTGAGTAAATGCATCTGAAGACTGACACTTCTTACTGGCAAGGCCAGGACAGCACAGACAAACAAAACTGTTGTTATAGACTCCAACAATACAAGGCCAACAGAGTAGGTTTGAAGGCCAGATCACTTCCACACTCAATTTTTTTTTTTTTCTTCATTAAAGCATAATACTTTGGAACAGTTTCCAAATGCAAGTCTGGCTCCCAAGGACCCAAAAAGGGCATGTGTTGATAAAGAGCAAAATGGACATGGGCCTGTTCTTCTACTCGAGCTTTTTTGAGTCTTTGCAAGGTTGCTAGTTTCCCAAAATGTCAATCCACAGGGAGTTAATCTTACTGGCTACATGAAACTATATATCTGCCTCTGGCTAAACTAGAAGTGATACACATCCAAACAATTACTTTTCTAATAAAATACTAGAAGGTATCCTTTATGCACCACTCCATCATCTATAATGTCCTGTCAAAGCTGTTTTCGTATATGCCAATATACTTTGTGAGTCCCCAGAAAAAAAGAAAAAACAAAAAAAGAAAAAAAAAAGGGGAGGCAGGGGAGGCCTAGCTCATTCTTTCCTGCTTTGAACATTAAAACCAGACTTCAACTATTATCCCCTTGCAGAACCACGGAACTTGGCACAAAATCCATGCCTTGCTACAGACTCCTGGTCTTCACTTTCAAAAATGCTTTTAGCCTATATGGCTGGGTGGGGGGGGGAAGTTTCCAAACTATTAATTTTGTTTGAGTTGGCAACATGTTGTATCTATGAGACTGCAAAGCGCCTGAACGAAGATCTCTTAACCATATCATTAATATCCATGGAGTATGGGCATAAAACCTGAAAGCTCCCTCAACCTGTCTGTAGATCAGTTAGTCTAACAAAAGACGCCACTTTTAGAAAATAACTTTGCCTTATTTGTCCCTCCAGATCATTTTGGTTAGTAACATCAATGTTGTTAGTGCCTGGTACACCACAGCCTGCAATTGGGTCTCCACCCCTGTTACACAAAAGGGCCTGAAGGTTCGGGCCCCCAGGTAATTCCCTGGAAAAACCAGCTTTGCCAGCCTTGCGGATACAGCAGAGGTGAGGTCTGAAGAAACGTTTGTGATGTCCCTGTTGCAGTAAGTGGTCATCTCTCCCTCCCCTATCTCTCACCACCAGCTTGGCCATCACCTGGGACTCAGCATCCTCCAGTGGAAACGGGTACCAGACTGTAGAGTAAGCACCTGCACATTGCACCTCCTTAGGCGTCTCCTTACTAAGTCTTTAGCCATTTATTCTCTACTATTTTTCCCTATTTCATCTGCACAAAGGGTTTGTGGCAAAAATGATAAAGACGTCTTTATATGCCCATAATAAGAAAAGCAAAACACCTCAGTCCTGCCCTCTTCATCCAGCCTGAGGCCACAGCTCACAGGTTCTGTGCTTGGAGCAGCCTGTTCATCTTGCCCTCCTGAAGGTCTCTGAGCCCTTTCACGCGTCAGCATGATGCTCGGTGCTGTCATTCCACTTGGTTAACCCAGAGCTTCGAGGTAGGTAGGGTGCTGCACGTGCTTCTTGGACTGCTCTGCCATGCTCCAGCTCTGAGCCTACTCACCCCTGTGCAGTTGCAAAGGCAACGGTACCAAACACCCACTCCCATTCCTGCCCTGACATGCCTTTACTCCTCCTTACTATTTCCAGCATGTCCCATCACCTGTACAGAGGAAGAAATGCTTTATTTTAGTAACTGACCACAACCTGAAATTTTCCATCACATGTCTGGATCCTCAGAAAGCACAAGTGCCAAACTCCCTCTGATCTGGCTTCTCAGCCTCTTAGGATCTGGCACATCTACCTCTTTTCTCAGATCCTCCAGAGTCAGGCTTCTCAGCCTCCCAAAGCATCTCACTCCAGACTGTGATCAGAATTTATGGTTACTACAGGTTATTGCAAAACAGGAACTCTTTGTGCAGTGACATTTGCTATACTACAACTGCTGAAAACCACCTGCATTAAACACTTTAGCAGATATATTGCCCAAATAATTGAACTTCAAATCATCGGTATCATGCAATTCTCAGCCTGCAATCCTTGCAACATAGTCCTCAATGTACATGTACTCTTCAGCAATTCCACAATTCAAAATCATAATCCTAATACTCTATTTTCCTGAACACAACACTTAACTATGCAATACACTTTGGGAACAGAAGCATGAAAAAAAAAAAAACAACCCACCAAAACAGAGCTACCATTTAATAAACAACTTTGCCTTATTCTTCACAACATATTCTTGTTGGCCACAGATGACAAAAGCAATTTGGGACAATTACAGATTAACCGCAAACACAACCAAACACAAAGTCAGAGTGGATGCAGACCGACACACCACTAAATAGCCATAGTCTACAATATCTCTAAATTAGCTAATTCGTTTCAATTCATTAATTCTTAAATTAGTAAACTGTACACCTGCTTTGGCAAAGCCTGTTCGTTTCAGCTGCAGCTCGATGTTGCCCTCCTGTGGGCCGAAAAAAGGGAGAGCTGTTGTGTTCCTTCATGCCTTCACCATATCAGGAGAAATCTCTGCATGGTCCGCTCCTTTCCAGCTGAGACAGAGTAAGCACAGATGAACCGAGTCCCTGTGAATCATGTAAACGTAACATTGTTCCCCAGGTTTAATAAATTCTGGACTACTTTTGGTACAAGTCTGTTCCAGATCAGCCATAGGAATAAACATCTGTGTCTTGACAAATTAGCCACAGCTTACAATATGGTATTTATGCTGATTTTCTTCCAGCTGAGGGAAGAGATGATACATGAAGTTTGCTGGAACAAAAAACTACTTTTCAATTTTTTCAGCAGGTTTGAATATCAGAGTGAATTTTTTTTTCATCTTTGCCTCCTGACAGTACGGGTGCCTGACAACGAGGTCTTCAGTCCTGAGGACCCCCAGGCATAAACCATTTTTGTTTCCAATTTGATGAAGGCTTCTCCCTTGCCTCGGCTGGGGTGGGTTTGTCTTCAACGGCCTCATAGTGACAGAGTTAAGTGTTTGTCGCTTGTGTGACGCTTCCCATGTTTGTGTCACTTGGAGACTGTAGGTCCCCATTTCTGTAACACACTGAACTGGGGACCCATGTGAATTCTGAACTATGGTTGAATTGACTTGGGGCTGGCAGGGAGTTAGACTGGTCTCTGGTTAGTCTTCCACTTCCTTAGGGCGGGATAGAGGGGCGAATTCCCCACCAGGAGGAGGTAGGAAAAACTGCAAAACCAGTAACTTGTGAAACACAGGCAGCACTTAAAGACTGGGAAGCTAATAATTGATCTCTTCATGCCTGAAGCAACAGCCAGGAGACAAGATGGGAGTACCTGGGCTATGTAAGAAAAGACCATACTCCTTTTCTTGTGCACGATGCATGAGTAGTGAGAGCTGTGAGGAACACAGGGTAGTAGGGCTTGTTTTGCTATTTAAATTGGTATTTAATAATTCTTCCAGCATTAAAGCCCCTAGGGAGTTATTCATAGTGCTGTCACAGCTGTCACTCTAGCCAGGTTGACCTCCCCTGAGACTCCTTCATGACCTGCGCAGTGCTAAGGGAAGGAAAAGGTGTTTGAGGAAGCCACAGGCAGAAACTGAGCTTCAATTCCTCTTATCAGAGCAGCACAGCTCAGGTCTGTGCCAGGGTCACTGCAAACCTCAGGGAGAGAGTCTCACTTCCAGCCTATGAGGTGAGACTGTTCTCCTTCCTGAGATGATATTTATGGCCCTCTGGAGCAAAATCACATCAAGCTCAGGTTTCCAGGTCACTTATTTTCACTGGAGATGCAAGTTGCCCATAGCATTGTTCTAAATAAAAATGGGGGTTAAATCTTTCGCAAGAGTTTGACTCTACACGTAGTCAACATGAAGCAATAAGTTGTGTAGCCTTGGATGACTGGTAAAATCCACCTCCGAATTCAGAAATTAACTTTGTGGCTGGGTTTGACTGTCGCTATAGGCCAAACCACCATCTCAAATCCAAACATAACCTCAAACTGAGGAAGCTGAGGTCAGACAATTGTGGCTTGGGTTCATGTCTAGTTGCTACCAAGTCAAAGGCTTCACTCTCGAAAACAGAGTGCTAATGACCAAGCGGCAATCCAAATGCAAACAAGAAAGAAGCACCAAGAAAACATCTGGAAGCAATACTGGTAGGAAGAGAACATGGAGACGTGGCCAAATGCTTCACTGCCAAAGTGGGGGGGAATTAATGACAAGGGGCTTTTCCCTGCCTGTGTTCAAAGTTCATCAACAGAGCATCTGCAGAGAATAAAAGACTAGGAGAGAAAGTACATACGTGGCTAGGGAATGAAGAAAGAAGCAGCTGCTACAAAAGCAACTCCAGAGTAGCTAAGGAAAAGGCAGCTGATTAGCGTGCAGTCAGTTGTGATCTACACAATAAATACCATAATCAACATTCATATACATCTGTCCAGTAAAGCCTGTAAAAGCCACCATTTTTCCTTAACAATCACCAAGTTTATAGCAGAAATTACCATGCACTGGCAAACAAAGTCAAATTTCTGAAATCTTTCTTGCCACAATCGATCTGTTGATTAAGCATCAGGATAATGCAAGAAGTCAAATTAATGAAAGCCACTGGAAACTTTTCTATTGATGCTTGGGCTACAGTGGCTGCTGACACAATGAATTTAAATGAATTCCAGAGACGGACTGGCAAAGAAAATATGTTGAAGCAGAGGGAAATTTTTAAAGCAGATCTGTGCATTTCCTGAAAAGGTAATTTTGCTGGGGCTTGTTTCTGGAAAAAAAGAAAAAAAAGAAAAAAAAAGAGCTACTTTTCACTCTCCTGCAGTAGTTTTAACTTCAACAGAAACATTGCTCCTTATTCCCCAGCCAGTTCTTACACAGGCACTCCTTCAGGGCAGACTTCCAAATATCAGGAGATGGACAGAGATGCAGCACAAACATTTACTCTGTTCTGCCAAGCAGAAAGCGAGGGGCAGTAAAACACCGGTTTGTTATGTCCTTTTATGAGAGAGAGATGCATGCTGCCAAGAGCACCCATCGGTTGGGTGCCATTTCCCAGCTCCCAGCGCCCCTCTGCAGGCGGCGGAGGCTCCCCCCGGGGTGGGCAGAGCCCACCGCCCGGCTGCAGGCAGGGCTCGAGGGCTGAGTCCTCGGGGACACGCTTTGGCACGTGCCTTCCAGCTGAGCTTCCTCCTCCCAGGCTGCAAATACAGGAGCCAACACCCCTCACAAAAACTCAGGACACAGGAAAATCTGTTGTCCGTACGAGCTGCTTTCAGAAGAGCTGGTTCTGCAGCTGAAAGCACTTTTAACCTACTATCAAATTGTATAATGGAGCAAGGGACAAATTACTGCCTCTTTCCAGCCCTGCTCGAAACGAGTTTCACGGGCTTTATTCTTCCTCTGAATCACTTCAGCTCTAGCACAGTCTTCCAGTTGTTAAAAAGCCATTTCTGAAAGTGCCTTCATCCAAATGACAATTCAAATAAAATATACTACATGCAGACATTTATTTGTCCTTAATAGCACCTTCCTTGATAGATATATACTTTCCATACATCTAGGAAATGAAACCTGACCAGAGATGTGAAGAATTTGCGAGGAGGCAAGATCCGATGAGTAAGCAGCTGCTTTATTAGCAGCCATACAGCTCTTGATTTAGAGGCTTCATTCACTCAGAGCTGAGGAACATCTCCCGTGCCTGATGCTATAAATGTCAGTCAGGACTAAAAATGGCAACGGGACATTTTTGCTGTTGCTTCCCAGCCGTGTCACCTGAGCCCAACGAAGCTGAACGGGTGATATAGGAAGCGGATCCTCTGGCAGCGGCGTAGCAGTCCCGTCCCCTGTCCCTCGCATTCGTGCCTCCTCCTCCCCTCCCGCGGCGGGGACGGCTGTCGAGGGAAAGCGGAGCCATGAAAACAAACAGGTCTCCCAGCGGTGGGCCGGCAGTGCCGTGCACAACACCGAGCCCGCTCTGCATCTCTAAACTTTCCGCCGACGTGATGAAAGCCTGTTCTCTCCAGAACCGCTTCGTACTTTCAAAACTATCTGGATTGTCAGACCTGTATTCATTTCTGGCCAAGAATGACCTCTTAAGATAAACACAGCATGATTTACCCAGCTAACAGCCCAGCTGCGGTCAAAGCTGCCGTAGGATAGCCAGGGCATCCAGTGGGACGCTGGAGAAGACCAGCACCGTGGTATTTGTGAAACAGTGCTTACACGTGGCACAAGAGCAACTCAACGTACCTTAATTATTCCAGCAACCTTCTTTCTATTTAACGAAAGCTATTCTTCCTCCCCTCACCCCAAAAGTCTGCTTTAACCTGACGCAGTACAAGCAACCACAAAAGTCCCTGGGTAATTAAATATATACTTGCTACATTTTCCATTCTTATAGGAAAGAAGGTTCTTAACCCTTTATTGTCCTCTGCTTTTTAGTGCATTTAGAAGGAGAAGAGCCTTAAGTAACCACCACACAAGATAAAGACTAATCCAGCAAAACACCGTTAAGGCTCATATATCAATTTCTTTATTTTCCAGTTAGTATTTTGAAAATGCTTTTTCCACTCACCACATCTGTAAAGGAAACCCACAGCATGAAAATACTCCACATGGTTCAAAACTAACTTTTCAGCTCATATAGAAGAGGGACTTAATAATCTCTAATAAGAAAACAATTCTGCAGCTGCATTCTCTGATCTGTCACACCCATAAATTCAAACGCCAATCCAAAAAAAGTGAAACTGGCTTTACTCACTAAGAAATTGCCTCTTCTCCTCATAATGACTTCCTTTGACAACAAAATTACACTGAAACAACTGAACTTTGCCAACAGAGAATTTATGAGACAGAAAGTGAAATCTTTGTGCTATCAGAGTCAGCAGCTCAAGATCTAGTCCAGTGGTTAAGGGAAATAGAATTATTTTTAACAATGAGTATTTATAAAACATCAGCATTTTACAGTTTGAAGGTGTAAAATGTAAATTATTTTTCCATTTTGCCTTTTCCTCTGCAGCCTACAAGCCACGTAACCAGTTAATATACTCACTGAAGTATACAGAGTTTCCATTTAACTTTTTTGTACTTGACTAAAACAAGTAGGCAAATCCATCAAATTGGAGCTGATAAAAATGGCTCTACCATCTACCTCTTGCTGTTAAAAGACTTCAAGAAACTGTTCTGTGTAAATATTTTTTTAATACAGTTTTAAGTTCTATGTTCTTTTTTTGACCTGGCTTTGACAAGGTACAGCCAAATATATATGTCAGTGGTCACTTGAAACACATGACGGTGTTTTGGTAAGGACTGGAGATATCAAAACAAAAAAAAAAAAAAACAAACCAAAAATCAACCCAAAAATAAAATTGGGGTTTCAATCTTTGGAACAGTAAGTGATTTCAAACAAACAAGATGAAATTTTACTTTTAATTCTGGAAGGTAATGGTTATCTTCTCACGTCCAAATAATTAGCAGAAAGGCTTGGAAAAGGAGTCCCGTCTCTCCAGGCACTTCATCCTTACCACATGCACCATACTGAAACGGCACATCCAACCAATGTCTAGGAAAACAATAAACAAGTTATCTGCCCCATCATGTATTAACACTGCCGCTATACATTAATCTTCAAACAAGAGCTTAAGAGTCAGAAATAGGACGTCATTAGAATGTCAAACGAGCGCCTAAGTGCCAGGTGCAGGAGACACCGTGTGTAGCGCAGGGAGGTGGAGGGCTCCCTGCAGACAAGACGAGGGAAGGGAAGGGAAGAGATGCTCCCACGGCATTGCATTGGCTGGCGTCGCTCTTGGCTCCTACAGTCCGGCAGATTTTGGTTTCATACCAGAAGACATTTTTAGAAAGGCGCAGAATAGGACTAGGGAAGAGATCCCACACTAGACATCAGCTTGTTGGGGAAGTTTTGTCTTACTTTTTGTTCTGCACATCAAGCTGGCAGAGCGCTCTGTCTGGTATTTGAAGCATGTCCCTCCCCGCAGCCCCCTCCCACCCCGCCACCCCCAGACTCGAGCGGGACTGCCGGGAAGGCGGTCGGATAAATCGTGGATGCTTGCCTGGCTACTGAGTCACTCAGCTGGAGGTCAAAGCCAAGCCTGCAAACTGAGACTCTGCAGTCTCTTCCCAGATCTGTTGCCAAACAGTATGAACAAATCAGTTTTTCTGAGCTTAAATTTTCCCATCTACTCACAAAATACTTTGACGCATTTAGATGAAAGGCTACGCAAGTATTCTACTACCAGACACTACTTCATTCTCTCTCAGCTTATAAATTGCAACGACTACCTAAAAATGTGGGTATGCAAGTATTTTTCAAGGTTTTTTAGGTATACATGTACCTAAATGTGAACATATTACTAGACTTGAATTCTAAAACTGTATCTTAAGTATTATTTTTAAGTGGTTTTGCAGCTATTATGTCTACCCTAATTTCTATTACCCAGACACCATCATGTCTTTAATAAGCATCTGTAAAATTCCATTTTGGCCACAGGATGGCAGAGTATAAAAGCACTATTTTACCTTCAACTTCTACTCACCAGGGAAAAATTATATACCCAGGGCAAAGCATTTTTTCTTTGCACTGTCTCTGTTTGCTCATACTTTTATTAACAAGGTTACGGACTTTGGCCTCCCCAGCAAATTACAGAAGACAGTTTATAGGACAGACATATCATGAAATTAAATTGAGAAAGGTCATTTACAAGAAGAAGCTCAAGTCAGATGTGCAGAAATTCAGCAATTCGCAGGCATGGCCCCAAAAGAGGTATCACTATTTTATTGTTCATACATAGTGCTATTTTAATTGTGTTAAAACTAAAGTTACTGTTATTCCCTTCTTACTTAGCAGAGCGTTTAAGATTATTCTTGCAAGCAGCCTCAAGTAATCACCAAATGAATTAATTTATGTTGTTGCAGTATATTTACTCAATACATACCCAAGATAGCAGAATAAATGACCAGAAGCTTAGCAGACAGAAGGTTATTGTAGAACTACCCAAAACACACTCCTAAATTATAAGCATTTTTTCTTGCTGTTATTATTCTTGGTTCAAGTTTAGTGAATTTGAGATTTTTAATAGCCTTCTGCCCCAACTTCTAAAGCAAATGAGCACACAAAGCACTATTAAATATTGCAGAGGGCTTTCTTTGAGCTTCTTGTGTTATGATTTAACCAAAGCATAATGAACTCCAACTTGCAGAGGGCAGCAGTTCAGTTCAAAGAGTTGTAATGCTTCTTCAAATAATTTCCTGAGTGATAAATAAGTACAAGATTGACACTGTACAAAGCCATTAGTCCAGTATTTATGCAAGTCTACACAGTCCTGAACCTATTGCTACTCTAAAAAGAAAAGGAAAGTTTTCCTTTGGCATTTGGTTTGAATACATTTATTTCTGAACCGAAGGAGGGATGGAGACAAAGAGAGGAACTGGAGCCTGGAGAAACATACCATGAAGAAATCATGCTTCACATTTAAGTAGCATTTATATTGCCAATGGTACTGGCCGTGTTGTTGGAGTGTTTTCTCCTTTCCCACAACACTCTACTACAAAGAAAAACATTCATAATTCAAAACTTAGGAGGTCGGAAAGCTAGCTGAAAAGGATGAATATTCTCTTTATCAAGGTTCATTTTAAATGGAGGGCTACCAGCACGCTGAACTAAAGCCAGGTGGGAACGCAAAAAGAAGCTCTGTATCTACAACCAATTTCCAGGAATTTGAAAGGAGAAGTGAAATGTTTAATAAAGTGGTAAGGAAGGACTGCAGGCATCTCTGTAATCGCTTTACCAGTGGACCACAGGCATTTAGGAAAATACTGGATTCAAGAAAGAAGTTGGCACGAAGTATGGAGAAGTGCCATGTCTTAGTACTCTGCTTGTACCATAAGACATTCCACCGAGCAAGGCACAGTGAGGGCAGCACAGCAAAGTTAAAAAATAATGAACCAAAGTAATCTAAAAGCTGATGAAAAGGAAACAAAGAGTAAACTTAAGTTGCAGGCAGGGCAACCTAGGAGTTCCTATTAGTTGCCTTATGAATAATCCTCTGTTACAGCTGACCAAACGTGACAAATGACAGCAGAGATGGTTGTTGGGGATTCAGCTCCTTAGAGCAAAAAAACATAAAAGACAGCAGAGGATCTGCTAGCTTCTGACATGATCAATATATTTCACTGTCCATTACACATGGCAACTGGAGTGAAAAAAAGACACTAGACAATGCTATTTTTCTCATGAATGGTAGAGCATGATATGCGCTGTTGTCGCTAGCTTACTCAATTCCACTGCCTTGCACTTTTTCTAAACTCATTTCCTATGCATGAAGATTTATAACTTTACTTCGTATACAATCATTTGGCTCCATTAATAAAAAGAAAAGGTTTATTTCTTTCCTTGTGAAAAGCAAAACTGAATCCCAAAGCAGTTTTCTTCAGTAGTTTTGTTTTTTATCTGCAAGTTTCGTTAGTGAAAGGAAAATATTCTTATGATTAGCAATAAACACTCTTATCTCTTCTTAGCTATTTAAAAAGGAAAAGATAAAAATCCAGTAAAGCTTACTGTAAGTTTTTATCATGAGCAAATAATCTGTGGAAGACACTCAGTCAGAAAGAGCTTCCTTGGCTTGTCTGAAGTAAAGCAGCAGTACTACAATACAGCATGACACACAAAGTCTTCAGCTTGAAGATAAACACATCAAATACAAAAGAGCAGAAGCAGTATTTTTACATATGGGAAAGATAAAAGCCAACCTACATTTATAAAATAAAAGTAACTATACAGTAGCCTCATTCATGTATGAGTTACTTATAATAAACGCAAGAGTACCCTTCTCTAAAGTTTCTTTGTGAAGGAAATATTTTTCAGCCTTATGAGACCAATTCCTTTTGCATTAGCTAAGAGCCACAGTTTTACTTTGCACATATTTAACTCCATTATCTAAAGAAATAAAATAATTCTGTAAGGGCATTTCCAGGAAAAAGAATAAGCTTTGCTTACTGCAGCCCTCCTATACTTTGTCAACAGGAATTTCTTTCCATTTGAACAGTCTGATTATGTATTTTATCTATTTCCCTGCAAAAAAGAAGTGTTCACTTCTCATGTGTTAACACATTTCTATAGTTCGAGTGATTTACATTGTTCAAGAACTATGTTAGCTTCCTTCATTCCCCAAGTTAAAAAAAAACCAAACAACTGAACACAACAACAACAAAAAAAGGGCGTAGTAAAACAAACACCCCAGATCAATGCCATGAAAAACCACCTAGAGAATATGAACAGCTTCCTCTCTTCCAGGGGCTTTCCTCTGTCTCAGTGCCTCTGCTTGGATGCCTGTCAAGCCCTGGTGCTACTCTGCAATTGCCAACCTGCTCCTACAGATTCACAAGAAATGCATCAGAAACGGAGAGCTCTAGCTGGGTCTCTGAAATACCAAGACAAGAAAAGCTTCAGTCACCCCTGTACGCAAGGAACACGTCTTGAATTCCAAACTGTAAGAGACAGGTGAGATTTCAGCATCCTTTGAGATAAGTCTTCCATTCAACAACTGTCTCATTTATCCTAGATGTAAAGCTTGTCCAGGAAAACCAAGAGAACAGAATGGCAGACATATGTTCTCTCAAGCCTCGTCCCCAGTGATCTCAATATAAAATAACATTACATGCTTTGCCGGAAGTAGATAAATTAGCACTTTATGTATAAGTATTTTGCAAACTTGTTATCAGCTTAGGTACTTGCAAGCAAAGGACACTGAAGCTGTACACCCACACTCATTCTAGCTGAAATTAATACTTACATCAGTGACCTGCATTCACAAATGCAGTTTCAATTTCTGCACAAAATCTGTTGAAAAACCACCTGTCTCTATACTTGTCTATTTTTTTCCTGTTAACTTTGAATAAATTATTTGCCAGAGTTTTGACGCCAGGCATGAGACCTGCTAGGCATTAGTGCCACATGCAGTTTTGCATGCTGGGGGCTTCTCAGCTAAGGAATGATGACTAGGTTAGAGGTTTGGCCTTACGTTTGAATACGTATCTGCCCTTTAAAGATATCTTTCATTTTTTGATTGTACACGAAGAAAAGACCCTTCAAGGAAGAAAGTTTGTGGCTAGGAGCTCTTCCCTTTCATTTTTTTTTAGAATTATTTTTAAAGAAAGTTAAATTCATGTAAAAATAAAACTAGGTCTTCAGGCTGCAGTAGTTTGACGACATTCTTCCAGTGCCTCCTCAGGGTTCTGGTCATAAAATACTCCATGCAGGGAGTAGTTTTGTTGTCTTAATGGCTGCAAAGTTTTCCTCTCCTCTGCAATATAATAGCAATTTATTTTTATTTTTTTTATGAGCTGCTGATTCCCAGCATTTGAATGCTGCTATAGCTTTATAATGTGCTTTTGTTCCCTTCAGACGAAAAGCAAATAAGAATGGGAACAACTTGCCAAGAACAATCCATTTATTTGCTCAAATAACATTTCAAGAACACCTGCACAGCTGGTTTTGGAAACATACTGGTATCCCCATTCAGCCTTTCACGTCCATGTTATCCAACTTCAGGTAGATTATGTCTATCCAACGACGAAAAATGCACAGCATTTCCCATACCTCTGTGTTCAGCTAAAGATGATCTCATTTTCCTACTTTTACCATTTGAACAACTATAATGGACCAATTAATTCATGGAAAGTTCCTATTCCCTTTGTGTCGATGATATTTAGAGAAAAATCAAGCCTTGCCTGTGTATTCTTCTGTGCACCATTATTTTCAGAATAAGAGAAACACTTTTTTCAAGTCTGAGCAGCACAATGAAAAAAATCCTCTTTGTTGAACAAGGCCAAGATGCAGTCAGGCAATGGAAAAGATGAAGCCTTGGTTTGTGTTTGTACACACACATGCATACGCTGATGGATTATGAGATGAAGACTAAAAAACCCTCACCAAATACATACCACAACAGTGAAACATCACAGCGGTCACCTGCTCTAACAGCCACCAGCGATGCCACAGGTCGTAATGAAAGGCTCACCTGTGGGATCTGAGAAACTGCACTTGCCAGTGGCCCTCTGCATCCATCTCATCCCACTGGCTGTATAAACTACAAGAAAAAAAGTATAAACAGAAAATATCTCCTATGCTTTTCCAAAGAGCGTGTCTCAGTTACACCCTTGATATAGAATAGCTCACTAGTTCTGATCCTAACGCATCTTTCATTACCACAGAAACAGGAGTTTAAAATTTACACTTCAAGAACACTTTAAAATAAAGATCCCTTGTCTCTGCCTGCCTTGCTCCTGCTTTCATTTATGCAAAAGCAGTCGGGCCACCCGTGCTATTTTTTTTGTCCCTGCTGGAAAACTGACATCTGGCAAACACATGAGATGCAAAGGGGGCACAGTTTGGATGGAAAGCGACACGCGCATGTATGCCTGAGTGATGGGGCACAGGCAAGGAGTCTAAGAGCACAAAAAGTTCACACCTCACACAGGCAAAATGCTCTCATGCAGGTTAATGCACGTGACGGAAGTACAAGAACTAAGAACTTCCTCTTTTTGCAAGTAACTCTATCAAGATCTCCACTTTACAATTCATGAAGGCACAGTGAAGACAAGCCTCAGAGTCAGATCTGGAAATTTTAAGGCAAAACACTATTTTATATAGCACGACCCGTCCTACTTTACATGGTATGTGTTTTAAAGAATGACCAAATGCTTGAAATCGCTCCCTGGTGAACCACAGTTTGAAAAAGTGATTCAGAGATGACAAGTCTCTAAATTCGGCTGTGCGAGAAGTTCATTGTTGTATTGTGCACCTGTCCACCTCTTATATTCACCCAGTACTTCCAAAATAAAAACTAGCTTTCAGTAGCTCGTGCTTAATACAATGCATGAGAAGTTGAGGCAGAAAGTATTTACTTCATGCTGGAAAACCTTCCTTTAAAAAGCTGCAATGGCTTTGCGCTTTTGGGACTTAAGACTCATTAAGAGACACCACTACTTACAGAAATCTCTTCAGTTACCATCATGCTCAAGTTCAAAGCCTCTGGGGAAAGAACAAGTTAACCCCCCCCCCCCCCCCCGCCCCAAATCCTCATCTCCTGTAAGCTCAGAGACTCGCTAGAATTCAGGAGCTAAAATACCAGAGGAGTTCATCCTTACAAAATATGCTCTGTTTTCTCCAAGCTCTTTATAAACATCCTGGGGGCAACTCAGGTGGATCCAACTATAGCAACAAGAATCAAATTCCCCTGTAATCAGTGTGCTGAGTACAACCAGGGACTGCACCAGGATACAGCTCCCTCTATCAGGTACCCTCACCAACTCCATCTCTCCATCCTCATCCACAGTTGGATGGAAAAAGACCTATCATTCGAATATTAACAACAGCAGTTGGACACACCTTCCCCTTGCAGAAGAATAACAATTGTTATCAGTCAACAAGTTACTTTAAGGAACAAAGACCTACACAATTATTCTGCTAGTTTTGCTGCTATATTACATGGAGAAGGCAATTTAATTTACATGCTTGGAAGAATATTCTTTAATTTCAAACTGAAAACACACTACTCTAAAACAAAGTGGAAGACAGTAAGGTTGCAAACCTCCTTTTCACACACCGCCAGTAGACGAGTGTACGTTGTAAGAGATTAGCAACCCAAGTCTGAGAAAGCTTAAAGCCTGAAGTGTTAGCCAAGCCCACTTTGAAGGGTAGGTCCTGACGTTTTAAGGTATTAAGTATTGTAACCATTTCATAGGCTTAAAGTATTGCTCACATTAACTGCCATTCCAACCGAAGTTGTGAAAATGCAATGTTTTCATGCTTCGTCTGTACTACAGATGTGGTAGTAAGGAAGTACCTTATACTAAATTTGCTCTGCTACTTTCCTCATCTCTGTTCCCCACTCCCAGAAGAGTGCAGCAACAAAATGGTGCAAAGCCATTAGCAGTTGAGCAATTCCTTTCACAACTACGCAAAATTCTTGGAAATAGAATAATTCTGGTTTTGATCCAAAAGACTGTTCCTGAATAAATTTGTTACTATGCGACTGTGCATCTCCCTTGCAAACTTCAGGTACTCTGAGTCATTCAACAGCTGTAAACCAGTAGTAAGTGGAGCAGGCAAGCGCAGAGCGAACGATATTCAGGACCCAAAACACAAGCCAGCTTTTTCATCGCCCCGAAGCACTGCGTGCCATATGGCCAATATCCTCCACGCTGGCCAGGCTCTCAGCTTTCCTACTTCTGAAGTTGCACTGATGCCAATAAAGGCTGTAACCATGCTGAGTGAAATACTACTTCTGAACTGGTGCCTTACTTTATTAAATACCTTAAGATGAGTATGTTTTTATCAGATAGCTGATCTAACATTTGATTCTTGTGCAAAACAATCCTGAGGGGCATTGCTTTAAATGCACGCAAAACAGCTTTTCTGAAGTGAAGCTCAATCCATAAAATTAACTTTCCAAAAGCAATAAATTATCAAGAGAAAAATGACAAGCATCTCTACATTTAGCAACCTTAGCATCACATCAGGACACCAACTGCTTCCCAGAATTCCTCCTTTTAGTTTAGGATCGAGGTGCTGGAGGAACACACTGCCCAGCTCTGTGCCAACAGCTGCAGAAGGAAGCAATTCTGTGCAGTGAATTTTGAGCTTTCCTGAGCTTTGACCCACTAATGGAGTTGGTGAGGGTACTCATTTTGATCCTCCCACAATGCACTAAGACAGCCATCATCCCATAAGTGGGATGTGTTTATACAGATCTTAAAAGCTACGTCACATGGGAAGATCACTACAGGAAAAAAAAAAAAAAAAAACAAACAAAAAAACCAGAATATAACTAGCAAATAAAATGTTTCACTGAAAATGATAAAAGCATCTCTTTCCAATTCTGTCTAATATTTGATTTGCATACAAGAACAAGGTTCTTCAGTACTGTTGTGCAAGACTATCTGCTTCATTAGATCCAGAGTAACTTGTTATATTAAGATACAGGAAGATTCTGGGAAACCATGCTGGAAAGCCATCTGAAGTGATACTTCCACCTTTTGGGTACAACAAAATCCTGCACCATTAACTCTTATTTCAGTTTCAGTGTTGGCTGGAAACTAACTTTCTGTCAGAGACCATCCTTCTTGGCAGCAGCTAGAGGGAAAACACAGAACAACTGGGACTTCCTGGCAGTCATAAATTAATTACTTATTCCTGCAACTCTACAGTTAACTCCACTAGTACTAATCTCAGCTCTAAGAACTGCCAATACCAACTCTAGAAATGCATTTTATAAAGGCTCTGCCCTCTAATTCGTGCTCTGCTATGGAATCAAAAAAATCCCATAATTAAAAAAAAATTATAATCAAGTAATTTACCTGACACCTCACTCACAGGAGGCTGTTGAGACAGGTACTGTATTCCCTTTCACTCACAAAAAATAGAGCGGTCTACTCTGCCATGCAAGAAAGTGAGGATTCAGGGAAGCAAATATTCAAAAAATACTTACTTCTTTCAGAACTGAATCCACAGAAGATCACATCAGAAATAAATCAAAGGAAACTGAAATGCATATATTCTTTAAAAAGCTCATTGCAGTAGCTGAAAAGAAAAATCTGAACAAATTCTTTCAAGCAGAAAAACAAAAGCAAAACTAGTACATGCATGTGGGAGGAAGGAATGATAAGGGTCTGCTTCTAGACTTTTCCATCTCTTTAAATGTCTTTGTCTCCCTACTTCTTACGTGCTGCATGAGAGAAACTGTTGTGGAAGCCCTGCATTGAATTAACATTTATTCCATTAATACAGTAGATGTAGGGGAAAAGCCATTATGAAAGAAAAAGGCACAATCAAATAGATTTCATTATTATTGCCTCACTGAAAATCTGTCTTCTTTTTGGGCTTGTCGTAGTCTTATTCCTGTCAGCTCACAGTAAGAATGGAACAGTAATTCTTCGGGGGAAAAAAAATGAAGTGACAAATACATATTGGAATTACTTGTTGCACAGCGATGTTAAAGAAGATTTAATGTGTAAAATACTACCGAATGTCCTGAATATTTCTTAGGAGTATCAGAGTCGGAATAGTTCATGAATACGAAATAAAACCAAGCTATACTCAGCCTCCTTCTGGTTAAAAATATTATTAAATTCTCTTGCCCATATACTGCTGTCCCAGCCCTTACCCACACCACAGTCTCTTCAAGTACTTAACAGTGAAAAACAGAGCTTCATGAAAGCAGAACAAATCAAATACTTTACAAATGTTTGTTGCAGAGCACCTTTATGTCCCTGTACTCCCGAGGTTTCTCATGCACTGCTGGAATTAAAGGTTGCTGCTTTTCTCCCGATGCATATATCTTCTATGACCCTAAACAAACTTTGTTAGGAGACACACAAGTCTTTAAGTGCTTTTAAAAGTAATGAAAATTAAAAATAATTTTCTAATAGTGACAATTCTGTTTAGCCTGTGTGAGCTCATGTACTCACACGCTATACAGCAAAGCTTTCAGAACTAATTCAAGCGAACTGATAAGAACAAACTATTTTCTGGTATCAGTCAGTTCCTAAGAAATTAATGAGGACACCCATACATGTTGCTGTCCACCTGAAAGGTAGTAGTGAGCCTCTGCAAATACTTCATCCAAAGAAAAAACAAGAGAGAATTTTAGCAATGTGAGCACGATAAACACGTTTTTCCCTTCCAACAAACATGCAGCACAGTAAAAATAGCATTACAGGTCACTATGTGACAGAGTAAATTAATAGTTGCAAATACAGACATTTAACAGTAAGTAAAGCCCTCATGTATATGTTGAGGGAAAAAATACACATTTAAAAAATCAAATGTGACTGAGAACTATAAAATACAGAATTAAAATACAAGTTATGCAAAAAAAAAAAAATCTGCAAAAGAACCTGTGTGTTACAGGATTGTATTTTTGTGGGTTTTTTCGAAGAAAGCTCCTCATAACAGTAAACTGTTTGTAACGGATCCAGTGGTAAAAATATTATTCTGTTCTGAGTTCGCCTGAGAGACCACAGGCAAATGCTCAGAAAAAGGTGATTAACAAAGGCTGCTTTCATTCTGAAGGCCTGAAGATTTTCTGATGTGTAAAGTTTGCCTAAGCACACGCTACCTATATAGAGACACTCACTAAGGCAGAAGCGTTCCATATCTGGAAACAAAGTCAACCTCCAAACATTAGCCCGAAACAGGTAAAAGTTGACAGTGTAAAGAAAGAGAAATTAAGAGAAAGCAAAGAACTTTCTGTGAAAAGCCATTCCTTTTCATGCTAGCCCACTTTAGTACATTATTGAAGTTATCATATTTTGATGTATTTGCTTCAGCGTAACTTTAGTATGGTTAAAAACCACTCCACAAAACAGTAGAACACGGAAATAAGCAGACACGCTTATTTCTGGTAACAGAATAATCTTTGAACTTCTCTCCCAATCCTTTCAGCTCCATATAAAGCTTCTGTTTAGGAACTGCAATATAAAGTTTCTTCAATAAATAGCAGGTAAAAAATGAACTACTGTTAAGATCATCAAAAAGCCTCTATATAAAAGAGGATGGCTGGTACAGAAAACAAGAAACATTCATCCTGCTGGGGTCGTTCTGAAAGTGTAATGCACTTCCAGTAATGTACACAGGCACCAACTCACATGAGAAATAATTTCAATAGTAACAGAGTAAATAAGCCAAAAACTGACACTTAAGAGAAACCTCCAATTTAAATATATCTACAATTCCTTTAAAAATATTCATCAATAAATATAATTTCTGTAAGAACAATGGCAACATGCAAAGAAACTACCTAATACAGTCAAGCAAAAGCTGCAACATTAATTTAAAATTACCCTTTATTTTTCACAAGTTTTTCCAACATGTTGTGCATTTTGGCACGGTAGACTTTGAGATAGTTTGCTTCAAGTTTCTTTAAATTACAAACAGTAGATACAGTAGGAATATTTTAAACCGATTTCTTTAAAATAAAAGGCAAGTTAAGACCCTTAGCTTTAAAAGACAGACTGCCACAATTTCATTTTCCTGACACAAAATTCAAGTAATTTTAAGAGTAGAAAACCGTCTTTATAAAACATCCTATTATGAAAATTTACCAGCTTTCTGAAAATAAGCATCAAATTTCCAGTATCAATTGGGTGCAATTACACATTTAGAAAAATAACTCATTTTAAATGAAGGTCACTTGGTGAAGAAAAGTAAATTTTCAACAGGATGAGCTTTTAAAACAAATGATAAACCATTTTTTTCTTAGCTAAATTATTAAATCCTTGCTCCATCTTTGCAATAAATTTATTTTTTCTTCTAAAGGTGTACATTTCAGTATTGAAGATGATTTAAGAAAACAGGCTACTGAGATGTTTTCCCTTCAATATACACTAGCATATGGAATTATCGCTTATCCCCAACAACTGTATACAAGATTCACTTCATTTTGTTTTTATGCTGTGTTTTCTAATTGCTTGGTACTGAATACACACACACCACAAAAACTTCAGCTGTGTCACTTGACTGAATGAAAACCACAAAAAATTTTTCAGGTAACTTTGTATCTAGTGTTGTTTGGGGTTTTTTCAACAAAGAAATGGATTAATTATAAAATGCTTTTCCATTTTCCCTCTTTACCTACTTTTTAAGACAGCAGAATGGAAAAATAAGCAGGACATGTTTACTTTGTGACTCAAGGCTCAGAGCAGATATTGAGAAATCTTCAACAATTTTAGAACGTTTTCTTTTTTTCATTCTTTTAGCCCAAAGTAACTTTGCTGTCTAGGAACAGTAACTTAAAGTTTCTTTTATCACCATCTTCCAGAAGAAATCTATAAATAAATGTTTATGTAAAGAATCAAACACTGCTGAAGAGGGCAAAAAAAATAAAAAAAAAAATAAAATTAAGGATCAATAAATGATACTGCAATGTATCTTGTGCCATTCAAGATAGGGAGTCCTTCATGTAAATGAGTAAGTCTTCCTGGGTGCATGAAACTCCATCCTTTCCTGGGAGACTCAATGGAGCAGTTGTACCTAAGAAATTTACATCCACCTCCCTGCAGCAAAAACAGAAACAAAACAAAACCCCAGACATTTACCTTCTGTTTTAATTGAGTAAGGTCCTTTTTACTTATCCACAACTTCAAATATTTTGCTATTATTAATAGGCTGTTAACAATAATATTTTTTTTTTTACTATCACTGAAACCAAGGTTGTTTAAATGACACCATCTTCCCAGCGATACAGAACAGATATGCATTTGCAATCAAAGATTTCCCCTTGCTTTGCTTTAGCATTCCCTGGACAACAACTCATTCAAGCAGCAACTCCGACAAACATCTTCAATAACTTTACTTTAGATGTTACCAAGGAGAAAGAAATCATGTTCACAGGCCCTGTTCCAGGACTGCATCCCTATCCAGGACAGTTTTTTAAAAAATCGTAAACAAATTAATCCGGCTGTTGCTTTCAAACTGAAGGTATGTGTTCTGAAGTAGTATGTTTGAGAAACACACTTATGGGTGTTAAGTAGGAACGTGAATAATATAGGTTTATAAATAAAACAGGTTAAGTTTTATTTGAATCAGTATCAGAGTAGAAAATAATTTACCTCAGAAAACAAACAAAGAAACAAACAAACAACCCAGGAACAACAATTGAAAAATTTCATTCTGTGGCTTATCTAAAAAAAGAATGATTAAAAAAGTTGCAAAGTAAAGAAGCCATTTGAATCAACTTGAGACTATTTAAAGTATTTTGAAAAATTGTTTTTCACTGTACAGAAATGAAACATTTCGGAAATGTTAAAAATGAAATGGCTAACATCTCCAAAGTTTTTCTTTAAACCTCTTCTCCCCCACCATCTGAAACCATTTTGACAATTTCTGCATGACTGCATCAACAGTTCTGGATCCTGCAATTGGGCAAATTTAGTACTTGTCAAAAAAACCCAAGGAATAATATATCTCAATTTGTGACACACATCTTTCCCTTTTCAACTTGGTCCTTAAATATATCCATTTAGGCTCTAGTTTGACAACAATATTAGACAGTCAAAGTACATTTTTTAGGTCAGTAAGTTGTTAACTTACTTGAAAATCCTCTCCTACTTTGTTGAGAGCAATGTTGATTGTGAATGTCGAGGAGTCATGATGAGGTCTGAGCGACCGTTGTCTGTCAGGGCTATATTTTACAACAAAATTCAATAAAGCATACCCCTGAAACAAAAGATACAATCAGACTTCAACATGTGAACTTCCCAGTCACACAGGGTTCTTCAGAGTTTTTTTGTTTAAAGTTAACACCAACATTCATCTATAACTACTGCTACATCACGTATAAACTTCCCAACCAAACCAAATAGGGTACATTCAATATAATGCTTAGAAGTGCTCAAGCCATGGAGTAATTATCTGCATAAATTTTAAACACATACCTTGGTATAATAGCCAGCAAACACTTTTAGTGTTACTGGTGCAATGAACTCTCTTATGAAATGCAGCCATTCATTATCCAGTCCAATTTGCTTCATATGAATATCATCAGTTGGGACATTTTCATAACCTCCAGAAATACGGCTGTCCTAATGAAAACACCATAAATAGCCTTGAAATATGGGCATGGAATGCTTCAGGCACTTCTACAAATATTTATTTGAAATCTGCAGAATCACAAAACTGCAACAAAGCAATGCTTTAGTGGGCATACGTGAGCTTGCTGTACAGTAATTTCACAGCTAACTGCCACAGAAAAAAAAACAACTGCTGAGCAAAAATTGGAAATTTTTTAAAAAGTGATTCAATATTTGGATGTGTTGCCTATAAATAAGGGCTTCCTGGGGTAAAGGTTTTATTTATTGATATGTAGATGCAACTGAAGTTATATCAAATCAAGGGAGTACAGGCCTCAACTTCACATGGTAATAAATGCTGAAATAATTTGAAGATGAAAGTATGTTAAAATCCTTTTCGGAGGCTCCTCCCTGCAGTAAAATAATGACTGTAATTTATCTCGTTTCCAAGGTACCGCATTTGTGAATATGACAAACATTTATCTGATTTTAGCAGTAGTTAATGAATACCTTGGACTTTCTGCAAACACAAACACAATAGCTCACAACATTTGTGGGTAACTACTTAGGGGACAAGTCTGACAAATTAGTACTGAAGAGGTAAACGAGTAAAACTTCTCTGAACACTTAGTGACAGCTATCCAAGATCAGCCTTGGCTAACTGTCGGCTAAGTACGAGAACAACTACACCACCGTTAGTGCCTGAATATGCTTGTTCAAGATTAATTGAGGAACGTCTCTAAATCTACTGAACAAGCTACGTGGTAGACTAAACTAAGCATTTTGCACCATGAAGCAGATGTCTCTGCTCATTGGCAATTGTTGGAATGTTTGTTTGTTGCAGCACACTGTGACTTGTTATCATAAAGGTACTCACTCGTTAAGGTCATGTTTATATAGGCTGACACTTACTTGGTGTTTTCCACCAGACCATTGTCCAAAATGTTCCATTTCTTCTACCAATTCATCACAGGCGGTGTCAGAAAATATGGGAAACCAAAACACATCTGGACATGGCTACAAAAGCAAAAAAAATAAAAAATAAAAAAATTGAAGAACTACATTTATCTCTGTCAGTGGAGTTAAGCTTTAACAGCTATATTTTATTTTCAATTGCTAAATAAGGACATCTTCACTTTTCTTGGTCACTAAAGAATATAAGCTGTTCTCATCTGAGAGATAATTCAGATACATGGAAATAAATTTCGTCTTGATCCACAACCACATCATCACAGAATGAATCAAAAACAATGAGCTACCTTCTAAGCCATGACCCAGCATTAACAGCTGTGTCAGTGTACCCACATATTCTGAGCCTTTGTTGCTCTAAATAGCAAACTTAAGCTTCTACATTACAAGCTATTAACAAAAACAGTTTAAAACTTAACATTGTTTTAAACACAACACCAATTTATCCCAGCTTCCTAGGGAAGCAAAGTTAATTAAACCTCTGTCCCTGATTGTCAAAGAACTGATCATCCAACACTAGTACAATTACCATCTTAGAAGTGCTCTGTCCAGACCAGTTGCATGAAAGCAAGCAGCCAAGCACACAAACAAACAAAAAGAAGACCTCACCTTGGATTCATGGTTGTCAGACCTTAGAGAATCCACAGGGAAAGGCACAACCCAAAGAAAGTGTCTAGAAGAGCTTGCCTTTACTAGATACGAGAAAACAGAGCATCTGCTACAGAAATTTTATTAGGCCTTCTGCTAGTGGTACTAGCTAGTTCAACTAAATAAGCTAAATATTTTGGAGAAGGCAATTACTTGGACAACTGCATTATTCTGAGCAATCTAGCAATTATTTTTTGGACTCCTCTCATCTAGTTTTCAAAATAGCAAAAATTCAGTTCTGATCCAAAACATCAAAAAGCTGTTCAGCCACAGACCAAAACAGCATTTGCGTGGGAACAGTTACTGTATGCCAACTTATTATCAGTCAGTCCCACAAATTTTAAGAAAACTACTTATACCCACCTGTTCTACTATATTATCAGTGAAGATCTTTGAGTAGTTGGGATTTATATAGGTTTCCTTCCAGTCCTAAAAAAAAATAAATTTTAAAACATTAAAACAGAACAAGTAAATTTATAAGCAACAGAAAATAATCTATATTCTATTCATTTGCTATACTGAAAGCATTGGAAACAATTAAACAATTTCCTATACCCATAAACGAACCGATTCTCATCATGGCAAAAATCATGACATCTCTTAAATCAGGGCCATATCTCCAACTCCTTACTCTGGTCATCACTTGGCTTGTTGATATGATACATTGTCATTTGCTTAAACAGGTGGTAGATAACAACTTTTAGTACACCACCAATATTTAGTACATAATAAACAAATGTTCTCCATGTAAAGTCTTTAAATCCCAAATTCATTATAATACAAAAGCTTTACAATTTTTTCAAATAACTGTTTCATCAATAATTAGATGCATACCACAGGATTTTCAAATATCTGCCAGAGGTCGTTGTTGTAGTGGGAGGTATTGTAATTCGCTGTAGAAATGAGTCTTCCGAATTCATGTCTGTTGGTAATGTACATGAAAACACCCTATACCAAGTAGAGAAAATGTCATTAGCAAAACTGTCTTAGCAAAAATGATGTTTTTAAAAGGTCTGTTAGTTTATGCTTGCACTTTCATAAAATATATCACTCTTGTACAAACATATTATACACATGCTGCTCATTTAGCATCTTTAATTTTCAAATGGTCAATTCTAATCCCCAACTAGTCTTCATAACTTCTTCTTCACAAACATTTGAATTTATTTTCTATACACATTAAACCAAAACATACACTGTTCGTAATGTAAACCCACATACAGTTATAGAAAGGAAAAAACAGAGAAGTGGTTGGTTGATTTGTTTTCCAGAAAACCTAAGCAGACACACTGGAAGCACCTGTTCTCAAACTTAAAATACTCATACAATAAAACCAACATCTAGGGTTTAGTTTCTGATTAAAAACTGAAAGAATAATCTAATAGTAGAATGGCTAACAGAAGTCAGAACAAGAAACTTATTTCGGAGCATTTACTACATGATCCGCTGGTGAATTGGCCTGAAATAGAAAGATATTGGCAAATACAGCATAAAAGAACATTCAGATCAGGGTACAAACCAGCTGAGCACTGTGAAGTATGTTCACCTAAGCAAACACTGCAAAATATGTGCAAGATATCAAGTGTGGTAAGATACAGCTTTATAATCAAGCTATTAACAGAGGATATTAACCAAACTCTTGATTATAAATAATAGCAGAAAATAGCTATTTTTAAAGAAATTTAGGTTTTGGGGTGTTTTTTTTTCTTAGTTTACTGTTTTTCAGACTAAAACCTAATTTCAAAAGTGTTTGTGACTTTAAGATTTGCAGCAGATGACGTTCTTGTTTAGGTATTTTGGCATTTTTGTCTATGTTTCTGTCTGAAAAAGAGTTAAACTGTTAGAAAGACAATAACTATGTTAAACACGTGCCCAGTTTTGGGCACTTACCAAATCATAAAATAGCTGCAGCAGGGAGAATAAGGAGGGTCTGGGCCAAGAAAAACAGCTTAAAATGACACCGATTTCACAACTGCCCTGTGTGGTCACCAAGGGGGTCTGGCTGACCTGCTAGTGATTTGACCTTTAGTCCTTCCTAGGGCCGCTGAAACAATTTTAGCTACAGAAGCACAGCTTCAGCATGCCTTGACCTCAGAACCACTGAGAAATCTCCCTGAGGAAACAACGAACCTCTCCAAGACGTTTTGAGCTGGTCATGAAGAACCTGTCCCTGGCAAAAAAACTCGAACCTTAGAAGACTAAAGAGAAAGCTAGAGCAGTATTTCATTAGAGTAAGTGGACAGAGGAGAAGTATCTTCCTGTGGTAGGATAATACTGCACGTAATAATAACTAACAAATAAAAAAAAATAAAGCAACACCTTTGGGGGTCTGAGCATATGGAATGTTTCCGAAGAAGGGGAGTCTTTTTCCCTTTGTAAAGTCTAAAATGAAGGAGAATCATCACATCAGTTTTCTGATACATAATCTCTTTCTCTTTTTCCGACTACTATTAGATTTCCACAGTTACGTTAGGGAAATAGCAGCCTTTGATCAAAAGCTGATACGCCTTTACAGACAACATGCATCTCCAAGCAAAGCTCATAATACACATGTCAAAGCTGTTTCCACCAGCCCCTTCTTATCTGCTGCAATACAAAAACAAGCACGTACCAGAACATCTTACAGCACAGACTTAGAAAGAGGAAAAGAGAAAGCAATTTTCTGATGAGCCAGTCAGATTAGTTTAATGAGCGCATGGGAAGCACAGGTTTGCAATAACTGATGCTGGGAAGGTTTGAATACAACAGAGTTGGACGGGGATGTTCTGAAGAATCAGTGCGAACACAGGAGATCATGCCTTGTTATGAGGGAATAAAAAAATTAATACTTGCCAACTTTTCTTGTTCAATTCAGCAAAATTATTTTTCAATGCTACAGTGTCTGGAAATAGGTCTGGTTTAGGTCTTATTTGTTTCTGTGCTGAAACTAGTGTAAATATCAGTAGAAATGTGGATTTACATATTCATATTTTTACAGTACAAATACGTTCTCATTACTTACAGCTTAATGCAAGTAACACATTTCTGATACAGTTTTAATCTATCTAGAAAAATAAATGAGTAATTCACACTCCCTAAGAAGATTTGTACAATTTTATAAATCACTTCGGCTTTTTATATCAACACTGCCCGTCACTAGTTCAAATACTTTTAATACTATTCAAATACAAAATTGCAAAATATTCCAACTCAGTCTGCTAGAAGTTTCACACTGTATAAAAACGTGCATAATAGAGATGCTCTAAATGCATTGATAAGTTTGAAGTCATACACAGCAGAGAAGTTGAGCCTTCTTTCATCCTGTTGAGGTTGTGCCAACAAGAAAGGTATTCTAACCTCAACAGGAATATTTGGTGCATTTAAATAAAAACTGTCATGCAGTCAGTGCACCAGTGCACTGGCCTTGCAAAAACCTTTGTTCTCACCCATTTAAAGAAATACACCTAAAATGTTCTATGTCACAAAAATTGGCCAGTACTTTGAATTAGAAGTAAAAACATAATATCCAAGATCAATCAAGTGCAGCAGTCAAGTGTAGCAGGACACAAAAGAAGTCTGCGTCTATGTAAAAGCAAGCTGTTATTGATACACCTTACCATTTCCCTGGCATTCCTGCAGAGAGCCATATCAGGATCCAATTTATCACGCATAAAGTAGTTCTTTTCTTTCATCTCCGATCTGAGAGTTTGTCCCTTGATTAAGTATATATTAGCCATATAAGGAATATTCCATACTCCTCTGTAAAAAGAAACCCCAAATGCAAATAGTTTGAAGTCATGAAAACTAATTTGTTGCCTATTCTATCACATCAGCGTCTCTGTTATTTGCTGACACGACTAAGCAAGTTTCAAGGAAATTAAGCTGAAAGGTTCCCAAGACATTTGAAAAAATACAGCTGGACATTGTGGACATCTCAAACGTAGTCATAGGCAGTAATTCAACTTTTACGAAGTATTCTTATAAAAAATAGAAAGGTCAAACTCTCTAAGGAGTTTTAGCTACAAAAGTACTTCATGTTTCCATAGTTAAGGCAATCAGTCAAACCCTTATGATATTATTCTACACTACCAGCTGGAGAAAGTAATTCTAAACCAGATTTTTAAGCGAGTTTAAAGGCTTCACTGAGGCTTCACACAGCTGGTCTGACCTCCTCACACAAATACCCACGGACCACAGCAGGCCATGTATTTATGTCAGTTGGGCCAATATCAACAAAAAAGCATTGCCGTCACAATGCTCGCTCTGCAGATTTCCTCCCTCCCAGTGCCACGAGCATATCTTTCAGTGCGATTGAAAACGAGCCAGTCTTATTGAAGTAGTCAATCCATTTCAGACCCTTTTGTTCTTCCAGGGCAACGAAAAGGCATAACCGCATGGGAAAGTCAGGCTTAGAACAACTTACATCACATTCATTTAGGGGAAGGACAAACCCAAAAGGCTATGTGACAAAAGTATTTCTCAAGAGCTCCTTAGGATACATCTGACATAATATAAAGGAAAAAGCATATGAAGAAATCATAGTTCTTCAGTTGATTAAACATTTGCCCCAAAGAGATGAAGAAGTCATTTGATGAACGCAACAATCATTTCTTTTGACTGAGGTTCCCGGGATACAGAGTTTTGGGTTTGCTATTTGTTTCGTTTGCCATTTTCTGTATTACACACTGCTAGAGTAACCAGACACAAACACAATCGGACAGGTACTAGTAATGACTATGTCCATTACTAACACCAGCTCATTGTGTGTTAAACACTTTGCTTTTTCATTCAAGCTGTGAATGGGAAAGAACAAATGAGAAAACAAACGCATTCCTATGAAATAGAAAAAGGTAAACAATAAAACTAACCTAAGCTGTTCAGGAATACCAGATTGCATGAAAATGTAAGAGTACGTTGCTAATAACCATACTGGGTGCCTTGACCTTAAAAATTAGCTTGCAATTACTTACACTCTGTTCCCTTGGACAATATCAACATAATCTTCTGATCGAGCATAATAGCCATCTGGGCTCAAAGCACCCCAGAAATTGGACCAAAGCTTCCCATGACGAGTTACGAGCGGAGCAATTATCTTTCTGTGAAGTGACATACATATTGAATAAGAAAATATGAACTGTTATATGTAGACTATATGTCAAAATATACTAGCTTTCCTCAGTTTGGAGTATAGCGTAGTTAAAACACCAATGACTGACAAATCTCAGAACAGCAATTCTGAAAGAAACAGCATCCGAGTACCCACTGCCCACTCATCAGTGTAACAGAAACAAAGATTCCTATAAATCGGGAGGTGGCTTGATTTTCAGTCAAGCAAAAAAAATACTGCCCATAGCATAATGACAAAAAGCATCACAAAGTCAAAGACATGGAAAAAAAAGCATAGTGAGGCTTAGCTTACCCCAGATTTAATAAGAGTCAAAAGGGGAAACCTAAGCTGACCAGAATAAAAAGAATAAAATGGCACTTTGTTCCAGATGGTGCCTACTGGTAGATATATTTTGCAAAGCTTCTCTTTCTTCCACCTAGTGTACCTGGCTGTGAGCCTCTTTCCACAACAGTAAATATTACAAGGAATATAATGCAAGGACCGACAGCCACATCTTTACTTAAGCTCCATCCCTTTTCACCAGTAGGTCAAAACAGACATTGATAATTTATCTTTCTGTGATACACCTGAGATTCCCAGATTTGTTATGAGGAGGCAAACACCACCTACCTACCTAACAAAGGAAGTCACAAATTGGAAGGAGTGAAGTGCACAAAATTCATGGTGGGCTCAGTCTGCTGAAAGCTGCTACTGATAAAGTCACAGCTTTGTATAACTTAAGACATTATACTAATACAAGGAGAAACTGGTCATTAAAGCTGCTTCACCTCCAATACCTTTCCACTATTTTATTGCATCTATGATTTAAAAAGAAAGCAATTATACTGCAATACTAGAGTAATAAACTCTCAGGAGTTTTTGTTTGGTTTTGTTTTGGGTTTTTTTTGTTGTTTGGGGTTGTTTTTATTTTAACATTTTTTCTGCAACCAACTTTGAAATCATTAGTCAGTGAAATCTTAATTCATTTCATAAAACCTGCTTACACCATTCCATTCTTTTCAGAGGAACTTTGAAGCATTTGAAATTCCCACCAGGAATTGTTACTTGACAGGGACAAAATGCTTTGCAAACTGTTGGCCTCTGAGCCCATTATGAGCTATGGCAATCAAATACCACAGGTAAACAAAGAGGATCTAACTGCAAGAACAGACGGGATTTTATTTTCCCCGGATGAGCCCCAGAGAATCCCTTCAAGTTGAAGGAAATTCTGTAAAATCAAGGGATATACTACACCTGTTCTGTTCCATCAATATTCTTAAAGTTTTCGGGTTTGTCAGCACGACATCTGCATCTATGCTGAAGTAATATTCACATGCTTTATCCTGGCGACAAAGGTCCCTAAAAAGATGAAAAGGAATGGTTAACTCACTCACATACAGAAAAGATTCACAAAAAAACAAAACAAAAAAATGCAAAAAAAAACAAACCACAATCAAGTGGTCTACTCATACATTGCATTAAAAGCCCTCTGCAGTGTAATATAGTAAAGGAAAGATGGGTTTGGATTACAGTAGTGTGATAAATTAAAAGAAGATTTAAAAAACACGGATCAGATGCCTTATGTTTTCCTTTTAATAAACTAAGCGATCTCTAATATTTACCAAGTTCAGTAAGAGCTACTATGCACAGTTCTAATGGAAAACGGGGGATGGGGGTGGAAATCAAGCCACTAATTTATATAGCTGGATATCAGAACAGTCACAATAGTGAAGTATGAGCTTATTAAGTAAGCTTCTCTAGTAAGTAACCGCATGTGGCTGTAACACTGCCTTTGGGCAAGGATGCTACAGATGTGATCTGCTGATCTGCATAGTAATTGAAACCTTACAGAGAGTGTAATACAAAAAGTATAAAGAAATATATATTGAAAGATCTTTTCTTAGTCTTTTTGTGACCTACAAGAATAACACAGTTGGTAAAGAGAAATATAAAACAATTGCAGAGGCAGTGAATGGAAATTAGAGAAAGGAATTTTTAGTCTAGAGAAAAGACGACTGAGGGGGGATCTTATTAATGCTTATAAATACTTAAAGGGAGGGTGCCAGGGGGATGGGTGGAGTCTCCCACACTGGAGACATTCAAACCCGCCTGGACACTGTCCTGTGCAACTGCTGTAGGTGTCCCTGCTGTGGCAGGGGGGTTGGACTGGATGATCTCCAGAGGTGCCTTCCAACCCTGACCATTCTGTGATTCTGTGAATTTCATCTGTCCCATACACTATTTCTATCAGAATAAATTATTCGCACAGATTCCCACACCTTCAAGAGAAAGCTTCAACCAAGCAGAAGACACATTGTACTGTAAATATAAAAGTAAGATACACAGACTACATTTGTATGTTTCTGGCAGGGTACACTCCCTAGGCTAAGATCCAGTATAGTGAATTCAACTTTCCTATGCCAAGAGAATAGTAGGAGATTATAGTAAATCAAATATACTTTTAGAGGAAGTGCAACAAGCAGCAGCTTTCTATCATGCAGGTGCTATTATTTATTTTGCCTATTTTCCCCACTTTTATGAACAGAACTTGCATTAATCCCATTGTAACAGTTTGAAACATTAAAATTATTTTACTTTCTTGCTTTAAGATGTCTATAAACACTGTTTTAGTTCCACATGATTTGATTGTTTGTGACTCTTTTCTGTCACTTCAGCAGATGGGATAAACGGTTGATGGGACCGGCTACACACATGTCAAGGTAACTGCTGGTAACTTCCTGCCCCCTCCTGCTCCGTTCCCCTCTGCTCCCTAACACAGCACTTCACTCAGCACTTGGTCTGTCTCTCGTATGGATTCCTACTTATCAACACCTTTTGGGTCTTTTTGTTCAAACTTTCTTCTGCTCAAAGGTCTTTAGAGGTATGACTGTGTTGGAATCACAGTAGAAGGTAGAGCTTTTTTATTCCAGAAATTTAAGCAATCCTTCCTCTTCAAACTTGACCACTTAAGATGTGGTAATGATTTGAGCGAAATTTTTAAAATACCAAAACGACAGAAATGGTCTTCCCACTACCGCTGAAGTCACCATGTTTGGACCCACACCCATAGTTTAAATCTTTGGTCAGTCCCTGGTTTTGCTTGAACTGACATCTCTTTCACTGACAGTTTTCTATCTTATGTATACATGGTTTTATGACAGCAATTTCTTAACCAGCACTTTCTCACATATTTGCCCCAATTGAAACCAGCAGGTTTTATTTTGGCCATAACACAACCCAGCAATTAAGTTTTTTTCCATTTTCCATTACTAGCCTATTCTGTTCAAAGTTTTACAACTACTAAACACAATTCACATGTAGCTTTATCATTAGCATAATTACAATTATTAATAGTAACCTGACTTTTATATTGCACTTGACATTAGATGTTAAATTTCTTCCAGAAATATTCAACTCCTTTATCCTCGTTCTACTAATGAGAAAACGAAACCTGAGAGACCAACAGACTGGATTCCAGTCCAGGGTTCCAGCCACAACACTGGCTAGCACGTCCCCAAAAGCAGCTAAACCTTTTCCTGCTTACAAAAACATGAATGGAATTAATGTTTTTAATTATGAAAATGTGAAAAAACAAATGGAACAGATTTATATTCAGTTGTAGGCAAACATGACTGAAAAATTACTACGTCATTTCAAAACATATGGACCTTCAACTTTTGCCCCCCTCTTTAAATCCAGAGCCAGAGAATTCTATTAAAACTGGCCCAATGTGATTAGCATTGAAAATCCTTTGGTTCTTATTCATATAGTAATCTGAAACACAAAATAATAAATTAAAAGTTTGGGTCTAAGTCACACTCAGTCATTCAATATCTATTGAGAACTCTTTGAAAGCATTACTGCCTTAAATAGTCTGGAAATTCAGCTGTAGCACAAATCACCTACAACACGAAACCTCTAACCTCTGTAACCAAGAATATTAAATATATTTATTTATATTATATACACATTTATATATAGACTCATAGAATCATAGAAGCATTTAGGTCAGAAAAGACCTATCGAGAAAAGATCATCGAGTCCAACCGTAAACCTAACACTGCCAAGTCCACCACTAAACCATGTCCCTCAGCACCACGTCTACACATCTTTTAAATACCTCCAGGGGCAGACTGTTCCAATGTTTGATAACCCTTTTGGTGAAGAAATTTTTCCTAATATCCATCCTAAACCTCCCCTGGCGCAGCTTCAGGCCATTTCCTCTTGTCCTACCACTTGCTACTTGGGAGAAGAGACTGACACCCACCTTGCTACAGCCTCCTTTCAGGGAGCTGTAGAGAGCGATAAGGTCTCCCCTCAGCCTCCTTTTCTCCAGACCAAACAACCCCAGTTCCCTCAGCCACTCCTCATAAGGCTTGTGCTCCAGACCCCTCACCAGCTTCTTTGCTCTTGTTTGGACACACAAACACCTTGGCCAGACACATGCAGAATCCCCTACCTGCACCCACCATGAACGCGTCTGCAGCAAGGCAGGTCCACTGTCTGGCAGGCCTTTTAGCTAAGCCTGGCACCAAAAAGCTAAGGTACAACACAGGTTGTTCAGGTTATAAGCACAGGTTCAACAGATGATACCTTTTGTTTGCTCATTCCTTCTAAAGACATTTGCAACTCTGCTTTTTGGGTGTTGCAAATAAATACTTGCATTTTCTTCAAGCCTGGCTTGCCAGGTAGCTGGTTTGCAAGACGGCCAATTCAAAAGTCCCTCCTTGAGGAACGAGTCAACATTGGGTAGAGTTCACTGCAAATCTGAATGACAGGGCATGGAACACCTTAGTAAGTGTCAGCACCCTGTTGTTCTCCAGCACACACCACTGTAAAAGTTGCACAGGCCGGTATGAGAGTCCTTATCACACAGACAGGGGAGACAGGAGCATCTCTGAGAGCAGACGGCAACCAAGAGAGTTCTCTGGCCTGGGAAGACAAGGAGGAACACCTGACTCGGGAGGTCTGAGAGAGCGTGCTTGATGCACAGGCTGACAAACGCAATAACCACACTTGTGATACATACAAGAATCACAATTCATTTAACTGCTGAAGGCTTTGACTGTCACAGGCATGGAATAACATGAGACCAATGATTTAATACATCACTTTCTAACACACACCGCCCCCCCCCCCCATTTTGGGGGTTTGTTTTTTTTTTTTTACACTGTCAAGTCTTATGAGTAATTCAGATGCCTTCTAAATTAACTTCTATGTTAATTCAAAAACACTGCTTAATGTCCATAAGTAAATCTTCCAGCTAAATACTGTCTGGTTTTCCTTCTTAGCTCTAGAATACATCTGTGTATGTGTGCCTGTGCCTACACAAGTGTGACAGAGAGAGATTCTTTCCCCCATCTCTCCCCTTTCTTCTTGGGAGGTGTCTGTAAAAACTTCTGCTGCCAATGGACTTGTTTTCTTCTATTTATTGTTGTTCCAACTATTAAACACTAAAAATTGAGCAATAATAAAAAAAGGCATTTTAGCATTACTAATTTGAACCAGAAAAGTCTTCTGTAAGTGAAAAGAATGCTCCCTGTCCAAATAGGTGAACTTGATGGTTACCTGGGAAAAGGAAACAGTTTGAGCTGTGCTTCTAAAGTCTTGCTGTCGTTTTGTAGCATAAAGAACTGAAAACTCTAGGGAGTTCCCTGCTCCTGGCTTACAAATCCAATGGTTAGAAGGCAAGTAAGAGTACAGGAACTCTGCTGAAGAACAGCATCATCTCAAACAACTGCAACATAACCCCAAGTCCTTTCTCAGAATGTTTCCTCTCAAAACGAAAGAAAGTACTCAACCATTTGCTCCATTAGGAGTCCAGAGCTAAGGCACACCATAACATACCAATTCTAGGAGAAAGGAAGTGATTTTAGCATCCACTCTGACGGCCAGCACCTACTAATTGGTGGTGGACCTAGTAAACTTTGGACGGAGCTGATCATCCAGCTTCTTCCAGAGGCATCGAAGAGCCATTTTTTCCAACTCCTTCCCCATCGTGTGACCAAACACATTATGTTTTTAATCATGTCCTATCGTACAAGAACATGCACTTCCCACGTCAAGGATAGGCTATAAGACTCTAGGAAATTTGTCCACAGGAAACAGGCTGGAATTGCTCTGGTGCAACAGATGCAACTCACCTATGGTAAGTTAAGTTCCCTTAGACCAAAGCATTCAAGGTACATGGAGAGTGCCAATTGCACGGTCTCTCTCTGCTGCACAATTTATTTGCAATTTCTTCTGCACAGGCCAGAACAAACCAAACCCAGCACTCCTCTATCACTGAATTTGTTCATTCAGGTTTGCTAAATTCTTGCTTTTAATACATGGCATGTCTAAAAGAGTTTCAATAAAGCATTAGATGACTTGTGTGTGTGTGTTTATACGTTATATAAAAAGGCCCAAAATCAAGGCTACTATTCTGACTGTACTTTGACTCATTTTCCCCCCCTATTTCTTTCTCTACAACATTGAGGACTGGATCCCCAAGTGGCAAAACTTCATGCTTAAAGCATAATTCTCCTTGCATTCCAGATACAAGTCACTATATCAAGTGTGAGGGGTAAGTTTTGCATTTGCACTTTAAAGTCAGTAAAAAAAAAAATCTCCACAACTCACTCTCAGGTTCAGGTATACTGAAAAAGAGTTGTAAAAGTTTCTGTCAAAATTAACAAAGCAAGCCTACTCTTAAGAAACTCATGCATCTTCTCTTTAGGCTTTCAATGTTGCCAAGTAGCTTTCCCAGTGAAAGAAAAGTAATCCTGGATAGTCTCATGCTTTAAAGTATTACCTTCTTACAGAATACATTAACCTCTCCAGATGTAGAAATCCCAGATTATATGTGAAACTATTATGTATATCCAGGTCACAGCAAGGAACAAGCGGGAAGCACTTTCTAGCAATACTCATATATATAGTAATACACTTTCTCATCTAAATTTCATGTCTAAAACCTTTCATCTACTTGCTTTATGCTCCACATGCTTATAAATTAAGGCCAAACATTGAAATGAAAGCTGTATTTTTGTACAAAACTTAAAGCCATTTCAGTGTAACGATTAACAAAAATTTAGTAGAAGGTTAAGATTTTTTGTTGGAAGTGTGAAGTGAAGCTCAGCAGATCAGTTTACAGTATTTTGCAATCAGAGAGATGTTTAACTTTGCTTATAAACCGCAAGCCCATCTGGAACAGTGACCTCATCTGAAAAAGGAAAGTGTCACTGCTCTTCTCTTCATCAAACTTTCCACGGAGATATTCCAAGGGGCTAGTTGTTTATAGTGGTAAGACATATAGTGCACTTAATTTCTTTACCGTTGAGTAACTTACATTATTTTTTTTTAGACATAGTTTGAATTTGCAATTAATCGATATATCCTTTTTATACCACTCATAGTTTGCAATGCCAAATGTGGACTGTGAGCCTGAAGGGAGAGCAATCACACCACTTGACAGACCTCTGAAACAACAGGTGCCCCAGATACAAGTCTGCAACACTCACTGAAAGACTGGGTGACACTGCCTGCCATTTAGGATTACATTTTGCATCTCTCCAGATAGCCACAACATTATCATTCATCACTGAAAACAAACAAATGTAGCCACAAAAGAGATAAAGCAATAATGTTTAGTTTTTCATCTCAGGCTTAAGTGTTGTTACCACACAGTTACCACACCTGGAAGCTACTGAAATCAGACATGGGTAGGAAAGTTACTTTGAGTGTTGCAACACTCAAAACGTTCCTCCTCCATCTGAGGCTGAAACCCAAAATTGCTGAAGCGTTCAGGAGAAGCAGTTCCAGAAAATCCAAGTCTCCAACAGAAATCACTTGACATCTGGGAGACACAGATTTAATCTCTGCTCTTCCTTTAAACACAGATACTTGTCCTACTCACAGGACTGAAAGGGAGTCCTCCTGTGTCCATGTCATCATTTATCAATACCAATGGGAGCTCGAAGACAGACTTGGTATCTTCTTACTTTCAAGAAGCACATAGGAGACCCCAAATTCAGCTCAAAAGTCAACACTGAGGTCAATAAACTCTCTGATACTGATCTCTCTACTATTCTTCCTGAAACTTTTGAAAGCTTTCAATGTGAACTTTCATTAAAATGTGCACATTTCCCCTAAAAGTTGAAGTCAATCACATTTTGAAAAAAGTTCAGGAAAATTTCTAGCTAGTTCTATTACTAACATTTCTGAGGGAGAAAAAAAACCCAAAGCCCCAAAAAAGAAACCCTGAAGTCCATAAGTACTGGGAGCAAAAAAGATTATGGAAAATAAGCTTTTTATAAATAAAACCCCAGAGAAATGAATGAGATAAATTCCCATATTTCCCCACTTTCTGTTATTGCTTGAACATATTTCATATTATTTTACATTTTCTGTCATAACAAATTCTGCAACAGCTGGCTAAAATCTCCTCTCCAAACAAGGCAAAACCACAAATGATTTTTTTCTTAAAGAAAAAGAGAACCAACTGTAAGAACTCAATATATTCCTTGTAGATAAAGGCTAAAAAAAAAAAAAAAAAAAAATTTCAAGGGGTGTATGTGCAGAGAAAATACTCAGAGAAGATGCAGCTAAACTTTCCTTCTCTTTATTCTACTTTATTTTCCTCCCTTTTTAGTCTGTTTCAGCCCACGATAAGGAAAGCTGTGCACTCCTGGTTGATAATATTGTTCGATTGTAACAAGTCTTTGCTGACTGCACAATTTTTGGTCCTTTCCAACACCTATCCAACTTCCACAAGTGCAGGAGAGGGCTTTTCCATGTCAAGAACCACCAAGAAAGTAAATGCTTCAATTATTCATTATTACGTGAAGGAGAAAAATAGACAGGTTTGCCGCATGGCTATGGGTTCTCATTTACTGAGAACTGCACTGTGATTTATCACCACTTTTTCTGAGCCAAAGTGGGGAAAAAAAAGAGGTAAGGAGAAAACTGACCCAACCGCATTATATACTCAAAAGTATTCTGCTGAAAACAAACCAGACTTTCAATGCTTAAGTTTGTTCTCTCTTTTTTTTATTTTTTATTCTATCACTAGGCACTGAACTGTACTGATTGAAGCCTGTTTTGGTGCTTCAGAGAAATAGACTTTTTGTGCAAAATATGCAAGTGAGGAGACCAAATTAATTCTAAATCTACTGGAAATTAACAGAGAGATACTAAAATAGATACTAAATGGCAACAGAGAGAAAGCAAGTGTTTGAGGCAGATGGAACAAAACTATCAGTCAGTAATGCAGATAGAGGCAGGAGAAAATTAATCAGAAGACTGAATATGCCAATCTCTAAGTCAAGCCAATAAACAAAAAGAGCGATTTTTCAAACCCGAGTTATTCCCATTGCAGTATTAGTGAGAAACAAATGAGGTTATTATGTTGGAAGCCAGCTGAAGGTTTGAAAGCAAGTAATTTTTTGTAATATCTGCCTTGGCCATGAACATCCCATGCTTCCAAGCTAGATTTTTTGAAGAAAAGCAAAACGCAGCTGGTTCCAGAGAAGCTGGTGATGTTCACAAGGGCAGCCAAGCAGACCAGGAGTGCAAAGAAAGCAGGAGATGAACTGAACCTGCTTCAGTCAAATTGAAAGGAGCCATCAAATTAAGTCTACATTGTTCACATGAAAGATCCTGCTACTAACACTCATACTTTCTGGATGATTCAGTATTTTGGCATGGCCTTATTCCACATGCGTTATACTTCATGTTTTCTCTAAATGCTATGTATCTCTTTAGGACAAAACCTTCATTAAAGAAGCCTTTCAAAGCAGGAGCAACATGGATAAAATTATATCCAGACAATGAATAACACATCACAGCGTACTGTATCCTGTGGTACACATCACAAGTGTGATTATCTCCCCGCCTTACGTAACAGAACTTGAAATGATTTTGTACAAATATACATTTAAATTACTATATTTATCCACATATCAAGGAAATACCATATATCATATTAAAAACTGTGACATTATAAGTCAGTAGGTTCTATCAAAAGGTGAGAGGTTTAAAGATCTTTGGGTGAAATTTGGTAACAGTATAGAAATAGTTTACACTGAAGAGTGTGCCTTATGGTGTCTATAGAACAACAAAGAGGAAAAGGCAACTCCAGAAATTCCACCTCAATTACACGTAATATACATTACTTCAAAAAGTTTGCAAACAGAGTACATTAGCTGTAGAGACTATTGGAAATAAAGAAAGAATGATTTATAAACATGTGAATGGCTGCTCACCCTACCGCTGGACATCTGCAGTGTCTCCTAGAAAGGCCAGGGGAGAGGCTTGGACCTCAGCCAAATATCACTTTCCCAATGGCTTCAGCACAACAAAACCCCCTTCAAACAAATTTCCAAGAACACCACGGAGACTCAGGACTAGACCTTCATTTTTCAGTTGATGCCATGAACAGCCTATGCTATGTTCTTAACCTCTGAATATAGAAGACAAGGGCTCTTTGCAATTAATTTCTCTGCTCTGACACTCGTGAAAGACTTGGGAGAAAAGAGAGTGGAAGAATTATGTGAGAATGAAGCCTGCTCAAGGGCTACAATGAGGTCTTGGTGGGATACTGGTCTGCAAAACTCCATAATCTGACTGATGGACATACTGGGAGAGCCAGGAGCAACTCTGTGGCAAGTAGCCAGTGCTGCAGCCACTAAAGGGATCCCTTGACAGGCAAGTCTGGCATGGGATACATACTTCAAGGTTCAGATTCAGGTCTGGCAAGTGCCATGTTTAAAAGCCAAAGAGTTGGATTCCCTAATAAGAATGAAAGGAACAAAGAAAAAAAGCAAGATCAAGAATAAGATAGAGTCAGTTGCCTTTGCAAGTCTTTTTTTTCCCCACCCCAAAAGCAGAAACTTCCACTAGAGCACTTCTAAAGGATATTCCTGTCTCTCTAAACCATAGGAAGAAATATAATTCTGTCACCTGTATGCCCAAGTCAAGTTTTAACCATATTTTTTGCTTAAATGTAATGTCATTATAAAAAAACAAAATAAATAAAAAAAAAAAAGGAGGAACTATGACAACAAATGTGCAATTGTTCAATGCACATTCAATGCAAGAGATACTTCTATTCTGTGAAATCACTCTGTGATACGATAGCTTGAAAACAGCTGGCTGAATAGGAGCCAGCAGCGTGTCCAGGTGGCCAAGAAGGCCAACAGCATCCTGGCCTATATCAGAACAGTGTGGCCAACAGGACTAGGGAAGCGATCCTCCCTCCGTACTCAGCACTGATGAGGCCACACCTCAAATACAGTTTTCAGTTTTGGCCCCTCACTACAAGAAAGACATTGAGGTTCTGGAGCATGCCCAGAGAAGGGTAATGAAGCTGGTGAGGGGTCTGGAGCACAGGTCTTATGAGGAGTGGCTGAGGGAACTGGGGTTGTTTGGTCTGGAGAAAAGGAGGCTGAGGGGAGACCTTATCGCTCTCTACAACTACCTGAAAGAAGGCTGTAGCAAGGTGGGTGTCAGTCTCTTCTCCCAAGTAACAAGTGATACGACATGAGAAAATGGCCTCAAGTTGCACCAGGGGACATTTAGGATGGATATAAGGAAAAATTTCTTCACCGAAAGAGTTATCAAACATTGGAATAGACTGCCCAGGGAAGTGGTGGAATCATCATCCCTGGAAGCGTTTAAAAGACGGGTAGATGCGGTGCTTAGGGACATGGTTTAGTAGTGGTTTTGGCAGTGTTAGGTTGATGGTTGGACTCGATGACCTCAAAGGTCCATTCCAGCCTCAATGATTCTATTCTATTCTATGATTCTATGAAAAGGTTTTGGATAAAAAATAAAACTAAATACATTTTTAGAAGATACACTGCAATTAGAATTTCTATTTATATTTGCACCTGTTTCTACCTTCTTTTTTTATTATTATTACTGCTACATATGATTTTCTGCAAACTTTAAAAAAAAGTTTGTTGTACTGGACCATCAATTTTGTTTCAATAGCATTCTTTTTTAAAAAAATATTTTAGCTTTACAGTTTATGCTCATCATGTTTTAATATATACCCACATTTGAGATAACTATAATGTAAAAATAATCTGACACCTCTTATTTCTTTGTAGTCTACTATTGCCTATGCCTTCTTTACAAGACAAAATGAGACTTCAAAGTAGTCCAAACCAGAGAGATGTTTTCATAATTACAACAGCTTTTTATATTAGACATAAACCATAAAATGCTCAACAGTTCATATCTTGTATCTAGATATTGTTCTACCACAAAAGCTCCCGCTCTTATATCTTAAGATGTAAATTTGTTAGTTTAAGATGCAAAATAACATACATAAAAGATGAAAAAAATGTTAGCGTATGCATCATTATAACAGATTTATAAATTAGAATTTACATTCCCATGTTCCGTGCTTCTGCTTGACTCAGATTTTCTTCAGGTCCAACAATTTTTATATTTCTGATAACGTTCTTGGCTTTTTCCCAGAATTTCTTGATGTGCTTTTCATGGTAAACCTCCTGTAATCATGTTAACATTGTTTATAGTGAATGAAAAGTACAAGTTGCTGTGAAATCATAAACATAGTGTCCAAGAACACATTGTATTCTATCCTAAACAAACAGATGGCAAACAGCATTTGAAGATATTTCAGTATATCTGTCACTAAAATTAAGCTCTTCTGTCCAAAATTTTAGCAAAAGAATCCAACACATCAGCATATAAATCAAAGCTGTACCTCCAGACCAATGATGCAAGATTCACAGATGTTTATGCAATATTTTTTCAAGATATTTATTTTACGATCTTCAAAACCCATCCTACAACCTCAGTGGCACATAGGAGTATTTTATGCCACTCCAGAATGCCTTTAGAGAGGGAGCTGCCACCTGTGCCCAGGTGGACAGTCACAGTCTTTATTTCTTTAAAATGCAGTCACAGTGACTATTTCTATAATTTCTAATTACCCTACCTCTAATTTAAGAGATCTCAGCTGCATGCAGTGCTTCTAATCCTGTGCCCTCATTTATAGCTTTTACATATTATGGCTGACATCAGAATGATTAAAATACTGGGTAGGATTTTCCCCTCTGTATGATAAAAAAAACTATTCAGTCTTTTATATTCATTTCAAATACCATATGACTTCTGGTTGAAGCAAAGAAACCTAGCATAGCCTACAATTCCTATGTGCATATCACATTTATACCTTTAACATCCACTTACAAAAGCACATTGAAGACTTTAAAGATAAGCTTTACTTCTATTACTCAGGCCTTTTGTGCTATGATATCAACAGTAATGCATCTCGTGAAAAATTAGAATTATAGTTTCCTCCCATTTCTCTTCCAGCCCAGTTTTTTTTTCCAGAAGACTTACACACGTCTGTCACCTCACTCATGAAAAGAGCAATACTAAGTCACTGGTGAGGTATCAGCAACACCAGATCATTAGGTAATTAGCAAAAAACATTAAAAAAATATTTTAAAAAGCAACTTGTCTCTACTGACATTCAAAATATACCTCGACACACCAGTCTTTCCCATAGCACCCAGCCGGAGCATCAAGAGAACCATAAATGCACTGGGGTATCAACAAGATGAAAAGCAAATCCAATGTCAACTATCGGATAATAGTTATTAATAATATGCTATAACTTTTGGTCAGTGCTGAAGTGGTCAGGCAGTTGGCCTAGACTATCGTTGTAGGTCCCTTCCAACTGGAACTATTTTATTTTTATTCTACTCTATTTTTTTATGCCAATCCGTACTTCCCCCAGAAGCATACACCTTAAAATACAATCTTTCACAGTACTGAAAGAGAAAGAATTTAAGCAGTTTCTTTAAACAGACTTCAGTAAGCACTGCCACAATTTCATTTAATTTGTGTATTTTTTCCATTTCTGCATACTAAATTTTGAAAGATTATTTCTTCCTATGCAGCTTAAATATATACATATATAGAATCCATGTACTCCCTCACACACTGGCATTCATACCATAATTTTCAAAATTGAAGCTTTGCACAATAGTAACATCATACTTACATTATTATGAATGAAGATACTGAGTGCCTCCTTTGGGTAGTCCAGAGTCAACAGTCTGTCTAAAAATTTAGGTAGGAAAGGAGTGGGTTGTTCAATGAAAACACCAATTTTTACTCTTGGATATTCCTAAAAAAAATGATATTTTGACACAACCAATAAGACTTGCCTCCTTTCTAAGATTAGTTACATTAAAAAACAACTAATGTCATGTTGTAGTAACTTAAGCCACATGGCTTTCAAACAATCAAAACCAACTAGCTCAAAAGTGCTATGCGCCCTGTTTATTTTCACTGATTTCACTAAATAAGCAAAGATCATGAGTTTAATATCGCTAGAAAACTCTTTGAATTCCAATAATAGAAACTGGAAGTAGAAAACAACACATTATGGTTTTTAAAATTCTTACTTAAAAAAAAAAAAAAAATGGCAAAAACGTATTTAAGGAAATGCACCTAGAACTGCATGGCAAATTCATTTTTTGAAAGTACCGTACTTATATATGCTACATTTGCCAGAAAATATAGGGAAGACCAGTTTTTCAGAAGTAGTTAAAGAATAAATACCACAAAATATTTTATTCATCTGTACTTTAAGCCAAAGACTGCAACACCCCTCCGTACGCTTGTATGCACTATTTGCCCCTAACCATTATAAGCGGGCTCTGCATTACTTCCCTGCTCACTGATTTTATTAAGGCCTTCAGTGAACTAACTAGAGCTTTTCCTGTGCATCCACGGACACTGAAGTTTTATCCACCTTATTTTAATGTGAATTCACATCTTTTGAACAGCGGTATTAATTCCTGGTTTGCATGTGCTTGATATAGAGATCAGACCACTAAAACAAAACCTAGACAGCAATTTTGTCTATTCCTAAAATATATTATTACATTACGTGAGACATAGAAATTTATCCTTCAAAGGCCTCAACTCCTACACAAAGAAATGCACCGAGTAAAGAAAGATTTTTTCCACCTCTAAAACAGTCGGTTAGTATAAACGTCTAACCCACTACAAGGCTCGGAGAGAAACCTTATACAACTACAGAAGGCTGCAAGTTAGCTTTCCTTAAGCAAGCCAACACCCACTTGAAAAGCGTCTGGATAAACCATCAGTGCATGTTGATATTTCACAGTGTCACTGTCTACATCGGAAATCCAGAAACATACTGGCAAGTGCACCAGATCGGAAACATTAGGTACTAATGTTTACCCTGACTACCTCCTATTCGCAACTTCATCTGCAAACCTAATGTATACTCATGCAGATATCCTAATAACTTCACAACAGCTGACGAAGACAAGTACACTGATGTGTCTTGAAAAAAGCAACTGTGATATTCTCTGGCAAGCACTCCATCGAGGCTGGTGTCATGGTAACCGGTACCACTGATTGCAAGCGAGGAGGAGAGCAGTGTGTGCCATCGGGCTTGCTAAGCTGAACATGTCCATGTGCTACCAATAATAGAATTGCTACAATAACTTATTTTGGATATTTCTCTAATTCTAAGGCATTTTCCCCTTATTCTCCAGGACAAAGAGAAGCAGGTTCAGGCTGGATCTGCAAAGATTGTAGGGACGATCAGGAATTACTCCTTCAGTAGTCCGAAGTGTGAACCGTTTGGCTCCAATGTCTACACTAAAATCTCAGGAGTGTGACCAAAGCAAAACAGTGTTTAAAAAATTAAGAATAAAAGTTCCTGCAAACCACACCTCCTTAAAGCAGAGAGTTCATCAATCTAGACCCTGGTTCACCATACTATAAAGTTTTGTCAGCGCATAATCTGAATCTAGGTCAGAATGAAGAGTTTTAATACCCAGCATTTTAAGTATATCAAGTCTGAAGTTTTGGTTCTTCCCAGTTATGCCTCAGCAAACACACTTCGGGAATACCCAGTCTGCACCAGGATGTTACATTTTCTCTGACAGATTTTGTCATTTTCACTAAGGTCATACATTTGCCTTTTAAACGTTACTTTTTCACAACCAGTAGGTGAGTGTACAACAACTTTTGGAAGAAAGATAATGCTTTGTGTAGGCATACTGAGACAAAGTCCAGGAACGTTTGCCACAAGAGGCACCAGTGAAGCAAGAGGATGGGCAAGGTCATCCTTTGCAACCACACTGGGAAGTCTCCATACCAGTACTGAACTTTGGGATTTGAGAAGTAGCCCTAGGATGATTAAGTTTGTTGTCCAATTTAATTTAGGTTTTAGGAAAAAAAAAAAACAAAAAAAAACCCTTAGAAGCAGCAAAAATTTCTACTCATTGGGCCAAGGTGCATTCTTTAACTTATTTACCATTCCCTTGCTTTGACCTGGGCAGGTAGCTAATTTGGGGGTGGCACGGGCTGCTGCCATTAGCAGAGAAGAAAGCAGTTACTGAGTGTTTCCGCACCTCAGCCGTGGTCAGAACGTGGGAGGCCTTGCTCCTGTGAACCGGACAAAGAAGGAGCAAAAGACTGTGTTGTGGCTCTCAGCTCCTTCACAGGTAACCCCAAAGCTCAGCTTTTCACAGCTCCCAGCACCTGCTCGCAATGACCCTGGTAGTACCTTGGGCTCTTCTGCTCATCTATCACAACACAACCTGCACAGTCCATGGCAATGCTTCCACCCACCTCTGCCTTACACACACCTACCCCTGACCTTCACAAAAGGAATGATATCCTTGTGTCCATGATAGAAAACAGTATTATTTCAGCTCCTTGTTCTACACTGGAGCTTAGCTGTTTTGTACTGCTAAAGTCAAGGTCTGTAGGTAAGCCCAGCCCAAAACATTGAAACCACAACACCTAAGCATATCAAGTCAAGGACCCATTCATGCCAGAAGTCATCTAAAGGAACTCAGAACCCAAAACATAGTTGGTATCAACAAATCTGATGCTCTACTAGCCTATGAGAAGAACAAGCAAAACCCTCAGAAGGTATGAGTGCATCAATGCAGAAAGTTAAACAAAACAATATGGGAAGAATGATTAGAGGCACAGAATTTGTATTGCTCTTTTCATTGAAGATCTCTTGTTAAGTAGCAACTGGTCAGGCCAGAACAGAAAGTGCATTCAGAAAATGAAATATTGCTTTTACTCAGAAATGCCTGAAGTAAACACTTCCACTGAGGCCAAGGAAAAGTCTCGTTACTTCTGCTGGCAGAGTGAGTGAGGTATGAAGTCCAAAGAATGAATTACAGAAAGGAAGACACGTTCCAAGTAGAGGTACATAAACTATAGGAAGCTATCCAGTAAATCATTGCAAGTTACTCCCCATTACTAGCTTTAAGATTTAACTCCTCCCCAGTCATGTTTTAATTGCCAACACCATTAGGAAAAACTTAGACAACTTATTTTCCTCAGGTAAACTTTATATTGAGAGTGCAAACACTACTTCAGTGGAACACCATTTAAATGTTGTATTTTGAAAGAAAAATTAAAATTTAAAAAAAAAAGATATAAAAAGAATCTGAAAGTTATGACAATTCCAGCAATAACTTTTTAAATTTATATTCCAATCCACAAGCTGCTTATTGTCCAGAAATTCTTTCACTTTGTCCTTTCATCACAAAGATAACAAGCCACTACTTCTTTCATGCTATCCTCAACATGACCCTCTAGGACCTGTTCTCATTCAAATCTTCAATACAGGACAGAAATCAAATAGCTGCTGGAAACAGCCTGTTAAGAATAAGCAGAATGTTCCTTTAAGTACAAGCCTTACATTTCCACAATGTAGATGTCAGTATTTACTCTGCCTAAAGTTTACTGAGCAGAAGCTGAAATATTCATAAAGACACTAAAGATGTCATGCTTGGAACCAAAGAGCCAAAATACGTTCCCAAATATTTCATACACACACAGAGGTGTACGTGTTTGTCCTACAAGAATGCTGAAGACTGAACTGATATCCGATCTCAGTTACATCAGATTTACTCTACAGATACACATTTGCATATACAATGCAGATACCCGTATCACCCTTTACACGGTGAAGCAGTTTTGACTATTTCTGTATATTACTCAGAAAATAGAAACTGTAACCATGTTACAGTTAATTGTCAATCTCTATTTGTAACAGAAATTATAAACTGATACATTTTTGTAGGCCTGAAGCTAAAACTCCTATATATCTAAAGAGGTTTTCTATCTCCAAAATATTCTAATTATTCACTTGAATCTTGCTTGATTCAAAAATGATTCATTCACCCTCAGTGAACAGACGTAAGGATCTGGAAGTTTTTGGGGAATGGGATCATCTTCAGTAATATTGGGGAAACCTATATTAAAACGCATGTGTGAAAACATTTCTGAAACTACTGACATTTCCAATAAATTAAAATTCCATCTTTACAGTTTCATATACCAGAAAAAATATCCTGATGTTTCTACAGAACATAATGTTGCACACTGAAGCTGCTTCGCCTCAGAAATCACTATACACCTATGAAACGCATTCAAAAGGGTTTTGGTCTGGTGAAAAGTATTCTTACCGTTACTGTTGACAGGTCTAGTAAGTCTAAATCACAAATACTGCAACCAGTTTCCCGTGTCCAAGCATTTGGGATATAGTTTCCCAAATAATTCAAGTGAATCTGGTAAATAAATGAACAATTCAGATTAAAGAAACATGCATGCAAATGGTGATTTGTACCTTTTAAAGACTTCAGGCTTACTCACTGAATCCCTTGTACCCAAAGCGTGTCCCTTTTTTTTTTATTTAAGATTAAGAAAACACAAATGCAAACATGCAAAAATAGCTGGTAAAAGCTTTTTCTTCTTCTTCTCATTTACAAACTAGAGATGATCTTCTTCTAGCATCTACATTTATTGCTTCAGCTAACTAAAAAAGTTGTGGCAAGCATAACAACTATCAAGTAAATGCTTGTATGAGTTCCAAGACACAGACTATACATCATTCAGCTCTCAAAAGCTGCTAGGCATGATTTCAAGCCAAAAATCATTACAATTTAATTCTTTTGCCAAATCTGAGAATCATCAACACAAAACACAAAGAGTGACCATAAAAAAAACACATAGAAAATGGAGAAGACAGGTGCTAATATGATGTATTTTTGACAGTCTATGCCAAGATTCAGAAGCCAGCCAGTCGGATACGTTTTAAAGCAGCATCTAGCTTCTTCACACATTTTGAATTGGCACTGAACAAATATGTACTTTTTCTGTCGATGGGCTGCCTGGGCTGCCCTGTCCTCCTGGATTCCTTGGGAAGTTTGTGCAGAACTTCACTTTTCTCTACTGCCATTTGCAATGGTTAAAGGATCTCTTCTGCTGGGGAAAGTCTGCCTGAGGGAGGCTGCTATTCATTCCTGCTCTACTGCCCTCATCAAAAACTGGAAGGACAAAATATAATTTTGCATAGAAAACACACGCCAGCCCAATACTCAATCTGCATTTTATCATATTTTGGGCATTTGTTTATGCATATTGAAAATCATTCTGGAAAGATTATAAATAGAATTACTTGAACTTAATTTCAGAGATATACAATAAAGTCTACAAAAATGAACATTTCACAAAAAAAGCTATTGCACTTGAGCAACAAAAACTACATGTTAGGATGTCAGGATAATTTAGTATCCATTTCAAAGAAGTGTCTCTGACTAACGCTATTTACTAATCTCCAAATTGAAGAGATTAAATACAAAACAGAAGGTTCTTATAAACAAAAAACTTTTACTATTTGGAGTGAATTCTGGGAATTACTTTCATGATAGATTATTTACTAACTAGTGAAAACTTTTGCCAATCCCATTATCTTACTGTCCTCTTTTATGTTTAAAACAGAAGAATCTAATCACATTGACAAAGTGATATACAGGAAGAGTTTCCTCTTTGTTTTTAAAACTACATCACTACACGTAGAGATTGAGTTTTGTTTAACATAGCGTAAGTTGTAGATTAGCATAAGGAGTTCCAACCTAAACAGCTTGCCCAACTGTAAAATACAGTACCTTTCCTTTCATTGGTAAAGTGCCAGCAAAGGCAGTGATGATAGATAGCTCGAGGATTTAACTGAAGCAAAAATAACTGCAGCAACATGGAAGAAATTGATCACATATTTCACCACTACTGAGTAGTTATAGGAAGTTATGAGAAGTTATACGGAGAATGGCATCATTATTTTCACTAATTCCAAAGATGAAATACAACACAAAAACTAAGAAGAGGCAGTCATTTGGACGAGTTTCAAGTTTTATCTCATTCTCCTGGGAAGCTTTTTTCTGAAAATAAGGAGCTACAGCAAGAAGCCAACAGAGCTATTAGAAATTATATACCTTTACACTTCTTTGCCATATAACAGAAAAATGCAACTGCCATATGACCAAAACGTAGCCATTTCTCCCAGAGAAACAGTGCCAGGTCCTCTGGACCACTGAATCCTTACACATGGACAAAAGCTGCCAAAACAGCTATTTCACAGGGCAGACAGTGCTCTATGATGAACCAAAAGCTCATGAGCCATGGGTACCTTGCAGGCAGGGATCAATGACATTGAAGATGCAACAACGGCCAGCCATATGTGTATATACACATACATATTTTCACCTACATACAATATATTCTTTTATATATCTGTATACAAACACATGCTAAGGTCTGCGGTAGGATCAGATACGTTACTGTTTTGTACTGCAGCCTGTGACTCTTGGTTAGGTTTTTCTGCCCCTGAAAACCTATTCTTCTGATTACTGTTTAATAAACAATTAGACATTATTCACTAGCTTCAAGAATTGTTTTGTGATAGTGAACAAATTAACATAAGCTTACTCACTTCTAATATCCCATGCTACGATGAGCAGAATGAGTTGTTTCAGCAGCAATACCAAGTTAGTCATAGCAGAATAACGTGATGGAGAGAGCTACTCTTCCACCACTGTTTTTGTCTCTATTAAAATTGCCATCTTTGCAGAAAAGTAAAAAAAAAAAAAACAACCTGTCACTCACTTTAGTCGGACCATTTCCATGAATGGTGATCGGTAATGTGTCGTACACTGAATTCCTTGCTCTTACTCTTCTTTCTTCAAATTTCAGAAGGACTTCATCTGAAAACCAACAAAGGTCTTACAGTACTAACAGTTTACAAAAAAAAAAAAAGCTAAAATTTCAGAGTTCTTTAAGTTCTTGCTGATGCAATATAGCCTACTGCTGCTATCATTGTCAATGTTACTTATTTGGAGACTTCTGTTCATTTTTTTTAACTAGAATTTGAATTCTAAGCTCTTTATGCTAAATAAGGTTACATCAAACTTCAGAGTTTGCCATCAGCAGCCTTCAGTATTTGAATAAAGTCTTCTTTAAAAATAAAACTAATTTTGTGACAATTCTATTTATAGAGAAATCATAGTTATTTTAGATATAATCTGACTATAAGAAGTTGTTCCATAATTGGAGGTTAGAGGTAAGAAAGGAAGTTTAAACAGGTGCCATTTTTCAATTTAAATAACAATTAAATAAAGGTAATTCTACATTACTCCATACTCCATTACATTACGTATAGCCATTTGCTTCAGAACATCTAAAATGCAATTGTAATTACCAGTCGTACTCCTGTAACTAAGTTTGTGAAAAGCAGATGGAAAAATGGTTCTTAACTTTGTATTTATTGCTAACTTCATTTACTGAAAACTACTTTTTCTATTTTTAAATCAAGTATTTTATCAATGGGAGAAATCAGTTAATATTAAACCCAAAAGACCTGTAACTAATCTGGTAATCAGGTTTACTCATCCAAATATTTCTTTAAAACAAGCACATGCTAAGGGAATGATATTCACGGTTAAGCAAAGAAAGTGTTAATAACAGTTAATAAAACACACAATGTGCAAATCACACACTTACCAACAGCTCCATTTAGGGTCTGGAAAATTGTACATTTGTGGTCCAAAGTAATGTTAATGCGTTCCTGAAATAAAAGTAGTAAAGATGTTGAGGCATTCTAAAAGCCAATGTCTTTACAGTAATGTTACAGTTACATTGCAGTGGCAGCAAGTAATCAGGCAAAACTACTCTATGTATTCAGTTCTCAGATATAATTCTTAATTTTATACTGTTAAGTTTTCCTATATTCCTGCATGGTGCAGCTGTATAGCAATCAGGTTTATATATGCAAAAACTTTATCTAAACTTGAAGGATAAAGGTCATACCTCTCCAAAGAGCCTTCAGTTTGGCAGTGTAAGCCAAAGAAAATTTGTGTTTTGTCTTAAAAAAAAAAAAAAAAAAAACAAGTCTTGCCCAAGCAACAAAACATACTATGTTTCACAGTCTCAAAAATACAAAAGCCAAATCTAAGTATCACGTCAGAATAGAAAACACCAGTGGTTTTAAAACATTTTCCTAATACTGTATTATTAATCCAACTTAGATTCTTAGAGTACCTTGTTTTGAAGTTTTAACATGTTAATCAAAGTATATAAACTTCAGAACACAATTTAAAACCCTTATACAGATAACATAGTATGGTTTGGTCTTCCAAGATTTTGTTACATACTTAACAGCACTGGAGATTACCATACAGAAAATCAGTGCTAATGCATCGTACAGCATCCCAAGCTAAGTGCCACGGAGGCATTTTGAATCACGGTGCAGCACTGCACTGTGCAGAGGCACACATTTTTTGTCTAGAAGACAATCTGTTTAGACAGCCTCTGACTCTGACTTTTTTTTTTTTTTTTAAACTTCTGACTTTGGTGCAGAGTCAGCTTTAATGTCTCTACACCCTGTCCTTTCAACTGCATATTTACCATCTGACTTAACTTGCACGAAACCAATTCTAAGATTAAGGGCTGGAAGCAATGTCCAATGAGGAGCAGCTAAGGTCTTTGAGATTGTCTACTTTGGAGCAAAGGAAGCTGAGGAGCGACCTCATTACCCTCCACAGCTTCCTGAGGACGGGGTGCGGAGGGAGAGGTACTGATCCTGGGATCCAGTGACAGGATGCATGGGAACGGTTCAAAGCTGCGCCCGGGGGTGGTTTAGACTGGACATTAGGAAACATTATTTTTTTTTTATTTTACGGAGAGGGTGGTCAAACACTGGAACAGGCTTCCTAGAGAGGCTGTTGATGCCCCAAGCCTATCAAGCGTTTAAGAAGCATTTGGACAATGCCCTTAGTAACATGCTTTAAACTTTTGGTCAGCCCCGTGCTGGTCAGGCATTTGGAGTAGATGATCATTGTAGGTCCCTTCCAACTGAAATACTCTACCCTATTCTATTTCTGTACCTGTATCTAAACATGCCTGATGTTTCAGGCATAACTTAACAGAAAGACATATATGTATTTCAGAAACCTCACATCTGCCTTAAACATACAAATGCTCAAAATCAGCCTCAAAATTGTGCAATATCAGCTTTTAAAAGTCTTTTTGCATTAGTACATTGTTAACTTTCTTTAGCTCTCTTTTTCTAGCATTAGGGCCATGACTGACATCTATCATGCTTTAATGCTGCTACTCGGCAGAGAACTTTGTTAAGCTAGTGCACAGAGACGTCTTCACCAAAAATTTATGATGCAGTTTTATTGAACATATCTGTGCAAAAAGCTGAAGAGAGAGAAGCAGCTGCAGGCAGGATCTGAAATGGCAGCAAGCCAAAATATAAAACACTGGATCAGCAAGTAGTTCAGTGACACCCTGGAAAAATGCCACATTCTTTGGCCGTCAAACTGCCAAATACATGGGACCCTCATTGAGATGAATGTGTCCAATCATATACCTCAGAGCTATTATTTCTAACAACGAACCACAACCTGCCTGGATCTGCAGACAGCCTGAAATGATATATCAAGTCATGCCCCTTTGGAAGCCTGTTCATCACTCCGACAGTACGAACCTCCAGAGAACAAACACAACCGTCAACATGGCACTCCGGAATAAAGAGACAGCATTCCTTTTATTTTTATCTCCTGATGTTTTATGAGGAGCAGCATGTTATTTCAAGCAAGAAGAAATGAGAAAGCCAGTCACTACCTACCCTTGCCAATGGGTCAACATAGATTTTGGTGTAAAACAGCTGGTCATCATCATTATCCTGCAGATTCCATTGCTGCACAATACGATTTATATATGGAGCATAACCAATAAATCCTGCAATATCACACACACATAAGTTATTTCCATAAAAAGCACTACTCTGCCAATGCTGTCCACCAGTCAGGGACTTCACTCTGACTGTTTGGTGCCAGCAAAGAAAAAGTATGAAATTCATACAACTTGGCTCAAAAATCCAGTTTTCTCCCTCTGATATGTACCAGTTCTGTTTTAAAGAGTTCATAATTAAGGGTTATATTTATACTAAGGCTACTTTAAGGAAAAAAATAGGAAACAGATCTGTTTAGGATGGTCCTGAGAACTCCAAAGCATGAGATTACACTACTACTGTTCCCAGGAAGCCCATCTGTGGAAAAAGTTTCATTTTCATCAATCACTTACTGCTGGCAGAGAAGCCTGAATCTAATACTGCCAGAACTACAAAGAGAATTCAACTCATACCCAATATATCGTTATGTTTAAGCCAAAACAAAAAAGGATAGGGTAGATAGGCAAAGTAAAGGAAAGGAAAGGAATGGGGACACTCCCAAATCTACACGCTGCCCAGCACCATGTTCCTAGGAGAAGTGACATACTGCGCTCTGTAGCAGTTAAAAAAATATCAGTGTCACCGCATGTATTAATCAATTGCAAAATTATTACCAAAGCTGGCATTTAAAGGAGGACTGCACAACTAACACATCACTGAGATTAACAGGAGTAACTCGCACTTTTCTCAGAATGAACTGCCTAAGTCATGCTGACTTAAGCCAGGCAGACCTACCAGCACATCTACACTGTACGCAGAAATCCCCAAGAACAAGGTAGCCAAGTCAGGAAATTCTGTGACCCAGCTAAACTGTGCCTATAAATAGCATGTACTGCTTTGACTTGGCTTCTACTCTAGACTGTTTCTGAAGTACGTTCTATTGGTGGCAAGTGGGTCATCCCTGCACAGCATTTCATTGCAAGGCACAGTTGCTTGCTAGGCTATTAATCTTTTTACCTGCTTTTTACAAGTTATTACTAACAAACACTACGTAAGTTTGAATGAAAACTACTCTTGAGCACAGAAGAGGAGCTTTCCAAGTAGGGAGGGAGAGGGGAAGAGGATGACAGCAAATCCAGTCCTCGATTTTATACTTGGGGAATTCAGGAACAGTTCCACATACAAATACATAAAACAGATAACAGAAATGAGTCATGTTCAAGTTCAGGAGTTTAGTGCGTTCAGGAATCACACTTGCCTCCTGAGTTCAGGAATCGTTTTCCACTCCGGACAACAGGATACTTGTCAGCTAGCCTTTTATCTGGCCAAATTAGTCCATCTGCTGCAAACACCACTTTATGATTAGTTTCCTGAAATTTCTTTAGCAGTTCTTCAGGGCCCCCTGCAAAGATAACATCATAGCTGAAAATAAAGAAAAGATATCCATTAGATTAGTTTAATTTTAATGCTTCTGTGTTCTAAACGACAAGTGGTTGGACAATTCAAATTTTAAAAATTATAGAGAAAGGCCTTTTATTCTGAATAATGACTCATTAAATGATGTTTTACCATCATGTAAAAATCCTATACTCTTCTAGGAGAAAAACTTCAATCAGTACTATTTATCCAATACAGCTTCCCCTTCAATTTGCATTTTTTTTTCCCTTCCACATTTTGGACATTCTTTTTTCTTCAGATTGTGTCTACCTGAAATTGATTTTCACATTTCACGTACTTTGAGTGAAAAAATATTTTTTCCTGTTTAGAAAACTGTTTATGTGTTTAAGAACAAAACAAAACAAAAAATATCAAAACTTAGCAGATGAACTAGAGTAGGACTGAAAGATGACTTGGGTGACTCACTGGGAAACTCAAGATGACCTTGTTCCAAAACACAATGGCATCAACTTTCTTCTGAAAAGTCTTATTGAGAATGTACTTAGATATTTCTCAATAAAGTTTAGTTTCCCATAAACTTAAACTGTGTTGCATCCTGAAAATATATAGATTTCTCCTTCAACCTCTTGAATGTGTTGAAAACTTCAGAAGGCTCTAAACTTAGCAAGCTGCATTGATGAAAAACTTCACCTGCCTTTATGTGTTTGTCAGATTTGACTCCCAACTCCTACTGAGGACGCAGACCTAAAGGCAGAGGGCTCATCTCTAAAAGCAGCAGTTACCCACAGGCAAAGGTCAGCACTATCCCAAAACAGAAAGAAACATGCACGGATTTGGCAAAGTTCATGTAAGAATGTAGTATCACAAGCCTAGTGGTTTCTTGTTGAACCATATCTAAACCAATGCCTCTAAGAAAAAAAACCCACAACAAAAACCAAACAAACCTCAAAATATGTATAAATTATTAAATTATTGAGAGGATAAGGTTCCTTTGTTTGTACTCGAGATCTACATGTAAAAGCATTAATGTGCAAACCACTTCAAGGTTCATGTTATATTGCATGAAACCATGACACGCTATTATTGGAATTATGTCATAGATTAGTCTCTGGCGGAAGCAGCAGAATATTTGGATTTAACGGCAGCATCTCAGCCTCAAAGCTTCCTCATCTGAATGCAGGTATATTCTTACTCCACACATCTACCTTAGTAACTGAAAATCATCAGCCCTGATATAGGGCAAAGGAACGGTACAACTACCAAAAATCAAAAGGTCTAACCTCAACCAAGATTTTCTTCTTGCAGTCTTTTACCTGGGCTAAGAAGAAGGACAGCGGTACCCTGACCTGTACTACACAGAACTTTTTGGATTGCAATATGTTACTGAGCAATAGTGCCAACAGATCAATGTTTACTGACTTCTGGTACTTCGTTATTACAGTTCTGAAATTATTTTAAACGTCCTTTCTTCAAAGGGGATTTCATGCAATTGGCATAAGAGAACTGAACAACAGCTGGCTTACAAATGCAAAAGAGAAGATTTCCACAGCAGAGAAAAGTATGAACCCTGGAGAGGAAGTGTTATGTAGTCTATATAAAGTAAGCGGGTTTCCGAAAACTCTCACTGTTTTGTTTTTCTGTAACTTTGGCAGAAGAATGTATGGGGGGGGGGGGGGAAATTGTACATTTTGGAGCTTCCCCAGTTTTGCAAAAACTGCCTCTTTCTGCCCAAACATACAGGAATACACTTCCCTCCCTTTTCCACTCAATTGGTGTAGCCCGATTCAAAGCCAGAACGAGCCTGAAGAACAAGCGAGAAACAGGAGACAAGCTGAAGACAGACAAAAACAGAGATTTGTCTGAGGCTTTAACTTAATAGCTTATGGCAGGCTGTGCTTCTCCTCTTTGATCAGGTTAGTGCTGCTGCTGCAATGACTTACAGCTGCGGGAAGGAACCAAACACCCCTGGAACATTGCTTCCAAGGATTGTCATCCTGGAAAAGAAAGCCAAAGTTGAGCAACATGCTGGGCTAGCCACAGGCTCGGCTCGTGAAAGGGATATGCTACTTAATACAGAGCACAGTACTGAGCTGCTAAACTGCATTATCAATTGTTCTAAACTTTACACACTAATGCATATTATGCAGGAGTATGAATCCAGCATGGACCTACATTTTCCACTCATTTTCATGGCCCTCTGACACCTCCTCCTGGGCAGGACCTTCACCAGCCTTCCACCCTTCGCTGCCAGTCTCCCCATCAGCTGCTTTATGAGGCTCCTGCTTTTCTCTCCAGGCAACAGGAAAACTTCTAGAGTAAAACTAAAAGCTATAAATCCATCATTTGCCTTGCTTATCTGCTACGTCAGATTATGTTCAGTCTATCCAGCACTCAACTCCTACTGTCATGGAGGATTTACCTCGGGTCTACACCACTAAGACCATCACAAAATGGGTCCCAGGACTATCCTTGACAGTTTATATTGTTATTATGGGTGATGCACATGATTTACATTAAACAGGGCTTCAAAATTTGACAGGGAAGAAAAAGTGAGGATATATCCAGGAAAAAGCAGGGCTGCCTTGGCAAGCTGGAAAAGCTCAGATAGTCTTTTATTTATTCTTCATAAATCCTTCTGATTAAGTAGAAAGCAAGAAGAAAAAAAAAAAAAAAAAAGGAAAGAAAGAAAGAAAAAAAAACCCAGAAAGTTTCCACAACTCCAATCCCATTTCCTGAAGCTCCCAGATGACAGATGCTTGGGGCTGGAATCCACCCATCCCTCCTCCTCTTTTGCAGCAGAAAGCATCCCAGCTACGCACCCAGCGCTCCCAGCAACACAGGGGAAATGGCGACAGTGGCTCAGGTCCTCGAGAATTGAACACAAAATTTTTGTACCCACAACTTTTACAACAACAAGGACTTGTTACCATTGGAACTGCAGGTTAAGAGCTCAAAATAAAAACAAGAGAGGCTTACTAGTAACCAGCAATTCCAGTCCCGTATTTCATCTTATTTAACTGGACCATTCAGCCACACAGCCATTTTGTCATTTACACAGTATCCCCACCAGGATCATACCTTAACCACTTTGAGATGTGTAGAAAATGTAATTATCCCTCACTTTCTGACAAATATTTACAAAGAAAAAAAAAAAATAAAAAAACAAAACAAACCAACAAATCCCCCAAACAAACAGAAAAAAAAAACAAACGGAGAGGCTTCAGAAGTCTTCCACGATAGAAATAGATGGCTGTGGGAGTTCTGGATGAACAGTCACAGCATCAACCATTTTATCCAGTCTACACTGGCCATTATCCAGTTCAATCTGAGACAGTCCAAAGTAAACCAGTAGTTAGCTCTCACAAAAACAAGCCCAGTTTAAATAGCATTCCATCTGCAGGCAAAGCATTTTTCTATCTGCACCTAGACACAAGCTGTCCACAGAAGTTCAGACTATTTCCAGAATTGTGAGCCATATAAAAAACTGCGAAAAAAAAAAGCAAGAAGCTAAGTTGGTTTTTTTTTTTTAAGTAAACGTTTCACTAGAAATGGTTTGCCTAGTTACAATAAGTAAACCAGACATTTCCTTCCCCCCCAAGATTAATATTCCAAATGCTTCACAATGAATATAATGAAAAACACTTGAAAAAGAAAAGAAGTTCACTGTACTTGTCTTTTCCAAACTTAATGCTACATTGATCAACATTTAAATTGCAAACTAGGATTCCTGGAAATGAAAAAGCTCATTAGAATTAAAACATCATGCTAGAATCAGCAAACTATTTTTTTTCCTATTTGGAATCAGTTCCACCAGCTTTAAATCAATATGTACTTAGGATTATGGACCTAAAGAACTTGGGAAGCCTTAAATCCTGTGATTTTTCATGGCAAGAAAGATTATGACATCTGCACTTCAACACAGTCTCTTATCTATGCCAGCACACAGCCTGCCCCTCTAGAGAATAAATGATGTTGGAGAAGAATTTGAGCTATACCCAAATCTGATAACAAATTTGCATATTTTACCATATAGGGAGAAAATAGTGACAAATCAGGATAATAGATTTGAAAACAAAGAAATTCAATGTAAGTAGTAAGCATTTGGGAAACATTTGATTCATCTGAGCATTTAGTAAAGAACAAAATAATCTCCCAAATTAATCTTAAAAAGTTTCAGTTATTGCATGATCAGTAGGACAACACCACCAACAAACGTAATATATTTACTTACACATACTTTTTCCACTTACCAAATGTAAAACTGATCAAGTCAGTAAAAAAAAATTCAAAAAACTGAACGTGTACCTCCAAACTCTATGTTACTTTTACTGTCAATTCATCGTACAAAGAAAAATATTTGGTGTAACAAGTTTCCCTTATAAAGCTTGTTCATAATTTGGTTAAGATGATTTAGACAATGGCTTTCTAGCTCTATCTTCTACTTATCATGAGAGGTAAAATTAAAAAAGAAAACTGAGTAGCATCTTTAAATTTGCTACCAGTTTAATACGCTACTCCAACTTTCCTAAACACTTAACATATGCAAAACAACAAATGAACTTTCCAGTAAATACCAGTGTCAGACCCCTTTCTCATGATGATGTCTGCTGTACAAATCCTTCCAAACTTCTAACTTGCAAACGGGTCCCCAAAATTCTTCAGCTGTCCAACTTTAAAAATTAACTAAATTTTAAAAAGCAGGTGAAAAGCAGAAAGAAAATTCTGGAGCAGAGATTCCAACATGAACTGGTAACAGCAGCACAAACTCATGCACAAACCTCTCCGAGCTTGCACTCGGCTACCTCCCCAAGGCTGCCTGCCTGCAACCGAGGCTTCGTGTCCCCAGTTGGAGACTTGGTCCCGTGCCTTCCTTGCAGGGATCCTTTTAGAGCTGTGACCCTACTCTGGTTAATGCTAGTATGGAAGAGGTTGCCAGCTGCTGTCAGCTGGATTCTTAGCAGCTCTGATCATGCTCTTGTCACAGGAGCAAAAGAAGAGGAGGAAGGGAAAAAAAGAGCAGAAGGAAGCAATGGAAAAAGTAAGATTTGAACACGATTGAGCTCCCTGTTCTCTGTGACAGAGAGAAACCTATCTGGCCTCCAGTGAGGATGCTGAAGCATAGCTGTGCTATGAGCTATAGTCTGGCATCTGCAGCACCACTGTCACTCTCTCCATCCTTCCATCGCACGTGTAGCACAGGCACCAAGGGTATATCTGGCACCGAGCCTCTTGTTTCAGTTCTCTAACATGTAAAAGAAGTTCTCCTGTTAAGTGCTTTCCTCAGGGGCCCATTTTCCAGCTTCCTCCATATCACTGTTACTTCACGGAACAAGATCACGCTCTGGTCCCTACTGGCCACTTTATTTCTGGAGCTGCTTTTGCTCACCCCCCGTTCCACACTCCCAGCCCACAGCCACGTCCTGCCCTCACCGCAGCTGAACAGGGAGAGGACAAATACTTGCCTAAAAGCCTGTCAGCTCCCAATAACATTTTTTCACCCCCTTGAGGCAGCAGAACTATGAACAACTCTTACATCTGTAAATCTGTTTAAAAAGTAACGATTGCTCCCACAGCAATCTACTATTTTTATGAATGGAGAAAAATGGAAGGAAACCCTCTCAAATAAACAGCGAGGGGGAAAAGCAGCACGCAACTTTCAGCACGTCACAGCAGCTACTTTTGCATGCCTACCCAGACTAAAATGTAATGGCAACACGCCAGGTTTGCTCACCATTCAACAAACATTATAACCAAGTCCTCTTGATCAGCATAGCTTTCTATGCCTTCTTTCAGCAGTCGAACTTTCTGCCCTCCGCCAATAGAGTTAGGCAGCTCACCACCCTTCCACTCTTCACCTTTTCCAAGTACCTGGAACAAGAAAAAAAGAACACTTTTTGCTAGTACCCAAAACCAAGAGGCTTTTTAAAGCAGAACCTTATTGAAAACAGATGTTAAAGCAGAAGCAACACATTAAAGCATAGCAAGCCAGCATTTCCAGCATCGTAAGTTTTCCATGTCTGAAGCAGCGTTCAGCACAATGACATCACTGCAGAAACATGAGAGAGACATTTCTTAACCAAATAAGAATCGAGCAATTGCCTGTTACCACCGTTTATTCAAATGTGTCTCCTTCAGAAAAAAAGAAAAAGAAAAAGGCTACTAATTGTTTCAAAATTTGTATTAGGAAAAACATTCTGAATGAGACCTTTAAAAGCCAAAATAATAACTTTAGGAACAGGAAGTGTGAGAGACCTTGGTGGATCAGGATATTACTAATACAAATTGCAAGCTGCAGTCTTTCTGAAATCCCTCCAGAACACTTTTGCACAAGGAAAGGAAAGGTGGCTGCTAAAATCAGCTAAACAAAATTCCTCCCCAGCCAAGCGCTATAGCGAATCATACCTCAAAACCAGAAAACACCCTTACACTTTTTGTAGGTTTTGAGCATAATATTTTTGGAACTTCTAAAACTTGGAAGAACTACATTGCACGATGTTTTGGACAAATCTGCAACACTAATAGAGCTCAGGCTTCTTGGGTGCTTTAGTAAGTACAGCATTATCGTATTAGGAAAGGTTCTCTCGGTCTTCCAAGTTCAGTGGCAGAAGTCAAACTTCAGAGATCCAAATAATTTCCTATTTATAGTGTAGACACTGTGGTAAGTAAGCAGAAAAATTTCATAACGCCATCTGAATTCCTGGATTTTCTCTTGCAGAACCAATTTGTGGGGAAAGTTTAGAAGGTTAGTGCCCTCCCTTTTTCCCAAGGTCACACGGAGGCCAACCTCAGTACGTGACATACGGAGACGTGGAACAAGACAGAAAAGGCTGGCAAGAATGGTAGAAACGTTTTGCCCTCTCAAAGAATTACAGGTTCTTGGGAAACACAGTGAAACTTTCAGTCGTGACCCTCCCTCCTTCACCACAGCAGGGATCCAGCCTTGTCTAAGAAGGAAGGAGACATCCAAAGCCCTCAGAGTGCAGCGCAGCTTCCAGAAGTATTCATGCAAACAACATTAGCCCCACTGAAAAGCAACGCTATATGATAAATCATGACAGAACCTGCAAGCGACTGAGAACCCTGATCACAATAGCTACTAACCTGTAGAACAGTTCCTAAGGCAGTGGAAGAAGCACCCTCCCATGGCCGTTCAGCGGGGGACCAGCGGGTAAGCAACAGGGACAGCAGCAGGGCCATGTGCAAGTGCCCTACCCGCCTCCGAGCTCTGCAATTGTTTTACTTTGCCCCAGCACGCAGAGAAGCGAATGCAACTTCAGTTACTATTGCACTGGTTCTGTCCTAAAGGCTGGATAGTATGAATATTTGGTATGAAAACACACAATACCTTGACTGTGTAGTTGAAGTGCTTTGAAGTTTGCATGAAACGGTGAAAGCCATCGGTTTCTTTAGTTGCTACAGTAAAAACTAGTAGTTTATCTGAGGGAGAAAAAGGAGAAACATGTATTAATAAGAAAAAAAAGCCACTGAACAGCACTGGATCAGGGGGGCTATGACTTGCCCGCATCTCATTCAAAGACAGGAGGCAAATACACTGTCATATTATAGGCATGAGACATTATCAAACAAGAACCGCTATGGAGAAGGGCGCTGTATTTATAATTATCCTCAGGAAGAGGAAGCAAAGAAATCTATCTACTCTGTAAACAACTAGCTCAAGACATGAAAACAAAGCTAGTATGACTACTGGACAGGAAGGAATCTTCACAACAAAAATAACTTATTTACTTTTCAGTCTGAGCTAATCCTGCGACCTCTTATCAGAGGACTGAATGGTACCAGAGAACTTCACTCAACTTCAGTAACTCCCCTGAAAGCAAGTAGTTCATATTCTTCATGAAAACAGGGCGAAAAAAACCAACCATGGAAAACGGTCCCCAGACAGTGCTTTTAAGTCCCTGGGCAGAGACAGAAGAGTTAAGGTCGGGGTTTTTTGTTCAGAGCCTCTGTAAATTATAGCAGTGCTAATTTTGCCCTCTTACTGCATGCAGGCAAATGACCGTGCAACCAATTTCCTTTTCATATCCCAGGGTTTTTGACATAGTACAAATGAGGCCATGAATTCCCACTAAACAGCTTCCCAATTAAACTACTGAACAACATTCAGCACCCTATGCAATGTGCTGCGTAATCAAGGTACATAATTCAAAGCTATGAGAAATACAGTACCCTTATCCAACCTCAAATATTTAATCAGACCAGCCTGGATCTCAGAGCACACTGCAGTTCCCCAATTTGGTCTGAGTTCAAGCAACAGCTGCCCTCTAAACAGAGCCCATGAGATCAATCATTACAAGAAAGTAAAATTAATAGCCTCTAATGAGCATTCCAGACACAGTGCCTGTTGTTGCTTCACTTTCCCAAACAACATCCTTTGGGTTTATCTTCACCAGCACAGTAACATGTGCTAGAAGTGGCTGCTGTGAAAATTATCGCTATTAACCCTTCACACTCATCCACCACCACAGACTTAGCAGCCCTCAGACACCCAAGATGTCATCCTGAGTGTATTCAAATAAATCACTGCTTGCCTTTTTGTTTTATTTGACACCAGTGAAATTAACACCCAAGCTGATGATCCGCTTCCCACTTTGTAGAAGAAATGCACCTTGCAAGTTTACCCATGTGATGCTCTGCAGCCAAGTGCCAGGGTACTTCAAGTGTACCTCTGCTCAGTCAAGCAAAAATACCTGTCAGAGCACAGACAGAGTTTGCAGAGCAACATAAAAAACACATGTTCTAATGAAATTCAAGTCTGTCTAAAATAGCCACAGCAGGCAAACTATGGAGACTAGTCTCAGGAGCCAGATATTTTTTCCACTGAAATAAGGCTTAGATTCAGCACTAGTCAACTGGTCGCTTCCAAGAATACTCCCACCAAGTCAGACAGTGGTCTGGCTAGTCCATCCTCAACAGCAGCTATAACCGCGTACATGACAAAGAGCAAGGATAAGATAAGCGCATATGATGCTTTCTCTGCTTTTTCTACCAGTCTGTTTATAGGTTTTCCTGACCCGGATAGGGTTTCCACATATTCTAAAACACCCTGTCCACTTCGTGATGTTGCTCTCACCTAGTCACTCCTCGAACTGATGTAACCTTCAAGCAGTGACAGCACCACGTGCGCATTACATACTCCACAAAAAAAGATTCCTCTGCGCCTTGAGCAGGGCTCCTCCAGTTTTTATCTGACACAGGCCAAGTTCCTCAACTACAAACAACATCTCTACCTGCCCCCCTCACTACACACAATTGCAGGTTTCTCTCACATTCTGCCACAGTGGTTTTTGGGGTCTTGGGGGGTTTTTTTGGCTCCTTTTGGCCAACAGTCCTAGGGAACATTTTAACTACTGACTCCACTGAACAAGACTGACATTACTGCAATACGATACACAGCAAAGAAGGAACTGGAAATACTTGCAATGCTTCAATCAACTCAACTTGAACACCCAAAAATTTTGGGAAGACAGTTTTAGAAAATGAATTGCTCCATCTTTTTCCTCATTTAAGTGCTAGCAGTCTGCTGCAGGCAAGAATCAGAAGAAAATCCCATGAGTACATCTCAGAAGGGCAGGAGGATCTCCACAGAGGATTCCAGTGCAATGCGTTCACAGACACACTGACTCACAGATAGACAAAACACTGCAATAATGGTTCAGCACCTTCAAAATCATTCATCCTAAAGGTCATGCAATCTAAAGTAATTCTACAGAAGTCACCACAGAATGAATAAAGAACATGATATCTTAGACTATGACTAAAACAGAACTGAAGACAGAGGATCTGATTTTTCTCTATGGAACACATTAAGTTATGATTAATTTTTTGTTCAAAGACTGCATTTTCAAATCAGAGGGAACTGGAAAAATGTGATCATACCGTACCATCAAGCCAAGTGAATTCATTATTGAAAGTTTCCTAGGTGACCAGTCAAGCACTGGCTATAACCGTGGAATTTGGTTTGGGGTAGACATATTTCACACCTACCCCTTCCTGAGAAATGCAAACAGCAAGGATTGCAAAAATCTGTACTTGACAACATGATGTAAATGACAAAACGTGGAACGCATCAGATTCCTCCCATAGTCACTAAGTCAAAGAAAGTATTAAATCAACATACAAGTACAGTTTGGCAAGCAAAAAATAACCTATCATTCTTTATGGGATAATGTTACTCTCTTTTAATGGAACCCACAGTAATTCCACCTACACATTGCTCATGTATTTCAAGACTCACTAAGGAGCCTGGTATGTTACTTGACTTTTGTAGAACAGGAGGAAAGAGAATGATGTGCCAAATCATAAGGGATTTCAACCTGAGCTATATGAAATGGAGAAAGCTGAGCAGACAAATAATGCAGTTTATACTGATATGAAACTGCAAGAGAACCTGTATTACACTCACAGCCAATGAATCAATCTAAGTAGGCTGCCTGAGTCAGGTTTGCAAGCAGTCACAGAACAAAGAGGAAGCTATTTTTATAAAGGTATTATTCACATTGGAAAAGTTTTCTTTTCAGCATACTTGCCAATGGTCGATTTTTTAAAATTACAGATTAAGAGGTTTAAAAGGCTTTATTTCCATGCCTCTGCTACACCGCAGAATTTTAGGTGCATGTGGTACTTAATTTTTAAGTGCAGCTGAAATGTAATTATAGCATTTAGAGTCCACTTAGAATTAGAGTTTCTTTATAGACTTTTTAGTCTTTGTTGTTTGGGTTTGGGGTTGGTTTTTTTTTTTAGGGGGGGGGTGTTTGCTTGGGTTTGTTTTGTGGGTTTTTTTAAGAAGTAATCTGTCTGACCAAAGAGCAGAGCAGCATGCTTCTATTCTGTCTATAGTATGCATGGAGTGACAATGCAAAGCGCATTAAATGATAGTTACCTTGTCACATTATAGAGAGTATTATAAACCAAATGAGGAAAGCAGCACTCTTCTTTTCTAGCTAGTAAGACGTTACAAAAATACTAATGTAATTCCTGTAGGCTCCTGTGACTTTATTTAGATGTGAGTGACAACTTACACCAGTTTTACTGGCAGAGATCCACTAAGCATAGCATGGGAGATACTTGTTTCTTCCGGTGAAAGCAAGTAAAGGCAATGCTTCTGACCACCAAACACTTCTGCTAATTTTTTTAACCTTTTAACTTCATTCACTTTGAAAAAAAATCTATTCTTTGTTTGCTACATTTAGGTATAACAACCCCTCAGAACACTTGTTCCATTTGTGTCTAGTAACACAAATCCAAAGCGACTTTCATGAACTCGCAAGAGTGTAAACGTGCAAGTATAACACAGACCTCAGGGGAACAAGTTTATCCAAGTGCCATTTCCATTTCAGGATGTGCTTGGCTACATCTATTTCAGTGCAGCTACCCACAGTGTCCCTGCTCTGCAGAGCAGGTTTGGTCCCACGAAGAGCCCTGCCAGTGGAGAGGTTCAGTGCAGCAGCAGAGCCCTTACTGCAGGCCGTCGCACGCAACTGTCGCAGTGAGAGGCTGAGGGACTGGCCCAGCGTCCCCAGCAGCATCGCTGTGCCAGCTCCAGGGCTCCAGCTGTGCAATGAAGACCTAGGCGTAGCAGCGGAAAGCTGTCTGCAATTACTCAGACCCCAAGTTACCACTGTGGCCCGGTACTCCCCAGCAAGCAAGCCGCAAAATTCTCAGTCTTCGCAAGAACCCCACGATGAATTCTAGCTGCAGCAACACTGTTCCTGCTTCACCATCCACTTTGGGACAAACCCTTGCCCTGCCCTCCACCAAGGCGTCTACCCTAAGAAACTCTGCTATATGGTCTTACATATAGACTTGAGATATCCAGTTTCTTAAGTCTGACTATCCCCCTCACACGAGGGGATGAATACACACACTCAGTGATATTTTCCAACAACCAGTAACAGCATCCTCAAAATGCAAACATACATGAAACCAAAAAAACAGCAGGCGGTCACAGCTCTCCACACTTGCAGGGTACTGGGACGCCGCAGAGGGTACGGGGCTGCCTGGGCAGGGCTGGGCTCCCCCGGCAGGCAGCCTGCCAGAGGCATCTTGGCACTCACTGGAGGGGATTACCAAGCCTGGCATTTATTTCCACAAGTAAAGTCAGTTTGTGTAAAAAGGAAATGCAAATCCTATACTGAAGTTCAACGGGAAGGCATTAAAAAAAAAAAAAGAGAGAGATCTCTGAATAGCTGTATGCCAGGTATGAGGGTGCTGAAGTTACTAGAGTGCAAGTATTCCAGTCAGCTTTCTGATAGTTACGTTCACAAAACAGCTGTTCTGTTTGAACACAAGCCTTAGAGAGCACGCGTTTGGCCAAGAAAAGTATATCCAGTGACAAACAATTCATTTTTACATGCAAATCAGGAAACCTTTTAGCACTCAAGTTGTGAAAGACAACACTGCACATAGAGCACACGCAACGTATTAGAAAATCCAATGAAGGTTTATCAAAACATTTCACTCTCACTCTCTTAGTCTTTTGTGCTGCCATCAGGGATCTGATCGCATCATAAATATTTATTTCCAGAGATCAGAACTATAAACCAGAGCCTTTGTCTTCAGTGAATTGCCTGGCGAGGTCCTCAGCCAGGAATCGCCAGGGCAGGGCTGCTTTAAGTAGCCCTGACCTCTCTCCTTGTACCTTGGCAAAGGAGTACACAAGGAACTGCAGTCATTCCTCACACACCCACATGGTTCTTATTTATCTTGAATGAACATTGACAGAGATTACTACATAATTTCTACCAATGGTTGCAGGCCCTGGTATAGTAGCTTCAAGCAGCCAAAACTGAGGATATTGCTCACAGCCACACGGGATCTGACATTCAGTCCTTGGATTCAAGTACCATGGACTTTGGAGCAGGAGTGAGCTGTAAGATCAAAGGACATCTGTGCATGGCAACCCATTATTAAAATCTATCTCTGAAACTAGTGTCTTATAATGGTAAAAAAATTATGTTTGGTTCCAGGAATATGGTTTTATCCATATTCTAGTGTCTACATAAAACAGTCTACTTTCCCATTTGCAGACACGTCACCCAAAACCGCTCAACAGAGTAACAGCTGTGCATGAACCCCTGCATTAAATGAGCAAGGAGATGTACAATTTCAAAATATTTCATCAAAGGTTTCCAGCAAGCAAATAAACAAATTGCTAGAGATCATGGAAAAAACTAGGGAGCTGGAAACATATTAGGAATGCTTCCATGGATTAAAAATAAAAAAAAAACACTGTACACACTGTCAAAGAATGGTCAGGTAGTAACCTTGGCAGTGATCCGCGTGACCTTATTCTAAGGCATAGGCTGGGCAGGTACCTGGAAGAAAAGATGCATGAGATGGATACCTGGAATAGGCACATGGATGCATCTGAGCGCATTAATTAAGCTATGTAATTGTGCCTATTATTGTGTCTCCTGCATCTCTGGAGATATGGAAGAACGACAGGGTACAGTTTCCCATTAGAAAAAAAAAAAAAAACAACCATAAAAACCCCACAAAAAAAAACCCAAATAAACAAAAAATAAACCAAACAACCAGCCCACAGACTGGATTTAGCTTGCCTTTATGCCCCATACGAGCACACTTTATCATTGGAGAGACACACTAAAGCACAACACAACTGGAAAAGTACTTTCAGCCTGGATTCCTCCCGTCACACTTCAAGAGCACAGCAATAAGGAATGTTCAAAAGTAAGCTAAACTGAGAAGTAGTTGTCAGAATGAGAGTAAACAACCCCAATTAACTACAGACTCCTGATGGCATTTCTGCTATTATTTATTGTTTCCACAGATTAACTGTTAAAAGAAAAAAAAGAAAATCAAAGGGGGAAAAAAGCCTGGTTTTTTTAAGATTAAAGTTTTCAGTATGCCTGTTTATTTCCAAGGCAGGCAACCTATTCCATGTATAATCATCTCAAATTTTTGAGTTCAGACTTGGCCGTGCCACTTTCCCTTCCAACTTCCGTACTCAGCCAGTAACGAGAAGGTGAACTAGAAGAATTGCCATCAACAAGTTCATAGAGTCATAGAATGGTTTAGGTTGGAAGGGATCTTAAAGATCATCTAGTTCCATCCCTCCTACCATGGGCAGGGACACCTCACACCAGACCAGGGTGCTCAAAGCCCCATCCAGCCTGGCCTTGAATACCTCTAGGGATGGGGCATCCACAACTTCCCTGGGCAACCTGTTCCAGTGAAAAATTGTTCCATAGTGAAAAATTTCTTCCCAGTATCTATTCTAAATCTACCTTCTTCTAGTTTAAAGCTATTACCCCTCATCCTATCACTTCACGCCCTTGCAAAAAGTCCCTCGCCAGCTTTCTTGTAGGCCCCCTTCAGATACCGGAAGACTGCAATAAGGTCTTCTCAGAACTTTCTCTTCTCCAGGCTGAACAACCCCAACTCTCTCAGCCTGTCCTCATAGGAGATGTGCTCCAGCCCGCTCTGTTTTCCTTCCTTACGCACCTCAACTAACCATATACTCCATCAACAAAATCCACGTTCTGAGACTTTTACAGTAGTCTGAGTAAGAAACAAAATGTAATTAGCAGTTTCCTTGACCTTCCCATCCACTTTGTTCCCCTAAGAGGGGAATATTTCTGTGCCTGGAGGAGAAATCACAGTCCTCGGCTCTGCCTTCATCATAGTTGCTTGCACACCAGAAGCTCCTGGTAGGTGCTTTCCAGCATGTCACCAGCCCTGACTGAAGAACACACCATTTTAATATCATTGCCCTAATAAGCATATTGAGTACAACATGTTTGAGTTTGTAAATAAAAGGATAACAGCACAGGTTGAGCTGCGTGCAGGTCAGCTTAGAGCACGTGAAGGCATGATCCATAACTGGGATTCAAGACGTAGAGTTTCTCATAACTTCATGGTAAAACCGGTAAATTTTGGAAGAATAAAACCTTAAACACTATTTAGGAACACAGTGTCACTATACAAGTACCATATCCTGTAATTTCTCTAACAGAGGACTTATATTTCTGGAAGATATCCTGGAAAATGTAAAATACGCTACAGTGTCTTCTGAACAAGACGAAACTTACTGAGATCCAAAAAAATGGCTGGTATAAAGCCTGATGGAAAAGACCTTATTTATAGGCTCAATTGCCATTTCCTCCATAAAACTGAATAACATAACAGTCTGAGTTCCCAATTAATTGTAAAACTGTAAAAGAACTTTTAAAGAGAATGCAGCACAAGGTTTTTTTAAAGAGAATGCAGCACAAGGTTTAAGCCCACAATAGTAAAGAAATTATTCAAAAAAATGAAATGGATCATTGAGCTACACAATACTGTGCAGAGTCAATACAGTCATGATAAGCAATTCTCTTCCCACGCAGTGTTGCGCAGTGTTGATGACTTTACTGAAACCAATTCTTCCATATGCTTCCAAGTGATGTTGAAGCTCTGGAGATAGCTAAAGGGTCACCGATGGTGCCAACAGCAACTTCCCTTCCCTATTTATATGGACTCAGGCCATACGTTCAAAACCCAAAGAACTGTTAAACCAACTAAAAGGTTGAAATACCAAAGAGCACTTTCAAAATCCACATCTTTAGCACAACACCATCCTCCACTTATCACTCAAGAAGGCAACATTAGACTTCTCAAAAGGAAAATTAATTGATATTTTTTCCCTATAAATAGGAGTTACAGCCTAAACTTAAGATTCTATGGCAAATAAAACTTTTGAAAATCCGCATACTCTGAAAAGATGTCAAACAGCTGGAGACAGAAGAAACCCATCATAGGCAATGTAACCATGATTATAAGTTATACCTACATACATATACTTGGCTAATTTAATCCAGCAGCAAACAAAAATCTTAAGTACACAACATGAAAAACACAAACTGTAAACATATATATCTACCCAGCGTCAGTTTATAGGACGTACATATGGTCAAAGAAAGTAGTAAGGCAACAGAAGAATTTCTGGTCAAATAAAACTTTTGGCCTAAAGAAGGCAAAGACAGAGCCATCCAACAGTTGTTTATTTTCCCCCAGGATTCTTAGAAACACGATAATGTGCTGAAATAGCAAACATGGTCATGTTCTTTTCTCAGGAAAGAAGTGTGCATTACACTGCAGGGGGGGGGAAAGATGACTGGTACATAAATAATACTACTTCGTATTTGGAAGTACTGGGGGTTTTTTTAATCTGATCTTTACACTACACACTCAACTTCTGTTCCACACAGGACACTTTGCTGCATGCCTCCACTCATCCCACAGCGCATTGCTTCCCAGAGAGGCAGACTGGCTTCAAAGTCCCATTAACCGTAGCGACGATCACCTTCTAAGACTGGATCCTCTGCAATTTAATAGCATGGTTGGATTGCTGGTAAAAAATATCCTTGGAGGGAAGACAAAATATGCTTGAAAAACTCAGGAAAGATTGGAAAGGGATAATATTTAAAATAAAAGATGAAATTAGAATGAACAGATAGCAAGCTAACTGATTTCCTATACAAATATATTCTTGTGTGAGAGAGATGGATTACTAAGAAGCAATGTTTCAAATAAATCTTAAAGGCCAGATTTTGAAGAAGCAGACCTTCCTGTACAGACCTCTTCTGAAAGCTTGGTCTGTCTTCCTCTGTATCACAAACCTGTTAATCGCTGCACTTCAATACATACATGTCTTACTGTAAAATATAAACAGCAGCGCAAACATCATTTATGTAATTTCCAAAAAAGAATTAGATTCTTCTTAGCTAGCTATTAGCAGACTTCTACCTTCTCCACTTTAAACCAGACATATTAAACTAAAGCAAAGTAAATAGAAGTCTGTCTTTTGATATATAAGCATAGTTACTGCAGAACTAGTGTAGGTACACCTCTGCTACTACCTGATCCTCAAAATGGTTCAACCTGCAGAAAAAAAAAACCAAAAAAAAACCCACTGTCTTTAAAGTGTTGCAAACAGTTTATGACCACAACAGGCAATTATAATTATCGGAGATCACTCAACGCATGGGCTGTCAGTGCATAATCCTTCCTGTGCTCCTCCAGGTTATTTGTAGACCCTGCTGAAGTTGCACAGCAATAGCTATTGGTATCAAAACTCTCAACCCTGTCCCAAGCCATGGAACGGAACTCGCAAAGGCAGGAAGTTTTTGGAAGCTGACTAGGGAAAGAAATATAGAATGTATAATTTCCCAGTTTCAGTTACTTTTGAATAGCTGATACCGGTGCAACTTCCTTAACCACAGTAAATGTTGCGTGTTACAAGGTTCTCCTTGTCACGTGTTTTAAAGGAACAAAGAAGCTGGTTAGAGAAATGCGTGTTTATATTAAGCAAGAGTTGCTTTGAATTTTCTGACAATATAGAACTTACGCTAGATTAGCATTTGCCGTCCACACAGCCCCTGGACAGGACACTAATTACTTTCTTTTTTTTCTTTCCTACTAACTAAATCCAAACTGAAGTTTTGCAAGACATAGGAAGAGACTTACCATTCAAGAGTCCCGTTATTGTTAAATGCCATCTGCAACCTAAATCCATTTATGAAGAGGTGAACAGTGCAGTAGCAACTGTGCATTTCAGAAACTAAAGTTTGTTATGAAAATACTGCAAGATTTCTCATGCAAAGAAATTCCTTGTGCTTTAATTCACAATTCACAAGGATGTGAACAGGCATTTCTCTCTTCCATGCATACTGACTCAAACAGCAAGCCTGCTGAGCTGCTGCTTACTGACTGTCTTTTATCACACCATTTCTGATGTCTCATAGATACAGCATCTAAAATGTTTATACCGAAATGATCAATTGTTGAATAGAGCCAGTTCTAAAGAAACTACATAAAAAAACACCACCCACAGACTATATCTCCGTAACTGTTTTTCTGCATGTGCATATATACATACACAGACTTTTAGACAAAGATTAGCAGTTACTCCCAATATTAATACACAACTGATTTCAGAAAACATTTGAAAGCTGATCCTGCCTCAGCTCTTAATTTACTTTCTTTTAATTTAGTAGTATTGAATATACAGTCAACAAGAGCTCATTAAGACCTGTATGTGCACTCATCAATCACCCGCGTCAGTCCTGAGTGCAGCGCTGGCTGGTGCTCAGGCCCATGCTCATTCTAATGCAAGACTTCCTCGTTTTGATAGCTGAACAAAACCAGACACAAGCAGCAGTAGTCAAGAGTTTTTCCATCAGCTTCAGTGGACTTGGATGAGCCCCTGTTTACTGGATCAGTTATTCTGTAGTAAAGCAAAGATAAGACACGTTCCTTAGTTCCCAGATAAGAAAAAAATTCAAATCAACTGTTTGTAAATGACATCATTGCCATGCATGAAGCAACTCCTCCAACAGGAGCTGCCCAACTTCCTGACAGGCAGGGAACAGATCAGGTTACAGCTGTTTATTAGTGCCCAGATAGCAATCAAACCACAAAAATCTTCTTGAGAGTAGAGCGGATGGAGTCATGGCACAGGCTGGATGTTGCTTGAACATGCCAGTTGGATGGCCCTGCTATAAACTGTCATCGGGGCTGTGCAGCTGAGAGCGGGACACAATTAACATCAGCTGTCTAAGTGAGAAAGTTTACTCAGCTTCTGCCTTTTAGTAGCCTTGCCTTCTCTGTCTCTCTCATAAATATGTATCTAGAGAAGAGCATGCTTCTTCTTAAGCTGTTGTTTAGCAAATCCAGCTGTTTAAACAGAAGCAGTCACACACAGCATCAGGCATTGTTAAAGTCCGTTTTCTGACAGCTAATCAATCCATCAATGAAACTCAGCAGTTAAGACTTGCAATAACGGGTTCTTCTTAGACTAGTCTTTGCTTAAAAATGAGAAATTAGAGCTGGAACTGGAGCCATCCTGAAAATGCATAACTGTCCTTCATGCCTGCACTGTGGTTCATGTTGACAGCGGACGCTACCACCCGGATTAGTCAGTTCTTTTGAAAAAGCTGCCCTGCAGCTTCACATCTGGCCCTCTGTCCAGATACCGGACATGTAAAATTTTCCAAACAGAAACACAGGCCACGCAACCCTGAAAGGAGAGAAACCCCCATACTTTTCAAAGATCCCTCTTCTGTGCGAACAAGCAACTTAAACTCCACACTTGTGAGATACAGGTAGTGCGCTGCCTCGAACAACTCAGCCCTTCAAATCATGAAATAGCACCAAAATAGCACTTCTGGCACAAGACATCATGACATGTCATGTACGATGTATACTTCAAGATGCTTTTCAAATCAAACACTTGGGCCAGCAACTTCAGTTATTAAGTTTATGGACCTGGTTCTGCTCGCACACCAACATGTGTACAACTGTTTTACAGTGATGTAAACCAGAATTAGTAAACTGCTTACAAGGATAGCCTAAGGAAACACTTTGCTGTATTTTTCAGGTAAGTTTTTTTCAGGTAACTTTTCACCTGTAAGTTTCAGATGAACTACAAAACTAAAGGTAAACAATCCATTTTTACTTTAGTGCAAAAAAAAAAAGTTACAAAAGCAATTCTATCAGATACTGATTATTTTCTGCACAGCTGATTTCAGCGAGAACCCCTAGCGGGCTCATTGAGTACATTAACACTTTGACCCACAGGTACAGAATTAGCTCTCAGAGGAATGGCACTTAAATGCCAAACCTACTTTTGTTTAACATTTTTCTGCCTTTTTTCCCTTACAGTTTGTTCGCATTAATTACAAATACTGCGTATGTCAGCTTTAAAAACATACTTGTTTTTAAAGTTGCATTGCAAGAATCAGCACTACCATCAAAAAGGACTCAATAAATTTGCAACTTGTGCAAGAAGGAACCCTGGAATGCTTTCAAAGGGCAGACCATAAGAACTGGTGAGCCAACCACTAAAATAAAGGCGGGTTCTTCAGAATTGTCCTATAAATTTGAATGTAGTGTTTTAAGCGAAGGCAGAGTTCTACTTCTTAGCCTTAAACTATTAAGGAAATTGATCTGTAATTACTTTGTACTCCACTACAAAAATAGTCACGTGTCTAAAAATAAATTATACAGTAATCCACAGCATGTTTAATTTTGGTTCAAGCAGAAACAGAATGAAATGATCAAAGATGTCAACTCTCCAATTTGTCAATAATCTAAATATTTCAACAATTAGTAGGTAGCTAGGTTTCTGCAGTCTCAGTGCTCACTTGGAACCAATAGCATTAAAATATCATATTAAAAAAAGGCACACAGGCATGCATACACACTGAGAACACAAAGAGGCCAGGTTACTTTGATCACCAAATGAAAGACTTACTTACTCTTTTTCTTTGGTGGACTTGCCATTTGTTTGTTTTTCCTTCTACTAAAAATTGTAAAATAAATTCTAGCTCCTGGAAAAAAAGATACCTGGGATGAAACAGTGACTTTAAATATTTAGTCTCCTCGGGACCAGTATAATCCATATTTTGAAAACTGAATTCACCTTAAGGAAACACTCCTGAAGTAGTTCTACTAAACCACCTAAAGCCACTTGTGGTGTCAGGCTGTGCTTGCAAGCACGTATTCCTTGATGAATAAGTGTCGTTTATCCTCTAAAGCTACAACATTCCCACATACAGACACATTCCTGCTACTGATTTGTTTGGTCAAGTTGTGTTTTGTGCTGGAGGGAACCAGGCTCTATGTTTAAATTAAGAGGGAACAAAAATATTCTTCACTTTCAAACTTGTTTGCCTTGCAACTGGTCCCTCAAAAACTATAAAAAAATGACATTACAAGTGAAAACAAAAATGCCCTTACTGCGACCATACTTACTCTTCAGGACAAGGGAATTCACTTGAACAGCATGTCAAGTAACATACATTTCAGACTAGCAGTTCTACACAAATGGAAAGATACTGCTTTTGATGACACAATGTAATAGTGCTAATTCAACAGACAAACTAAACACTTCCCCATGAAGAGACTGAGTCACTTCTGCTTAAATAAGCATCAGTGAGTGAAAAAGCCAAGAACTCGGACATAAATCACAGATCTCCAGAATATGCCACCAAGGTAAAGAAAACTTCGAGAAATAATCTGTTAGTTTAGATCCTGGACAGGAACACATTTCACACAAAAGCCCCCTAGCTCAGATAACCACAGTGCTCATTCCACTGTACCTTTACACTGCAATTTACAGCATTAAATGCTGATGATAAATGTCACAACAGTTTTACTTTTTATTGTTTTAATTAGAAATGCATTTTACAGTCAAAGTTGCAGTGATCTTATCCCACCCCACTGCATATCATAGAGAGATGCAATGTCACATCCACCACTGTGGTCTAACTCCACAGCCTAATTATTCCCTCCGCCTAAGGAAAGAAAGAAAAGCCTGGCCAAAAAAACTCTATTTTTGTTTTTATTATTTTGCAACAGAGACTGGCATTGTGCAGCCTCTAAACCAGGTGCTACAAAGAACTCAGACTGCAGCTTTGGGTGTCTTCAAGACTGAGTGTTTTCAACGGAAAAATACACGATGGAAGACCAACTTTACTGTTTTGCACCTCCACAGCCACATTCAACCACTTTTAACTAATTTCCAAACACACACCCCCCCCACTACAGATGGTTTCATTTGTTACTCACCTCTTATTTCAAAGCTGGAGCCTAAAGGTACCTACGGGAGTGATCATTACTCCTCTGAAGGGGTGCCCACCGCGGCTACCTGCATTCCTCAGTACCCCCCGGGCAGTGGGGATGATGGTGGTCCCAGGACACGGGTAACCAAACGCTGTCCTCTGCTGGGTCCGGGTCAGGTCCTGAGTACATCCCCCTCTGCCTTTACCCTTCACCTATAAGGGACGGGTGGCAGCTTTTTCATACAGTCCCTACAAAAAGGGCACAAAGGTCCCAAAAGACCTAGAGGAGTTTTTTTTCCTCACCACAGGTTTATGTTTCAGACACTGTGGTGACAAGATGGGACACAAGCAGCATCAGTAAAGAAGCAAGAAAGAGAAAATCAGGCAGAGAAATGGAGGCAGGCACAGAGTGCTGTACTTACGGCCTCTCCACCAAGCAGGCCGAGTCTCTCAGTATTTCTAATGAGTATGTCAAGATGGTCGAATAACCAAATTCCCTTGTTGGTGCCTCAGACGGAAAGGCCTGTCCATCGCTCACTGTCACTCACAGTGGCCATTTTGGCTAAGCCCAAAAAAGTGAACCGCAATGGCAATAGTACACGCTGTACCTCCAAGCGAGTCCTTGCACAGCTAGGCCAGTCAGCATTTACTGCTTGAAGCATTTGTGACCAGTACGTGAGGGACGCCGGGGTGGAGGAAAGCCGACGGCTCAGAGCCAGCCGGGCTGGCTCTGGAAAGCCACCCACACAGCCGGGGCCCTCCCCGTGACAAACCCCCTCCCGACCCACCCCTCACATTTCGGGAGCACATACAGACAGCAACGGACCCACGGGGGCCACCTCAAAACATGCCCGTTTGCCGCCATTACAACCTGAAGCCCCAACACTTCAGTGCAGCCGCGCTCTGCCCGGCCAAGTCCCCACAGCCACTCTGGGGAACAAATTCAAAGGCAGCAAAGCCACTTCCTTCCCCTGCGAACAGCCGATTAATAAAACATTTCAGGTGGGAATGTCATTTGTGTCCGTTGCCAAGAGCAGTGTCTGCTTCTAAGCGCAATGACAAATGTCTTCTCCCCCCGCTCTCCGCGCGTCCTGCACTGCATTACACGGTAAGCAACATGCACGCAGCAAGTACGGGGCAACCGAAATGTTATTTTAACACAGAAACTTCTGTATCTTCGCCATACAGGCATCAGCGCCTCGGAGATCAATGGTGCGCTCCTCTGGCATTGCTTGAGGCAGGGGCGAAGGAGCCCGGCAGGGATTTCGGCAAACGGGGTTTGCCATGGGGCCGCCCTGACTGCTCACGGCTCAAGTAACCACCGCCGTGCGACAGGCAGCTCTCCTGCTGAAACCATTTCAAGCCTTTCAGAGCAAAGCAGTAAAGTCTTACAAAGAAATAAAGATGCAGCTCAGCAGTCCGTTTTAGATGCTCTCACTACAGCTTGTTTCTGAAGCCAGCAAGACTAAGGGACTGCTTTAAAATCCGACAGGGCGTCCTTGCTGTACTGCTTTACACCAAGTGGTACAAAGCATCAAGAGACTAGAAATGAAACACCAGGCTTCTGGAGCTGGAGGAACGCTAAGGTCTGCCCCTCTTCAGGCGACACAGCACGGACTCCGGGAAAACGTTTCAGGGTTAAAACTGGAATAAAAACAAGTAACACAGCAGGCAGTGTCTGGGGTCACGAAACTACTCAAGGAGTGGTTTCCCTGCTACAATTCAGGATACTAATGTTTAAATTAAAAAGAATTAAGATTTTCCTGTGTGAACACTGATAGATAAACGTATCAATGTTTTCTCAAACTGTAAATTATGTAGCATCATTTTTATTATTTATATAGACATAGCAATCTATTTTTGGTTTGCCAAATCATACAGCGCTGTCTGGACTACGCACTCTTTGCTTTTCACACCTTTGAACACCAACAGGATTAAAGAAAAACCCTTTCCATGCCAGCTAGTAGCTGGTATCAGCTTGAGATCCCACAATTCAAGTATGAAGCTAAAAAAAAAGCACGTTATTTAAATAGGTATTTTTGAGAAAATACAACTGCAATTGCAGTAACTGATTTCCAAAGAAGCTTGACTTACAGTCTCACTGCCCTGGCTACAGACAGCTCAACGTTGTACTCAAAACATGTCCCATCTGCTGTCCCTCCGAGGGACGCTGAGGGCTGAACTGTAATGCTCACACGCCCTGGACAGACTGTGAACCACAGCACACACCACAACCGCCAGAGAAATCCTCTGAACAACTAAAAGCAGCAAAGCATTAAGAAAACTGGAAATGAGAAGCTCCTTGAGCAGAGCCTGGTATTCATCAACATCTTTTTTCTTTTTCTTTTTTTTTTTTTTACACTAGTTATCAACCAAGTCAGCAGTTTTGCTATCAAAATTAGAACTTGCTGACCAAACTTGCTTCTCAAAAAAAGGAGCTTCCTTCTGCACACCAGAAGAAAATTAAGCTAGATATTAAAAATAACTTGATTACACTCTTGAGTAAACAAGCCAAGAAATGAAACTATTTCGGATTTCATGTGGTAATAATCTAGTGGGATGAAATACCTTTGGATGCCTAGAATAGAAATCCGAAGTACAGATTCTAAAACGTTATTAGAGCAAGAAATATGTTTTGGCATACAGTTGGACAGACATGTGCTGGGACACCTCTCGCTGAGGGAATTTCCTGAATACCTTCTTTTCTTTCACATGCCAAAGATAAAGTTTTTTCCTATCTTGCAGCTCCTTGAAACTAACGTGACTACAAAAGGCGAAGCAAGCGAGCCTCTGAGGGACGGGAAGGGGCACCGAAGCCTCCGGCTGACTTTTGCATGAAGTAGGAAACTTCATCAGCGGTTCCTACAGTTTAGGGAACGCGCGAAATGACGCTATGCTTTCCCCAGCCCTGGAAAAACATGTTCATCAACACCTTGTCTCAGGGAAAGGGGAAAAAGGATGGAGGGGGGGGGGGGGAAGGAGAAAGTCTGGGAGACTCGCATCCTATTAAGGAATCTTTTTCCTTTTCAAGTGGGGGGTGGTATGCATCTATTTCTGTGTGACTCACTCCGGCGGCTTAAAGCACTTTCAGCCAAGCGGTTCCTCTCGAGGGCAACCTGGGGAGCCCTGACCCGGCCGGCGCCGCAGCCCCCTCCCGCTCCTCCGCCCAGCGCCGGGCGGAGGGGAGAAGAGAGAAAATAAGACTAAATCGGGAAAGCGGCGCTTCCCAGCCTCCGCACAGGAGACGGGAGGGTTTTCCCTTCCCGGCGGATGGTACCGAGCCGGCCGGCACAAAGCCGCCGGTACCGCCCGGCCAGCAGCGCATCCCCGCCGCCGCCACCCCCCCCCCCCCCCCGCCGCGGGGCTCCGCCATCCCGCCCCCAACCCCCGCGCCGCACCGCGTCTCACCTGCGGGGCCGGGCCCGGGCCCGGGGCGCTGCTCCGCCGCCGCCGGCAGCGCCAGGGCCAGCAGCAGCAGCGGCGGCAGGAGGAGGCGCGGCGGCCGGGCGCTGCTCCACGCCATCTTCCCCCTCCGCACCCGCCGGCCTGCCGCCGCTCGCCGCGCCGCCAGCGCCCGAGAGCGGGAGGGGGGGGGAGAGGGGGCGGGGGGTGGAAAACGAGGGGGGGAAAAACCGGTGCCTGAGGAGCCGCCGCGCCCCGGGGTGCCGCTCCTCCTCCGCAGCGGGCAGGAGCGACGGGCGCTGCCGCCCGCCCTAGGCTTTATACGGCGGTGGGAGGACCCGGGCAGCTCGGGCACCCGGCGGCGCAACAGGAGCCGCTTGTGGCCGCCGCGCCCGGGTGCACGCTGCTGCCGCCGCCGCCGCCGGGGAAGGGGCGGGCGGCCAAGCCCCGCCTCGGCCTCCGCCGCCGTAGGTGCGCGGCGCTGCTCACGGCCGCCCGCCGCCGCGGGGATGGAGCGGAGCGGGCCGGGCCGGGCCGGGCCGGGCCGGGCGGTGCGCTCGGCAGCCGGGGCCCAGCGGCGGCCCCCGGCCGAGTCCGGCTCGGCCCAGCGCGGCGCCTCCGCGCTCGGTACCTGCCGGGGTGCGGGGCCCGGCTGGCCTCCGCCACCCGCTCCTGCAAACACCCTGGCCGCATGGCGAAGTGTACTGGCCATCCCCCTCCAAACGTTTTGTCAGTGGTTTCCTTGGCCGCCATTATGTCCCGACAAATGTATTGCTGAAAATTTAACGTTGTTCAGGATTACGAGCAGCCGAAGCCAACGTGGGCCTCCGCGGGCCAACAGAAACAAGGTGACCCTGCCGCCCATGGGGGTAGCACTGTTGGCTTCAGGGCCCCACGGCGCATCCGCGCTGCTTGGGAACAACGTACCCGTCAAACACGCCATCACCGTAGCGTTCAGGTTTCCACAGAACGAGGGTTCGTTTAGCCTAATCTTAACAGACAAAGCTGTTACACTTTTATCATTAAAGAAACACCCAACAAATCAAATTACTGAAGGCAAGCATGGTGATGATGAGGGAGGTGTACTGGTCCACCTCCACTCGTTTACTTATTGCAATATGAGGTATTTAAAAAAAAATACTGTAAACAATAGCTTAAACGTTAAAAAGTCATGTAAAATTATAAAAGCAGATGGCAGTCTATTGGAATCAGTGTGGATTTACACCTTGGAAATATTATTTGAGGACCAAAGGCATAATCCAAAACAAAAATTAGTGCTGAAAGCAGGATTCATGTATTTGAGATCCACCTATATAATCGTCAAATAGACACCTCATTTTTTATTCTAAGTGTCTCTATGGGCCTACCAGATGTGCTTTTTTGGAGCCACATTGGAAAGAAAGAAGGGGTAAAGAAGGGAAAACTTGACCTTGGCTACCGCAACTGTAAGAACTGCATGCTTTTGTTTGGAACCCAGAGCAGAAATCAGAGCCTGCATGACGTGCCCAGATGCTTTTATGGTTAATTGGGAGAGCTCGTTCTTTCTGGACCAGGCAGCACACACTAGCAGGGAGGGAGGCAGAGCAAAGAGAAAGACTGGGTCCTGGGTCCCGAGGAGCTTCTAGAAGAGAGAAGGCCCAGGAAAGCAGCAATTGGGAAATAATGAAAATGCATTCACACAATGATGAAGCTGCAGTTGCCAACTATAGGAGAAACAGAAGAGACCTTCCAGTTCTTGGGCAATTACTCACGACCTACTTTCTCCTGCCACCTCCATCAGGCACACAGAGATTCACCAGAGAACAAATATCTTTTGAACACAGGCAGTATGACCACATTTACGTACACATCCACAAACAGCCTCTGCTCACTCTTCCAAGAACCAATACTACTGCTGCTGATCAACTTATGTAGGCACATAGACTGCATTAGCTGAGAGCAATGCCATAACTGGGATAATACTGCAAGTACTTCTACCTTCATTTGTTTTTAAAACAAGTTCAAGAAATTGGACCTATGAAAAATGAACATGAAAAAAAAAGTTACTTTATCACAGCTATAGTTTTAAGGTAGAAAACAGGTAAATAAGCATTTCAAAAGAGGTCCTTAACAGATCAAACCTCACCTCAGATCCAGAACAGCTTAAGAGTAACACTTGTACTTGGAGATATAAAGAAAGTGTAATTACAAAGCTGAGAATATAAGAATTCATCAAGAAGAAGTTAAATCATAAGAGACATGTAGAACACACATCATACCATCAACCATGAAAGAAATGACAGATTTCTTCAATAAAATCTGACGGGAAAAAGACAGGACCGTTGGGCATCATTTCAGAATACCATGGAGATGATGTCATGGCTCCCACGGACAGGAAGCAGACGAAGCTTCAGCCTTGAGAATCAAGAGTAAAAGCAGCAGCTGAGAGTCACGTACATACACAGTGCTCTGAGAAATCCCAGCCCAGCACCTCACCTCTGTCAGAAGCCACCAGTTTCACCAGAGACTGATACACAGGTCTGGAAACAGCACTGTCAGGTGGAAACCAACCGGCATAAAGAGGAGGGAGCATCCGAGAGAAATCCCAAGAGGCATTTTGTTATCAAAAAGTATATGTAAACAGTAGCAGAGAAGAATTAAAAGAATTAGTGAAAGAAGGGTGTAAATAGGTAATAATGAAAAAAAAAGAGGAAATAGCTGGCAAAGAGATTTCTAATGTATGAGGAAAATGGGTTGAAAGAACTGTGATGTAAACACAGCTCATACCTATGAGTGCAAGCCCAGACTTTGACTAGAAACTTTATCATTTTCCTTGGTCTCTTGAAAGCTAATTTCATTTTTAACTGTTCTTAGAAGATGCAAGCTTTGCCCCCCCGAGAGAAAACAGAGCTGAAAGCTACTCAAAACACTGCTTTTAAAGTGACAGATGTGGTCAAGACATCTCCTATCCCCAGAGGCTTCACTCGGGCATTGGCCGATGGAAAGGAAAATGGTTGTGAAACTTCAGAACTGAGCTCCGCCAGCTGTGCAGTGCCCAAGGGCTCTGTCTCGCCCTGCCTCCACAGGACACTTGGGTTAGAAATGATACTTTTGTCCAGAAATACCAACTTCAAGGCCTGAACTGGCAGCTGGTGGTTAGCAGGGTCTTCAGCTCTCCTGGTGCTGTTGGCAAGCTGCTTCAGTACTGTATTGCTGCTATACCGTACTCAACACTTAAATCTCTGAACTGCTAAGTAGGAACTTATCATCAAATCAAAATCAATTTAAATAACATAGTCATTGTGTAATATATTGTGCATGTATGCACATTATGCTACAGAGGTTAACTCCAGGAACAATTCCTACAAATGTCCCAAGGAACAGTCTCACATTCTTGCTGCTGTGGCTCTTCACTCCTTTGACTTTTGATTTTATCAAGCCTTTTTCATAAAGAATAAAACCTTCCCTTTACTCTGCAACAAGGTCATTTCTTCATGAGAAATTACTCAATTTGGTTAAGTAGGCATGGTGGAGGGGAAAGAGTTCATTACTGTCGGTTGTGGGGCTCTGAACATGGGAGCCTAAGGAGTTTTCTTGTCCTACAACTCCAGCAGCGGTGAGCAAAACCAGAAAGGGAGCAACTGCAAGCAGCCCTCACTTCAGCAAGTCGCTATGAAAAGTGATTTTCCGTAACCTCACTTAATTTAATTTTTTTTCAGACCCAGTGCATTTTCAACAGATCAGCAGTAATATCTAGAATTCAGCTGACAGATATTTGGGCTAAATTCTACAGGACCTCTGCATGAGACAACAGCTTCCTGAATTGTTAGCAACCTCCATTCCTTCAGTGCCTTTTCCTCAGATGTCTAGATAGTTCTGTTGCAGTCTCAGTAACTCCCTGTCTGTATCTGCCTATCCCTACCTCCTTTTCCCAGTCTCTTTCCTAATTGTCTGTAAGAAATCATCATGGGGTTGGCAACTTCCATCTTCCCCAAACCACCAAAAATTTTACATTTCAGAATGCATATAGCTGGTGCCACGTGGAATGGAAACAGGCATAGTTCATTGCATCGCCGGCCCGTCACCGCAGCCAGACAGAGCCAAGTCCTGTCGTAGGACCTTCTAAGCTATAGAAGCTTCTTATAAAAGACCTTTTCACATTCTCTAACTACTCTTCGTTTCACTGTCTTTAAGAAGAATATCATCTGTCGTCCTGCTGTGCTTTGTCTGTCCTACAATTCACCTCACCTTGCATCTAGGCCTCAAAATCTCTTCTTTTATTCTGGAGCCCCACTAGAATACCTTTTCCACAAATGCTAAAACGGAGCAGCGTTAGTCACAGGAACTTCCTTCCCTAATCTTGCAACACTGAAATTGTTCGTTATACAGTAATAAAATCAAAAGAAAAGAAAAATAACAAGATTGGTCTGTAGAAATCCATGGGACAGAAGGAATTGTCAACATTTCACAAGCAGCAGTATTCCAAGAATTAAAAAAAAACATCATACAAGGATCCTAAGTCCCTTACCTCAATAAAGATCATAAAGAGTTTTCTAATAGCTAATGAATTTGGCATGTAATAATCAAAACTCCTTTTTGTCTGGGCAAAAGTCAGTCATTGCCCACGTACTTTCAATAGCAGCAGTCATTAGTCATTTGTCATGAAGAACAAATTAATCCCTCTCCCATTGTATCCTAGCTTTTCCCCTCAAATATCTTTATAGTTTCATAAAATCTGTCCTCTGTTTGCATTAGAGAGGCAATTCCATACCCCTGTGGTTTCACTGCCTGGTTCAAGTGCATACAAACTATAGAATTAAACAGAAGGTTTTAGCTTCATGCGGCTATATCACTGATCTAATTTATTATATCAAAATAGTAACCCTGAGTTTAGCTTTGAGATTAGATTAGTAAAACACCCTTGAGTTAGTAAGTCATACTTATTTTTTCCAGTTAAATTATTTACCTTGTATAATTCCTAAAAATAAAATACTAGTTTTGAACTATAAATTCAATGCGTATCAGTATTTTACAAGTCAGTTGTAAAATAGAAGTTTGTTGTTATAGAATAACACTAATAGAAATTAACATTCCAAAGTAATAGAAAGGTTAAAAAATCCTTTTCAGTCATAGGAAAAATGTTCTTCAGATATATTTTGTTTAGATGCTTGTGGCTGTTTTAATTTGACCTCAAGCCAATGAAACACTAGAACTAAACTAGAATTTAAAAAAAGAAGTATGTATATTTTTTGCAAAAATGCATCAATATGAATATAAAGGCCCATCTGGCAATAATATGGCATTAAAACGTGCATCACATTGCCTGCCTTAGTATTTGTATGCGAGCCTTTAATAAGGGCCTCTTAAGTACTTTAACCCTAATAAGAAATCTTCCATGGGCCGTTTATTTCCAAGGAATCAGCCTAAATGTTACTGAAATTCTACTCTCGCCATCTGAAAATACTTTCTCTTTGGTTGCCTCCCTTTAATTTATCCTCAACTTCAATAAGAACATTTCTTTGAGTTGCCGCCCCAGTCTTGTGATGATGGGTGCGATCCAGCCCGTTGCCGCGACGCACTGAGCACTCCTTGGGGTGCTGAGAGCCCACTGGTTTCAGTGGATGCTCAGCACCTTTCGCTATTGAGCGCTGAGTGAGTCCTTTGGGCTATAGTCATAGTTTCTTGCCCAAGCCACCCAATCAGAAATTACTTCATTCACTCATTTATAATTATAGCTATAAACAGCCCATACGAGCAAAAGATTAATAGTGTTAGCAAGCATTTCCAGGGTATAATCAGCTGTCATCCCATAATTACTCAAAAGATTGAATGAGTGGCTTTGAAATTACAAGGAAAGTTACATTCCTTTACTGAGACTGAGCAGCAAGACATGAGTGCCCATGAAAAGCTGTGCTAAGTTTTTGTCTGTGGTCCATCCTTTGGCATTTATGACATGATTGCTCCAGCCTCAAGGTCCTATCCTGCCCTACAGGAGTCAGTGAGCATCATAAGAGAATAAATCCTGCTGACCTGGCCTTAAACCAGATGCTGGTGACCTGCGTCATTGCTTCTGGTGGACGCAAAGGTCTGATCCCCAGTTTTTCTTTCATTGCATTCATTTTTACGTGATTGATATAGGCATAAGAAACTGAGAATTAAATCCTGCGGAGTGTATCTTGTAAACCCAGCTGATCAGAGTTGATCTCGTGAAGATTTCATTCCCATCACCCAATAAACTATAAAATGCTTCCCAGAGCCTCAAATGAGAGGTGTTGAAAAGGACAGTTAATCACAATGACTAATTTAAAGTCTTGCTTTTGTTATAGTTTAGGGATGCAGAAAAGAATATAATGGAAAAGAAACTGACATTCAAGAAAACTGGCTAAAAGAAAAATAATTTTAAACATTTACTGTGGGATTAATAGGAACTAGTGGAAAAATGTGTTTCTGAAATTGTCTGAAGTTGGGAGAGTATGTGAGTGTTTGTGTCTATGTCAACAAACCATCGTAATGTAAAAAATGTTCCTCTGAAGTAAGCTTGTGGTATTAAACAGACTGAAGTGTGTCATGTGTATGACCAATAGAGGAGGGGAGGTCAGTATGTGTTTTACAATAGTTACCCTAAAGCCTACATTTTTTGTGATTTCAGAAGCCTAGTGGAGACTCCTAGAGTGGCAATTTGGGAAAACCACTCGAGCAGAGAAGCATGTCCCACAAGTATTCCCCTACGGGAAGACATCAGATTTCATATTCTCTATTACTGGAATGGTTTTGGTCGAAGTTTCTTTTCCTGCCCTTGCTCTGGGAGTTTTATGACTGTTCTGCCTGTCCACAATGATCTCATTCTCTCCAGCTGACTTGTATAAGGTAAATAGAAACTGCTGTCTGACACAACCTAATTTTGACAGGTAGGTCTTTTTAGCAATTTAGTTTGATTTATAACAAAATTGCCATTAAATTAATGTTATTTCCTACTTCCTGTATGATCTAAATGTGGAATCCCAGATGGCCCCAGAGCAACTTCTGGCAGCATTTCTGGAGCGCTGGATTCGAGAGAGAAAGAAAGGAGATGGGCTGGCCATTATTTTGCTGCTGCTAAAGTCCCCTTGCACACAGCCTTCCAGCTTCCACTTTTCAGCAGGCATTGTGTGAAAGAGCAACCACAGGAAAGGTGACAAAAAGCTAAAAGTCACAGACCTTACTTAATTTAGTGCCTCTCTGGTTGGTCAAAATATCGTATGGCTTTGCAATACCTAACTATTTTGCCTCTTGACAAGAAAACCTTTTACAGGGAAAAAGAGGTGGCAGCCAATGAAAACAAGGTGGGGAAAGTAAAAATACTATCTTTAAATGAACAGTTAAATACAGTTACTAGGAAAGTTGAGGTGGTGAACAGTGTCCCTGACATGAGCAAGAAAGCAAGAAAGTCTCATGACTGAATCAGTAGGAGAATGTGCTTTCAAGCTTAGAAACATTTAGGAGCTAAAACACTGCCTTTGAGGGTTTTTTTCCCTCATCCTCTCCTCCGTCTTGCATTGTACATACAGTTCTATCTGGAAAAAAGGGGTATGAAGTGAGGTTACGTTCAGATCTCTAAGAAAATTTTCTCTGCAGAGCAGGGGTGACAACTGTTAACCCACGCTCGTGTACTTAATCACTTCACTCAGTGACTGGTAGGGTAAGCGTGAGAGTGGAACAGATTCAGACCGATTTAACACTAAAATGGCCAGGAGTTACTGAAGCAATGAAAAAGTTTTAGGTTTCAGGCTGTGTACTGTGAAAGTGAAATGCATTCAGTCTGGATGCTTCTTCTCAATGGTACTTCTTAGGCCACTGAGCAAAAGCACGCATGCCTTTTTTTAAGTCTGGGAGCTTGACTGTTCTCAGCTTACACAGGAAGGGGCACAAAGGAGGCAAGCTTTGAATAGCAGCAGAGTTTTGATAAACGTGATCCACTCTGCATTCAAGACAACTCGGCTATCTGCTGTTCAGGGAATGACTAGAATAAATTGAGAACTTCCAATAGATCCTCAAGAGAGCTCTTTTCAAAAGATTTGGAAATTTAATTATTTTTTAGCACATCACTCAACGGAAGCCAGAAGGATGGCTGCTTTGAATGTCTGAAATAATTTCTCAGGGAATGTAGTTTGTGCTGCTTTAGTTTGGATGCTCAGGAAGATGAAGTCTCTAGCTAAGATAATTCTGATGACTTGTCAAGGTTGGCAAAAGCTGACATTGGCAGTACATCTTGCTCCTGTAGTCTGGGCTTTAGGAGGGTAGTTTCAGAGGTGATCTGGCTGCTTCATTTCCAGATAATCCAAAGCCTGTACTGTTCAAGGCAACATACAGATTGATTCTACATTAGGGAATGTGATGGAATGAAATTCCTTCCTATTTAAAGAAAACTAAAGAAACTTACTTTATATGTCGGAAGAAGGCAGCAACCTCCTCCAGAATGGGGAGGAACATCGTGATGAATAAATAGCAGGAGTCACAGGTAGCCCGGCAGTGTTCCACCACGGTGAATGGCTGTTCGTAAAATTCCAAGCAGAATTAAGAAAGGGGTCAAAACTGCACATAGCCTAAGCATCACGTGCTGATGAGCCTGGGTCAATGTCTTCTCTTCCCTCTTCCTCAGTATTTCTTCACTCCATCACGAGGATAAGTGTAGTATATAAGGCTGTTGCCAAAATCACTTTTGTAGGGCTTAGAAGAGTAGAAATCACAATACTCAGCCTAATAGTGTCCTCAGATAAACTGTGCAGGCAGCCTCTATTCCAGGGTACCTAAAGGAGGAGGGAAACTTGGTAGGCAGGGAGCACACATCCCCAGGACACTCCTAGTAAATGGTCAGGTAACAGCCATCCTGTTGTCATAGCAAAGAAAAGGGCCAGACACAAGTCCGCTTTCCTTGTATCCCTGTACAATTTAAGGATATTCTTGCCTTTGAGATACCTACGCATTAACAATGTTCTTTGATGTAGCCAGAAAGAAATAAGGAAAAACTTATAGCCTCTATATCTGACTCTGGCAGGCAGCTACCTAGCAAATTATCACCTCTGCAAAACCCTTACTTACAGAAAAATGTTATTAATGGAGCTGTCTCATTGTGCTTACATTCTGCCTGCTAGAACTTAGAATTCTGCTGAAATAAGGCCTGCAGAGCTCGCTGTGGCTCGGCTGTAAAGCTCCCCCCATGTAGTGGAGATTATCGATATTCTTGCATTTGCATTCTCAGAGTGGGATTTGTACACCTGATTCAGGAAAAAAAAAAAAACAAAACAGTAATACTACACTTGTTACTCTGCTTGGAAAAGCTATGTAAACATTTGTGTTAAGCTACTAAGTTGTGTCTAACCAGATAAATTTAATACAAATTATAAACAAAAAAAAGATCCTTTACACCAGTCATTTTCATATTATTTCCCTTTCATGTATCCTCATTTTCAAGATGCTCCTTCTTCACTTTTTCTACCAAAATATGCTTATGCAATGTAGCTAGAGCTGTATTAGTACTGTGTCAGCCTAGTGTCAGTATAAAAGCTCTGCAGGTCCCTACATATTTCATCTTCTGTGTTTCACGACAGGGACACGTGACTATCTTTAGCTCAGTCCCCTTCTTTTGTGTATAATCTTTTGTTCTGCCAGCTCTGCGTGGAGATGACTCAACCGTCTCTGAGTCCGCCAGTCTGCTCCGACCTGGAACAGCACTCAGAAACATCAACACACCTACCCAGCCCTTAGGTAAATGCCTTCAGCCATGAGTACAGCATTTCCAGTCGTGTGGGCTACGTCTTTTTTTCAAGATGGTTTTGAAGCTGTTCGTTCATGACATGCAGGAGTCAGATCCCAAGACTGTGGATCACTTAATCCTCTCACTTCACATGTATTTTTACGCTAGCCAGTTGGAGTGTTTGTACTTAAACTGAACGCAGATCGAGGGAGTTGTTGGATCAGGCCCCTGGCAGTTAGTGCCATCTGACAGATTTCAAGCTGCCAGATACCATAAAAAGCCACGATTTCCAGTTCTCAAAATAGGGTGCATGAAAGTCATTTGGAAATTGTATTGTGTACAAGAAACTAAGAACTACTACAAACGTTACTAGTTTCTCATCCCAAGGCAAGGCAATTTTTTTTCAACCTTGCCTTTCTAAAGAGCACATCCATATTATAAACACCTTTGGAGGTTTTTCAAGGTAAAAAGTATTTAGTGAACATTTTTCCTCAGACAGGAATGTGAAGTAATCCTAGTAGATTATTATTAATTCGGTTTTATTACTACTATCAGTTTGGCAAATTTGGTATTGTTTGACTCCAGAGGAGCGTCAGACACATTGTGTACAGCATTGTAGTGACAGTCTGAAAAAGCCTACCGAGCACCGCCTGGGCAGCCAGGGGACTAGCAATCTGAATGATGATGTTGAGACTATTAAATATTTACTGAGCCATCAGGACTCCTCAAATCAATACATAAAGCTGTCGTGAGGTATTAGTATTGCCACAGGCTATTCATGTTACTCAGTTTTAAGGTTCACCCCTCTAGAGATAATAGTGATAACCCTCCCCAGTTTTCTAATCCAAAGAATAGAATACTTGCTCCCAAAACAAAGTATAATCTTTAAATTGGACCATGGTTGAAGTAGCCACCAAAGCCAGAGAGCACACTATGATGCAATTTCCAAAGGAAAATGAAGACAAGATAAAGGCAGAAAAAATTACCCTTTAAATCACAGAACTTCAAGAAAACTCATGCGCTCCTAAAGCCAGACTTCTGCAAAATCTCAATTGCAGCCTCTTTCTCTTCTGGGTACCTCATGTGTCTTTTTCCAAATCAGTGTCAGAGAGGATGAAGAGTCTGATCGTAAGAGCAGGCCATTTAATCCTGCTTTTCATACCTTTCTGCTGCTGTTTGTGAGCAGCCCAGCTTGCCGTATACCTATATGCATTTGTTCTGTTGAATTATTACAAATAATTCTCTAGTTCTCAAACATAATTCAAGGGGTTTATTCCCTGCGTGCTCTAGGACTATAACTGAGACGGCTGATGGTGCAGCTGAATATAAGCTTCCATAAACAAACGCTGTGCATTCGAACTCAACTGCACGTAGGCCATCCACACATTTTTTCCACTCTGGCTGTTTCTCCCTGCAGCCAATTGGGGAAGATGTTTTGGTCGTAACTCCACCGTAGATTACTCCACATCAGACCAACGACTGATTGGAGTGAGGAAAAAGCTACTGGTTAAATGTCCATGGTTTTCAGCCAGCGTGCCAAGAGCCTCCGAAGAGATGCACTCCCCCTCTCTTCTGAAAAGATCAGCGCTCCCAGGCTGACCAAAGCCAAGCTCTGTTCGTGGGAGTGTGTACTCTTCACCTCTCAAGGACAGGGAAATTACTGCAGCATTTGAAATTTTACTGGCTGTGTTAGCTTTTCATACAGTGCAGAGAGGGGATATCGGGCAGGGATTTGCTTTACAATCACCGTTTATATCATTTACTCTTTTTCTTTTCATCCCAGAGAAAGCCTAACCTTTTTCCCATGGAATTTCTCTTAAGTGAGTCACGGAAGTCAACTGTTGCCCAGGCACTTACAGGAAAGATGGATTTACATTTTATGTGCGTTTTTAGGAACACTCTTCTGTCACACCATACATCTCAATGACTAAATTAGGTCATTTCTTTGCTTTTTCCCTCTTTGCATTGTAGAGGAAAACAGACGTGATTTATCAGTCTGTCATTATGGAGGAGGCTTAATTCTGAGTTTGCCCATCCGCTGTAAACTCCACACAAACCTCAGTCTGTGATTCCCATCATTTTGGGGCTCCATAACTGAGAGCATGACTGGGCAGAGAAAGGCTTTGATACTTTGGTGATTAAACATTTTAAAAACACCTAATTTAGATGATGGATGGATGACAGCAAGAAAGCAGCATTTCTCTGTGGTGTGGTCTCCCCATAACCCTCTGAAAAATACTTGGCAGTAAGCAAAGATTCAGAAAACAGGTACTAGCAAATATGCTTTGTTTCTCCACATACGCTGTGCCTGAGATGGCTGTTCATGCCAAGTCACTGTGGGATGGCACATGTCACTGGCAACAGCACCTACAGCCACTCCACAACACCTCGGTCCTCCCCAGCTGCTCGGAGACTGCACCCTATAGCAGTGCTATAGGGAACCCTGTGCCTTTTCAGCGGTGATAAACGAAGCGAATACTGCTTTTAAGGAGGCGGTTCCTGTGGATGCTTTCCAGCCTTCTACAGATTTTAAATTTATGGACTAAATTCTTAGTCTTGCACTAAAACTCATTCCGGAATTGCATATGTAAACTTTTAAACCAAAGTAACTTTTTGCACTAGTCATCTGCTCCATTATTAGCAAGGAATTGATGCAACTTAGAAGAAACTTAGTTACTGCTCCACAGGCACAGAAATCTCCAGTAAACAGGGCTCTAAGTCTAATACAATCATTAATTCAAGTATCGTTATTTAGAGAATTCCATCATATATGAAAATAAGAAACCTTAAAATTAAGCACAAAATTCCTAGATTAACAGGAGCATCTTCATAATTCTACATGGCTGCTTTCTTTTCTCGCTTTGGGGAGAAAAAAATTATAGTACTTATATTTTAACATGAGAAGAGACACTTGATCAGCTGTTCTGACCAGAATGTCACACGCATTGCGTTCCTCTTTCATACCCTCATATTACAGCCAAGAACCTGAGTTAGATTAAAACATTTTTGTCCTCAGCAGAGTAAACTGTTGATGCCGTGCTGACAGCCTGTTAACAGCAACCAGCTATTAGTGGAATTGCTGTGGGAGTCTGTAGGAAGGCATTTGCAAATGCTTTATCAATACAGATTTACCTCAGCAGCAAAGAGGACAGACAGCATCAGTCGTTGTGGCCTGGGTAGGTATGCCATATTCTTCCTCGTAGCTGAAGAAAAAGCACTTGAATCAATATGAATTGCAGGTGGATAGCTCAGGTGGAGCAGAAGGTGACGGTCTCAGTGAAGGGATAAGGTTTCAGGAATTGCAACAGTTTTCCATGTACCTGTAATCACACAGCACCAAAGCACGTCTTCAAGGAAATCACTCATCATGCTCTCTTATCCAGTCACTCCAGGCTGCAGTTTGATTATGCTGAGATTTCAAGCCCTGATATTTTTGGCACCCTTCTCTTGCTTTTTTTCCATTGTCAGCAGGTATATTTGTACTTTTAAATGATCAAATTCTAATCTTAAATGTACATTAGCCAAAAATCCCCTAATCTGTACCTGGATAGAAATACTGGTGTGGCTGTGTCTGGGCTGAGTTGCAGGGATTTATCAGTGGTGCTAGGTACCCGCTGGACCAGGCAGCTAATTGCCTTTGATTTCATCGAGCTTTGGCTCAATAGGATTTTGAAGTCAAACGTATTTCATAGATGTTTACACCTCATTACATCTTTTTGAAAAGATAAAAACTTGACTAGTGCATATTTCTGTTTGTAAATTTGGCTTGAGTTTATCTGATAGCAAAAGCTTTTACTAAATTTCACCACATAATTACTGAAGTGCAAATCCCCAGGGAAAACAATTTGCTGTAAAGATTTCATATTTGCAGCTTAAGAGGTGTTGATTAGTTGCTGTTTTACTATGGCACTACATTGTAGTAGCTCCCTTAAAGCATACATAAGCACTGACATTTTTATAATTTATTTTTCATTACTTTTCTTTAATATGCACTTTTGCACAAATTACTTCAACTAAACTTACTGCTTAGAAAATTGAACACTGTAAATGGAGCACAATGTACATAAATTCAGTTGATTTATTCAACAGAGATTTTACCTTCCTCTCTTGCTGTCTTCTCTACCACTAAAACATTAATTATTTGCTCTTTTCCTTTTTTTCCATGGAAAAATGTGTGCTGCGATACACAGGTAAGTTCTTGTTCATTTCAATGGCTGGCTTTAATTCTTGGTGCATTTTAATGTTAGCTTACTACCTCTCATGGCCTTTCCAAAGTTTGTTCAGTGGAAAAAGAGGACAGGGCACAGTGAGCCCTTGTCTGTGTTGAACAACTTCACTTGTATTTCTTTTCTGTCCTAATCTGGCAACAAGCAGAATACGGACATAAACAGAGTGCCGGCAAGCTCAGCCTCAGTCCACTGAAAGACCTATATTTTCCAGGAGCCACAAATTCTGCTCCCTGAAAAATGAGAAATTTGCGACACAATAAAGCAGTGTGCCTTGGTTCTGTTGCACAGCCATACTCAGTGGGATAAAAAAAATATAGTTTTATACCCGTTAAAAATTTTTATACCAGTTAAAAAGCAGGACTGGCTGCAGGAGTAAAAGAAGACAGGATTTAGCTGCTAACATGTAGGTCTTTGCCAAATGTACACAACCCTTGCAGTATTAGGATTCATTTTGTTCAAATTGCCCAGGCCAAGTCTTGCTCTGTGTCATTACTGCGTGGCTGGAGAGAGCCACAGTAAAATCGGGAGACAGAGCCTGGGCTGAAACATCAGCCGAGGGCATTGGGAAGGATCATAAAGAATTGAAGGAGCAACTTACAGAATGTAAAGACTGATGGAGTGAGCTCATCAGTGATGTACACGACAGCTGAGTTGTATAGCAGGGTATAACTAACAGGGTATAATAGAAAGCGGACCAGCACAAAGCAGGGCTTGTGCAAGTTCAGATACTTTGGGAGGTTGTGCTGTTCAAATCGTGCCAAAAAAAATCCCAACGTTCAGGAGGAACTGCACATTTACACAAAAGGGACTATACTTCAGAGCAGGAGCACGCAGCCAGGATCTCAATTACAGAACTCTATTGCACTGACGTGCTGGTTATACATAATACCAGCAAAATATTGCTGTAAGCCACGAAGTCAGGGCAGCCCCAAAGTCTGTAGTGTCTTCAGGGTCAAAACCTATGACTGGGTCATTTAAATTAGCAAGGTACCTTTCGTTTATACTTTTCTTCTTATGAATAGCTTTAATTATAGCCTTCACCACAAACCCCAGCTTCCCCAGTTAGCCTGGGAGTTTCCACGCAGCGTTTGCCACCCACCGCTCGCTCCTGGGGCTCGGCGCCATCTCACTGCATCGCCACAGTGCCACCGCCGTCTCCCAGCTCCGTATGCAGTGCTATGGCGGTGTTGCAGCGTTTGATCACCTACCTTTGAAATACGCCTTTGTCCATGCTCCTTGCAGTCGTGATGTAGAGTTGCAGAGGCATTTTCCTGTTGCTGAACATCTCCGTGTCACTCTCTCTCTGTAGCGCACACGATGAGGAACAGGAGGCTCCTGGCCAAAAGGCGACCAGGCCAGCAGTCCCTGCATTGCACTAGCCCACTCTTCATGGTTTTTTGGCATGTATTTGTCATCAGGGACTGCAGCTGGTTGCACAGCAGGGCCAGGGACACCGGGAGCTGCTGAGGTGTTGGTGTGTACAGCACCAGCTCAGGCTCCTTCTGCGCATCCTGCCCAACCTCAGACCAGTGTCTGTTTGCTCCTCAGTAAATGGCAATCAACAAAGGAGAAATATTGAGTTGCTCAGCTGCTACCATCTGCCCTGGTTCAATAACTAGGTCAGCTAAAGGTTAAACCAGCCCAGGCATGAGCAGCAAGTTAAAATTAACAAACAAACAAACAAACAAACAAAAAACACAACCAAAGCCTGGGGGGAAGCCCGGAGCAGATTCCCAGGCCTGCCTGGCCGTAGCTCACCCATCCCTCACCCTCTCCTCCGTCCCTCGCCCTCTCCTTCACCACCCTGCAGTGCTCACAGTCCACAGCACGGCCAAGCGCACTGAAGCCATCTCATGTCTAGGGGGCTAAATACACCTCAGATGTAAAATCAGTAACATTAAACCAGCAATGAAATGAGGCTGTTTGCTTCAATGTACCCTGCTGTGATATATCAACTTTTTTCATTACGTAGTAAATTATGTCAGAAATTGTAAGTCCAATTCGAAATTCTACCAAACCTAGTGCAACTTTAAGGACATTACGCAATGTTTGTCTGGGTTTTTTTAAAATCAAGCGTGGTTTAACATACTTTCACATGCATTTTTTTAATTTTCCTAGTGGCACATAATTGCATTTGAAGCTCAAGATTTTGCAGCTTTGGTGGGAAAGACACATCTAGCTTTCCACACTCATGCAGGGAATACATACTTTGGAGATAGTGTAATCTGAAATTCTTCCACTGAGAAAATCAGAATGACAACTAGTGAAACCGCCTGTGACGCTCAGAGAGAGGTTTTAAGCAGTGAAAATGTAATTCCTGTGCTAGCACTGCCACCTATTGCCACCCATTGGAAAATAGGAGACATTCATCATCAATTCCTGTTCTCATCTGTTCTCTCTGGTTTTTGTTGCAATCCTTTCATGTATATTTTCTCCTCACTGCTGTCTTTAATAGCATAGCGTTATCATGGAAAAAATACAAATAAACCAAAACCAACTGATATGTCAAATATATCTGTAGAACAGAGGATAAAGTCTCTCCAGAACAAAATCAGCAATGTCTCCCTATGAGCGGTGACAGGGAGCTACCAGAGTCCTCCAGCAATCTGATCCAGTACATACACATAGCAATATAACTATCTATACTATGTGTGATGGATGCACTTGACCCCATAAACAACTAACAGTAGTTTGGTAGATGGTCCAAAGGAGGCAAAGGCCTGAGCCGTAGCCCAGCCAAGAACTCCTCTACCTTCAGTCTGTTCTCTGAAAACCCACAAAGGAGCAGAGTGACACAGTGATCACCGATGCACGTGAGCTTGGAGCACTGATCATGGCATTAACACATCAATAGCGAGTGGCTTTTCCAAGACTCATTTATCAAGGTGCAAAGAAAGTTGTGGGCACGAGGAGTCTCATGCATACCTTTCCCATCCCAGGTAATTTGACTACAAGCCAACCACTTTATCCCATAAATATGACAGCCTAAGGGAGCCTTCTTTGAGCTGTCCCTGCTAGGCAGCGTGGCTGTATGGCGGTGACCCCCCTTTGAGTGGGGACACCTCTCAAGTTTGCTCCTTGAGGCAGGGAGACATTTCACCAACAGTAGACCTTTGGTAAGCGACTGATACAGCGCATAACCTTGTAGTATGGTAACTTTGATTTGTGCCTTCGTAACTCTGATTTTGTTTTGGTAGTTTTGAATCATTGCTCAAATGATTGTGTCGTACAGTAACAGAGTGAACCTTGCCATCAAAATCTGTTAAGTCACACTTTTACAACATCATATTAAAACCATTTTTGTTAATACCTTTGACAGTGGTTCTTTAAGCAATCTAAATCACCCATTCACAACATCATGAAAGCTTATATAGAGCCCCAGACCTACACAACAGAACTCTCCAGTAGCTGAGCTCTCCCCTCCACTCTGGGAGAGCTGCAGCTTTTTCTTTGTTATTCTATCCCGCTGACCTCTTCTTATTTTCTGTGGGGGTTTTATACCTTTTTTACCTCCAGTCTCACTAATTTTCAGATCAAATATTTGCTTTTCACTTGAAGTAGCTTCTTCAGCTTGTGGTGTAGTGGTGGTTTCTCCTCCATGCAACCTGTATTCATTTCCTTGCCCTCATCTGGTCAGATTCTCTTATCTGCAAGTTCCTCCAATTCCACAACTTCTTCCCTGCATCGTCCTTTTACCTTTATCATTTATCAATTTCATAAATATTTCTGTCACAAATTATTCACATTCCTAATCATACAGTGCGGTCATAGCTTAGGCCAAATCGGCTACTGGGGATGTGGGGGACCCCAGATGGGACCAACAGATGCTCCCCTCTGCCCCTCTTCAAAGAGAGAAGCAGAAGAGGGAAAAAGAGACTTACGAGTTTTGAAGGAAACTAAACTCCTTTAATTAAATATTAATAATAAAATAAAAGGAAATAATGAAATATATACAAAACCATATCAAGCTCCCAGGATGACAATCACAGCACCGTCTGACACTAGGGAAGTCCCCGACTGGATGCAGTGACGGCCGGGAACTGGATTCTGGATCTGCATTCAGGATCAGGGTCAAAGGCAGACGAACAGACAGTCCTCCTCAGACGTTGGCCACTGAAGGAAGAGGATTGACCCTTCGATCCCTCAGCTTTTATCCTAAGCATGAGGCGGATGGGATGGAATACCCTGTTGGTCAGTTCTGGGTCACCTGTCCTGTCCGCTCCTCCCCGCAGGTGGGACCCCACTGCGCTTTTCCGCTTCCAACCCTCCAACGGGGCAAATAGCAAAGCCAGCTGCCCTGGGGTGTTACAGCAATCAGTATAAGCAAGAGCTTCTCCACATACCATGCCTGGGCTTCAGCTATAAACTTCGGTCTGATCACTCTGAGAGCGAACATTGTCTGCACAATATGCTGTTAATTTCAGTAGTTGGAAGAGGCCCAGCTAAGAAGTAAAGTTACTGAACAAAATTGGTCCTGTTTTACCTCAAACCAGGACAAATGCCCATTAGTAGTCAAACACTTAAGCCACGCAATTTTACAACACATTCCCTTGAAGAAAGATTTGATTTTCTTTGCTACCCCCCGCATTTGCAATGAGCTACCATTGCATCTGCAGTAAATGAGCTAAATTCAGTCCAGAAAAACTAGTTGCTTTCTCCTTCCCTTACTCACCTTTTATTGTGCAGTCCCTGCTCCTGCTGTCAGCTTTTCAGCTTTGGTCTAAGTTATTCTCATTAGTAAAACCAAGATGAGGTATGCGAGGGATGTAAGCGCTGTCTTTGGGTCTACAAAAAGACCCAAAGAGGCCTTTTTATAAACTTTTCTAATATGAATTAAAGTGTTTTTAGGAGACCAACTGTAATCCAATATACTTTAAAACAATGCTCCTCCTCTTCCGTGATTAGCAAAATTATTCTCTCTTCTCAATTAGCAAAATTCCAATCTTGCTTAAGACTAAAGGAAGAGTAAATTACTTTTTTTTACTTTTTTTTTCCACTCATAATTTGGGTTTCTGGAAACTGGAATTAACTATGCTTTTTATTGAGAAACATCATATAAATTATGCCTTTGTGTGCCATATAGACGCGAGGGTGTCATTAAGTGACTGCATCTCCTGTACAGCTGGAGGTGAAAACTTACAGGGATGATACAGATGGAAAGGTCATTAACAGAACTAGAGAAATCCATCTGCAACTCTCACTCTATAAAGGTTTTATGTAAGAGCTCTAGCTAACTGAGATGGTATTGAATAACAGGCGGCATGCTGAAAGTCTTCTAATGCTTTCCAAAGCCTGGATTTATGGATAGGGAGATAAATCATTGTATTGCTTATACTCTGATGGATGAAGAGGGGAGAGTTCTAGAGTCTGCTGATTTATTAAATATGGATGCTGTTATGGGTTCTCTCAAAATAAAGACACACAGCTCAAAGAATGATTTATTCTGCATTCAGCCCAATCAGTTTCAGAAATGAGCAAGTGAGTACTACTGTCTCTAGAGGTTCTTGAAAAATGTAAGGAATAAGCATTTTTCAATTAAATATCATTAGGAAAAATTGAAAGAGATTACACAGGTGATAAGATATTGTTTGGTTAACTAAAGAGTTACCCCTAGATAGCTTTAGTTAGGACTTCTCATGTAATATTTTTATGTTCATGAGAGACTGAACCGTTTCACAACAGAAAAGTTTATGAGCTGTGTAACCAGTATCAGAGCTATCCAGTTACCCAACTGATGGAAAGTTCCCCTAGTCCAGTGCGCTCTCTGTCCTTTTATGATCTGAGGTTGTGGAACTCTTTCCTGTTCTTACCGCAATTCTGGCAAATCTAGAGGCTTCGCCTGAACTTCTTACACCTCACCATGTAGCTGGATTCACATACTGATTTCCCTTGGGCTATCTAATTCTTCACCTACTATCTTTGCTAAATACATGGTAAAGGAATAAACTGTAGCAATTTGATTACTAGGCTCAAGCAGCACAAAATCAAAAAATCTAAATGACAATAGCAAAACTTGCACAACTTACACAACTTCATTGTTGGGTTTCACTGTATTTGAGAAACCTGTTTGTAAGCAAAGATATCTTTGCTTTGATTACACTTTACAGAATTGTTACCGCTTGCAACTGCAATTCTGCTTAAGATAGAAGAGTTGCAACATTTTTTCCTACACATCTTGATGTGAAGCTGATCATTCTTGACTACAATCTCACATTCTTCCCTTACTGCTTTTACAGAGATGTACATGAATTTTTCTATGTAATTTTGTATGCAAGGTTGTTGGGACAACGGTGCTTCCAGGACTTGCGGTGAATACCTAAGCACAATATTTGAACATAAAAATTTGAATTACTTGGAGGAATGAAAATAAAGTCTCCTGGTTATGTCCCATTAGCTCAGGTCCTAATACCTTACTTAAATTTGCATACACTCCCCAGTTTATTGCCAAGGGATTAATCTATCATGCAAAATGCTTTTCAGCATAGGAGAAGGTATCCTACTTTGCCTACTTGCAAAATATTATTCCACCCATTCTTCAAACAGCCACAAACAGACCTCACTCTAATGCAAAAAGTAAATTTAAATTCTATGCAGGACCTGCCAAGGAATTAAACAGGTATTTCCAAATCTCTCTAAAAACATGTTTATGGAATATTTGAGTAACTCTGCTCTCTGTTGAAAGTACAGCTATTGAACGTGCTTGAGCCTGGGACTTCAGAGCTACAGGCAGAACTGAAGTTGTGTGTCATCCCTTGCAGGAAAAATAATAGTGATGGGCTTAGCCATATGAATCCCTACAGGACAGGTCTGGTCCTGGGTGTGTTACTTTGGTTTCTATACATGTAGCATCTATTCCTAACCAAAGCAATCAAACTTTTAGCAGATTTTAACAAGACTGAATTTCCAGTATCTCATTAATAGCTGGCCAATAAAGCACAAAATATTTTCAAAATAACAATAATTTAAGTCCCTAAGAACAGTGCTGATGAATCAAAAATGCACCTCCAGCAATCCCTAGTATTAAAGACACCATATTTAATGACTTTTGTCTTTAGCAGCTAATGCTAACTTTAACAAGGCATAACATACAATTTAAAGACTTTCAGAACAGTATAGGTTGTTGTCATGAGTTTGTACAACTCTTAAAACATCAAAGAGAGTCCAAGTACATAGCAGCAATGGCACTCCACTTTTCCTCTGCTTTTTGACTGGCCAGGAGCAATCAATAAATTGAAAATACTGAACAAAAGTAATCTTTAGCAGAATTAGAATACAACTGAAAATATTGGCAAGGGCATCTCCCCACAGCTGGATCCCAAGAACTGCTATATGCACATGTTTGTGTGAAGCTGGAGTAAGAAACTGCAACTTTATCCATTGCTTGCCCATTTAAATAAAGCTATAAATGCTAAAAAATAGACCTGCCATTTCGTGCATCTGCTTCTGAAGTGGAATTACTCTGTTTACTATTCCTGCGCCCTCACACCTCAGATAGACTTACAATCTGTGAAATCTGTGGACTAAATGAAGAGGAAAGAGCACTGGAGAAACTGAAAAGTAAGTAACTAGTTTTTCCTTGCCTCAGGAAAAATCACACTCATGCAACAAAGCAATTACCAAAGGCTTATTAAACAGAAGCAGGCATTTATATTTCCTGTCTCCTCTAAACTTCTGTTGGTGAAAATCAAAAAGCCCTAAGTTTCAAAACAACCCAAATTATGAAACTAAGTTACACTAACAGAGTCATATTTGGCAGCAGATCTATCACTAGATTAATACAATTTTACAGTGATTTCTGATAGTTCTGTTCACTTAGATCACTTTGTTTTGAATCTATATATTTGATACGAAGTTGGAAACAACAGAATATGAACACCAAGGCAAAACTACCAAAGAAGGATAGACAGAAAATGATCAGGATCTCTTTATTAGGCTCATATCTTGTATTAATATTGAATATAAAAGTAGTCCTCTTTTTTAGGCATTAAAGTAACTATAAGGAGTTATTTTACAATTCCATTTTTTTGGGGAAAAAAGGTTGCTATATATTCCTATAAATTACAGCATTGATCTGTACAAAGCATTCTTATTTGAATACTACAAATTATTTCATCAGATTACCGCCCCCTCCCCCCCCAAAAAAAGAAGACCATAAAGCTCTTAGTTTATAGAAATATAACTACAAGCACAAGATGTACATTTCTAATATTCTTACTGGAGCTCTGCAATCCACTGGAAAGGCGGGAGATTTATGTCCTTCATCCTTTTATACAAAAACTTCCAGATTTCATTGCCAAACTCCTGTTCGCTGTTGTTTATCACCAGCATGCTCAAAAAACATGAAGTCCTAAGAAGGAAACAAAAAAGCAAGCAAAACAAATACTTCTTAAACGTGGTTCTTAGATCTCCTGGTTGCTTTGCAAGGTATTCAAAGTGCCTTCCTCTCGGAAACCTCAAATGATGAGATGTTAGGGGCACCTCTCTCCACTTCCCATCACCTGGGTCTCTCAGAATAGGACACCCACAGAGAGAAAGACATGGTGAAAGACCTACATGGAAAACTTTAAATTATCGCTAGCCAAAGCTATGCTTCCTTTACTCAGGATTCCTGCCCTGGCTTTGTTCAACCTTACTCAGTCCCTTCCATTTTACCTCAAACTGGAGTCCATCATCATGATAACCATCTTTAGTTTACATCCAGGTGCCCCATTTTCTGTGTCCGGAGTCACGGGTTGCTGGCACTCACTAGCGCTGTACTTCATGCACACGGTAGCACGTGAACACACACAGCTAAGGAAAACCTGGTTCTTGCACAGGGCTATTAGAGGCTGGCGACAACTTTCCAAACTCAAGGTGCTTCACATGCCCCTTTCCTCCCGCTCTGCAGCCCTGCCAGCACAGCAGCAGTGCACTTTTTGAAACGGTACCTGATGCCCAATTGCAGGGGTAAGCGGAAACACGAGTGTGCCGCACACTGTTTTCAAAGAGCAAAGGGAGCTACACTGCAGTATTTGATGTGGTAGACTCAGAGCGCAGCTGGAAAGCACTGTATCAAGATGTGCTTAGCCTCCACAGATGTCCCTCCCATTGGAGGCGACTCCTTTGAGAGCATTTAATCGTGCTCAGCTCAGTGCTTCACATATTTCCAAGGACAGTCGGGAGGAACTGGCTGCAGCATTCAGCTGTCCAGTTCACCCGCTCAGCAGGCTGCTCTGGCTTTGGATGGGTCTCTTGGCTATTGCTGATCTGCACTTCTCTTGTTTCACCATCCACATAAACACGCTTGACTCTGCTAATGTGTCTGTACAGACCCCCTTCACGGGGTTTTTCAGTCTCGTCACAAATGAAGCTCTCCTTAAATACAGTTAGCACTTCATGTAGTGTAGAATAACCTTATTATCTGAAATAATTCTGTTGCCCTCTGTGGTGAGTTTTACACACAGAAAGCTCACAACAAGCTGTCGCTCATTTCAAAGAGCTCAGAGCCAAATCCTTTACCAGCACAATTTCAACGTGGAGACGAAAAACTCAGTTCATATTCAAGTATCAGTGAATGACAAACTTACAATAAGGAAGCAAGCGCCGATCATGACAGCTTTCATTTTTACATCAAGGTCCATTGGGAATGCGATTCCAAAGTTATCTGCATCTGTAACGGCTTCTTTCAAAAACCCGGTCCACTGCTTAGAAATCCTCCCAACAGTACAAGTCTCATCCACAGACTTCACCTAGTTTAATATAAAATTAAAAAAACAACATCAAATCTGTCATTCATAATATTCCCAAATCCTTTTCTTAATAGATCTGTTCAAAAGCTTCAGATTGTGTTATTTGAATTAATGCAGCCATTGCATGCAACTGTTTGTACCAAAAGGCAACCCTGACTATCAGAAAGTCAATCTTAAGTAGCACAGATGTGAACTTAATTCTAAATCTGACTGCAAAGTTCAATGCTTTAATAGTGTTGGAAGACAGCTACCACATGCACGCACACACACTCTGCTGGAAGTGTTGTCTTTTAGCCAAGAGAGTGAATTAGTTTCTCCTGCCGTGTATCAGGAACTGCTCAAGTGAAAATTAAACAAATTACATTCTTCTGTTCCAAAGCAGAGACTAGCCCTTGGTCAACATGATGTTTCCTAAAGGTAGATCCAGTCTTCAGGGTCATGTGAAAAACTAGTCCCCAAAATAAAACGATACTAAATTTGCTTTAGTAACTATTTGCAACATAATTTTAAATATGAAATGGTAGACTAGTGTATCTACTACTTCATGTGTATGAAAATAATAATGCATTAATCACGATTATTTTTAAGTGCAAGTTGTAATGCTTCAGTCATTCAAATCTATATTTTAGGTCTAGATTATCTTGATTTTCTTGGTCATTGAGTGATTATTAAATGATTAAGTGAGTGGTTGTAGGAAGTTGTTTTAATAAATATCTGATACAGCTAAGAACAACATTTTTGTTAGGACAGACAGAGTTGGGGTTGTTCAGCCTGGAGAAGAGGAGACTCCAGGGAGACCTTACAGCAGCTTTCCAGTATCTGAAGGGGGACTACAGGAAAGCTGGAGGGGGACTTTTTACAAGGGCATGTAGTGATAGGACGAGGGGTAATGGCTTCAAACTGGAAGAGGGCAGATTTAGATTAGATATTGGGAAGAAATTTTTCACTGTGAGGGTGGTGAGACACTGGAAGAGGTTGCCCAGGGAAGTTATGGATGCTCCATCCCTGGAGATGTTCAAGACCAGGCTGGATGGGGCTTTGAGCAACCTGGTCTAGTGGGAGGTGTCCCTGCCCATGGCAGGGGGATTGGAACTCGATGATCTTCAAGGTCCCTTCCAACCTAAACCATTCTATGATTCTATGAAAATAGATTCAAAAAGATTTTGCTGCCAAATATTTCAATTAAGACATTTGTATGCAACCACAGGGAATCAGTCTCACTGATCACCAATGAGTGGCTTTAAGATGTCATTTCTGGAAGTTTGCCTGGCTTATCTAGAGTAATCTAGATATCTAGAGAAGTGAATTGATTATGCTAGCATTAGATTATGTACTAATTACTTAATACATACAGCAGGTCAATTGACAGGTAAGAAGTCAAGCAGCAAACTACTATCAAACTGCTATCTGAAAAAAGATACATACAAACAATTTTTAGCATTGCATACCTCAAAATTAATGTCCTCACAACAGCTACAGACAACACAGGGGCCACTAATTTTCAGTATATCCATTCTTTTCTCATCTTGAATGGTAAACTTTGGCAGGCAAGGATGCCAGTTCTGGACAACGTAACCAACCGGTGTTCCTGGAGGAGCCTGAACTTCTAGCTTCACAGGAAAAAGAAAACCTTCACATGAGTGTTCATGCTTTGATATGCTTGTTAGATAAAACCCACGCTAGCACACAAACCAAACACAATTTTTCCACAACAATCTGGCTTTCCAATGCATGAAGCTGCATGGAGTTTTCTGTAAACATTTTCAGAAAACTGCACACAAATTGCAGACCTCATAATGCAACTTTTGACTTCACAGAAAAAAATAAGATGGTCCTAAGGCTATAAGTACACAAGCTATATATCTACAGTGGAAAGATCAAAGTCTAGTGCAAGAAAGGCTGTGAGCATCCTGAAAGCATTCAGTGAAGACATCACAGGATGTATCTACTACAAATCCCTCAGTAAGAGCTCTCAGTAGGCTCAGATTTGAGGCTTCAGAAGTTGCACCACCTGATATTTATTTTAATACTAAAAAAGCTCATTTCACAGTTTGAATTTCACTACAGCTTTTGAAAGCTGTTGCCCAACTCTTACACTGCAATTCCATCTCCAGCGCAGATTTCAGCACTAGCCACAAGTTCCCTGACATGCTGCTGAATCCAATTTTTCATTGCCGTAATCAGAAGCAGCCAGAGCGAACCTAAGTGTTGCAGCACACTAGCTTCTTTCCAGACCAAGGAGACACCATGCACAAATCCCACAGATCTCTCTCCCCACAACTTACAGACAAAACCTGACTTGTTTCACCTCGCCTCCTGATTCAAGACAACCCCATCTTAAAACTGCACAGGTGGACCATGTCCCACAGGAGGGAAGACGGTGAGAGAGAGCAACTCACCTCCTGTAAGCAGCAGGGAAAGCAGCACGAAGAACACCGGAGGGGTCTCTGCAGCGTTATCACCTCGTGGCCCAGGTTATCAATAATCCGTAGGGTGAAGGGTCGTGATGGCCCACAGCAATTCCTGGTACAACAGTCAGTGTCCTCTGCTGCAAAGTACACCCTTTGCCCCAGTGTATTCTTGATTTCATATTTGTTGTTTGTTTCAAAGCCAGTCAAAACTGAAAAACAGGAACAGAACTGTTAAATTTCTGAGGTCCGTCTGGTCAGAGAAGTCACCGTGCTAACTCTAAAGCTACCCTTTGGAAAGGCAGCCCTCACTCGAAGTCTGTCAGAGGCAGCTACTGGTGAAGGGAAGCAGTGGGGAAGGACCCTCAGCAGAGCAGCCTGACGGAGAAGTTCAGAGAGGAGAAGCCACCATGAACATGGCAACACGGAAAGAGCACAGACATGTCCATCAGTCCCCTCCCACCAGATACGGACACCTACTGCCAGAGGAAGCACCACAGCATGGAAGATTCCCAGAGAAGAGCTGAAGGGATGAGAATTAAAGAAACCAGTGAATTTGGGGGTGAAGCAAGAAAAGGGCTCTAGAGGGCACAAATACATTCAGAATGAGAAGGCCACAAAAACAAAGGCTCACAGTCAAGAACCACAGCAGCACAAACAGAAAACAACAAGAGCCAGGACAGAAATTGTGATTAAATTCTCTAACAAATGAAAGTACTCTTTGAAGCATTATGGAAAGAAAATGCAGCAGCAATAGGTGTCAGCCCAGATGGATGGTCCGTTTTATTTCTTCTGTTTGAAAGACACTTGATAACATGACTTTGATATTCTTAAAGCAGACAGAATGAGGGGAGCAGAAGGAAAGCAGTTAAATTTGCTAAAACAGCAGGATTGCCTGGAAACGGCATCAGAGCTGCGTGCCAGTCTATGGAATTAGATGGAGTAAGAGAGGACAGAAAAGATCTTTAAAGTAGGGAAGAGAGGCAAGTAGAAATCATTTGAATGAATAACATAGGAAATGTGTGGCTTCAGCTATCACTAGCTACCAAGGTTATTCAGTCACATTACTACGTATCTTTTAAGATACAGAACCTGCTTAAAATCCTCCACCCTCCTATTTTCTCCTTCCTCTGGACCACAACTTGTGCAGCAATTGAGACAGATAACAGAGGCAAGAAAGGTAGCAATTCACCTTAAATATGTAGTGTGAAAGAAAGTCTAAATTTTACCATTCTTGAGATTATTAGATTTAAACATTTCTCTGTTACAAATGCTTTTCACTTACTCTCAAGAAGTTCAATTTGCTGGTGAATTAATATCTGGTCAATCTGTTCATGGTTGAAAAATTAAACAGAATAAATAGTTAATAAGTTGTAACTAAGAGGAATCTAGTTTTAAGAAGCATTGCTGTTTCATTTCAGAATGCAGATTTATGGATCAATACATTGTCGAGAGGCAGAACATCTACCGGTAAAGCTGTGGAAGTAGCTCATGTCCCCCCTTGTCCTGTCCTCTGTCAATTTAGCAGAACGGTGTTTCAGAGCACCGGAGCAGATGGCAGAAGCTGTACCCAAGCTGGTCTGGTTACAAGCAGGCAGGGCGAGTGTGCCTGTGCCCCTTTCAGGACTCAGGGTAGCTCAGCCACTGAGCCGGACGGAGCCTCCGACACCACATCTCCCAGATGCCTACATCAGGAGTCCGTGCAGACAAAAGCAGGAAACTGAGAAATTTTAGAGCAGAAGCTCAGCTACTGCTCAGCTCTGAGTAAAACTCAGGAAATATCAGCCTCTCCTCACTGCTGCTTTTTTTTTTTTGAGCGATTTGCAAAACTGGCAACGATACCTCAGTGTTAAGCCTTGATATTTGCTCCCAGTCATGAGATGAACTGTACTTTTACAGTACAAGGACATATTCTGTAATGTGGAAACAATTCTTATGTTGCTACTAGCATTCTCTACGTTGTGAAGTCTAACTAGCGCCTCTCCGAACAGCATTAGGAAGAGGTGTGAAGAAAGCATCATGTAGAGAATTAAGCACCTCTAATGTGCTACAGTTGCCCACAATATAGATATTTATTATATACACCTTGCCAAATCACATTACATCTCACAAACAGTAGCTTCAGAAACAGGAAGAATGTATGATAGCCCTGCAGCCCCAGTCCTTTAGCATCTCACTTGGCAGGAGACCACTCCGTGAAGTGGTGCAGCCACAGCAGGCACCTCCACACTCAAACATGTGTCAATGGCATCACAAAAGGCTTCACTTAGCAGCCCAAAACAGCAACCTATGCAGCTGCAACAAAGCCAGATGCCTTTTTTTTTTTTTTTTGCTATTTCACAGCTGCAGGCTGCTTCTCAGGTGGATGAATACCTGTTCTCTGGGGAGGGAGGAAGGATGCAGGTACCTGTGTGAGATATTCCAGTCCAGGAGGGCAGTTGGGAAGAGGAGGAGGGACGGGCATCCAGATTGTCCCTTCCTTCACGATGGGCTGGTTCTGGATGGGTGGAACAGCAAATCCAGCTGAAACTGGATTCATGGCCTGCACCTGGAAGCCATAGCTCCCCGGGCCTGCGACACCTGGTGTTGTAGGAGAGATGCAGTTATGAAACTTAGATGTTCGAAAAGAATTGCTCCATAGATCTTCAAAAGATTAATTTGTTTGCTATTTTGACCTATGAAGATCCTTATACCTACAATATATTTCAGTTATGAATACTACAACTTTCATGAGAGAAGTTACACTGGATTGGGATGTTCTAATCCCTCCAGACAAAACCAAACAAAATAAATCAATACATCATTCTTGAATATAGGAGAAGTTTTATTCACATAAAGATATGCAATTCAAAAATTAGAAATAAATAAATGAAGATTATTTCTAAGTAGAGAAGACAGAATACCTTTAAATACATGAAAAGTATTGGCATTTATGAGTTGCCAGTCGAGCAAATGAGGAATTTTAAGATAAGGTTTTCGTGGTATTATGCCTTCTACTTATGTGGTAGGAAATGTCCTTTTAGCAAAGTTCATATGCAGGTTTCAAACCAGATAACTGTGATCTAAAAACTGCACTTTCCCATTTGTTTAATGGATTGTCCTTCAAAACTCAGGAAACCCACAACTCCTTCATGGAGAAGATGTGTAGCAAAGAAGGAAATAGTTCTACATTTTGTGAATGTCAAGTAAGTCTTCTCCAGTTAGCACTCAATAGGAAACAAAAGCTCTCATGAAGCACTTCAGGGTCTAAATGCTCAGCATCCCGCCCGATGGCACAGGCAGCACTGCCTTAGTGCCCACCACCCATCCCGCATCCCCGGGCTGTGCGCAGAGCCCTGCCCTGCCTGTGTACGGTCCCACGGCAACACGGCCTTTGCTACAGAGATGCCTTATGACCTTGTAGCTGAAGCTGCTGAAGTTGTTATTGAAAGTTACAGAAAAAGAACTGTATTTTTTCCCTCATTTTATACTTTCCTGATAGGCAGATAAGGCCTTTAATCTGAAGTAGAGGAATTTTTATTTTACTCAGAAGCAAGCACAATGCAGAAGCCACAAAAGGGTATTTTTGTAGAGCTGTACGAAGATAAACAGGTCAAGAGCTGCTGACCTGTAGACTTATCTTTAGCCCAAATTGGTTCAGCACCAATGTTTCACACTACATGACAAAACACGGACTGCACCACGTGAATGCTCACGCTGTGGCCATAAGCGGGACAGTACCTCAGGTGATGTAAATTGCTGTGGCTTAAAACTCGTAGGTGGCAGAATCACTCACCCCAGAGAAGGACCCACCCTTATGGAATACAAAATCACTTTTATGTCTGAGCACAGGCTTTGCACACAAACTGACTATCTACTGCTGTCGTGTGTAAGTGTGTGCGCACATACGTTATTCAAAATGAAAAATGCTCCCTGACCTTCGTTGCACAGGTAGCACCTGCCCATTCCCCGCTGAAGGCTATGTGTGCTGACAGACCTCAGAGTGCCTTGCCACAAGGTGCACAACCTTTGACAGATGAACAGCTCAGTAACTTGGGCCAAATTTTTTTGCATTTTACCTACGACCTATGCTTTGAACCTGATTGTTAGATATTGCTCATTGTGATTTGGTTCTTCAGAAAGCAATTAGTTACCAGCACATGAGAAGCTGTTTATGAGTGCTGCATTTTGAACGGGGAGCAGAAAATGAGACAGAAGAGGAGAAGAGCAAATGAGTGAAAGTGTAAGTTACAACCGCATGCAAAGTATAGCAACAGAATAGGGAACAGGAACAGGAACAGAATACATGGACCAGCAGAACTGCAAGAAGAAAACACTTCTTCTCTTCAGTTTTTGATTTGTAGAGAAAAATAGAGTGAAATACTGAAATAACAATTAATTATTATACAATTAATTGTAATCAGTTAATTACAAAATCTGATTATCAGCAAGAAGCTGCCACACATTAATTGTTTTGCTTTGCATCGGTAACACCTCCCTAACAAACTCCCTGCAGTGACCACTGAGGAACATCCAACATTTTTAACTTCTACCAGTATTGATACTGCTCAGCACATATTAACATACAGCACCAAGAAGGAAAGAAGATGACTTTCCAGCAAAACAGAAATTAACAGAAACTCCATGGAATTAGCAGCAGCAAAGTAAATCAGAGATGGTTGCCTTCATGAAACCTCCTACTTCCCACGCTTACTTCCTAATGGTATAGCAGATCTGTAGCCAAGCAACCAACCTTGGTAAGGCCCAGGTGTGTGCTGAGGGTAGTCATGGGGGGCTTGATTTCCTGGCGCATAGTTCATGTTTGAAAATCCAGGTGCTGGTGCAGGTTTATGAGCTGGAAGAATGGAACATATGCTTTGAGTATTGCTCATTTCCTCCTACCCTAGGGTGAAAGATCCCAACGTTGCCTCCTTTTTCAGAGTAGACACATAACAAAATTAAGCAGCTGTTTTCTGTATAGCAAAAACTGTATAACAAGCTCATATTTATGCACAATATGTATATTAAACATCACTCTAACTTAAAGGAGCTCTAATCCTTAAAGCAGTAGATGAGACCAGTCATTTCAGTGGTGCCCAGTGATAGAACAAGAGGTAACGGGCACAAACTGGAGCACAGGAAGTTCCATCTTAACATGAGGAGGAACTTCTTTCCTTTGAGGGTGGCAGAGCACTGGCACAGGCTGCCCAGAGAGGTTGTGGAGTCTCCCACACTGGAGACATTCCAAACCCGCCTGGACACAGTCCCGTGCAACTGCTGTAGGTGTCCCTGCTGTGGCAGGGGGGGTTGGACTAGATGATCTCCAGAGGTCCCTTCCAACCCTGACCATTCTGTGAAGTGCAGAAAAAAGGCAGGTATTACACATGATGTCATTAAGATATCACAGAATCATTTAGTAGCTTGGAAGGGACCTCTTAAGTCAGCTAGTCCAACCCCGGCTCAAGCAGGGTCAGTTCACCCTCTGTCTGGACCAGAGGTGCCTTTGTTCATTCATGTTTAGAAGGAGGCTTTAATTCAAAGGAATGCCAGGGAACTGACAGGCTGCTCTCCTGTTTAAAACAGGCTGGAAACGAGTCATTTTCCACTATATAAAACATTTTCTCCCAATTTCTTCAAGTTAGGACTATTCTAATACCTCACCAGCAGACTCTGAGGGTTATGGATTTAAAAACCAAATTCAGTTTGTAAGCAGAAATAACTTAAATTTCAAGATTATTTATTTTATTTAACTTCAGAAATCAAGATCTGAAAATGTAAGCTATATCTTTTGCAAACAATTCAATTTTAAAACGTAAATAGTTTTAATTTGAAACATTCATAGATATTTCATAGAATTAGAAGGTAAACTAATAGCTAAGCTAATATTGCTTGAATGCCTCGGAAGGACCCATGTTATCTTTGATATTAGAAAAAGATGACATTTTGTTTATATATTACTAACCTTGCATTGCCGCGGATGCTTAGGGATCTGCTTATAATTGTTCTGCAAAACAACATTTTTATTTAATAGTTTTAATATGTGATTTCACACAGGAGTTATTCAGAGTTCTCTATGTATTATTGATAGAAGATACTCACCTGTCTAAACTGCATGGGAAAGCTGAATTACAAATACAAGCTAAAATAACTTTAAATATCTCAGCTTCTTTCTAGGCTTTGCCTCCACCACAACACAAGTCTGCATTGTCTATGCCTGCATTCACACTTTGACTATCCTGAAATCATCCTCAACTCGGAGGGAAGCATCGGGATGTGCAGTTACTTCATTGCAGTGCACGACTCCATCGTGCAGCAATTCAGAAACATCATGCGATTCACATGAACAAATTACTGCAGTAATTTCAGAACAACTGGTTTAGTGCATTGACATTAGGCTACAAAACCTGCTTGGGTAAATCCTGGAGCAGTTGTGAGGCCATGCCACCAACTATTCACTTCTTTATACTATTCCACTTCTTAAGTGGTACTACTAAATATCATGTATGCAATTTTTGTCTCCACACGATGACAAAGGGTGGGCTTGCACAGGCCAGTGGGCTTCCACAGCAGAATATCATGAGTGAAAGGGCCAACTGCTTGTCTTTTTCTTTCTACTCTTCCAGGCTTGCCAAAAGGAGATTAAAAAAAAGCAGAAAGAACATTTACTGATGCCAGAATCAACCTTGAGAGATATTCCTTTCAGTCTCTGGGGTAACAGAAGAAGCAAGACAATAGCACCAACTTCTGTTGAAGACTGAGGTCCAAAGTAGCCCGGAGATGCGCAAGGGGAAGTATAAAGAAGAACAGCATAGGAGCTTCTTTTTATAGGATCAAAAGCTTTAAAGTAAACAATAAACTTAATTATTCTTTTAAAAGAATGCCGTTCAAGTTAAACTAGTAATGTATTTGTCCGTTACAGTTCTTCCATCTAGTTCGGTTCAAGGAAGATGGGTATTCAAAGCTGGGAATGAAAGCGAAAGCAGTTCCTTCCTGCTTTTCCCTCCCAGAGTAAAAACAGATGTCACAGGAGGATGTTTAACAGTTCAGGGATGACACGGCATCTAACTCACTTCCCAATTCATACACAACATCATCTTTGTTTAATAAATTGGTCTTAAAGTGTTCCTTTTTTAATATATTTTTTTTCTTCTACTTTACTAACTTTACTAACAAAACCACCATCCTGTTTTACATACTTTAATTGGATTCTGGTGCCCATATGAATGCAGGTTAAAGAAAAAAATACAATAGGAAATAATTTAAAATTATACATCCAATTTAAAAATCTGAAAGAACACATTCAAACTACATAACTTAAACCGTGTTCTCACAGTTGATAATATAAAGTGCCAAGTTTAATATATAACCATACTGAAGTATGTTGACAAAACTACCAGCTTGTAGGAATAACACAAATTAAAGATGAATAAAAAAGTGCTATTTAAACTAGCAAAAGATCAGCTTATTCTGTGAGATGTTCCAACTACCTGAACTTCAGTGAAATACTCAGAATTACAACTGAACCCTTTGGTAAAGGGAGAGTAGAGGCAGAATCATATGATTTATTTAAAAGGAAGTCTTTATAGTAGCTGTCATGGTTTAGGCCAAATCGGCTACTGGGGACATAGGGGACCCCAGATGGGACCAACAGATGCTCCCCTCTGCCCCTCTTCAAAGAGAGAGGCAGAGGAGGGAAAAAGAGACTTATGAGTTTAGAAGGAAACTAAACTACTTTAATTAAATATTAATAATAAAATAAAAGGAAATAATGAAATATATACAAAACCATATCAAGCTCCCAGGATGAAAATCACAGCACCGCCTGGCACTGGGGAAGTCCCCGACTGGACTCAGTGATGGTCAGGAACTGGATTCCAGATCTGCATTCAGGATAAGGACCACAGGCTGATGAACAGACAGAGTCCTCCTCAGACGCCGGCCACTGAAGGAAGAAGATTGACCCTTCGATCCCTCAGCTTTTATCCTAAGCATGAGGCGGATGGGATGGAATACCCCGTTGGTCAGTTCTGGGTCACCTGTCCTGTCCGCTCCTCCCCGCAGGTGGGACCCCACTGCGCTTTTCCGCTTCCGACCCTCCAACGGGGCAAATAGCAAAGCCAGCTGCCCTGGGGTGTTACAGCAATCAGTATAAGCAAGAGCTTCTCCGCATACCATGCCTGGGCATCTACTATAAGCATAGGTCTGATCACGCTGAGAGCGAACATTGTCTGCACAATATGCTGTTAATTTCAGTAGTTAGAAGAGGCCCAGCTAAGAAGCAAAGTTACTGAACAAAATTGTACATTAGCCCAGAATCTTTTTTCTCCCTACAATCACACACATACACCACTGTTCAATCTAGGATTTAGAAAACGTTTTTATGCTCTATAGCTAGAAAACCAACAAAGATTTTACAAAGTTCAACTCCCATTTCATCAGACATGATGAAGAGAAAAGTTAAGATTATTTCTTTTATTAAAATCGTCTCTTTTCTTCTGTTGCTTTTTATCTAGACTCCTTCTATCACCTCCAATTCACTCACCAAGATTAGCATATTGTCAGCCATGCCCTGCTTTTCATCTGAGTAATTTATAAAGATTGTGAAATAACATACAATTCTAAGATATCAAAGGAATGAGGAACAAAAACTCAGTTTTGTCAACCTTTGTATTGCACGATATAGTGTTGGGCCATATTGTTATGTGTGGGGAAATTCCCACCTGGTGAAACCTCAGGCGAAAAACAGTAGTCATGGGAAGACCGGTCACTTAGAAATGTGTCACTTCCAGCTGCCTGCGTTACACAAAGCAATGATTTGAAGTCTACATTTTCATTTCAGTTTAATAAAATGAGGCTTTACGCTCCTAGGTGTTACTAGTTCTAGCAACTAGTAACAATTTATTTTAAAATAAATATAGGGAACAATCATTGAAACGTTACTTAGCAGGGAAAAGTAAAGGTATTTGCATTTAGCTCCCACTAATAGAAGAGAGGAATAATGCTATTGCTTTGTAATGGAGTTAAAATTCCACAGAATTAAAGAAAAAAAATAAAGTGCTTTATCAAGTAGAAGCCCATTACTGAATTAATTTTGGTTCAACAAAAACAGTAGCTGCACAAATCCTTTGTGCTATGCCGGCCACATGCTGCAACCTAAATTCACAACATAAATCAAGAATAAGTTGTCTTGAAATGAAGAAGCTGTCCATGGTGTTCCAGAACACCAGAAGAAGCAGCTGTATATCTTTGCGTACATCTTAATAAAAGCTTTTACAAGGCCCAGAGCAATCTGATCTAGATTTGAATTTAGGCTGGCTTTAAGCAGATGAATGGACCAAATGACCTCCAAAGGTTATCCTTTCCAACCTAAATTAGGGTAGGATTATAAGGGTTCTTCACACTTGATTACATTACCTGAGGTATTTGCTGATCAAACATTCCCCCAAGCCCCCCAGGTGGAGCACTGAAGGGCGAGAGGTGGCTGGGGACCAGGCTCCAGCTCCCACCACCTCACCCCTCACCGGGGCTAGTTTGGGTGAGGGCTATGCCAGGAAAAGCCACCGAGTTTTGCCCTTTCCTGACAGTAACTCAGAGCTCTGGGTCCACTCTCCCAAAGCGAGTACAGATGACATAGAAAAATCCTCTCGTCTCTGGAGGAGAGGCAATCCTTGGGGTCAGCTTTACACAAGGGAAAGCAGAAGTGATTTTGCTCACAAGAAGGAAGCACAGGGGAACCGGGAACGCTTCCCGCAAAGCGGCTGTCCGGTAATGAATGACCCTTATGAAATACAGTCTCTGGATGGTCTGAGGTTCCCCCGCTGCGCCTGCGTGCCGGGAGTGGGAAAAGGCAGGGGCTGCCCACCCGCCCTGCACACAGCCAGCTGCCTCCCCTAAAAACACAACGTGAACCCCGCAGTGTGGCTTCCAGCGTCAACTACGGCAGCGCAGAGAAGGAATGAAAGGCCCTGACAGACCTGACACACACACGCACACACACAAAATGGTCCTTCAGCTGCCAAGACCGGCCGTTCAGCTGCGGGTTATCAAGCTGACACCTGACCTCCACATCTCAGTTGCCGTACAGCTCACGAGAGAAAGGGACTCTTATCAAGAAGTCTCATTCCTCATACGCTGTCCCTGTACTACCTAGAACCCATATTCCCAGCCTTCTTCCTCATCCATAGGAGTTCCCAGACTTTTCCCCTTTGTACCAGTACCAGTCAACTTCTGTGATAGCCTAAACCCTCTCACCTAGTACCAGCGCACCCCGCCTGTTCCTCACTTGCTCCTTACTTTCCTGAATCATTACTCAAATGGGTAACACAGAAGCAACCCTCAGATGCATCCAGGTGCCCAGGCACAGTGATTTTCCCCCTCCGGGAGCTTGAGCCCAAGCGCTTTAGGACAGCCAAAAACTTTTAGAAAGGAAATTGAGGAAATACTGGTTCCAAAGGAAGTCAGAACAAAGCTGTTCTAGTTCAGGAAACAGTAAGGAAATAACATCCCTAGATTGTTCCTTTTTAAGGAATGGCAGAATGCCCATATTTCTTTCCAGTCATTTTCCCATTTTCAGAACTGCATTACACAACCTCATCTCCCTTACCCTGACGGGCGTCACTACATATGCTGCAACTGATTTAGAAAGATTTTACTTCAGTTAACTGCAGAGCTTCCTGTTTTCATCAGAAAAACAGCATACTAGCATACTATCAGTTTCGTTTCTTATCCAGCCCACTAAAATACTCCCAAGAGCATATTAACGTAAGCTGCCAAGCACAAATATCTCACGTGGTGCCGTTTAAATACCAAGCCAGGCCCTTTCCAAGAGGGTTTATGATTCCAAAAACAGACTTAGAAAGCCAAATAGCTGCAAGGCATGCATTAGTTCACCCTAGCTAGCTCTGTGGCACTTCTTTTCATCATCACATTATATTAGACTACTCAGCCACTAGATTTTAACCTTAACTGCTGAAGAAACAGTATACTTAAAAATAATCTAGTTGATCTAATTAAACAGGTTATTTTCTGCTAAAGTTAACAAAATAGCCTTCAGAGAAGGAATGAAATGAGCTACAAGTTGACATAAAATTATTTCGTTCTGTTGCAGTGAGGTACCCTCTCTCCCCTTACGCAGACACCTCTCCTGAAACCTGGGGAGTCCCAACACCTGAGAGACAAAAATAGGGATGCTGCCCTGGGTACCCAGCCTCTCTGCGCCGAGGGCACGGCTCGAACGCCACCCGCGCCTCGCTGCTGCGTGCCAGCACCACCATTGCCCGAACCGTGCCGGCCGCTGTCGGCTCTCCCAGCACAGCCTTGGCAGCAAGATCCTTCCCTAAAGCAGTCGTTGCAAGCCAGACACTTTGCTAGAGAGAGACATTTTTTAACTCAACGTGCAATCCCCGACTGGAAAACACAGCCCTTCTTCATCAGGTCCTTTTCCCAGCCCTTCTTATCGCTGTAATGAAGAAAAATAGAGAGATACCTGAAAGCACCGCCCAGACGACGCTTATAGTCACAGCAAAAGAAAAAAAACCCGTTCCCAAAGCCGATCCCGCACCGAACCCCGCTTCCAGGCGCCCCGCTCCGCTCCGCGGCGCCCGTCCCCGTCGCCGTCCGTCCCCGGCGGAACGCCCATCGCCGCGGGCGGGAGCTGCCGCCGCCGCCGCCTCCCGGGGCAGGGACGGGGCGGGCACGGACGGGCGCAGCGCAGCCCCCTCTGCTCAGGAACAAAAGGGGCCTTTATCGATCGTACCGCGATACACGGCCCAATGTCGCGGCAGCCGCGGGGGCACCGCGTCCGCGAACGGCGCGGACCCATTCAACTGCTTTCTTCTGCCGTGGCGGTGGAACAGAAGGGCAAATATTTTCTTAATTTTAAGCGATGCAGTATCTCTAGAAGGTTTTCTTGCAAAGCCAGAAATTTAAGGTAGTAATGTCGCTCCCGTTGTAACTTTTACAACTAAAATAACACTGGTGTTCTTTCATTAAGGAGGTACGGCAGTGCAAACTTGCCCATGTAACTATGTATATCATGTCACAGAGTCTCCTAGATTGGAGAAGACTAAGACCATCTAGTCCAATCATTAACCTAACACTGACAAGCCCACCACTAAACCATGTCGCTAAGCACTACATCTACACGACCCTTAAATACCTCCAGGGATGGGGACTCCGCCACTGCCCTGGGGAACACGTTCCAATGCCCGATGACCCTTTCAGTGAAAAAAATTCTTCCTAATATCCAATCTAAACTTCCCCTGGCACAACTTGAAGCCATTTCCTCTTGTTCTATCACCTGTTACTTCACAGAACAGGTCGACTCCCACCTCTATGATTATTCACAGTAAAGTATAATCCTAAAAAAAGTCTCTGAGGTTTTCTATAATCTTTACACTATCACCTTCTCCTGTCTGAAAAAGTTTCCACTGTAACCTAAGTGTTCCACAAAGACAGCTGGTGTGTGTGAAATACCTGTCAATGGAAGAAAAAAACCCCCCAAACCTACACCTTTGATTGGTGCTTGCCCTGATGCACTCATTCTGAAAGATTTCCTGAGAACACAGGTGATTTGAGGAAATTATTACCTTGTATTTGATTCATTCTATTGTATTCTACAGTAATACTTATCAGTATGACGCTATTTGGACAAATACAGGCAGTGCAGTGCATTCATATTGCTTGAGGAAACACTTTTTTCAGTCTGAAAAGGTCCAAAGTTTCTAAAAGTTTACCATAACTTTTAAAGTGTTTCTGATTTCAGAAACTTTTGCCTCTAGATAGCTACCCCAAATGTGAGTCTTACAAAACGGGACCGTTTCATGATGCAGAATCCAGACGTACGTGATTATGAGAACTGCGGTAAGGTTAAGGAACACCTATTAATTTGTTTACTCTTTTGATAACAAACCTGACCATACGGGGTGAAGCCCCAGACAGACAGACAATACTTTCATTTCAAATCTAACTGCATACAAATACATTTTGTGCATGGTCCCAAGTTTACTGTGCTTCCCTGGTTCCATGTAGGCTCTGTAGAGACACTCGCCATCCTTTATCCATTAGCAGCCCTTCAGTGATGAAGAACGGGGAGGCCCAAAACGAGAGTACCATGAGAGCTGCTGAAGGTATCTCGTGTAAAAGCAGCTGGAGTTTTAGACCCAGGTGATCACTTTAAAACAAAGGTTCGTCAAGGTTTCTATTAAATAAGGTTTACCATAAATTTATTTTAAAAAACAAAAACAAACAAACAACCAAACCCCAAAAAAAAAAACAAAAAAAAAAACAACCCCAAGATACTGCTGTATCTCAAAGTGCCCCATTTATTGGTGGATTTGTTGTTGGATCATGTAAAATTAAGACAGGGAAGTGTTAAATCCCTCACTTTCAGCTAAGCTTTTTAAAAAAAGAAGATACCTTATCATAAAACATGGTGTATATTTCAAATATTTTCAGGTTAAAGACAATCAAAAGATGCAGTTAACATCAATGTGACGTAGATAAGCCATGAATATATTAAACTGAAATGCCTGATTTTATAAGGGTCATTGTAGATTTATGCAATGCTTGTTAATGATTATCATGAAACATTCCAGGGTTACAAAGAAACTGGTATAACATATTGCAGAGGACTGGCTTATGGAGACATTTCTTTAAATGTCACTGTTAAGATTCACATAGAAGTCCTATTGTTTGCAAATGTGTAGTCTATATTTTTGCTGTAATGGATTTTCATTTACATATTAATTATTTTTTAATCTTTAGAGTCTGTAAAACCAATTGCATTCTAGATTTTTTTCTAACACGTTACAGTGAATAACAAAATATTTTCCTAAGTTTTAAATCTAATATTAATCTAATACAGGAGAATTATTCTCCTGCTAGCTTCTTCAATGTTTTTGGTTCCCAGACTATTCAATAAACAAGATAAACTGAGAATTTAAAAAGACCCCTAAAAATAAAAAATAAATTAGGGTCTTTTAAACTTCTGTTCATATTGTTTAAAGTCATGTCTTATTCTTCAGAAGCCTTTGGATATTATTACGTGTACAATGTGTACAGGTGCAGATAAAACCTAATGAGATGCAATATGCAGGCCTTATTTTCAGGGTAGCAGAATTATAAAACAAAGCAAAAAACAGTTCTGTTCTGCCAAAGGATCCAAATAATGGATCTATGGTAGCAAAATGCACTTTTGATATTTTCATCTCTAGGCTGCCACTGTCCTTTTCTTTCATTATACATTCCTATTCCTCAAGTCTCGGGACTACTTTCAGACAAGTACTAGTTACATATGCAGAAGACAATTCTGTTTGATAGATAAGTAGAAACAAAAATGTGCGATGTTTTCACAAGAAGGGAAAAAGATAGCCTGCTCCTTCTGTGCTAGGGACTAGCTAGCTAATCCTTAAAATCAGTTGTCAAGGGGGCTATAGTAAGTAGCATCATTCCAAAATGCAAGATCTTTCAGATAACATCAAATATAAGCCCATTGCTCAGACAGCACAACAAATAGAGCTGCCTCTTTGCCAGATCCCACAGCTTTGAATACCTTTGCAGCAAGGTATTAGCTGCAGTTCACCTTGGATCGCACGTTATATACGTGGAAGTAACAGATGAAGAATTCGATGCTCAAAGGTTATAGAGCCTAAATTAGAGACTTACAGTAAGAAAGCCAGCACCAGTCCTGACAGCTTCTCCAGGAGCACCAGCAGCACAGGAACTCCTGGTGGATAACTCTGAAAGATGCAATTACCTTGTCCTCAGGAAAAGAACGGTTCTGAAAATTAAATATGAATCTCACCCCACTCCAAGATAGGATGCAAGAAAACAGTATGAAATCCTGTCCCAACTATCATCGCTTACAACCTCCCAAATTAATAGCCCAGTTTTCATGGCCTTTAGTCTGACCAGGATTGCACTCAGCTACACTGAGGGCTGAGAGTTTGACAAATTGCTTCCCGAGCATGGAATTTTGAGCTTCCATGGACACAGCTGAGAGCAGCCTCGGCAGGAAATAAAGTCGAGTTGCTGAGGGGTTTGATGAGCTGCACAGCAGAGGACTGCTGCGATCCCAAACTAGTGTTGGGTCGCACAAAATCATCCCAACTGCGTCGCTGACAGAGCCGCTCTGTGTGCTGTGCGCGCTGCAGAGCCGCCCTGCTGCCATCAGGGAGCTGGCGCACGGTGCCCATGATAGCTGTTTGAAAACTTGGGTGCATCTGGATTGCCTTAAATTCATCCTTCTAATAAAATTTGGCAGGAAAGAGTAGTACAGATGCAGAGTGCGGGCCCGCCCTTGGAGCCAGCCAGCCAGCCTGCCCTCCCAGCCCTGCGCCCCGCGGCCGGCTCGGTGCCAGGGGACGAGCGGGGCTGGGCTGGGCTCCAGCTCCTTCCCATAGCCAAGTCAAGCCCTCGTTATGATGTTGTTGATCCTGAAGTCCATGCTGTTTACAGATTCACATGTTTAATATCCACTAAACAAAACCCAAAACAAAACAAAAAAAAATCCCAAACCAAAACAAAACCCCTATCAAAACGTAGCACTCTGTTCCAATGGGAAAATACCCAACCAGAAGCTAACACGCACTTTCTCTTCCAGGGCCTTTTTTCCCCCGTGCGCAGAGTGGAAAGGCAGAAAGGACGTTGTGTATCCATTGCAAAATGCAAAAAATTTCTGAAGATTCCTTAGCTTTTCTCCTTATAGTATTTACTTTTTTCATCTTATCAAAGAGAACAGAGATAGCAGCATATTTCTTCCTCTTCCTTTCAGGCATTTACTGGTAGGAAAAACCCTATTTGCCTGCGGTGACAGAAAAAAAACAACGCCACAATTCACACAATACAAAGTAAATTATCGGTCCTTGCCACGTCAAATAATGCTCCACTTCTTTTCTTATCCAACTAGGTGTTATGACTGGCAGTCAGTGCTTTTCTTTTAGATCAGTGGGTTGAAACACTCACTACCTTTTTATTTTCCCCAATGAGCAGATTTGATCAGTGCCACAAGGGAACCGCTTAAACATTTGGGAGGTGAGAAGGGGACCATGCTCCTAGTAATTTATTCTTTAGATTTAGCATGTTTAACTGAAAAGAAGCATTATTTGTAGATTCTTGACCCCGATTTCTAGGTATATTGCTTATGGCCTGCATATTCAGAATATTACTTACTACTGCTTCCGCTTCTCATCCCCCCCGACTCTGGCACCTCGTCTGATCCTATGGTACCCAACACCAGTGAGGGGATCAGTTCCTCCAACAGCTTCTGACGCAGAAGTCTCAGTACCCTGATTTGCTGGCTGGAGTCATGTTGACCAAAGGAGCTGTTGTCTTCTTCCTGACATCACCTGAGCAGCTCCGTCCCCCTTAGTGCTCAGGCAGAACGGTGTTGGTGATGGAACACAGGAGGAAATTCACTCGCAGCTGTACATGAGAAGCATATTTGCTTTTTGAGCAGCTCAAACGGTGTATAACTGCATTTAATCTCAAGAAAAGCATTGTTTGCATGCCACAGGAATGACAGCCGTTACCGGCAGAGGTTTGCCTTTTGTGTCTGCGGACATAATCCTGCAGAGGACGCAAACTCAATTCTCTGGCATTTGTGACCTGGAAAGCAAACCTAGAACAGCAAGCAGCCCTGGCAGATGCAGAGAAAGATTAGCTGTGAGTAGGTGTTGTTGTCTTAAATACGGAAAACGCAGACAATGCGAGGTTTGAGGCACAAAATTGAGGGTGGTGCCAGGGAAAGCATGGGAGGAGGAAAGGAAAAAAAAGAAGAAGCAAGGAAAAAAGAAGAAGCAAGGAAAAAAGAAGAAGCAAGGAAAAAAGAAGAAGCAAGGAAAAAAGAAGAAGCAAGGAAAAAAGAAGAAGCAAGGAAAAAAGAAGAAGCAAGGAAAAAAGAAGAAGAAAAGAAAAAAAAAAGAAGAAGAAAAAGCCCCCACCTCCCTGTGGCAGGCCAGGAAAGGCTCCTGAGCTGCACTGGCAGCAGCCCCAGCCAAGTGGTACCTTTTTTCTGTTCTGTCTCCCATCCCTCGCTTGTGCACTGCTCAAAGGCTGGTGTCACTCAAACTGCGTACGCAGAGGGATGGAAACACACTGACTGAGGTCAGGAACTTCAGTTTCTGACCCAAACCTTAGGGCCTGCCAAGCAGTGCTTGGGCATCTGCTTTGTAAAGTCCTTCCATCCCTCTGCATGGAAACTGCTGGGGGGATAAGGCAGGATGGAGTAAATTGGAGTCAGCGTTATCACCTGGGGATGATGGGGCAAAAGTGAAACTGAATATCAAATACCAGAAACATTTCAGTGAATAGAGGAGGAATGGTAAGTCCTGACCGTCCTACCATTACAATATTGGCTGCTCTGCACTGTACAGGTTTTGCTGGCAAAGGCCACACAATTCACAGTCACACAAAAGGCACTTTTAAATCACAGGATTTTAACAATATTTAGAATCTGCTGGGAGAATTTAGGTTTTAAAAGGTTAACCCTAGCATCCTCACCCTCAGTTGTTCACATTTTAGGAATTTTATCCATAATCAATAAATTATCTTCCTTTTTGCATTTATACTACTTGTTGTATCCAAACTAGTAGCGATTTTGAAAGCAGAGAGGCAAATAATGAAACGTTCCAATAGGCAAAATCTACATTTTGATAAAACATGACGAGTCTAATATCAAACCACCACCAGTGTGTCAGACATGGTGTATGTGTAGTTAGAGGCAGTTTAAATCCAAACATTTTTAAAAGTAGATAAATTGCTAGTATTATTTCTTTGATGTGGAACTAGGGCAAATAGATTCCATCACACTCACAGCTGACAGGCATCCGACATCTCCCGAGTCCCAGTATAGCTCTCTTTTCGGTTCAGTAATTAGCCCTTCACTAAGATAATAAAAAACGTACTCATGAAACCAGAAGAGGCAGCTAACACATTATCTCTGTATTAAAGATTTGTAACTGTGGTAACAGGACTGCTGCCTTATTTGATTTCATTTAACAATGTCAAGTCAGTCATCAAGCCTGCAGTCTAACAAATGAGTTTTAGGTTCTCCTTTGAGAGCGAAACTGGGTGAAAAGGGTTTTAATATTGTAGTATCTTTGTTAATTCAGTATCCAGATATCAGGATTGTACAGTTAAAAATTCCAAACCCCATAAAGCAGTAATCCTTATATTTTCACATATACTGACCAGCAACATGTCCCCTCAGGCTGTCACTAACAATTGTCATAATCATTTAAACAGGAAAAGCAGTTGCCACGGTGAACCGTCAGCCACCATCATCAGTCTTTCCTCAAAGTGTTTGAACACCACAGCAAAACAACAACTAAACAACCATAGAAAAAACACAAGGCATTTGGGTTTGCTACTAAATGTTTTTGTGCCAAACCAATTTCTTTCTTAGACTGAGAAAGAGGCTGAATAAAGTTTTACTGCTGCCAGTCATACATATTTTTGAATGTCAGCGCTGCGGATGAACCAGCATAAGCTGCTTAAGAGTCAGAAACCAGGATATAGGGAGGAAAAGAACAACTTGACATAAAGAAATAGGCCATTACAGTTTACAGCATTTAGGATTAACTGTGATACCAAGAGTTTAAAATGCACCTTGTGTAAATCCTGTTTTTTGCTAAAGGGATACCAATACTGCAAATAGATATTTATAGGTAACATTTTCCCAGACGTGATTTTTTTTTTTCCTAAAAAGCATAATACCAGCTTAATTAATACAATACAACAGGAAAGCCAACTCAGCCCAATTCCACATGCCCCACTCCTGCAGATGTGCAGCTCTGTGTTGAAGTTGCACTCTGGATTTCCAGGGCTGCTTAGCGTTATCTGGGCTTGGGGTTGGGGGTTTTTTTTGTTGTTGTTTTTGGTGGTTTTTTTTGGGGGGTGGGGGGGTTGTTTGGGTTTTTTTGTTAAGTTTTTTTGCAAAGCCAGGTTGTTTTATTTAAGCACTGTTGCAGGCAACATTAGATCATACAGCAGCAATGAAGCCTCAGTAGTCCTTGAACACTCCAACTCCCTCCAGCACGTTTCCCGGAGAAGCAGGGAATGTGTGTGGGTGGGATTCGCTGGCCAAATTCCTCTAGAGCTGATGTTGCTGCGCTGCTATGAAACTGGAATCACATAAAACAGTTACGTTAGTGCACCTGGGGCCTTGAATTGATATCTCCCCTTTTAAAAGTACATAAAATAAAAAAACGCCGGTAAGCAGCAGCCCACTGCCGTGGTGCTCGGGGTGCCTTTGGCTGGAGGGGAGGTGTCCGCTCCGCTGCCTTTGCCCGTCCCCCGGAGCCCCCGCTCCCCTGCCCCACCCCGGCCCTAGCACAGCAAAGGGCTATCCCCAGTGCACCCAGGCCCACATCTGCTTTCATTTACAATGTTTTAGGCTTTTGGATACCAGGATTGGTTTTGAATCCACTATTACAAAAAAAATAATGCTTTTTAACTTTACTATTCTTGATTAGGCAACCTAGGCTCGTCAGGGAGCTGCTGATAAAGGAAAAGCTGTAAATGGGGCGACTTCCTGACTGGTGTGTGATACACGCTGGCGCTCCCTTCTTTTATCAACCTGGGGATGAATAGTGCAATACCTAAACACCTAACCAGGCTGAGAACAGAATGTTATTAAAACCAGTAAAGTCCGAGTTAATACATTTCATAACAGACTTGTCTGATAAAAACTTACTGGGGACATTGAGGATTTCGTTAATTAAGAAGACAATTAAGAAGTTATAAAGGTAGAATGGCAAGAGTTTATGAGGTGAACGAGAACTGAGGAAACTCAGCACCAGGCACTGCTTCTCACACAGAGAGCTGTGGGATTTGGGAGGTTTGGAAGCTGGGAGGAGAAAACGTAGGAAAAGGAAAATGGAGAAGATTTACATCAGACATAAACCCTATTCACCATTAAGACCTAGCCGCCAGTGTCAGGTGCAGTAAACTCGTATCTCATACCAATTACCTGGGATGTGGAATAATTACACGTGAAGAAATTGCTCATCAAAGCGGTGACCTCGTGCTCAGGCCAGGCCTACTCCTTAGAAATCCTGAGCAGAGCTTTTGGGAGATTCACATTTAGCCCTATTATTTCTTAATTAAGTTTGTCAGATTTGTTACCTCGCAGCCCAGGAGATATTCCTCCTCTGTTGCCTGTATCACATGGTATTATAAATTGTACTTGCCTTCTAATCCCTGATTCAACTGTTTAATGTGATTGATCTGCTGGTTGCTACTGATCGAGGAGATGCGCTCTGCTCTCCCCTTAACCGTGTCTCACTGCTGGCAAGGGGGAAGCAGGGTACGTCCACCCTGCCTGCACAAGGAGAGGTCCTGGTGGGAGCTCCTGGCCAAAGACTGCAGTTTCTCTTCCAGCTGCAGCAGGCGTGCAGTGTGCTGCTGGAGGACACCGCACCAGCAGAGACGCGCACCGGGAGCCAGTGCTGCCAAGGCGCGTCTGCTCCTCCTGCACTGCTGCAGGAGGAGGCTTAGTGCCCCCCAGCCCCCGGGAAACGACCACTCTCTTCTGCTGGAGATGGGAGGTCCAACCTCCTGGACTTGCAGCTATTGCAAGTTGGATGGAATGTGTTGCCCTATAAGTCTACGCAGGTAGGCTCTGCAGGGTTCTGGAACCAATATGCTCCTTAAGCAGGTCTTCAAAATGGATGTAAAAGCCTTTTTCACACTGGTATAATTATAATTATTCTATGTGATTCTCTTTCAAAGATCTTTCCCAGAATTTCAAAGCATGTGATTTCTGCCTAAGTGTGTCTATATTAGCATTAATCAGTATTTTCTACAGCTTTAGAAATAGAACAAACATTTTACACTATTCATCACTTATTTTCTCTGAGTTAATAATATAAAATACTTGCTGGTAGAGCTGCATACAATTACTGTAGAGTCATCTGACAAAAGGCCTTAACAACCTGATCCAAAGGCTAACCTTTATTTCATCGGCCTTTAAATGAAGCCCTGTGGTTTTAATGCTTCACTGTAGTGTCAGAACTCTAAACCCTTCTACCTCAACCAAGGCTGCAGATGAGATTAGGTTGCTTTATAAACAACAGACTGAACAAAGCTATTTACAAAATTTGATTTCCAGGACAGCGTGGGAGAAGAGAGGAGTCTGATCTCTTTTGTACAGGTTTGTTGGCTTGTTTGGTTTGTTTCACTTCAGCTGCTATGATCAATCTCCTTCAGGAAAGGCTTCTATTTTAGTTTTTAGTTAAGTGATTTAGAGTACAAAGTTCACCAAGAAAGCTTACACACCTTTGTAGCAATAAATATATATGGTACATTTGTAGTAATAAATATATATGGTACCAAGCACGTCAATGCTGCCTGTGTATTTTGCGTCTCTGCAGGATGTTCTTGAAACCTTTTCTCTTCTTAATCATTTTCTATCAGCGATATTCCTGAAGTACAAGGTGACAGAGCATTATAGCTTGAACAGATCAGCAGTGATTAGATAACCATTTGTTCCCACAACACTCTCGCTCTTTCCTTCACCTCATGTTACCCTGTGGTTTTGCAAGGATTCATCTCAGTCACACTCTTCCTCTTCCCAAGCTCCACAACCATTTACCCTTTCCCTGACATCAGGACCAACGGCCTTACCCAGGACGGTGACAGTTCAACTAAAACACCATGTTCCCTGAAACACAGCAAACCCAGCACTGCTAAGAGAGGGCTGAGCAGAAGGCCAATAGAATTGAGACAAATAATTTCATGAGACTGCTTATACAAACAGGTTGGTGAGAGGTAAGGTCACGGATATGCCTTCCCCACCCCCATCCCCCCGGTCATATAACCACACCTCACCCATCAGAGGAGATAAGTTTTTCTGTTGAAAAAAAAACCAAAATCAAGACAAAATGCCTAGTCCCACTGGTTCCAACCGCTGCTGCTAAAAACAGGCAGTTTTAGCTTACAGAAGTGTTTGTGGATCACACACACACTCTTTATTTAGGTATCACGCTTACTGGCACGATTAGTGTCAGTGTATGGGTCGATGTTTCTCTGCTCTTGCTGAACAAAGCCTTTCCCAGAGACACACCTTGCCTGTTTACTCAGGCGCTTCCCTCCGCAGTCCTACCAAGCCCTAGCTTTTGTGTCTCTTGTCCTTACCTCGTTGCCCTGAAACTTTCACGTTATTTCCTTGTGCCCAGCTTGCAGTTATTCAGCAAAGCAAGAACAAAATGCACCCGTTGAAGCTTTCCTCAGTGACAAGGCACAATACCGCTTCACGTCGCATGTGTTTTTAACAATGTGAGCACTGGTCCGGTATCACAGCAATGAATACTGTTTGAGTGTCCAGGTGGATGAAGGACATCAATAATGACACATCTTGCAGATCATTGAAAGGAAAAGAATCTCTTTAATTTTCTATGAGGGTCCCGTCAGGAAAGGAATCAAACTGTGGGACTGTGTTGCCTTTGCCACAGCCCTGTGTCAAGGAGGATGAAATACACTGTACACCACTAATTCATGTTGGGGTTTCACTTTTCTGGGAGTTTGTATTAGATGCCACCATTTTATATCAGGCCCTTGAGAGTCTGCAGCAATAAAGGCAGAGATAAAGCTGTTCCTCATAGGGAACCATTTAATTAATTTATTTACTAAATTGTTAATTTAATTAATAACCTTCTTGTCCTGACTTCCACTAAACTTCTTGTTTTCATCTGAGCTGTTGCATTTACAGAGCATCGGTGTGACGCTGTTCTCGTATGGTAGGCCCAGCTCAGCAAAAATGTTTCAGAACCAAACACGTATCGAATCAAAACTGTTATAAACTCTAAGGAGTTTAAAATGCGCATATTATTCTTGATTTAAATACTGACATTTAAAAAAACTCCCTTGAATCACAAACAGCAAGGACTTGTCCAACCATAGCTTATTTCCAAGGGAAACTTAAGATTCCAGGTGTGGTGTTGCTGCCCCGGTGCTGGGCAACGCTGAAGGATTGCATCGCATGTGGCTCTTACTTAGTTCCCAGGTGCTCTGAGCCTTAATCTACAACTATATGAAACTAGAGATAGGAGAGAAGCTGAAATAAATAAATAAATAAAAATAATCTTCTTTCACTCCTACCCTATACACTCAGCAAACTCTCCTATATAACAGCCAAAATATCTCCCCTGAATTTGCAAAGCAAATAGGATTTTTCTTTAAGTAAAACAGTATTTTCACACTTTGAGATCTTCATGAAACCATGAAACTTCCATTTGAATTCTAGAAAAGTGTGAAGTATACAAGATATTTCTAGCTGTGATCCTTATTTTGATCCCAGGCTGCATTCCTTATTTCGGTGCTGGCTGGTACATAGGGGTGTTATTATTAAAGATAGCTGCCCAAAGTGATTCCTGATGGAAGAATATAATTCTTCATGGGTCTAGAAATAACACATGGACAGAATAATAATTAATAGTCATTAGCCTTGTCCAAAAATTACCCAAGTTTCTGCAAGCAATCCATAAATGACTAAGAAATACTTACAAAGCCATACTGGACCTTGACACATACACTGCAACATTTTCTTTCTCTAAATATGCTCATCTGAAACAACCAAAAAGAAGTTTCCAGGGTCATTTCTAGGTAGAAGCAAATATTTCTGGAGAGAGCAGTGGCAGTCAACAGTAGCTTGTAGGGTTTTGTTGTTGCATGTTGTTTTTCTTTTTAATACAAAGAAGTATCAGTAATGTAAATAGAGCACTTACCTGATGTTATTGGCACAGAACAAAAAAGTCCCTCAAATTAACATCTTAAAGTAGAAAAGCACGTCAAGGTAATGAGTCCTGTTGAAATGACTTACAGGAAGAATTTTCCCTCAATACTCACCCAGAATAAAAACATTGTTAGGCATACTATGATTGGCCTATAGAAACCTAAAGATGGAAAATGTGTGGTGGGTGCTTCTCTGTTTTCCAGCCACGCATACCCCAAGTGCAACTTTCCCTGTAGATGACGGAAGAGAGGATGCCCCAGCCCTGGGGTGGCTGTGAGGCAGCATGGCTCTCATGGTGGCTCTTGGGTCTCTCCTGTGTGTTTCCATAATACTATTTTATTTTATTGAATGCTAAGCCTAATCTAGTAACCTTTATGCGAAAGTACTCCTACTTTAGATAAACGACAAGCAGAGTCAACAAGGTCCCTCAAATAAATGTGGACTTTCCTCCCAATTAGGATTTTATGTGAGAACTTTTTTATTACATAGTTATTTGAGGATTAAACCTGGGAGGTGCTATGTTCTTTAGAAATAAGAGTACACAAAGTGCTCACTTATCTCTAAGCATATAAGCATTCTCCATGCTTATCTGCTTGCCAATATCCATATTTTAGGAGCTATTCTGTGCCAGAGCCCATGTAATAAGAAGTACACAGAACTGAACCCACAGCCTGTGAAAATACTGAATTTGGATCTGTACAAAGTTGCTAACTTATTTATTCCTCACGAATGAGAGTATTAAATGGAGGAGACTGATTTAATCCATGCAATACAGTAAAGTACATTTATTTCAAAACCAAGACTGTCAAACCAGCCATCTAAGTACCAGTGCTGCATGGCTTCACAGCTGGCCCCAGGACTCCGTACTGGAAACGTAGTCCACCAACACGAGCTTCACCATGTGCCTTTTCAATAATCAGTGAGACCTGAGGTTCGTTGGATTAAGCAGTCCTGTGTACATTAATACAGGAAGTTTAATATGAAATCTGTAGCTTTTAAGTAGGTCCGCTGGGTGTCAAGTCAGATGAAGTCAGGATTCCAATTGCTGCAGCAATGCTGTAATAACTATGTTTATACTCCTTTGCCGGAAGAAAATGAAAGTGAGAATAATGGTGAGAAGTCTCTGTATTGTTTTTGCAAAGAGAGACTGGAGAATAAGACCTAATTGTGAATTGAGATGAATTTTCAATGGCAATCTAGGAGATACACAGCAATGTGAGGTCACCCACAGGTCTCCTTTTCACAGGGGCAGGAATTCACTGTCCTTTGGGATAAAGGAATGAATGCACTTTGGGAGCAAGTCACTGGGCACACAGTCTCTGTCCTTCTGACCTTTCTTTTGTAAAAGGTTAGTGGGCTTTTGTAAGCATACTACTAACAATACAGAAAGAAAGCAGAAAGTTGTATCTCGCCCGGGCTGTCTCACTCCAAAAAGTAGGCATTAGTCTCTTTAAAATTGTTTTGTTGACTTCAGAGTCAACAGAGGAGTGAAGTAATAAAATGCTGACAGATCATGAATAAACTGTTATCTCATAGCAGGTGCTGATAGAGTATTTCAAAAATGATTTTGCATCAAGGAAGCTATTCCAAAGAGGGATGGAGTTTAGGAAAACATTTAGGATTCCAGAAAAAAAGTAACAAATCTCCTTTCACAGGTTATGGGATAATTTCCCCTAAGGGCCTAAGGTCTTTTTTGCCTCTAAAGGGAAGAAAAAAGCACATTCAAAAACCTAAAGTTGATCTTTGAATTAAGCTGGTGTGTATCATGCTAACATAGAACATACTATTTTAATTGAAAAGAAATCAGTTCAACTAAGAAAAAAGTCAGGAGAAGGAAATTGCCTGGTGGTTGTTTTTTTTTTCCCCAAACAGGTACCACTTAGACAACTCCATTAGAAAATGTGTATTTTGGATCATTTCTAGGTTTGTCTAATCCTAAAACAACTAACCAAATTGACACAAAAAGATATTTTTTCAATATGCACACCAAAGTCTACAAAGAGAAGTACTTTTGCATCCACCAAATTATTAGATGACCAAAAGGTGTCAGGACTTACAGAGATGCTGTGTAAAGGGAATGTCCTGGGCCTGGGGCTTCTCCTCTGTCCACCTGTGGAAGCTGGAGAGATGTTCCAGGTGCAAAAAATAAGTTTTGGGCTGACCAGAAGAGCTCACTTTGTGGCAGGCTGGATTCTGCCCATGCATCTACCAGGTCTCATAAAATATCAGTCACCAATAAATCAGCTGTAAGTTGCAGGCAATAAAGATAACCCAGCATGGTGTGACAGAGGTTTAATATCAGACAAAGAAAATAAACTCCTGCAGTTAAGGGTAGAAATCAATTAGAGGTTAAAAGCATGTTGACCTTTGATCAGCATCCTAGGTACATCTTCTGATCTGTGGAAAGCTAAATATTATAATAATGAGCTGTTGCTGCCATCTACTGAACACAAGAATTGTGTACTACACAGCTTTACAATTTGGCTAGTGATCAAGCGTGAAACTATTTGCTTGGCTGGATTAAGTAAAATTTCTGTTTCATTATAACAATAATGTTTCTTACTAGATGTTTAGGACATGAATCTGCTTTAAAGAATATCTGTCCCCCACTTTGGGGAACACTGAATTCTCCTTTGGAGAGCCACTCCTAGCCCTTGGGGGAATCGTGAAAGGTGAGATTTTGTAAAGAGCATACGTAGCTCCCATAATGTGAAACACATTGCTATTAATAAGAAAGAGTAACTAGTTAGAGCTGCAGGTTTTTAAAATCTTAGTACGTTAGCTTTTCTTTAGTAATACCACGCAGAACTCCATCTTTGCTGAGAATGAATACCTGCCCTCGTATGGCAGCTGCGGTTTAGAAGAAGGAGCTCTCCATTGAAAAAGTGGTGGCACTGGCGCTGAATTTCTACATGGATGCTGAAGGGCGGGACCAAGGTCAAGCAGGCTGCTGAGGAAGTTCTAGCCAGCAAGAGCTATCCCAGCCCCAGTGCTTTGTTTTATCCAGGGACTGAACCTGTTCTGGTATGTCCCAGAAGCTGCTGCTAGGTATAAACAGAGGCATTCAAATGAGGGCATGTAGCGATAGGATGAGGGGGAATGGCTTTAAACTGGAAGAGGGCAGGTTTAGATTAAACATTAGGAAGAAATTTTCCACTTTGACAGCGGTGAGGCACTGGAACGGGTTGCCCAGAGAGGCTGTTGAGGCCCCATCCCTGGAGGTGTTCAAGGCCAGGCTGGATGGGGCTTTGAGCAACCTGGGCTGGTGGGAGGTGTCCCTGCCTATGGCAGGGGGGTTGGAATTCGATGATCTTCAAGGTCCCTTCCAACCTAACCCATTCTATGATTCTATGCTCCTACACATATGCAAGCATTGCAATTAAAAAAAAGAAAAAAAAAAAAAGGTTGTACTAACACATTCAATGGCAACAAAGTCACTAAGTGCAAGTAGTACAGTACTATCATCTGGTTGCAATATATAAAAAGATATATGCGTATGTTGCTTACCTACAAGGTATATACATGGACACTCACAGCCAAATTCATCCCTGCAGGTAAATAAGACCCTATTTTGTATTGACTTCAATGGTGGTTGGACACATTTGCTTCAAAGATGTCTTTGGCTTCTCGGGGTCATAAGAAGGCTGGCAATCGCAGGGGAGAGGGGCAGATGGCAGGGGAGCCTGCTGATCTCACCGCGCATTGCATTCTGCCGGGCGTTCAGACACACACAACTCAACAAAAGTGCAAGAACGTGGTTTTGCATGAGACCCAAGGCTGTTGGCTACAATGGTCACTTCTATCTAACATGGCAAAGGAATTTAAAGAGAGAAATTAATATAAAAATCTATCTCTCTTTCTCAATCTGCATTAGAGTAAGTCAAGAGTGAAAGGACTGCATTTAATACAATGACACTGATGTGAAACTAGCGAGAGTAGCAAATTAGCATGTCATCTGTGTTCTTCTGCAAAACCATAAATTTCCACACGAGGGAGCTTCTTGCCCACGAAGCTCACAGCTACTGCACAGGGTGCTTCCTCCTGGGAAAGGTGACAGCAACGGTTCTCTGGGAGTTCATAACTTCTGCGGATCGCAGCCTGATTGCGCTGCTAAGAGTCGCAGCGACAGCCAGTAACAAAATGGTTAACAGATAATGATGATTGTCAGAGCTTGTTAACCACAATTATTTTCAAGACATATGTAAATCGGTATAAATACCTAAGTGTGGTATATAATCTAAAACATACTGTTTAAATCTATAAGCATTCATGAGTTAATTTCACTATGGGAACATTAGTTGCAACTTCCTGACTTCACCGTGTTTGAATTCATATCCATGAACATTAATTTAAAATTAGTCTAAATATTTGTTGAGACTTAATCACCTGATAAATTTAGCTCTTTTTCATTTTTATGAATTATTCATTATCTCCTCTCCTTTCCGTTGATGTGTTGGTTATTTGCAAGAATTGAATTACTAGTTCATGCTAAAAAAAAAAATCCAGCATTCGGAGTGATTTGTAAAATGTTCCCCTTGTAAACCTGACCGGTGACTATGATAGCATTTGTTTTTACCATCAATATTGTATGGTACTGGTTTGCTTCTTGAGGACTCATTGGAGTTTTTAAGAAAGCCGTAAGCAAGTTTATACAGCAAATATTTTGCAACAAAAATTTTTCTGTTTATGTCTTGCATGTATATCGTGGATGTTCCTAGGAAAGGAAGCTTGTATTAGTAAAAGCCTGTTGGCAGGAGCATTTGGGAACAGTATGATGAGGTGTGACTGCAGGAATGAGCAGCTATGTAAAACTGCTATTGAAATAGAAAAAGCTCCTATTGCACAGTCCTATCATAGAAAATAGCTGAGCTTGCCAATGGAAAAGAGTAATTCTGTTTTAGGGCAAGGCTGAATGAGAAGTTATCAACCACCAGATATTATTCAAGAGGAACAAACCTTTGAAGGAAATTCCTGAGTGGATGGGAGCAAGAATCCTTAACGCTAGGCAGTTCAAATGGGAAGCGATTTGTGGGCCTCTAGGACATAAAGGACCATCTCTCAAACCTTATGGCCTGCATTCAAAAAAAGCAGTGGAAGACCAGATTTTCTGAACAGAACTTATGTTCCCTAATACTGAAAGCCTAATTTCCGGCTGCCACTCATTAAACAAATCTTTGCCATGAAATTAATTTACTAGCAAACATCACCTCCCTTATTTCAACTCACTGAAATGCATAACATCTTGAACTTCCCATCGGGTGATGTCTTTATATTTGTTACTTTCCATCTCAGTTTGTTACTATTAATTAAATAACAAATCAGAAAATTACTTCTAAAATTACGAAAAAGCAAAACCCCCAGAACACACCCTCTTGCGGTTAGTAACTGGTACCAGCACTTGCAAAACATCAAAAGCTTCTCTAAATATAGACTTTCATCAGTGACGCTGCGAGCCTTCATCTAATCTTTCATGATTTCCCATGCAGGAACATCAAAAGAGAAAGAAGAGAATAGCTCTGTTCCAAAGCAACAGTGCTCTGCGTGAAAAGTATGTGTTTAGCTACAACGCACATAAAACGTAAGTGGGAAATTATTATTTACATGAGACATATTTTAATAAACATCATCATTAGCTTCCTTTCTTTTCCTATAAGGAACAAGGATTTGTGCAGTTCAAAATCATGTCCAAAGCTCAAGGGATTTCTGGAAGAAAATGAAAAAGAATTAGAAAGTATCTAACGTATAAGTCTTCAAAGCAAGAAGATCAATTTATTTTCATTTTTACTTACTGAAACACATTCTGCATATTTTATTGTTTCTGTCATCTTGTTATAATCCATCCAAAGAGTTTTCAAAGAACATTAAGTCCTACAAATAAACAAACCGTGAACGGGAAGGAAGGTACAAAAATGCAACAATTACTATCAAAAGGCTTACTTGTAGGCTTTTTTTTACACAAAGTAATTAGATTAGTCAATGGTTTTCTATTACTCTGCCACTGAGGAACAGGAATTTTGGAGGACACAATCCAAAAATCTTAGGCGTCATGAGAGTTCCATTTCTAACCTAATAAAAGCAGAGTATCTGAATTATTGTTGCTTTTTTAAAGGAAAAACTTCCCAGTGAATAATTTAAACAGTTTTGTCCTTTTGTTTTATATTCTCTGATGTATCACAGATGATTTTGAAACCATTGCATGTTAATACTAACAGATTAGTGTTGGCAAAAGACGTACGCAGCAAATATCAATTTATAATTCTAGAACACATGCATCTTAACTTGACCCTTACCCCTAGAGGTGAGTATTCTCCTTTCCATATAATTGTTCACATGCGATTATCTTCACAAGGAAATTTTTGTAGGAAATTTCATATGACTTCACAGTCTTACATGCAACACTCGATACAACTATTGAAGTGGCACTCACCTTTTGAAATTACTGTTAGAAATAACATAACTTTTGTTTTGGTTCATATACCCATTCAAACACAACAGATAAGGGGTTTGGTAGGTTTGACATGTATGGTGATATTTGAGCCTGCCATGTATGATATTGACTTACATGTGGAATACTACTGAAACAGTTTAATAAACAAAAATATTAGGAACCTGAAGATACTCAGTAAATAGGGGGGGGGGGAGGGAAAGCAGGCATAAAAATTAAAAGGGCTTCAGTTAACTTATCCTTTAGGTAACTGGTTTGGTTTTCCACTCTACTTATGCCTTTGTAGGCTCACAGCTGATAGCAAAGGCTCCTTTGGACCCAATCTGCCCACCTCTATAGGTCTACCTCTTGGCTTTGCATACTTACAATGAGGAAACAAGCACCAATCATTACTGCCTTGATTCTCACATCAAGATCTACAGGGACCTGGATCCCAAAGTTGGCTGTGTTGGTAAAGACGTTGTTTACAAATCCGGACCAGTACTTGGAAATTTTGCCAATTGTTGACATCTCATTGAGAGCTTTTACCTGCACAAATGAAAAATAGGAATACACATAAATGTAAATAAGTCAAATACACACTGATTATATCTCCACAGAATTAATGACTGTGCCTTGACACACAGAGTATGCTATAGTTGTCAGGTGGTTCTTTTATTCTTACCATTGAGACGCTCTATTAGTGTCAGATTTGCCATTAGGAGTGGCACACAAGAAAGGTCTCAAGTTTGGAAACATCAGCATCTTTAGAGCTGACAAAAAAGTGGAGGAAAGCTATTGTGAAAGTTTATACCACTTTTGCTCTTCTTTAACAATGAAATTTTTCCTGTCTTGTGTTTCTGAGAGGCTCCAAGTCACAGCAGTACCATTGCTGTGGACCACTGTGCCCTACAACTAACAGATATGTTTCTCAGTTATCTAGCCGTCTGCATGTTTCCCACAGTATACTGAAATTTCAGACAGTACCCACTGAAGTCTTCTGATTCAGCCGACAAGTTGATCAACACAGAAGCTCTGTTATGATTCCTTAACTTAGGCAAAGCGCTTTGTTCACATCAGAAAACTTTGTCCAGTGTTTCTTCAAGCATTCCCATTCTCTCTCTCATCCCTTAAATATTTCAATGGCTCCTCAGAATTATTTTTCACCTGATTAATGTTGTCAAATTAATGTAAACATGTTGGACAGTAATCCTGCCTAGTGATCTCAGTCTGAGAGTAATGAAGGCAGCAGATTCAATGCCACAGGCTTCAAGGAACAGTGAATGCATGTGGGATGAAACCCTGAGCCTATCAAAATCAATGGCTGAGTGCTCATGGACTGCAGAGGACCAGGACTTCACATAGCAACATGTTTATTTCCTTGAAGGAATTGTCATTCCTGTACCAGAAGACATCTGTAGGGATCTGAGTGTACAAGTTAGGAACTCCAATGCACATTGTTGTACTTCTGTTCCATAATTATAGCAACGTACATAATATTTTTAAGGGTAGAATAACAGGGGCTTTGAGTGAGAAATTTATTAAAAGTAGTAAAACTTTAAAATTCTTAACACTCATAAGAAACATACCTCAAAGTCAACATCTTCAAAACAGCCACAGGTTGCATATGGGCCAATTATTTTTAGTACATCTTCTTTACTTTCATTCTGTATAGTAAACTTTGGCAGAAAAGGGTCCCAGTTCTGTACAACATACCCAGCTATTGTACCTGGTGGGGACTGAACTTCTAACTAGAAAACAAAAGAAAACAAAAAAATCTTATAAACTAATTTTACATTAGTATATTTGTCTGTAATAGTGCATTGTTTCTATAATAACAAAATATTTATTTATTGAATATAATTATATATATTTTGCCAAACTCTGAACTGGATGTTACAAGGCTGTCCAATGGTGTTTTTAAATATAGTGGAAAATATGAAGCTCAAAAGCTGCACCAGAAGCTGACATCTTACATATAAGATTTTATAAAAGCCATATGCTGTGAAAAGTTTTTGTTATTGTAATCAGTGAGTATCCTGTAAGCTTTTTTATATAGCAGCTGTGCTATCAAAGGACCTTTTTTTTAAAAATGCCAATGCAGTACTGAGAAAGTAGGTAGATGAGTTAACCTATAAAACATGTTTGTAAAACAAGCAAGATGTCTGAATAAAGGAGAGTCAAAAATGAGGAGAACAGATCTGATGCTCTGTACGATCTGCATTTTTCACTCAAAGCAGCTTATTTACAAGTTCTGCAATTTTCCAGAGATACATGGCCTTGAAGAGGCAGAGCCATAGAACGAAGCATCGGCCTCCTCGGAGAGCTGCTTCCCAGTCGGACCCCCATGCACTAGTGGCCCCCAGGGATTTTCCATCCTTCACACTCTGGGAGTACAGCGGATGATTCCACGCTAACAAGCTCTAGTCTGTGTCAGGACAAGCAGTGTTTTAGGGTGTTCCCTAACTGGGGAGACATCTGTATCATCAGATAGAGAGGCTTTATTTGGGATGTCAGTAGAGGAAGGTCCCATGAAAGGTAGGAAACAAGCTGGGAACATAACTCGTAAAGGGGCCTTGTTTATCAATAGTTACTTCTAAATGACAGCTTCTACCCGGTCCCCCAGGCTGAGGTGGGTGTGAAATCCTTCCTGCCGTCCTCGCAGAGGTAGCACGAGGATTCATTAATGCTGTGCACCTACAGTGAGATGCTCAGGCAAAAGGCAATTAGGATACACTCACCTCTTGAAGGAAGCAGGGGAACCAGCAGCTGTTGCACCTCAAGGGTCTGTTCACTGTAATCACTTCTCGGCCCATGTTATCAGCAATCCTTATGGTGAAGGACCTTATAGGCGAACACAAATTACGATCAAAGCAACCATTTTCTTCCACTGCAAAGTAAACTCTTTGTCCCAAATGGTTTTTTATCTCGTATTTGCTGGAGGTCTCTGTGCCAAGTATGGCTAATAAAGCAAAACAAGTAGTACATTACCTTAGTATAATGTTAGAATTAGAGTTAGCCTTTACCAAGACTCACCAAATTCAGCTTTGCAAACAAGTTTATAGTTCCAGTCTTCTCTATAGTGTATATCCTAAAAATCTATGGAACAGAGAATGTTTAAAAAACTGTTTTGAAATGACACAAAGATAATATACAATTATAAGTAAATAATAACGTCAGGTCTGTATTTTGAAGGAACACGTAGTTTTAAGACTTTGATTTGCTGTATGCTAAAGTACATATCACAAAACAGAATTCAGATCTTGAGTTTTGGCTTGGGCTTTTTCTTGCTTTATCACCTGTGAAAAGTAATAACATGAGGCTGCCCCACTCCAACAAAATTTGCACTCAGCGAGGTGTCCAAGAATCAGGCCAACAACATTTTGAATGAAAGAAATACATCAAAAAACGTTCTATTTGCAGAACTTAATAGTTGTTCAGTACTTTGAAATTTTTAGGAACTATGTAAATAGAAACTATTATGTTTCGTTTTGTGTCTTCTGACCTTCCTTTCTTTACTTGGTTTCTCACAGCATGTTAATTATTGTTAAAGACAATACATTTTTCCATGGATTGGAAAGACGGTTAGACTTTAATAACTTTGGGGAAGAGGTGTCTGAGGGAGAGACTTTAGGACTGGTACTCACTGTAATCTTTCTCTCCTCATTGGTTTGCTGCACAACAGTCATAAAGAAATCAAGCTTTCACTACACTAACACCACATTACGGGCCTGATGCAAGGTCAGCAGGAGGCTTGGCAATGACTTTGACAAGGTAAGGGCAACACTTGGAAGCCTTTTGGAGACATCTGTGTACCAGCACTGTTTAAGAGTGACAAGGATTACACCATACCTTCAAGAAGCTCCACCTGCTGATGAATAATTATCCGGTCCAGCTGTTTAAAAAAAAAAATAAACAAGTTGATGGATATTGGAAAGGTCCTGGGCTGCCAGTGATCACCTGTCTATTTTTATTGCTCATCTCCTTGTTATTAGGATTTCTTTCCTCCCAGAGGTGCACGAGCTGGGTGCCCTAGCAGTATCTCAAATCCCACTTCAGACATCCCTCTGAAATGATGACTGAACAGCACGATATTGGGTGCCGCGGTCAGGTAATTCACGCTCACATCTGAAGAAAAATAACCTTCACTGGGGGAACGAGGAAGCCAACAGCAACAGAATGATGTATGTGAGAAGCAGGACCTGCTTTTCACTCCTGTTCCTCCCTCCTGGTCTTGGCAGAGGGGAAGCCCCTTACCACAAAGCTAAGGGTAGTGCTGGGCACCATAGCACTTACAGGAGTGAATGAGCTTGGGCTCAAGCTCAAAACGTGCTGTAGCCACTTGCCACAGGGTCCCGCTGGAGCAGCCCAGCAGGGCTAGCCAGTGGTGCCAATTATGGCACACATGAGCTTTAACGCTCTGATTTCAGACACTGGGTGTTCTGCACCCTAAATCTGGCAAACAGTCACGCCGGGGTGCCAAAATGAGCAACAACAACAGCTCCCCAAAGAAACCCTTGGCTGGCTGAAACCGTCTTCCTCTGTGAGCTGGTTACAAATGCAGGAGGAAAGCTGTTTGCCATGGTACCAGCTTTTCTTTGCTTATCATCCCTCCAACATTACTCTTTTTTAGAGAACAGTCATTAGTATTATAAAACCAGCAAGACTTAATTTCAGTCTACCTTTCAGTTTTATGTGACTTTTTATGCCTCTTTTATGAGATAGTTTAGGCTTTGCTAATTTCTTTTCCTTAAATTCCTGATGGGCAAACGCTTGGCACAGGATTTTGCCATTACTCACAGCTGCAGACGGAAATCACACAATCTTCTGAGACCAGCATGTCACAGCTCTCCAGCGTCTTGTATGTTTTACAATTGATAAATCTCTCCTGGTACGTATTCAAACTATTGCAGCCATTTGTCTATTCTAGCCATCTCCTGCAGCTAGTTCAGGCTGCAAAGAATAGCTGGTAAAAGATAAACTTCTTTATCCCTTTCATTAATCTCTGAAATGTGCATGCCATTAATTGAAATAATAAAAAATATTTGGACTTAAAAATTTTCTCCCAAGAATCTTTGCTGTTTGTAGTTTAGATTTCATGAGATATGTGAACTCGTGGAGCTCATGGGAAGTGCTCTGCTGATGAAAAAAGAATAAACAAGTTAAAGATGGCAGGCTTTTTTTCATATTTTAGCACTGATTTTAATACAGATTTCTTTGCCCTACACAGACTTTCACAGGGAAAAGAAAATTAATGAGGCTGAGCAGTTAAAAGCTTTGAGTGGTTTTGGTCTGTGTATTAGTTTATTACGTACAATGTATAAACAATATTGAGACAACGTGGCGATATCACTTTCTCAGCTTGCTTGTTTTGCCTTTCACTGGTTTCTGCAAGGCAGCTATTCCAACGCATCTTTTATAGGGGCACTTGTGGATTAAGGGAATTCTGCACTTGCATTTGAAAGCATCTAAAGCCTTTGGGTTTACAAGGACTTCTTGAGCTCAGATGCGTTAAAACTCCTTCTACACAGCTAATTCTCAGTTTTGTGGGCATTAAATTTACATCCGATCAGTCTAACTAAGTATAAACTAAGAAGCTTCTTACAAAATTGGTTAAGCCTGAATGGTGGCACTACATGCTATTGAGCTACTTGGAAAATTCTTCTCCAAGGTCTCATGTGTCTATTCCTGCTATGGGGAAAGGTCCCCTCGATTTTTGTGATGGGCACTGGCCAATTCCTCAAACTATGGCTGTGATCTGGAAGATAATAATGAGTTTTGGGTAACTTGTTTTGCAGGAAATTGTTTAAAAAGTGTCACTTTTGTGATAATGGTAGAAAGCATGGTATCAGCTTGCCAGGGCAGAAGCAGCTTATTGCCCCTCTCTGGTACACCTTGAACAGCCGAGCGCATCGCTCCCCAGCCTGACTGACTCCGGGTGTGTATTTGCAGAGTGAAATATTGCTGTCTGGCCTTAATGTACACAACAGATAATTTCTTCTCCTCTCATCCAACACTATATGCTGTGTCCTTGAGTCGCTGTTTAGAATGAGACTGTAAGGTTCTCTCTGAGATTTACTACATTTGGATCCTTGTTTCAGAGTCAACCACGTCATGGTCTTATTAAGAAATATATTCAGCTTTCAAATCTATCCAGCTATCCTCCACACTCCTGCTGGAGATAATCCCAGAACCTCATTTTTATTTTTCATCCTCTATTTGTTCACAACCACTTTCTATGCAATCTTCATTCCATCAACTAAACATCTCTTTTCCCACAGGTTGTTTACTTGTCTAGGGGTGAGAGCTGTCACAGTTCCCTCTCTGGTAGCATTTTGTTAGTCTAAAGACAAAATACTCGCAGTCTTGTTTTAAAGCAGGTTCTCTATTCCCCGTGTCCTTCCAGTAGCACCCGTCTGTGCCTATTTAATTTTGGACCCACCTTTCCCCAATACGCACACAACTAGAAGGATACACAGTATTCCAGTCTTCCCAATGACATCAAAAATTCCCAGTTCTGCTAGAAACAACTTCATTCATTTGAGAATTTCATTATGTGAAAATCTTTTAGTCCATCAGGGTAAATCCCAAGGGATCACCCCGGCAGCTGTGAATCCCACGTTCATTCTGCAGGCAGCCCTCTCCCTGCTCGTCGGATCTCCTTTCTGCTGCAATCTATCCTGTATGAGTTTCTTTCATTAGTCACTCAGCCAGTGTGACTTCAGCATTGCACACCAAAATGTTCTGCAACGCATGGAAACTCTGGCTGTGGGTATATGCCAATAATCAGCATTGCACACATGCTTTCCACTTTCAGACTGCAGAGAAAATGGAAAATCATTAACAAGGGCTGCAGCAGACACATGGTTATTGGGCAGAGAACAAGCACGAATGAAGTCTTCGGTTCTAGTTATAGATCTGACAGTCACTTGCTCTTTTGTCTTTATGTCAGATGTAAAGCTTCTATAAAATGGAGTAATAGAATTTGCTTGCCCACATTGTGTGGGTAAATCTGAGGTATAATTCATGTTCGTACAGGAGACTGAATATGTAACCTGCCAAGTATTTACTATCAGAATCGCTTTTAGACTAAAAAATATAGCTCCCACAGTCTGTGAGCAAATGCTCATGTAATTGACAACACATATCATTTTGTGCATGGGCACCATGAAATGAAAGTCATAACTCCACATGAAAGATTGTTTCTGAAGGGTCTCCCAGTTTCATTAGCTGTTTAGGTGACTTAGCTCCAAATATAAAACATATTCAGTTTCTTCTGTACAAAACTACCAGAAATATACATCTAAAATACAGACCTCGAGTGAAATAAACATTTCCCAGCACCACCAAAATACAAACGCAGCAGAAACACATGTATCAGAATCACAACCTGACCCCACTGGGGGCCCAATCCTGTCCCTGCCCATACCAGGCAGGGTGTATGAAGTGCTGCTCAGCACACACAAGAGTGGCAGAACCCAGCCACACGTGGAATGCAAACTGGAGTCATTGTCAAAGCGGCAGCAGCAGTGACCCTCCAAGTTAAAAAAAAAAAAAATAATAATGCAGGAAGAGAACACTTCTGGAGGTGAGCTGCAAATCATCACTGCTCTGAGCTCCATGACCTGAGAGGGCTCAAAGAGGGAGGTGGACAGCTACACGTTTAGCAGTAGGACTGAGAAGGCTTTAGCGTTCCCTTTCCCTCCCCTACCTGTGTCCTACTCATCTGCTTCCATTTGCAGCACTTCCCCCTCTCAGGCACTTGCGCTTTCCTGCCCCACGACCCGACACAGAGTGGGTGAGGGTTTGTAGCCACGCAGCCACCACCAAGCTGTCACCATGGGAGCTTGCCTCCCCAGGACCTTACCTCTAACCTGGAGAGCACTGTCCTTGGCAGAAGGAATCTGCTCAGAAGACCTTCATGTTCCTCAAAGGATAGGTTATAAGGAGGTGACAATTCCCTCACACGCTGCCTGCTTTAGTCTTTTTGAGGTCAATTGGAGTTTGACAGCCATTTCCCTGAGAGTGAGCTCTCAAGGAGCTGGAAGGAAACTGGGGGGACAATGAGAGGGGCAATACTATCAGAAAAAATCCTATAGAGAGGACAACCATGGTTTTGGTGCAATGAGAGATGCATGCACAACAAATGGGTTTCTGCAGAAACGAATGGCAGCAATGAAGGAAGGGCTTGCCATTCCTACGTTCCTGATTTCATAGTAACATCAGATAAAAAAAGCCTCTCCATCTCCACCTGCCCTCCCTGAGAAAAAACCCGAACAACCCCATCTCCCAATGTATCAAAGAAATCTACAAGGAAAACAAAACAATTCTAATATTTGGAAAGATTCAGGACCTGGTTCAGGTACTCCAGACCAGGTGGCAGGTTATGAGTGTGTGGTGTTTGCTTCCAGAGACTTGTTGGTTCCACAGGCTTATTCTGTTCAGGAAGGTCAGAAGAACCAGGGAGGTAATCCTTAAAGATTGAGTTGGTTTGTCCCTGAGATTCTGCAGGAAAAGAAGAAAAAAAAAAAATCAGAAATGAACAGGAACAAACAGCAGCTAACTGCTTGGATCAAAACTGGAACAATAACGTCACATTCTGCTTGTGACTGTATCAGCATTTTAGTTCAGATCAGGTGTGAGGATCTGAAATTAATCTTCTGGTGGTCCCACACCTCAAGCACTCCGATTCACTTTATAAAGCAGTCTTAGAGTACGCAAAGTGGAATCACTGTAGGTGAAGCTAAACCGGGCGATGTGGGCTTGGAGGACACCTAATCTGTTCTGACAGCTTGCGAGCGCACAGTTGGTGGGACAAGGCTGGAGCTGGTCTGGACTCACACGAAGGGTGGCCACAAGCTCCTCAGCACAGGCTGCTCAGTGCTGCGTGCTAATGTACACCGAGCCGCTGAGGGCTTGCTTCTAGCAAGATGTGTTCTAGCATCTTGAGGGCATGCATATTTTCTCTTAATTAGAGATAACCTTTCCAGGGATCTCAGATTCCCCAAGCTGGATGTTACAACCCTGGTATCAAAGCCTACACAGCCTCTTACAGTATATTATTCATTATTATCTTAATGAAAAGATCAGATATCGTTAAGCCGTGTTTTCTGGTTGCTATTGCAAACACGTCCTTCAGGACACAGCGATGGTTACCTTGGCTAGTGCTGCAAAGGAAAGAAGAATATTAGTGTTACGGGCACCTGTATGCCCACACCCCTTCATACACACAGGCACCGTCCCCTACAGTGCAGCCGTCACCTGACCCATTTGATTCTCGACAAACTCGTACTGGTTTTACTACGAGCATCTTTCCACAGCCTTCAGTAACACTGGCTCTGCCAGAACAAGAGCGAGCGAGCTGAAGCTCTCTGCCTATAAGTGGTAAATCCTCGTATTAAGCTGAGCCCCTGCGCTTCCGCAGTAAAGCAGTCCCCCAAACTGATCATTTTTGTCTCATGTGTGACAATACTTTGGCAGGATGGGGTCTGAGGTTCAGAAGGAATTTTGGCTCTATGTCTGAAGTTCTCTTTTGCTGTTGTGGGTTTAAATGAGATGCTTTAGCATTATTTGAACTCACTATAGCTGATTCATCGTTTAATCATATTTTGATCTTAATTTGTCTTTGCAGCCACTGCTTTCTTTCAAAGTCTGAGACCACAGGAAGAAGAAGTAACCCCTTTGAATTTGTAGCTGGCTTTTAAAAATGTATAACTGGGTAATAAATATTTTATATGCTCTTCTGCATCATTTTACCTCTCGGGGTTCTGTTACTGCCGTAACTCTTGTTGTTACATGAAATGTCATGAAGTGGCCGAGTGTTAGTGTTATTCTCGAATAATAAAGAGAAAAAAAAGACAACAAATTGCAGTTCTACCTGTCAAATTTTAAGCTATACAAAAATCAAACAGTAAATACATTAAATATTGATGACAATCTGAGCTACTCTGACACACTGTCTATTTTTGTGGATGTTTCCCATTTCATTTATGGTATGGGAAAACTTAAAAGTTACCATATGATACAGTGAGCATTCTGTACAATCACAATTTGTAGAGTTACTTGTTCCTAAAAGAAGTATACTATCAAGTTCTTTCATTATGAAAACCATATTACACAACATTACTATCTTGCCATTTCTCTTAATTGCTATGTATTAAAAACATACAAAACCAGATGTCTTTCATATGTTTGTCAACAAAATGTAAAAAAATGTATATTCCAAGAGTGCAACAATGGTGTGAAACTTGCTTGCTGCTGCATAACTTTTAGTGCCATTAAGTGCAGAATGTTTTGAGTATTATTTGGGGCAAAAAACGAGGAGTAAACACTTGGCAAACATAAATTGACATGGCTGAAACTGCCTGGACCAACATCTGCCTCTGTACGTCACAACAAGGTGATCCCTGTGGAGTTGCATTTATATTAAGAAAAAACAGATTTGTGTCCTTCTACATAGTTTAAGTGTTTGAATGCATGGACAAAATTAATTTAGAAGGCTTGTTAGATCATCAGCATACTGCAGTGTTTCCCTATAGCCCCGAGTACCCAACCGGCTGCAGCTAAAAGACAATATGTGACAAAGATCAATCCACATAGGAGTAATCTGATTAAATTTGGTTATTCTTCAGATATTTATTTTCCTTTATGTGGATATATCAGGAGTCTGACCAGTTTTGCAAGTGAAAAACATTTTCTGATTTCGTATTTTCGAAGTGGGATAGGAAAGAAACATGCAAAAATAGTGGTACCCTTGGCTCAGTACCTGCTCTTCCCACACACTCTGCACCGACACGTTTAAGCACAAAGATACAAACACTAAATTTTCTGATTGAATGCAGATGCTAACATTTTGTAACATATTTTATTCAAATAACATTCTTGTATAGATTTTAGTCTCCTTAGGAGCCCCTTGAATGCTGAAAAATTAAAGGATGCCAAAACAACTGTGCTTTGGCTGATGTGGTTTTAGCCTGAAACTCTCACTTCATCAGACTGCTGATTGCTGGAAACGTACAAGACTGTAGTTTTCTGTAAACATGATCTAAAAATACAGACTATAGATGCACTTACCTTGAGAGGCCATGAAGCTTCCTGAGTTACTTCTTCAAAGGAAGCCAGGTTAAAAGAAAAGGCTTTTCTTGTTGCAGCAAAGAAAAAAAGAGCACAGCATGCACCAAACTTCAGAAGGTGTCTGTCTACTTCATATCAGCTTACAAAGAACTGGAGGAAATGTATTGCCTTTCTCATGTTCCAGAACACTGCATTTTATGTCGATGGACAACAGGGGGAGATGATGCTAACAAACAAGAAAAACATTATTCGTTTCAAGTCGTTTGCACCAATGGAAAGAGGAAAAAGTGTTTTGTGAATACAAAGAGGAAAAACTTCAACGTACCCTCTGGCTAACTGAACACATTAGACCTGAAATTCTGCTTGTCAACGTATGCATATATCCTGAGAGTGTACAAATTCTATCTTTATAATTCAATATTTATTTTTCCATTTCTTCAGGGTATCCAGTAAAGACAGAGGAGCTAATTACCTGCATTTCCCTACGGCTGGCCCCCAGTCAACATCTCCCGTGCACAGCGCAGGAAAAGCTGCCTTGGATTTCTCACTGTGTTCCATCCACGTAGCATCACCCTCCCCTACAAGGGGTGTCACGCCTGCACACAGACCCAGAAAACGATGCTGTACCCCCCACCCCACACACCCCCACACAGGGCTCTGCTGATCCATGTGAGGTGTTTAAACTGGATTTGGAAAATTAAAACAGATTGGCTGTGCTTTGCTCCAAACAAGCACCATCAATACCAAAACGTAACACACATAATCGCCCGCATTGCACCGAGAGGAACGGAGGAGGAGGAGGGAGAGTAACCTTGACTTACCAGCTCATATTTCTGCCTCAAGTGCCCAAGTCGCCATGGAGATCATCACGCACATGCGATCTGCAGACAGATATGATGCATGGCTGCAAAAATGGCAGAACCTATGCACAGAGCCCGGCAGGGCAGAGTGAGGTCTTGGGGACCATTTTCTGTTCCCTCTGCTACTGCAAGTCCTACTGATTTGAAATGGTCTGTAACAGCATGTCCGAGCAGATGTAATTCCAGAGTTTACAGTTCAGGAAGATGCTGATGAGGAACTCTGAAGAAAGAATACAGAAAACCCCTCTAAAAAAATTTATTTAGAAGCTCATTTTTATTAACTATATTAGTCCATGCAAAGGCCCCAGGTCTACCTATGGAACATGTAAAAATTCGGCCCTGGGAATCTTCCCAGGAGTTTATTATTGCCCACTTGAGAAGTCTCTGGGTGCAGTGGCAGCAGAGGCTGGCCCAGCAGCGGGTCCCTGCTGTGCTCACCCTGGGAAAAAACATGTGAAGGGAGAAGGCAGCCCACAGACAAAAACTTTGGTTGCTGAAAAACTAGCACTAAACAAATCCCTCTGGACTGGGAAGTTTGAAATCACTTTTTGTTTCCTTTCTCCCTGTCAAAAATGTGCTGCTTTGGAGCAGGGGATCTAACCCGGAGAGCAGACACAAAGCCTAAACAAAGAAGAAAAAAGGAAAGGGAAAGCTCTGGATAAATATAGTAAACCTAACTTTGAAAATGGCGGATGAAAACTCAGATGAGATGGCAACCACCTACCTTTAAAAATGAATCAAGACTTAGTATAGCTCCCAGAAAACCAACCAAAAAAAAAAAAATCCCATTAGTTCTGCCAATGCATAAAGCAAGTGTAGTGCAGTAAGAAAAGTGTGCCCAAAATAGACAACACACATATATGCTGAAAGATGACGTTTCAAACATTTATAAAAAGTATTTTTGAGAAGTCCAGGCAGCTCACTTGCTGACCTGGAAGAACACACGAACACTGACCCAGCCTGTCTGTGCTGAACCCAGTGCCCATCACACAGGACCAGCCCCAGCCGTTCCCACAGCGTTTGCGGGCTCTGGGACAGCACAGCCTGGCGGTGCTGGGAGCTGCTGGCACCGCGGCATTGGGCTCCTGGGAAACAGCCACTGTGGTGGCACAGGCAGGTCTGCCCGTCTGCAGGAGCCAGGTTTCATTATCCTACCACACGACATAAACATTTTCCTGAAGCAGTTCTGCCCCAAAGAACTAATTTTCTGATATTATTTACAAAATTACAGTAAATAGGTAACAGAAAGATATAAAACTTGGCTTGAAGTACATATTATATTTCTCTGTTTCTTTCACAATTTTCTGTATCTTTTAAGATGTCCCCTCTTACCCCATTCTTATTGTTTTATTCTGAAGCAATAATTTTAGTAGATTAACATCAACAGATTTCTGCAGGATTTGTAAACGTTAGTCTTGCATTGGCATAGGTCTTTACAAATAAAACTATGTATTTAATAGTTTCTTTAATCTGAATATTCAGTTGTTTGTTTATTTGTTTTCAAATAAGTACTCAAATACTGGTCAAAACCTACTCCAGCCATGATTAAAAGCAGCCTCACTACAGACTTCAGGAACAGAAGACTTAACCATGTTTGTCCAGGCACAAATGCAGCCATCCTTTGGTCTATTTCATAGAGCCGTAGAATGGTTTAGGTTGGAAGGCACCTCTAGTTCCACCCCCCCAGCCATGGGCAGGGACACCTCCCACCAGCCCAGGTTGCTCAAAGCCCCATCCAGCCTGGCCTTGAACACCTCCAGGGATGGGGCAGCCGCAACTTCTCTGGGCAACCTCTTCCAGTGCCTCACCACCATCAGAGTGAAAAATTTCTTCCCAATATCTAACCTAAATCTACCCTCTTCCAGTTTGAAGCCATTACCCCTCGTCCTATCACTACATGCCCTTGTAAAAAGTCCCCCTCCAGCTTTCCTGTAGTCCCCCTTCAGATACTGGAAAGCTGCTGTAAGGTCTCCCTGGAGTCTCCTCGTCTCCAGGCTGAACAACCCGGTTTAGAAATGCACAGGAAAAAACTACTCAAGAAATCAGGAAAAGCATTTAAAGAATTGTGTACAGCTATTTCTGGCCAGCTGCTAATGACTTCAGGAAGCAGAGCAGCAGCACGCAAAGTGGGGTTCTGCCAAGACACCAAGCTCACTGTCTTTGTCCCTTGTAGAAGGCACCCAGGGATCACTGTTGTCTACATTTACTCTAGCATTAGGAGACTGAACATGCTCCCTTCCTCTGCATGAGTGTGCTGAACATCTGTAACACAGTCACAGGTATAAATAAAATTTAAAAAATAATAAAAAAAGAACCAAGTGTGCGTACACGTATTCCCTCTACCTCTAAAATATACTTATTCCATCCCATGCTATAAAGTTTATAAAGAGTGCTGGGCAAACACTCAGAAGATGCAAGTTAGCATGGAGCCGTTAAAATCAATAACACTATTCAGATCAGGGCAAGCAGTGCTTGGCTGGAGGAGTTTATACATCTAGAACCTTCCCTTTTTCTTTAAAGAAAAGTTACATTGCATCTTTTCTGTAACTACTACTTCTCCAAAAGCACAGGGATCCATGCCTGTTAAGCTGACATACAAACACCATTGTAGCTAATGGTTATTAAACAAATTACTGCAGCCTACAGGAAACCTATCCATGGGTGAAGACATCATTGTCCCAGACAGCACAGAGCCAAAACACAGATTTTTCCTCCAGAAAGCATATAGTATTAGTCAACCAGGTGGATCAATAGAGCAAAGATACCATATGGCTCAGCATAGGTGCTGCTTTTCTGGAGCCTTAATCAGTCTTCTATTTTCTACAGGCACCACAGCCAGAATGTGGCAACGGTTTCACAAAAAAACCCACCTTCACTAGTGGTCAGAGACACCAAGAGACAAACAGGAGACAGCAACAAAATTCAAAGTATTAGGAAAAGCTGTCCTGCTCCCTGCTGCTCGGAAAACTGCCTGATAAACCCAGTGCAAGATATTCGCCCTTGTACTCAGCAGGGAAAAGATGACATTGCCCTTTCCCCGCTGTACCACTATCGGCTCCCCCAGGAAAGCAGGAACTGCCTCTCCCCTCGTCCCCACAGTCTAGACAAGTTCAGGCAAGAGAGTTCAGCTCCTCCCCACCTGCCCTTACTGAGGTCTGAGCAGCCAGGGATGCGCTGTGCCACCCAGCAGGCAGGATAAGGACAGCATGCAGGCACCGTGAAACGCACCCCAAACCTCACTGAGCAATGCCTGAGCTTCCCTGCTGCTAAGAGGGGCCATCACTAATGCCCATTTCCGTTTTATATTTCCCTTCCTCAAAACATCAATTGCCACCAGCATTAAAATGTGTTGTTATTGTCATTTTTTAATAGGAAATTACACAGCTTTCCTCCCTTTCCTAGACCTGCCTTTAGCACAAGGAGAAATGCTGAGCATGAGCGCAAGTATCAGAGTGTGACTCTGTGCAATAAGAAGCTCCAAGTTACAGATTTTTTTTACCCAGTTTTGCTTTCTGCACTGGAAAAAAAAATAAATCAATTTCTTAAATAAGCAGCCGGCTAATATGGATCTCACCTTGAACTTTGGGTTGTGAGGTGTCTCGCTGCAGCTCGTCTCTACAGTAACTCCTCCTTCTCCTCCGACGTCTGCAATCATGTTGAAATACTGCATCGGCAGCACTGACCGGCTGCCTGTGCTGATGGCACGTATCGCACACCATGCTATGGAGCAGGCTGCTCTCGTTTGTCTGTCAATGGCAGGTTTACCGTAGCTATTCCCCAAGGTGACTGTTGTGCATGAATTAATAGAAAAATACAGCCTTTAAAATAACAGCTGTTGGGCGGTCTGCTCTTTATTTTGCATTTAAGTGAACTGGGAGAAACGGGATGAAAATAGCAATCTTAAAATGATTGTGTAAGAACAAGAAAGAAACCTTTCAAGCACCTGGATTTAGAAATGGTACATGGGTACTGAATATGTATCAGAAATGTTAACGCTCCCCCCAGCAAGTATTGATACGGCTCAGAGCCTAAATATAGATGTCAGCAACATACAGCAATCAGCTGGAAGTTCATAAACCAGCTTCCATACCCAATTTTGACACCGTAGACAGAAAAGGCTTTAGGGGGTTTTTGTTTGGTGGGTTGGTTTTTGGGGAGGAGGTGTTTGGGTTTTGCTTTTTTCAGGGTTTTTTGGGGGTGGATTTTTGTTGTGTTGGGTTTTTGTTTGGTTGGTTTGGGTTTTTTTTAAAAAAATCACCTGTAAAATCTTGTTCTGATGAAAACACAGCACACGGAGGCGCTCTGGGCACCGCTGGTGAGCTCTGCCTCACCCACATGCTGGTTTCCTAACAATTCTGAAATGTTTCAATTTGAATCATATTAAACAGGTTTTAGGATACAAGTGTGACCATGAAGAGGTTGAATTATGTAAGCAGACTGATGTGATTGAAGCAAAAATAAGGCCAAAAAGGAGGAGCATCCAAGACCCAAACGTCTCTTGCACCAAACCATGTACCAAACCCTCTCTTTCGTCATGAAGAAATTTTGAAACTAGTCTCTCACCTTTGAGTGAGTTTGCCCTAATTAACAAGCACTCTGAGGGAATTTTTTTAAATCCATCCTGAAGCTATTTTGCTTCAGGTAAATATCCTTTAATATTCATTAGGTTTGAGTCTCAGAGAGAATAACTTTATAGCTCTGTGGCAAGAGCACTCTGGAGGTACATATAAAGTTCACTGCTTTAACTGTATTGGAAGCAAAGACTTACGCCTCTTTTCTGCTTACTTCAGTAAACAGTACTGTGATGAATCTATTTTGAGAAGCTGAAGTGAATTTCACCCGATTTTACTTTTATTTTGACTTGAAACTGTTTGCCAAGTTCAACTGAAATTCACGAACCATCTCAACTTCTTTTTGCTTATTAAACACAGTCTCAAAAGTAAGAGAACTGCATCTGGCCCTTTCCTACATGTAACCAAATCCCCCTCAACACTTTTCAGGCTGAAATCAAACAGTGGGCATTCTTCCTGGGAAGTCATAAGCTTTCACAAGACTAACCAAACTGTAGCTGCTCAGCAGCCTCTAACAATTGGATCTAGTGCCTGTCTGTAATTAAATTTTATCCATTTAACCCAGTGATAAAATGAGATAAAGTGCTCAAACAATACACAATAGTATATTTATAAGATTATTTCTGTCTTCTAGTACATTGAATGACAGAAATTTTGGATACAAATGCAATAAACACTCTTGGTGCTGACGCAGAACTACTTTACTGGCCTTGAAAAGTTATTAAATAAAATTAGAACAATTGTGTTTTGCTGTAGAAGAAAACCTAGTACTTCTCTCATTCTTCTCTCCTTTTTGCAGAATCACAGAATGGTAGGGGTTGGAAGGGACCTTTGGGGAGATCATCTAAGTCCAACCCCCCCTGCCAAAGCAGGTTCACCTAGAGAAGGCTGGACAGGAATGGATCCAGGAGGGTTTTGAATATCTCCAGAGAAGGAGACTCCACAGCCTCTCTGGGTAGCCTGTGCCAGTGCTCTGTCACCCTCAAATAAAGAAGTTTTTCTTTATGTTCACATGGAAATTCCTGTGTTCCGGTTTGTGCCCATTGCCCCTTGTCCCTGTGTCGCTGGGCACCACTGAAAAGAGTCTGGCCCCATCCTCTTGACACCCACCCTTTAGATATTTATAAGCACTGATGAGATCCCCTCTCAGTCTTCTCCAGGCTAAACAGACCCAGGTCTCTCAGCCTTTCCTCATAAGAGAGGTGCTCCAGTCCCTTGATCATCTTCGTAGCCCTCTGCTGGACTCTCTCCAGCAGTTCCCTGTCTTTCTTGAACTGGGGGGCTCAGAGCTGGACACAGGTCTCCAGTTGTGGCCTCACCAGGGCAGAGTAGAGGGGGAGGATGACCTCCCTCAACCCGCTGGCTGCGCTCTTTTTAATGCACCCCAGGATGCCATTGGCCTTCTTGGCCACAAGGGCACATTGCTGGCTTTTCCTGTTCTCTACACTGTGAAACATCTAAATTGGAAGGAAGCGTACCGGAAAGCCAGAGCATCAGAAAACACTGAGTATATTTTAGGTGCTTTTCCTTCTGTAAAAATGACTTAAATTGAAATCAACAATTGCATCAACTGTCACATCAACTTGTCAAGGCGCTAGGTAAGATCTGGGCAGCCCCAGCTACGTCCACATTAGCCAACAGTGCAGTGCAACAGCAGCAGACCTGTAGAAAGAAAAGACAGGCAACACAGGACTCACCCGTGCTCGGGGGCTCTGGGTTTTTCTTCGGCTTGTGTGGCGCTTTGGTCGAGCACCATTAATGGCTCTTGGTATGCTCCTGGAGCGCGTCTTCCAATTTGGTCTCAACCCAAGTAGAATCAGTCTGCACACTCCGGGACTGCTCCAAAACTACACTCAAGCACAGCAAGTGGAGATGACCAGGAGATTCCCTTAAAAAAATTCTGTACAAAATAAGTCACTACCATGGACATACCCAGCTGACCACGGTATTTGCTGTCAGATGACACCTTCCATCCATGAAAGACATTTCATTAAGGTGCAATAAATTTTTGGCAGTCATTATGATGTCTGTCTGATGGTTGAGTTGTGCTAGTTCCCACTCTGGAAAATATAAGCCAACGTTACTAAGTTACTCTAGTAGGCCACTGGAGCGTCTGTTTACAAATTAATCCCCAGTAACACAAATCCAGTGACCCAGAGGTGAAAAGTTTTGTGCTGATTTAGAGCATGAGGCGAACAGCCCTGACACTCACATGAGGGCTACAACTATCCCAAGATTATCAGCTCATCTGCTCCACACATTCAGAAAGTCACCATTCAATATTCTAATTCTAAATTCAAACTAAATAAAACATTTTTCATTTTTTGAGGGAAGAAAAAGAAGAGAAATGGATAAGACATCCGCAAGATTTAATGACATAATGGTAACACTATTAGGACATCAAAATTAATTTCAGTTTCCCTGAGGTATCTTATTTTAATTAACAAATCCATGATCCTGCTCTATTAATTAGCATACTGAAAGAATAATAAGTTTCAGATGAGCTTAATTCTAATAAAGCTTTTCATCCCCTAAAAAAATAATAAACGGAATTAAGGATCTCAATCCAATTTGTTTTCTACATTTAGTAGCAACATTTAGAAATTCTATCCAATGGTACAGCACAACAATTAGTCTTTTTTTTTTAATTTGAAAATATTTTGGATTTGCACTTATTGCATTTGAGACATTCTACCTATTGAAAGGATGGCAGTGGCCCACTAAGAAAAGTAATTCTTGCAGTATACCAGGTAATTTTTCATATTATTTCCTATTAAAATTGATAACCAATGGGGATAGCACATGGATTTTTTTAAAATCCTTATCCACTGCTGATTTTCCAACAAACCCAAACAGCAGTTATCCACTAGCATCCCATCTGGGTCAAATAACATTCTAGGGGTGTATCTGGGACACCAAGCTGCACAGAACACATTCTGTGCCTCAATTTTCCTGGACCATTAGTGGTTACTGAGTGGCTGCTATACTACTGGTCAAATCACACATTTTTATAGACATGCTAATTCATTACTCTGCTCAAAGCAGATCTGGAAAACAGATTCTTTGTTCCCAAGTTTGTTTTATGTTCCTCTCTTGTATCACAGTTCACTTAGTGGTGAAAAATCACAGCAAGTTTTTCCATTTGTTTTTGATTCCCAAATGCAACAAATTTTTACTTTATATTCCTGCAAAGCACTTTGCAGATTCCCTGGTATATGAAGTAAAAGTAGAAAAGAAAATATTAGCAAACCACCAAAGGCTCAGGTTAGCAAAAAAAGCTAAGGAGAAAGCTTCTGCATAGACGAAAATGTGTTGATGCTTGTAGTTTCATTACTACTTCTCCTGTAAAGACAGCCTGCATCTTTGACCTAGCACCATCTGTAAAACAAGCAAGAGCAAAAGACACTAGGAAGTTACACGTGCGCAACTTTTCTAATTAGTATATCATGTCAGCATTTTGCTTATGTATTTCAAACTACCAGGATGAATATTTCCAATGCTTCACTGAAGAACAAAAGTCAAAACATTTATTATGTAACATAAAAAAACCAGCATTAACAGAATATGTAGAAAGAGTTGAGCAATATAAAAATATGAGTTATAATGGAAAATGCATGTGAACTTCACTAATACTTCTGCCATCTCCGTCACTGCACAGTCCTTCTCTCTTCCAGCAATCGTGGAGGGGGGAACGGCAGGAACTGCTCTATGCCCATAACAAGGTGCTCTGATAGTTAAAGTTGGTCCTGCTGTCTCCCCATCTCAGCTGCTTTGTTGTATATCCCATGAGATCCCTAAGCGCCAGCCTGGTGCTACATTGCCTCTGATGTATGCAGGAAAATGGCACATACTCTCTCTAAAGATACTAAGAGCATGGAGAGTTCATTATCACAATCAACAATTTTGCAAGAATATGTGAAGACCTAAGCTACGTTTGCTTTATTTTTGTTTTCAACTCCTTTCCATCTCCACGTGGTCCACTGAGGAAGCCTAATTAACAAGTCTTTCTCAAACAAGTCTCACTCATATATGTGTTTTTTCCTCAAATACCTAATAGCAATCATTCTGTGTGTTTATTTTCAACTCTTTGTGTCCCAGACATGTTAAAGGAGAAGGATGTTTCTCAGCAAGATGATTAACACACTATCACCTTATCATTTGTCTTTTCTAAAGGCTTTCTAACCTGTTTGGTAGTTTACAAACAAAATTTTTCTCAAGAAAACGGGGCAGTCCTTTCAGAGATTCATTGCTCTAATACTTTGTCTTCTCGGAACAACCTTAATAGTAGGAGACTGAGACCATGAAGACAGTGAACATCCTTATTTCTCGCTTTATGTTTTTGAATCAGGGTTCCAATATCTCAGGGTTGAGCTTTTTGCTGTAGTGAGGATTAGCACAGATGGAACCATTCATTTTCTTAAAAAATATAGTATTTCCTTAATGGGAGCCATAAATTAATGCTTAATAATAGGTTAAATATCAGCTTAATTACCCTGTGCTCTCCAGCTCTCATTGCATATCAGGTAAAAGTACAGAACTCCAGGTTCCAGATTTGTTCAAAAGAATGGGAAGTTAAAAGAAGATTCCCCCCCCCTGCTAAACACACACACACCATTTTCATTTGGTAATTATACTAATTTACTCTAATACTTACAGTTCAAATACAGTAGACAGACAGAGGAAGAGTTAGTATACCAAAACCAGAAAGTGTAATGAATTATAGCAGCAAGAAATGAGAATAATCAAATATTGGATGAAATTCTGCTCTCATTTACTCCTGCATAATAGTTTCTTCTGGTGACTGGTATGTGAACGTGGCCTCTTCTATATTTTTTTTTTTATACAAAGAATTATACATTTTATAGACTCCAACATTTGGTTAATGGTTACTAAATCTAGCATTTACAGAGACATTAGGAAAGATGGTATTTATTTGCAATTTCATTTCCCTCATAGTGAAATGTGGAATCCATACAGCTGTACACTGGAGATGATTAGAATTGCTAGAGATGAAGGCCTCCTGGGAAAAAAAAAATATCAATAGCATAGTTTAACTACATGAACCATAATTGCATTATTAGCTCTGCTGTGCACTACCACAGGAAAGCTAATGACATGATTCTGAAGACGCTTTATAGATTATGGAAAACTGTATAACCTCTTGCGCTCCCATTGACAATACAACTCATTTGAGATCCCTGCCATTGTGGGAAGGAAAACTGCCTCGTTTTTCACAAACCTTTGTGAATATGTCTTTTTATGGATTTTAAATACTAACTGTATGTATGCCCACAGACCAGTAGGTGAAACAACAAATAACTATTTGTTTAACCTTAGCTGTGGCAAATTTAGCAGTGAATTATGTTTTCAGTCCCAGTCCAACAAATAAAATGACAGTTGCAAAAGGAGAGAGGAAGAAGAGGAGCTCCCCACTCTAGGCAGGCGCTGGCTGTGTCGGAGAGGTAGCAAGAGGATTACTATCATAAACTGCCACTGAAATGAAATGTCTATTTTTTTCAGTTATAAGCGTACTTACTGCTAAATCAATCTGCCTACAGTTTACTAGCAGGATTCCAGCTTAAAAGCAGAAGACCAAAATAATTTTCATTACATTCTAAGAACATGCGGTAACTATTTCCCTGTGTCATCCCTGCTTTATCCCTTTATTTTCCCCTTCCACCCTGTCCCCAGGTTCCAAAGAGGCAAATATATGAAAACCATGACTTTTTCAGTAGTTACTGAAATAGAAGAAATGCGTAATCAAGATTATTAAGTCTCAAAACACAAAACTACCCAAGACACGATCCTACAATGTTGGGCCTGGGAGGCATCTCATCTCCTCCATTGCATTACACACAGCCAACTTGCACACATTTGCTCTTTAGCTCCTTGATGACCTGCAACAGCCAATATATGTTGTATTTACCTTGTGTGTGCGCTCAAAGGAACCAGTTCACGACCATACAAGGATCAGCGACTTCTTTTTTTCGCTGGGAAGGTTTAAAAGAGAATTTGTGGGTTCCGTGGGAACTGAAAGAGAACCGACCTCAGGGTGTTTCCCCAGGCACAGCTCAAAGGTGGGCATGATTCGTTTCACCTGGTTTAGGTCTTGGATGACTTCACCGCTCTGCACTGAGCAAACTCTGGGGGTTGTGGTGGCAGTTCCTAGGCAGGTTCAGAGCAGGGCAGCCCGGCGTGGCTGTGCTTTCCCATCCCAGCACTCGGTACGCGGGCAGGTTTGCTCCCTCTCCTGGGGGCAGTACTGCTTCTGCCCCCCGTGACACCGTAAGACCATAAAGGAGCTGAGAGTGCAAGGGGGGAGACTCACCTTTCAACTGGATGTGGGGCAGCAGAATAAAAAAACTAAATAGAAAGAGAGCCCCAATTCACCAGCAAAATATCCTATCATTATTTACGCTCTATCTTCTTACCACTGAGGCGATTTACCACTCTGCAAACATATTCATACATTATGCCCACCTCTGCTTGAAAAGGGTTAGCTTACCGAAGGCAGCGCTAACTTGCTAAATGAAATCCCATGACAAGGGAATTCCTAAACAGACATACAATTGCAATGTACACAAGATCCGCTGAATAAAAGTCTTATTTGCAGAGGTTATTGGAAAACAATGTTGTATGAATGCCTGCAGCTTTTTTAACTGGGTCCTGAGGAATCGTGCGTGTTTCCAGGTTTATAGTTTCTACTGTCAAATTCTGCTGGGTTTACTTATGTGTGGTAAAATGTTGCCATCAAGTGGCCATTTATTCAATTACAGAGCACCTCTCCCCTGCGGGGCAGGCTGCTTGCCTTGCCTTAGGTGTTGACTTTCTACGTTAAACTGTCTGGTATGTAAATGTATTAACTCTGCTGCTACTACTTATGCAATCACATTACTCAAGAACACTTTTGATCCCAGTTGCTCTGAATCTGCAAAAAGAAGGAGATTTAAAGCATCTAAATTAGCAGCGTCTGACCTCTTTATTAAGAAAAGCCAGCCACGTTTTTCCTCTGCAACAGAGGAGCATAACACATAATTCTAATTTTACTAAAAGAAAGCATGTAGGGAAGCATTCCTCTTAATGCCATTGTACATACTGCCTTACAAACCATAGGGGGCATTATGTTACCATGGTTTGTTCTTCTAATTTATCATTTCAGAATGATGCTCCGTTATTTTCATATTCATCAAACTCTCAAAAGCCCTATATTTACACCAACTCAAGAAATAAATGCAGAAAACTATGTTCTACATATTCTGCTGTCTCAAAAGTCCTTTCCAGGGCATCTAAAGTGTGGGATTTGCACCCTTCCTTATTATCTGTGACTTAATTTAGATCCATTTACATACGCTGAAGTGTGCAGCTTAATCTGTAAAGTACCAAGGATCTGTTGTTGAGTGAATGTACAAAGAAAGCAAGAGAGTAACCTTTAGGAATAGATGAGAAAGACAATATAACTTTAGAGTCCCGGGCTCTGCATAGCATGAGAGTGTTCCCCCACTGTTGGCTTGAAAAGAAATGCAGCCGCAGGGGTGACGGGAGAGGGCAGGATGGCTCTGGCCCACCTGTGCCTTCACACAGCACATCAGAGACACGCGGGAGAACCTGCAAATCTGCAGTAGCCAGCCAAATCACTTTGACTTTGTCACCAAGCCCCAGCCAGTTTCCCAGTCCCCTGCGATGTTGCACGTACATCCCCACCACAGATCCAGCAAAAGCCCCAGGGACCGGCGATCAGGCTGTGCCCTGGCTGCCACCACGCAGGAGCCTGTGGGCAGAGTCACACATCCGTTTCTACAACTGCAGTGGTATAAAACATCGCTATCCTTGTTCAGCTCTCATTTGGCTGCGTAACGGCCAACAGGCGGACAGGTCTGTGAAATGGTGGTTGCCCTAAACCTTTTTTGAGCCTGCGCTCCAGTTTACCAGCACAGCTCACACAGCCGGGTGCTGGGTGGCTACGGAGGGAGGGTTAATGTGCTAATCGTTACAGCTGCTTCCGAAGCCCAGTTTAATAACCTTCACATGCTTTCTGCAGAAAGAAGTTTTGAGGCTCTAGTAAACGGCGGAATTAAAGGCAATTTCAAAATTGGCTCACAATTTTTGTTTACAGTAATTACCTTTAAGGTAGCAAGAAAGAAGCCTTTCAAATGTAAAATTCACTGTGATTTAGCTCAAATTTAGGTAAAATAGAAGGTACTAGCTAACCTTGGTGTTGAATCTAAACTTATTTTAAACATTAGACTAACAGGAAAAGGTTAATTGAAGAACAGATCCTCATCTCATGTAACTGACCTTCCTTAGGTTAAGAAATCCATAAAAAACTAAAATGGACAGAGTTAGTAGATCGCTTTAACAATAAATATTTAGACCACCTCAGAACAAATGCCACCTTGTGAGGATGGGATTTGATACCCTGCATGGCATCAAGAGATCCACACAGTTTCTTGTTCAGATAAAGACTTGCAGAAACAAAACACAGGAGGAGAAGCAGTCAAAGTCAAAAGTACTGGATTATAAAATGGTAACTGAGTCTTGAGTTGGGGCAAGGGGAATGACAGAATTATGGCCATTTTTATTAACCGTCTTTAGGAAAATTCAAGCTTTTAGTACTCATAAACTCACAGCTAATTATATACTGGCATCCTGAGGATAGAATAGGAGACTATAATGAGAAAGGTACAAACATTTTGTAATAAAATATGCTTTTCTGAACAACTTCAAGAGCAAACTAAGCATTTGCTACAAAGATGGTTCCCCTACTTGAGAGCTGTAGAGCTGTACTCTATTTTATTTGTTTTTTACTTTTGAAAAAGTTGGCTTTGCTTCATACCATCCAGTTTCTCTCCCATTCCATTTAGTACAAAGATCCCTCAAACGCATAAAGGATGCACTGATACTTTTTGGTCTATCTCTCACATCACACTTCAGCCACGAAATGCTTGCAAGAAGCTTCTGCTGAAGAAAATAGAGCCAGCTGCATCTTTCTAACAGCCAACACTGCCTGATACCTCTAATAAAGGTAAGGTGTGACCGCTTACTGACAGTTATCCCCATGTTTTTTGCTATCTTACAATACAGAAATATAATACAGTGATCAAAATACAGCAGAAGACCACCTCTGGCATAGGAAGAGTGCCAGCTCCAGCAGCATCGGGAAAGTGCTGGTTGTATTGCACAGAGACGTCAGTGATTGAACAAGGAGAGAGTTCAGTGCTCTTGACACCTACAAAAACATTATCAAGAGAAAGAAAGGGAGATGGGGCCATCTAATTGTATAATATTAGAAGAATACTTGCATAATTACAGAGCTACAGTGACAGCTGCTTACAATGTCCGCTATCACACGCTGCAGGTGGTAATTTATCCATAGGTTTCCCATTCATCTGAATGGAAAACGGCAGGGGGTGGCCTCTTGGCATCCCACATAATGGCACACACTTTAAGCAACTACCATGCACTAGGGTCCCCATTTTAATTTTGGGGAAAGGATATGGACTCGCCTATTGCTAAGTGCCAATTTTAGGGCTGCATTCTTTATTGTCACAGATGTCATAGGACAAATAGGAGACGAGCGGGGTACTCAAGTAAAGTTCCGAGGACTGTTTATTACAGATGCCATTTCTGGAAATTTCCTTTGAGATGTATTCTCTATTGAGTGCATTTTACAGGAGATGGTAAAGGAGACCTGTGCCATTTAAATTCAGGACTCTAAAATACCAGCAAGCGTGAAGACAACTGTTGGTAGTTTGAAATAATAATAATATATATATATATAAAAGCCTTCTTTGTTATTTTATTTATACCTCAATTATGTCACTTCTCAAAACACAGTTTGGAAAGAAGGGCATATCTCAGTGCATATCCTTTCACCTCCTTCATGCATATGAGTATACAAAATTCACCTCAGGGTCAGAAATCAAATGATTATTATGGCTTCAGAAGGAACATCACACACGCAGTGCTCTGTGGTGTCTCACAATACAGTCTCTTCATCTCTTCAGTTACCATCCACTCTTTATTAATAAGCAGTGAGCTCAAAACAGAGCAAAGCTTTAATCCTATACTTCTTTTGAGCAGGATGGTGTGCTCACCTCACTTGCTTACAGCCTTCTCTTAGTGGTATCCACACATTACTTATAGTAATATTTGGTTTATTTTTATTTCCATTTAAGAGCATCTTTTCATGTTTTCTGTAGTGTGTTTTAATCACTTGTTGAGCAATGCTATCACAGAGTTAGTGCTTAGGTCTTGCCATGCTTGGTGAGCTGCCAGAGCTTCCAGCAGTAACAAAAGCCAGTCGCAGCCACGCTGATTATTCTCCATGCCGTTAGGGAAAGCTGGCAGACTCACTTTGTCACTTTTGCAGCTGGGTGGCATTTGTGAGGTGTGTTTCACATTCTCACAGAACTAACTTGCATCACAGAAAGGCATAAAACTATCATTTTAATTGGAGTAATCATAGGTATCATTCTTGCCACTGTATATTACATTAAGTTAATGAACTTTGGGAGATACACTTGAACACATCATCGCGATCAGCCCAATTCATTATAAACTGTATGCCTCATTTACATGGGTTCCTAGTTTATTTTACTGGGGATGGGGAATATGCATCCTCTGCAATCAGCTCAACTTTTTTTCTTCCACACACAAATTACTACTTTGGAGAGACAGGCTAAAGTGATAGAGGAAACAAAACAAGCATAAAAAGAATATGTACATACTCTAAACTGGTGCTGTATTTAAGTTTGGGCTGCTAAATATGAAGGAAGCATAAAATAGCCTTTTGAAAAGCTGGGTTTTTTAATCCTTTTACTTACATATTTGTCATGAGGAGAGCGAGGCAGCTTCCCCTACCATCCACCAGTACCCTCCTCCGGAACTGCACTCTCCAGCAGCCCTCGTGCAGGAGGGATCCCACCTTGCAGCTTTTGGTTCTTGTTTCCCTGCCCCCTTTCCCCTTAAAGCTGAACTTGATTTAAAAATAAAATAATCACAGCTGGTTTGGAGTTAAAATTAGCTTGAAGGAAAAGGAAGCATACTAAAAAGAAAAAAAAAAAACCTACAGAAAAGTCACTCTTGCCTACAACTTTGTCTGAATAATCCTTTCCAATAGTTGACTAAGGAACTCTCCCATCTCTACTCCCCTCTCATTTTACTTGCTATGCCATACATATATGACATTATTTCTGAATCACAATACATTTGTGCATTTTTATGCAATATATCTGAGACCACCATTGCTAGAGACCTCTCTAGAGCTCTCTAAGGCCATTTCAGAGGCAGAAGCAACGCTCTTTCTCCATCTGCTACTTTCCCTTGGAGTTGTCAACCAGAGCACCTAGAAACTCTTCTGCTCTGTCATATGTTATGTTGCTTTACTTCACATGTTTGTCTTTCTTTTATGAAGCCAGAAAGCAGCAAAGATTTTGCAGCTTTCATAATTTCTATAAATGCTTATTAAATGTAGGCCTTTAAAAAAATACAACTGTGTTGTAGCTCCAAGGGGAATTTTTTTTAGCAGAGCAATTCCAGGGAAGCGTACACATACAAAGTATGACAATCTCAGATAACTTCAAGGGCTCTTTCATCAGAAAGCCTGACTCAAGTCTGTTGTGTCACAGAATTAGCAAGCAGCCGTAGCCATCATGCACATGCGCTACTCCTTGATGAGTTTGTCTGTGAAGACGATGAGTAGAACATACAGGTCATGATGATGATATGCATGTACTAACTAGCTCACATATTAACTAAAGTTGATAAGCGTAAATCAGCCAATAAAATATTTTGTTCCCAAAACAAGGATATTTTTTCTAGTTTTGTCAACTCTTCCACAAATACATATTCATCTTTTTTCTTTTTCCTAAAATTTGAAACAAGGAAAGCAAAGGGTGTTGTTATCTGATTTGCACATACCCGTGTTCTCTCTCTTTCTCCTCAGTAGCCGTTAATGCATGACAGAATGGACAAGTATAATTGAAAGCATCAAAGTTCCTATTATGGTATAGATCACATCCTCCTGTTTTAAGAATGAACAAAAACTGCAAAACCCAGAAGCACTAAATGGCTTTGAGCTCTTATCCCAACTCCCAAGTTATATGAAAGCTGAAAGATTTGCCATGTAATGGGAGAAAAATACCCTCTGTGGGGGAAAGGACGGGAGCCTTGGGAAAGGCAGCACAGCCTGTAACACTGTCGTTTTGAAGAGAGCATGTACCCATGCCTACGCAGCAGGTATTTCAGGGCATCCAAGGACTGATGCAGGGAGCAAGCGCTGTGCAGAGCATACCTTACACCAGAAATGTTATACTAAGACCAGAAGCATAGTTAGGATCACTTCTTATCAGTACAATGAGAGCTCCCTTTTAAGTATGTTGGACTTTAAATCTTATTTTCCCTCTAATTACTTCTGGTATACTTTTTGCCTGGAAATCCAAATGCTAGATTAAGACTATTTACTGTCCTCTTTCAACCAGGAAACTTCTGAACTTCTTGCACAAGGTCTGTAGGTTTCTGTAGTCATATAGCAAAGAGGGAGGGACCAGCGATTGCAACAGCAGCAAGTATTTGTTTTTACATTTAGAAGTGATGATACTCTAAAAATACAGGTCAGAAATAAATTCAAGCAAAACACTAGAGATACTGTGGCAATATCTAAATCTCAGTTGCTGTCAAGTGCTCTGTCAGTCTGAAGGTGACCCAAACAGACAGTCTTGCAGGGTAGAGATTTCAGCACATCTTGACTTCTGCTAATCTTAGCAGTGAGGCAGCATCAGCTTTTTTATTATCAAAAATTTGTTGTCTATCTGCCCACTCTTGCCACTTTTACACATTTTGTACAGTAATCAGAAGACGAGAATATTAATTGGTTATAAGACAGTGGGTGGATAAGAGTAAAAAAAAATTAAAATAGATGATGTGAATAATTAAAACCACTTTTCTATCTACTGAAGGAACAGAAACCACAAAGATGAAAGTGAGGTCGCTTGTTTTATGAGTTGCCTAGCCAATCAATACCATCCGTCAGCAGCAACTGTATAAACACATCCCCTCAGCAAAGCCTTTGTAGAGCCACCTGCACCCTGATCCAGACTGAACCTCGGTGACATTTTAAACATTCTCACGAGAAGTCTTCTTCATTCAGTGAATACAACATACTGCATGGCTGAGCAAATTACTGGAACATATGCAGCGGTAGTTTAGAATTTTCAAGCAGCAGTTTAAGTTGTTGGAGGTTTTTTTAACCAATGCTTTGTTTTAACATTTGAAACCCCCATATTAATTTCCTTCCATGTTCCAACCGGATTTGTCAAAACTTTTACATACTTTGCAGTTTGAATCACAACAGGCTAATTCTCCAACCACTGTAAATCAGTTTGGCCGCACTGAACTCAGCGGAGAGAGGTGGATTCAATCTAGCTGAGGATTTAGGCTATTGCATTTTAAAGTTCAAAAAAAAAAAAAACCATCCTGAGCAGTTATTTACTATTGAGCTATCAGGTTTGTTTATTTTTTGCAATGTTTGACAGAATAATAGGAGTGAATTGTCATTGCAGGAAGCAGGGGGTTATACACACAATTCTCATTAACAGTAGTATTTTTCTTGGGATTTTGCAATGCCAATGCGATCTAATCAGTCCTAACTTTCATGCTTCTGCATGCACAAACCAGAAGGGATAGGACTTAAGGAAGGTGAAGTGAAATTACTACGCAAAAAAACCTCCAACCTGATTTCATCACTGAACTTCACAATCCACAAGCAATGTGAACCACAATGCTTAACAAGATTTCACACAGAATTCGAGGCAGTCATTACCTTATCTAGTTTGCTCTGAGTGTCCAGGTTTGCCCTATAGAGTCTTCCCTTTAATATAAAGACAGACCTTAATATGAAAGGTCTTTCTTGAAAATCTATTTAAAAGGCTATCTTTAATATAAAGATAAACGTCTGCCAAAAGAAAATTCCTTTATTAAAGATACTATTTACTTTTCTATTTAGGACTGAAATCAGCAGGTGTTTCTCCATTTCTTTAATGACGGAAAAACAAGAACCCACAACTGCTTAATGCATGTGCATAAAAGGGAAAAAAAAGTCACAGTGCATCACAGATTCCGCCTTCTATTTTTCCAGAGCGCTGTTTCATTTTGCAGCTCCATTCTCACATTGTGCAACAGTTATCTACAATCGGTAATTCAGTGTACAAAGGAAAAACAGAAATTAGAGAAGTTGCACGAGTGATACAAGAAGTATTTTCTGTTAGCCTTTTTTATTTTCCTTCTCTGACTAGTCATGCACGTGAGAATACTGGTGCCATTGATTCAACAATGTTTACTTTTTTCTTCCTACACAATATTGGCAGATTCCTCACCAAAACTTTTACAACTGGCATATATGCTTGATTGATACTAAATGGCATTGTCATTCACAGGTGGTTTGCCATAATTGGTCTTTAAAGTAGGTGACATTACAATACCAACAGGGACACAGAAAGGGCAGAAACCCAAGAAGAGAACACAGGCAGACCTACCAAGCTTTCATGTGAAACTTCCAGTATTTCTTTCCTCTAGCTCAGTCAAGAGACAGAATTCATTAGTAATTCTTCTTTTTGCCATCAAGGCCAGGAGAAAGATAAAAACCAAGCAGAACCAAACTGTGAAAGCATTAATTCAGAATCAATTTTGGCAAAGGAAAAGTCCAAATTTCTTCACCTGCCTTGAAAGTGAAATAAGCAACAAAGTATGACTTCAAAGTTCTGTAGGTGAGATCCACTGGTACCATAGAAACTGCTGTAGTTGCACAAAACTGACAAAATATTTGACAAAACATCTTTTTCTTCCTTTAAAAGTTGTAGTTTTAATCAAATTGAAATATTTCAAACAAATGCTTTCATAAAGCGATATACAGTGCATCCCATAAATCTCCATGGGAAATGTTAAAGGAGGAAAAGGGGTTGAAGCATGAAGAGCATGTCAGAAAACTTGTTTTTCTAATAAATGTTAAAGGAATTCATTGCCAATATAGTGAGATTATCAGGCTCCACACTGACTGGTTAAGCAACCCTATGTGCCTTGCCTACACAAAACTTCCAGTTTCCAGTAACCACCTAATAATTCATTGGTGGATGTGTCAAAAAAAAAAAAAAGAAAAAAGAAACAAACCAAAACACAAAACAAAACACCCTATAGGCAGACCATGCAAAATCTCCTCATAAATCAGCAATTATCTTTTTTCAGTGTACTTCCCAGAACAGAAAAGCATTACTGGAAGCAGTGGCTAAGCAAATACCTCAAATTCTAACCTCTTTCTGACCTTACCAAAAGTGTAATACCGCATAACAATTTTTTTTTTTTTTTTTAACTTTTTGGTTGTAAAAATGGGGTGGAAACAGCTTATTCAAGTTTAGAACTGCTTTCTCTAGCTTGGGAATCTTTGTTCCAACGGGTATCTTTTGACATCATACTCTCTTCACCCACACAGAGCCCACACCAGCACACACGCCGAGCCTGGACTGTCTTGGGGTTAGGTTAGATGGCATCAACATTGCTGGCTTGAGGGGAGCCTTTTCCTGCAAAAGCTATTGTTAACTTTCCACGGAATAGCTGAGAGCAGTGTTCAAAATCTTACATTCTTCTAATGAAATAAAATAAACATCAGAAAAAAAACCCCTAAAAATATATTTTTAAACCGGACCGAATTCAAAGATGCTGCTGCCAAGATCACACACCACAATACAAAAACATGTCTTAACTGATCACATCCCGCTGTAGCATAGAATCATTTTGAAAAAGCACCTTTTCCTGTCACCTTGTCTGACAAGCTTTATGTATTTTATTTGTATGCAAGTGAATGGCAGTTTATTGTGTCCCAGGGGATGAAGTATTAATGATCATTTGCTCCCTGCTGTGTGGCCTGTCATAATTTTGCAGAAAGACTGACAGAAGTAACAACCAATCAGTCTGTTAATACTCGCCTGACAGTGGCCACTCAGTCCATTTTAACCAAGGTCCTTTGCCAAATCCTTAGGTAATTTTCATTAAAAAAAATGCTATTTTTGATAGCATCTGCAAATTGCTAGATAGAAGCAGACTAAACAAACCGTCTATTTCTTTTGTGTAGCAGTCAGACTTCTATCTCAGCAGGTGTTTTCTGGAAAAAAAAGACTTCCAATCTGAAAGCCCATTTTGGTCAGCAAGAATCAATCTCTAAAACATTCAGCAATTTGTTATATCAATATCTTAACCTGGCGAATTCCTTGCAGCATATAAGAATTAAATCTAGTTCTGACAAGTAAATAGAAGGTAGATTTTTTTTTTTTAAATGATAGTTGAAAGTCAAATGTCAAAAAAATCCCACAGATTTGTACAATGTGATGTCATTCATTTCTCTCTTCTCTGCAACGCTGCCTGCTTCATTTTACCTTGAAGCTTGTGGAAAAACCCAGATAAAGACAGTTGTTAGCAACTCTGACACACAAATAACCTTACATTTTATTAGTCATTTTATATCATACAGCCCCATGGTAGACGTATCTGAGCTATTAAAAAAAAGTTTTGAGAAAATGATTTCTGAATGTTTGCCAAGCACAAGGTACAGATGATTACATACGTCTGCTAATCTCCGCATTGACAGGCAGTTGCCACGTGCCCCCCCACCACCCCACAAGAAGAGCCGTGCTTCTTTCCAAGCAACTCTGTTTTATTCTTATTCACACAGAAACAACTTAGAGTCCCAACATCCCCGAAATTAGTCTGAAAGCAAAATCCTGTCCTGAATGATGCCAGTGATAAAATGATATAGGGGGGAGGGAAATTAAAAAAAAAAAATATCTGTGGCAGGTGCACATCAGCTTGAGACAACCCCTGCCTCCTGGGTGACAGATAGGCTGTGACAAGGTGTGACACGCCTGACGGACCCTACCTGAAGGAAACAGCATTACCCGTTACCTTCACATGGTGTGCTTCTGAGACCTAACGACAGTTAATATCACTCAGGTGTTGCAGCTATAACATTTTGATGTAAATTAAATAGATACATTGCATCAAAGGCATTTGTATAAATGGGATAAGAAAGGGAAAAGGTACTTGTTTGCTGCCTGCTGTTCTTTATATGCAAATCTTAGTATATTACATGGCAACATACTTGCCTTCCAAAGCCACATAAATGTTTTACTGTTTTATGAGATGTTTGCAATAAATGTGATTGATGATGATTTTTTTTTTCCATAATTGCCTATTAGAAATACACTATTTTGGTGACAAATCCTTAAGGGATATCTCAGTTTCAAAACTGAAGAGAATGAGAGATACCTGTACCAGGAATTGGGTGGTGCTGCTAACAAATGTCAAAATGCACATTCAATCTGCTGGTTAATTTTACTCATACATTTCTTTAAGCTTGTTAGCATCCTTTCCAGGTTTACTGAGTTTTGCATTTCAATCAGATACAAAGATGTATAAAAATACTGCTACTGTACCTTAGGGCAGGCAAATAGCTTTAAGCTACACACACAAATAGTCACAAGGGTGAATAGCTATAATTATATTGGAGTGCATCCAAGAAATCAGCTATTCTGTTTATACTTCTTGCCTCTTTGAATTTATGTGCACTTCAAGCAAACATACTGTAAACTGATTTTAATACTAAAACTGTTGACCTTAGCATTGCAGCTTATTGACTATTTTTCATACAATTGCTGTTGTGCTGGAAGAGAGAGAAATTTCTGGGTAAAAATTTATAGCAGGAAAACTCCTGGACCATTTGGAAATAATATTGGATATCACTAACAGTCACTTTAAAAATGCAAGAACATTAAAGATCTTTGATCTACAGTTTTAAATCCAAATTCTGTCCTGAGTAATTCTGAAACTGGTAGAGATGTAGGAACAGAAAGAAGCCAGCTCTATCATTTTCATACCCATAGTCATTTTGAAATGTTAGGTATTGGTAGGTTTCTTCCAGCACAAGCCACATCAGAGGATGAAGACAGCTGCACGAATGCTCTAAAGGTCATACGTGGATTTGCACTCATTAGTGGCCCTTGTAATGTATTTGTCAGAGGTTTGGTTCCATTGTTTACATCAGACCTCTCCACGTATATTAAGGAAGTGGCAGGAAAGCAGGGCTATAGCTGTTGACATGAAGAATACAAATTACACTCCAGGAGGATACGCAGCTATATCCTTCTTATCTATACCCTGTTCACATAAAATCGAAATAGCATGCATGGGCAAACTCATGTTTTTGTGTTGCTACTGAACTATGCTCAGGACCTGCTCCCAGCCATGGGTGTGCTTTGGCTTTTGTCGGGACTTAATGCTTTGGGTTTTCCAACATTAAGACATAAACAATGAGAATTATTTTTGCACCACTTTGAGAATCTAGCAGTCAAAACTGCTAAGAATGTATTATTGCTGATGAAAATGCATCATCCACTTGTTAGCGGTGTCCACAAAAATATCAGTAACATATCAAGAAAAACAATTGGCAAATATAATATTCAATAAGTATGCAAATAATCACATAGGACAGAAAAATCTTCTGCAACATTAAATGACAACAAAGTAATTCAGTATCATTTATCAAACTTTTCGAATACATATATGGCTCAATTAACTCTTTCTAGTTAAATTATGGCAAACAAAAATAGCAATTGTAAGATAGTAAATGAATGGAACCAAAATCAGGACTTTCACATCTGTGAATTATTAGTCACAGATTTCCATAACAATACATTTTTTCTTCTAGGTTAATTCAATTAAGAGGAAATTTGTCCAATTTTTTGCCAAATAAATTAGATTTAACATATTAACTTGGGAAGACATCAGAGGAAATTTACTGGGTTCATTAGGCTTAGGAAATTAAGTTACAGAAAATTGTGCTTCCTTGTAATAGATTTAAGCAGTAATATTTAGCAGTCTGCCAAAGATGCACATTTCTCATACAAATAGATATCTTATGACCTGAAAGAGCCACTACTTCTTTACAGCACCTGCAGTCATGACTTTTTTTAAAGGAAAGACTGCTCCTCCTTGTGAGAGACTCTAAAACGCGTAAAGAACTCAACAGAATGGCAGAAAAGGCTAATTGCATCCACAAAAGTGAATCATTTGCCCATTATCTGGGGTAATGGTAAGTGGGGATACTCTGAATAACCAAAAATCTTGGGGAATACATGCTGAAGAACATAGCAGCAAGACACTCCAGGCCAGTTGAGTGGGCATGAGAGCCCTCGCTCAGCTCTTGAACATTTGGCACATGCCCTCCATGCTCTCGGGTGACCAGGGTGGAGGCGGGCAGCGAGCACCCAGCCCAAGCTCAGTCTGGCTTGGCTGAATCAACAGCAAGGTTAATCCACAAGTGAGACAAAACTCCTATGATTAACAGTATGCATCGAGGTACAGAAGTGCAAATGCACAGCTTGGGAGGCTTGGGATGTATTGTGATAGGCTGCAGGTGTGACCAGGAAATTTAGGGTAACTTACAGGCACAACACTTTACGTAGGTGCTCCTACGTAAAGGCGCTCCTACCTTTGCGCATCTTCCAGTAACAAGTTAAGCACGGTGTCCACTCCATAACTCTGTTCCCTTCTTTCCCTGTTTGTGAATACATTACCTCCTATTGAAGAACAGTGTCAAAGAAATGAGGACAGGTAGGAAGTAGTTCTCTTGCCTTGTAAGGAGGTTCAAGACCAAAACCTTTTCCAAAAGGCAAAGGAGGAACCCCTACCTTCCCATGGGCGTATCCAAGGCTGCGACAACCAAGAGCTATTCCTACTCTGAATTAGGCTAAAGAGTTCAGTATCCTAGGGGAGAGAAAGTGGTTACAGCCATTTCTGACAGCTCAGAGGGTGCAATAGGACAGACATTAAGAACTCTAAATGTAATCCCCAACCTAAATAGGAAGAGAAGAATTTGAGCTGCTGACTCCTTTCTCCTGAACAGGATAACAAAAACACTTGGGTAGTGACCTTGTAGGAGAGCATTGTCAAGTCTCATTAAATTCCATTCTAGAGGCACAAAGGTTTTCCAAAAAGCGTTAGAGTAACTATACCAGATTCCTATGAATAACTGATGTTTGAAAACTTACCTCTGGCATGAAATTTAAAAAAATGGATTAAAAAATCTGAAATAGACTGCCTCACACACGAAGCAGAAACTGGTAAGCTTTGTCATGATCATCCTTAATTCTAGTAGGGAGGACATTGCTCAATAAGAGTTGCTTCCTACCAAAGTGGTTTGTTCTGACCATATAAGACAGATCTGAGTAGGAGAATGAAGTGGCAGCTTCCTCCTGTTACGTGCGTAGTTAAAGCTCAAATGAAATGTAGTGTGGCCTCTGTAGCTAAATTTGGCCAAAATATCACAAATTAAGAATTTCTATTGGCACTAAATCACCAAGGGATACAAGACTAGCTTCCCAATCTAAACACGTAGATAAATTGGGATCAGATGGTCACTAAAAGTATAGTCACATACGGCAGTGCAGACGCCACAGAACACCCTCTGTCTTTACAGTCTAAATCCACACCTCTGACTTCAGTACCTAATGTTGGCACTGGACTGGGAAGAGGCATACCTGTGTTCAGAGGAGTAAAAAAGGAAAAAAAAAGGAAAAAAAAATCAACTCCCAGTAATCGAGGGGCTTTATAGCAGGCCTTATCTATGGCCCTCGAACAACTTCTCATAGCAAGGCTGCTCTGGAGCACCATTGCGGAGACAGACTTTCAGCAAAGAGGAATAGAGCAAGACAGACCTGTACCAAGTGATGTCCATTGGCACTTGGGCCAGTGTTTGTGGACAGACTCAAGATTTCCCTTCCTCTCTTCCAGGGATATATCAAACACCACTACTTTCCTTCTCTATGACTTCCTTTCTTCAGACAAATTGTCTTTTGCCTCTTATTGCTCTGCCAGTTAGCTAGTAGATAATTTGATTTGCAGAAGAACTCACAGAGGACTACTAAAGTGGCTTATTTCAAACTACTAGTGGTATCGAAATAACACTCCAATGGGCAACCTCAGCTCCCAGAAGAGTTTGTTTAAATGCGTTCCTGCAAGTAACAAACAAATAGCACTTCATCAGATGTGCATAAGATGGCATTTAAAGAAGTGGTGCAAACCATGGGTTTAAAACTCTTTATTTGGTAATAACAAATAACAACAATTTGATGACTGAAACATTCTGGTATGTCATATTGGCATAACCGCTAAGCAGAGAGAACAGCAGAAATGTGGAATGGGAGGGCTCTTTTTTCCTCCTCTCCCTCAGCAGTATTTCTGAATATTATGTTTGTATTTTCAGTTCTGTTTTCATCACTGCCTTCAAATATAGGCTGCCAGATGTAACCACTGAAAGACTTGGTGATATCTAGAAGTGCCCGCTTAAGGAGATGGACAGAAATGGGTGGGGTTTTCTGGCTTTCTTTCAAATTCTGGAATTGAGAATGAATACATTAAGAGGCTATAAAGGCTGTGTGAAAGCAGTAGATTATCCCCTATAATTTTAGGCTCAACTCAGTCATATTCTGAAGATGTGCTTTTTTTTTTATTGTAGATTGACTGTATGGCTACGATGTACAGGGCTGGAAATAACTGATAGTTAAAAGTATTTCACCCATCTAGTAAAAAAGTATTTTAGATCGATAAGGTTGCAAAAACAGGTGCAACATGAGAATGGGATCTTCTAGGAAGACCACTTCTACTGTCTTAGCTGGTTAAGACCAAACTTTGGCACAAAGTTCTGCAATCCTTTTCTTCTGCCATATTTATCTAAAAAGATTCAAAAGAGGCAGGATAATACAAGCTGCTTAGCAACAAGGGCTACTCTGCTACTAGGATATTTGACCATCCTAGGGCAAGGATAGCCAAAACGAATCTTCCTTTTCTGATGCTGTTGCTGATTTCCTACACTTGTCCTGTGTAACGATCCATTTCCCCACTTGAAAAGGACACGCATCTACAACAAGTACCTGGACCATGTACGAGCACCATAAGGATTTTTACAATTCCTTAGTGTCTTGTGCCTGGATAACAAATAACTGACACAGAGCAGCACAAAAGGGAAGAGACAGGAAACCAGCATGGGGTGGCATTTTTACAGCTGGGCTATATTTTGGAGCTGGGCAGGTAGAAACTATTAAACTGGAAGACTGGCCTACTAAGTGGCACTGGGCATTTAATTGGCTATTTGACCTGTAGTTCCCTTCTTATCTACTGCAAAGGGAACAAGCCACTTTCTGCTTCTCTGATCCCAGCTGAGAGATAACTTTTCAGTACCTTGCTTAAGATACCTGGTGAAGAGGTCTTATTTTTCAGCTGAAAATTCACAAGGAGTATGCTAACAAGTGCAGGTTGCATCCCTGAATTTTGTGAAAGGCTTGCTTGAAACTAGTAAAAACACCAACTTCAGCCCATATAAAATATCAGCTCTTCAAGCACTTATTCCTAAGCTTGTACAGCTGGGGCTTTGACCTTAGTGGAGCAGATGGCGTAGATGGCTTAGCATATATTTTCAAGATCCATGAAAATAACAAGCACGCTATCATATGAACTTCTTTATTATTACTCCTTGCAGCATTGGTCATTGGTTAGGGAGAAAAACAATACCTAAACATTGAAATTTTTTAGACATTTTAGGGGTGTCCTAGAGTATATATTACAGTCTATAAAACCATTCTTCACATTTGATGAATACACTTACAAGTGACCATCTGGAAATTATCAAAATTCACAGGAACTAGAAAATATATACACAGTGTGGTTTCATTAATCCCCACACTCCCGTATCACCTCCCATATTTAGAAAGACAGAACCGCTCATTTATTTATTTTTAAAATACTTGAGCAGAAGATTAAGCTCTTAGAGAGGATGACTAGAATAGGAATATAATGAACCAAACCAGACAATAGTGCTTTTCTATTCTTGGCCACCCCCCTCCCCCTTCCTGGTACCGTGTCCCTATTATACAAGCAAATGCCACTATCCCCGCGCACTAAGGTACAGGCTGTCTCACAAGATACTGTCATCCCTGGTGTGCTCAATTTGACAGTTTGCCCATGCAACTCAAATAATCTGTGGCCTAATGAAGGCTTTGCTTTTTCTCTCTCTAATTATCACCTCTTTATTGACATGCATTGGGAGGCCTGATTCAACCTCCCCACTCCAGTGCTGTGCTAAACGTTTTCTTTCTTCTGAGGTTTACAAAATACCTGGTATTATTGCAAAACATCGGCTAAAACAGTAAAAAGTATAATTTCAGTTTGGGGCTGTCTTTTACCAGAATAAAAAAGCCCAACAGTTTCACACAATTACTTCAGGCCTGTGGGGATTGATTCATTAAAAAAATAACTTTGTGGCTTCCATGGTTTGATGCCAGTAGAATCATTAAAATAATGTGTCTTATATTTCTTAATATGAGAATTCTCATTAACATGATATATCCACTATTACCATATTCATCTCAAATTTGGTGCCAACAATTTCCAGAGTGACTTCCCATATAAAAAGGGTGATTGGAGAACTAATAATTGAAACAGACATTAACAAAGACAGTTTGATTATTAATAACCAACTCCAGTGCCTTTCTATGGTAGCTTAAGCATGAACTGGTCTTTTCTACCTGTCACATTTATTTTTCTATGAAACTTTGAAAATAAATCATAAAAAGCCAAAACAGTTACTGTAGGTCAAAGCATAAGGAAAAAAGTTTTTCCTAACTACTTTCATTTTACTCCGTAAAGGAAGACTGCATATTTCAGGTAGCATACACAGAGTAGCTTTGCTTAAGAAACTACCTCAAGGTTCTGTAAATTTTTAACAGTGCCCTTTATAAATGTTTCAGGGGCTATAGAAATGAGACAGGCCTATAAGAAGTTTAATGGGTCCCTGTTTAGCCATTTGTAATGGGGATTTAACTGCTTTGTTTGTGAGCTTCAGCCAAGAAAACAGATTACCTTCATCAAGTACTAATACTCCAGAGTCAATCTAAACTCTGCTCAGCTATGGAAAGGTATCATGGGATGTCAATAAGTATTATAAACACTAATCCAGCAAACCTGTCAGCTGCTTTATAAAAAAATTATATCCAAATCCAAGCGCCAAGCTCCAAGTTCAACACTGCTCTTCCATGTCCAAAGCTTTAAAAAAAAAATGTGATGGATCATCAGAGGCACATTTCAAAATTCAAAATATTCTAGTCGTAATTGAAACCCTTGCAGTGAAAGTGATGCTCTCTGAGCACCAGCAAGCTAAAGGCATGTGTTAAACATTAAGAAGACAATAATTTCGAGGCCTCCAAAATGACATCATATACACCATTTCCATCACAAGAATTTCCTCCCTGTACACATTGTTTCCCTCTCACAGGAATGAAGCTGTTGCCAGCAGAGGGTAGAACCACAGCTCAACTCACCCAGCACATCCAGACCCTATAGGGCAAGTCAAAACAAAAGATTTCTTGCCATGACTCCGCGTGAGTGATGGCTGCTGTCAAATCTTAAACACAGTATATAGAAACAAAGGTACACCCCAACCTCCTCTCCAGGTTTGCTTGCACAACAAGGACACAGAGGCGTCGCTCCTCTGTGCCCTGGCAGAGCCAGAGCTAGCTGCAAAGGAGGGGTGCACGCTGCACTGATTGCCTTTGCTCCACAGAGCAGGACAGAAAGAGCAGAAGCTGAGTCAATACTGCTCATGGGACTACTCTTCAAGAAGAAATCATGTCACCCCTGCTTTTGTCTTCTGGACTAAATGAAATTCCCATCTCCTTCAAAAGCTGTTTTTCCTTAAACCAAACAGAGGAAAGATATGCAGGCAGGAATTTTATCTTTCCCTAGAGCAGCTAATCCATTTGGGATGAGGGAACAGCTCTGGGCCAGCCAACTCTCCCAGGCAGCAAGGTGCTGCAAAACCTGTGCCAGCCAGGACTGCTCCTGGCAGAAGGCAGGTGGGGTAGCCTTGTAGCTGAGGAACTTCTAGGGCACAGGCTCAGCCTGTCGAGGAACCGAGCAACACAATCTAGCAAAGCACTTAAGGGTCTGCTTAACTACCTTTGTTTTCTCATTGACTTTAGATAGATGGTGAAAATGCCTTAGCAGTCTGTTAGACCAGGGACAACACCACAGTGCTTTGGAAGATGGAGCCCATCCCAGGAAATTCTGCAGTACTGCTGCCTGATGCATAAGCAGAAATTTCCTTTCTCCAGGGCTTTCAATCTGGTACCTTTTATGACCACGAAAAAAAGAAAAATGAGAGAAGGAACATCTCGTGTGCTTTACCCTTCATTTCCACCTCCTCCCCTGGAGCAATTATTTACTAAATATTTGTAATAGCTTTATCATTTTTGTAAAGCTGAAACTGTTCTCAACAAGTTTGGGAAGCTACAGCAGGTTGCTGTCACATAGCTCTCATACTTACTACATATTTTGGCGCTTGATAGTAAATATTCCTATGAAGAAGAGTGTTCAGTGAAGAAAAAATTATGAGAGTTATATATGATTGGCATATGGAAAAATATAAACAGAACACTATTTGCATAAGAGTACATTAGGAGAATTTCTTTTATGTTTATTCAACAAATGTTTCCTAAAAGGTTTTCCTCCAAACCAAGCAATTTAATTTTCTTTTTAATGTTATTCTCAGTGGTTATAAACTTAATTAGCTTCTTAAGCTTCACATTTATTTGCGTTTGAGATAAATGTAATCTGTTCTTGGTATAACTTTTTGAAATCAAAATATGGACTAAAAAGGTGCAAGTTTGATTAGTGGAACAGATACTGTAGCAAGTAATCATAGCAATGAGATGTTAATTGGTGTCTGGGTGGTTCTATTCATAGCAACAATAGGCCATAATAACACCCGGTGTCCTCTACTGTTCAACAGTATTTTGCCTTCTCATTTATCATACTGACAATTATATTGTTCTCAAATTTCCTGCCTGTCTTAACAACAGAAAGGTATATAAAGTGAGTCAGGCACCTGTGATTCTTTGAGGCAGACAAAATCAGAAGGAACGTGCTGTAGCTCACCGTAAATCCTGATTGTCTCTGGAAGTTAGCAAGCTGGAACTGGTCTAATTTTTTTTTTTTTCCACAAAATTAAAAAAAAAAAGTTTGGTGGGTTGTTTTTTCTCTCCTGAAAATCCTGCTCCATGTACTTCCCCTAACAGACCTAGGGACTGCAGAGGTATTTCACCCAAGAGGAAAGGGTTCAGGATGTGTCCCAGGTGCAGCCCTACCCCTCTTCAAAATGCACACTGTAAAGGACAACATTTAGGGCTCGACACAGCAATCTTCACCCACCAGCCAAATTGCTGCTACTTTTGCTCCTCTCCAGCCATCTTTTCTGCCCCCATCAGACTTTCTCTATTTGAGCAGAAAGATTTTCAGTGTTGAGATTCTCTTGTTAGAGGCTCAACCATCAGGACTCTTAAAATTAGGTGGCTTTGAATTAGACGTCAAATAATCATCCCTGCCTTAAAGCATAAGCACATATGCAGCGCAGTCCCCTGCGCATTTTCTGCCCACTTTGGTGGGCCCGAGAGCAACATCATTCCTTCCCAGTGGCCCCAGAAGCACAGGAGGAAATGTTTGTGCATGGTACATGTGAGCAGGCATAGGCTGAGTCAGAGACAGGGCTTTGAGAGGGAGAGCGAAGGCAGAAAGAAGAAATACAAGGGCCCAGGAAAACGCACCCCTGTTGCAGTTTTGTCCTTCATTGCAGTGTCATATACTTTTACCTTTCACTCGTTATTTTAAAGTGAATGTTACTCCTTTCTCTCCCTTCCTCCACTTCCATCTGCAGCATTTCCAATTATACAGTCAACTTTATGCTCAGTTACCTTTCATTCATAGTCCCCCTTGCATGACATTTGTACTATTTAGCTCAAAAGTGCAGATTTCTTTATTTGGGTAATTTAATTTCATTGATACTCCCCCCCCTTCCTAGCAGAGGTCTGGGATTCACATTAGCCACCTTCCTTGCCATTTTCTGCTAATAACATTCCCCTCAGTGAGCCACCCATACTTCTGGGTCAGAAGCCTTTTCCATTTCCCCTCAGAATTTTGTTGTTTAATTCATCTGAACATCTGCCAGTTTTGAAAACTAATGCATAGATAGCAAGAGTCACGGGGGAAAAAAAGAACAGCAAGTTCCTGAAATCCAGAAAAATACACATTTGGGAGAAGAAAAGAACAGGCTTGCAGCTTATTTGAAGTTTATGAAACAAGTGTCAGCTTCACATTTAAGAAAAAAATAACCCACTTGATGCACTAAGGTGCATAGTACCTGCTTAAGACATGCAGACCATGAAATTATACATGGGCTGCATTTAGAAAGCAGTGATGAAATCAGGAAGTTCCTGCTTTTTTCATGGGACAAGTCAGTTTGGTGGATTTCAATGTTTGCCTGCTAAAGATTTCTAAAAGTCATATTACGTTCCAATTATGAAGTTTTATTTTCATTCGAACAAAACAACATACATTGAATGCATTAACTAACCCATTCTCAGATAAGGTACCTTATTTGAGCAGTAGACAGGGAAAATGATATCACAATGGAAAAGAAGTAGGATAGGACAGACTTTTCCTCTATCCCAAAAATTTTGAGTAAATGACGTCTGCTTATCAAGAAGTCCAAAAGTTGCCCTTAGAGTTTATTCCATGGCTATACTTCACCAACTCTTACTTGCAAACACTTTGATGTACTGTCCTAAGCAAACAGCCCTTCATAGATAAATGAGAGTTCCTGCCCAGAAATCCTTTGGATTTCACCCAGCCTCTAAGGAAGTCTTGGCACTCTGGTACACATTCCCCAGCATTTTGAAAGCCTCAAGCTTTCATTCAAGGAATTAGATTGACCATTCAAAGCTGGCAAGACACTGATGTCCGTATCAGGGAAGCAGGCTTAAATTCTGTTAGAATTATCAAGCCTGGAAGGGGTTGCTCTCTTTTGCCCTTACATTTCTCTTCAATTAAAGAAAAAAAAAATTTAAAAAGGAATAAATTGGTTTTAGAAAAGCTGAATCCAGAAGAGTCCCATCCGCATACTTCAAATCTTTGATTTCTTGTTATCAGAGGAAACTTTAACCCTTCTGAAATGTTGAACCATTTCAGCAATTGTTATCAGAGGTATTTTTTTCTCTGACTTGTATATAAGGTGGCCATACTCACTATCCTCATAGTTCTGCTCATACATATTCCAAAACCAGTGTCACCCAGTATATACAAAACACTTAATCTCTGGCAATAAAGAAGCAATTGACCTAAGGTAGTTTTCACCGCTTCTGTGAACTGCCTGGAAGCAAACAACTCCTGCATGTAAAATAGGTTCCTGATCCCCTGAAATTGATTAACTAAAACAATTACAATCAATTAACACTCTTCAAAGGGTTGCTGCAATCCAAAGAAAGAACAAAATCAGCCAGGTGACCTTTAGCATTAATAGACGACAGAACATTTACATATTAAGTTCACATTTAAAAAAAAAAAAAAATACTTCAGAAAAAAAAATTACTCCAGGCCCTGATCCTAAGCTGATGTGAATAAATAAACCTGAATATAAGAGAACAACAGGGCGCTCAGCAGCTTTGACCAGCTGAGCACGCAGCACTCCAACATGCTCCAAGAGAAAAGTGCATCAAAGGAATAACTAAGTATTTAATATCAAAAAATGTGAAAAATGAGATGCTGAACTACAATTGCACTATGCAAAAATATGGAAAAAATAGGAAGATTGTAAGGCCATGAAAGGACACACAACAGATTCAGCTTCTATACAGACGACATTCCTCGGCAGAAACTCTTGTGAGCAAGTAGATTTCCTTCATTTTAAGGAATGTGAGTTAAATCTTAACTTCTTTTATACAAGTAATTTCTGTATAGTTTTACACACACACATTCAGACTAAAGTGTACGGATTGGTTACAGCTGCTCCCCAGAATTGTCTTACTGCTCTTCTCTGATGACTTCTGTTGATAAATGTGCTGACTAAATTTAATTAGGCTGAGTTTTCTTTCTTTTTGTTTACTAAAATAAAGTTGCTTAATAGTTCAGCAGATTGTTTTGGAGTACCAGAAAGTTCAAAATTGTTTCAAAAGTACTTCCTTTCAGAATGCTGTTGCCATCTTCTCTAGAAATTAAAAATGGACTGTTTTCTTAAATAATATCCAATAAATACTATTTTCACTTGCTTCTATATTTTTTATACATTGCACAAGTGATTAGTAAGGAGCCAGAGACTTACTTCTTAGTTGCCAAGGCTCGCATGTCTTTCCCATCCCTGTAGAGTACAAATTCCCACAGAATTTGTATTTATGTGACTGATTATAAAAAGCATAAGTATCTAAAACTTACTCGGTTATTAACAATTTGAAAGTCTGGATCAACTCAGTGGTGAGAGGTCTAAGCAAAGACACCTGCCAGTACAGAAAACATTTTACATGCAAATTTCTGTGACTTGTTCAAGGTAACACACCATAAAACGTAGAGTTGTTGTTGTAGATGTACTGAAAAGTGCTGCTTGACTATGACTAAATGTTGCAGAGCCACATACCAAGGAGTTTTACCCGAAACGTTGCATTGCTTGCCATTTACAGCAGTGAATTTTGCAGAATCATTAGAAAGAGCATTAGAAAAGAATTGTGAACCTCCTTCCCACTAGTCGTATCACAATGACCAATTTTACTGCCTCTTGCATGTCTGGTAACCTCCAAGATACAAGTGTCAGCATTCATTAGCTATTGATGAAAAATGAATGTTTCTCCAGGATAATAACAATATAGAACACAACTTTTCATCATTTCCTTAGAGAAAGTGGCATTCATAGTTTTAGGATCAGTCAGTTTGGAAAGCTGAACAGTAGGAAAGGCTTGTCTAGCTCAATCTCATTTTCTTTAAAGGGCTATTGGAACTGGTAGGTACACTGTAACACTGGGAAGAATGATTCTGATTACACACCGTCTCCAAAAATTAAGCATTTCATTGTGGTTTAGATACAAAATCTCTTCCAAGACTTATGAAAGTGTCTCTGATTGTGAAGAGGCAAGGCTGAATCAACACTGTCTCACTGGATGCTTCTGTATCTGTAGATTAGACAATTCTTGTTCACAGTATAGTGGAAAAAAAAACCCACGTTATTTCTCAGAGGATTAATACATCTGTGCATGCTGCAAAGATGCTCATTTCTGTTCTCTTCCTACTTTTAAAGCTGAGGGTGTCTCCAAAAATAATATCTGCTGCACTACAGTTACTTTCTGTCTCCCCTCAGGCATATGTTTAGGATGTATCCAAGGTGTGTGTCATATTATGCACCTACATAAGCGTATTACCTACCTACAGGCCAGTAATATGTTACACCAGTAACATTTATCTGCAAGATTTTAACACCAGCAGCAATCAGTGCACCATACCAAATACTTCAACGGTTCTAGAGAGGTGGGTAATGGTGCCTTCTCTTACCCAGGCTGACACAGCACGAGCCTGGTGTATAAGCACCACACCAGCCAGGCAATAAGGACATCCCACAACGCTACTTATGGCCTTCTTGTCACAACCAAGAAGTGGAATCACATTCCTAAGAACAAGAAGGGAAGAATCAGTCCCTGCCCCCTGGGTGAAGGAGGAGGTAGAAGGCAGTGGGCTTCTGCACGGCAGACTGGCTTGAGGCAGCAGCACGAGGCCTGGCTATGGGAAGACACTCAAAGTTCATGAATCTACTAAGGGTCAACGCATATAGTCTAAAGCATATCACACTTTGTATGATCCAATTTCTGTGTTGGGGCCTAAGAGGAGAACAAAGCTACAGTAACCAAGATCAATTTACTCTGAATGAGGTATTCACAAGGGAGAGGGATTGCATAGTAAGCTAGAAGTATCTTATTAAACTAAGCCTCCCCCAACTGTCCCTTTGTAGTCACGTCATTCAGCTCCTGCACTCAATACCAACCAAGCTACCTTAATATGACCTTTTATTAGTCCAAAGTCTCTTTCAAATTATTATAGATAAGTGTCTGCTACAAGAGACAGATAGGCTGCCAAGCTGAGCTGAACAGAAGACAGATCTGCCACTGCCCCAAGTATGTGGCATACTTGGTAAATACAGTGTCTACAGACCCAAGCTGCAAAATGCCAGGTCTCTTTTTCTGCTTGAGGGATAAGAGCATAATCTGCTAAAAGACCAATTGATCTATTATCGAGATGGGATCAATGTAGTTATACTGCAAAGGCAGGCAGTGCATGAAGTTCATAGTAGGGAAAAGCTTATGAACTGGTCTTTTATTGTTACAAAAGGCTTTGGCCATGTGAAAAAGCCTGAATATCTCCAGTATGGTAATTCTTCATATTTCAGCGGAGAATTTGGCTGTATTAGCAGTATAAGAGCGATCTATACCCATAGCAGGATTTACAGCTAGCCTGTATCAGCCCTACAAAACAGAGGGGTAACTGAGCACTGACTGGGATCTGCCAGAATACAGCCAGTGCTGCAATCACCAGCGCGGCATCTTACCTCTCCAAGACCACGGCAAAAGGCTGTGCTTTGTGATAATGGAGAAACAGCTGACTGGTACGCACAGCCAGGATATCCTTGCACAGGATGCTATCTTATAAGCCTTTTTCACACCTCCCCACTAAACACAAGGGTTTTATTTGAGACACACAAGAACTTCGCTCAGTTTGTTAGCCAGAGCAATAACTATGCTTACATTTCCTCCTTGTTCTCCATTTCTCTCTTACTGCCAAGACTCAGCGTTCCACTGATCTTGAACCTTTGAGTCTAACCAAACTAATTGCATCTAAGTAACTTGGCAAAATACTATAAATGTGTTAACTGAAACTTTTTTGTTGTTGTTAGGCTTATCTCTGGAAAGCTGAAAGCACTACAGTACGATTTCTGATCAAAATCAGGGATCTGGAATCACTATTCACCTCCTTATCAGGGCACCCCCCTGCAGCAGCAACAAAAGGGGGCTAATGCCTCCCGCACCTGAGCGGTTCACCCACCAGGCCAACAGTAAGTCTGAGTTGTGAAACATCTCCAGATCTGTCAAAGATCAGGGCCCTGTTTGAAAATGTCAAATTCTCACAGTCTTGGTAGTGATGTGTTTCTATTAAAAAGTGAAAAGATCATAAAGAACAATAGAACCAAAATATGTCTTTTGGGAAGCTTGCACACTGAGTAAACAGTAATGTACAAAATAGAAACAAGGAAGAAAAACCCCAAGGTATTTTTTCAATTTTGTTGCATAGTAACTTTCTCTTCTTTCTTTTTCTAGTCAAACTAAAAAAGATGAATCTAAAGGGAACCCCAAAAGAGACACAAGCAGCAATCTCTGACCACTCAACATAGTGTTCATGTTCATCTCTAGAATAATTAAAAAAAAAAAAAAAAACACAAAAAATCCAGGTCTTGAGGACAGTAATGAGTTCTGCTTAACCGAGAAATCAGGCAGCTTGGTGGCAAGCTCCCACCTTCCTCTATTTTATAAGTGTGAATAAAAAAAGGGAACAGGAATCCAGAGCGGTTGGTGGTTTCTCTCACCACCACTCCCCACCAAAATGTGTATGCATGGAATTGTCCTTAAGAAAAGGAAACAAGGATAATCCAGACATCTAGAGAAACTGGGAAGCCAGCAGAGAAAAGGCTGTAACTGAAAGAATGATTTTATGATTTTTGCCAAGCAAAAGATGTAGTCAGTAAAAAGCTCCAGCTGGAACATTTCTCACTTTCAAAATAAGCTCTTAAAAATATTTCCCATAGGATTTAAAACACATACAAAAACTATTTAACCTACAGAAAAGCGGGTTGATGTCACTGCCTGCGTATTTGTTCTTGTTCCAAACACTGTTACACAATTTTGCTGATTGTAGTGACATATGACTTAGAGCATCCCTTACTCTTTAAGGAGATAAAACCCAAATTAATTGTGATCTAGAAGATTTTCTTTGAAGATTTATGTATTTTAGAAAATAGAGCTTTTAAAATTAGTGATGAGAATTCTGCTGAGGGTTACACATCTCCAGTAGATCGTAGAGAAAGTGTGCCACTTTATAACAGGAGGACCTCTAATAAAAAAAATATAGCCCCTTATGTTTCCCGTGTTAGCTTAAACTTGTGTTCAAACATTAAAATATTCTTGAGCTCTCCTCAGAGCTAAAATGACTTGTGCTAAAGTTCAAAACTCACTGAATTAGAAAAAATATTTCAATTAGCGGATAAAGAAATGTCAGTGAGATTAATGGCAAGCAAGTGCTAAAGATTTGTTCCCAGCTTATCATTGCTCACACTGACCCCATGTCTCCACACCTCACGTTACTGTCCCACTTGCATGTTAAAATGTTCCTGCCTTTACCAGCAAGTGAAAGAGCACACTCTCACATGACAGAATTTTTTCTGTCACTATTTTCTTTAGTAATTATAGAAGCTATCCTTACTCCATACGCACCACACATGCACACTTTTTGCACTCATATTAACATGAAAAGGATAAGGTGCAAGACTCTCAATGTGCCTGAATTGCCTTTTGTATAGTATCACTTCAAATAAAGCAGAAAAATTACTGCCAAAGGGAAAATTCTAATACACGGGACACAATGTCTGTTGTAAGTTAAGTTTTCTATGTAAGCTGCCACTATGACAATGAGGTTCCTGGAGTTGGAATAAAATTTCCTTTCATGACTGACGTTCCACGTGATGCAAGTACATGTAGAACACACTTCTTTTGTCCTAAACATGCACGTGTTTAAGTTGCACTGAGCACAGAGGAAAGCTGTGGTGAACGCTACAGTCTCACTGCAGTCGTCGATTTATTCTGCCACTTCAGCGCTGAGCTGGAAATTACCCACAGGACTGCCGCACCAACCTCGGGTCTTGGAGGCTGCGTTATATTCCCACATGCCTTCCAGCACTTGGCCTTACTACCACTTTATTTCAAAATAAACCATACCGCCCAGAAAGGCAGTAGACCCAAACTGGCTTTTCACACTGTTGACTCTTAGTACCAGTTCCTGGGGAAAGGAAACCTTTGGTAGAGAAAAGTGAAAGCCCTTTGTCATCTTTCGGATGAGGAATGTACAGAGAAGCTGCAGACTAGTACTCCCTCCCCCTTTCTGGGTAGATCGTGCTCCAGGCAGACACTTCTACCTCCTCCAAAGTCACCACAACAGCTCCTAACAGCTGACAGACTAAAATATTTATTTATGGCTTTTAACTAATTTATAGTCTGCAGTTGTATGTGTCATTATATTTTACGCAATAAGGCACTTTGGAGTGAAAATTAACATTTGACAGGGCCTGAGCTGCTGAAGTGACATGAGGAGTAGCAGAATTTCCAGAGCAAATCTGATTCAAACCTCCAGAAATTTTAGACAAGGATTTCTCAAACTGCCAGTATATTCCAGTGCACAAAACCACAGAACACTTCAAGAAAAAATAATCACTGTAAGAGATACTTGCATGGTATAAATAAAAGATTAATTTTTCTGTTAACAGAGTACTATCAGCTGCTCCGCACCTCCAAACACTCAGCTAACAAAGAAGTCTTGCAGTATTTGAAGCTCTTACAACAAAACACTCTGCCAACACAGGCCATCCCAATTTTCACCAGCTGGAGAGAAGATCAGGTCATTGAATCAACTTCTGAAGAGGATCTCAGCCAAGGGAAAGCTGATCGTCACACCTTATAGAGAGAAGGCAAGGATCTGGGGTCAAGAGACTTCAGGGAAGCTCCAGCCCGAAGGAGGCAGAGGCACAGCCTGGGGACTCTGGCACCCACCACCCCACTCAGAGCCTCCACCCTGGCAGCAGGGACAGAGCCTGCAGAAAAAGTCTCGCTTATTTGCTAACAAACTGAGTACTTCTAGAATAAAGTAAAAGATGAAAGTACAATACAATCATTGCTTGTTAAATTCAATATATAAAGTAACGGTGGAAAAAAAGGCTGTTGCTTTTTTAATAAACCAAGAGCAGTTGTAATAAGCACCCATTTCTGATAGTCTGAAAGAAAGAATAAGATGCAATACAAATTTTAAAGAACACATTTTCCTATAGAATGCTCTACGTTATTTGCCATCAACTGCACAGTTAATTCAGATGAGTCAAAGAAGATTTCATTATGTGAATAAATTGACATTTTTTTCCAGCACTTCTATAATAATTCCATGTAAATTATAAGCACTAAAGAGAAAACACTACAAGGAATAGTCATGGTATCATATACTGTAATTCCAATAGATCCTATATTGGGGAACAAGGGATAATCTATATTTTCTGGATTCCGATGTACTAAGATCATAATGTGATGAAGGTTTTGCAACTATTACCTAAGATACAATTTTAAATTCTAAACTGCTTTCATTTTTACTTTAGAATTCACCTCATTCATTGAAATGTTACCTCAGCATCTATTAAGGTTTTGCCTTAAGCAAGGAATTATTGGGCTTTTTGTTTTATTTTGTTTTTCATTTTTACATTTAAAAGCTGTCTGCTTCTAAAATGAAGCTATTTAATCCCTTGTCATCACATGGCCATAAAAATTGCAGGCAGACAGAAGTTAGCAATGGCTGCTTCACAGGCCCCACAGCAATGCATGGTAACAGATTTTCAAAGCAGTTCAAAGAGTCCAGTTTCCATCTGTGTTTGGTGAAGGGTGCAAAAACCTTGGGGCCATGTGAAAACTCTGCTTCATCTCTAACACTTGGAATAACAAAGGTGTTATTTTTCAAAGCCACATTCTCCCCTCCTGGGGTGGCACTGCAGATATAGTTCAGGGAAGGTGGGAAACTTCAGAGTAGATATTCTCCTTCTAGACTTTGCCTCCTTCAGGGAGTTCTTTTGAGGATGTCACAATGGTGGCCTATATAACATGGGTTACTGCCAGCAGAGGCCAACAGTTAATGAACCCTATAGACAAATTCTTTCTTCTGATTTCAGTACAAAAATCTGCAGGAAAACAGCATCAATGTTCCCCCTTACACACCCTTCTCTTCAAGCCCAGGAGCGTTATTTGATCAAAAGAAAGTAGAGGGTGCTCTACACCCGTTGTACAACCCAAAATCGTACAACACAGATATCCATTACATCCATCTAAGCCAGCTTCACTAAACAAAACAATATGAAAGCAATAACAAAGAGGATGATTAGTTTGCTTTTTTCTTGATAAGTAGCCGGTTGCTAATCTGCACCTCATTGTCATACACAGGGCAAGTGTTTCTCTGATGTTTATTTCCACTTTGCAGCTGTATAAAGTAAAAAAAAAGAAAAAACAAAAAAACCAACTTGCTAATTATTTGTCGGGCATTTTGTATAATGTTGCTCTATTAACCATCTGCTATTGCATTTCTTGTGACCTGGTATCACACAAGCACATGCCAGAACAGAGATACAGAGAACAAGTTGACCAGAAAACACCAACATACGTATGCAAAAGGGAAGGGAAATAACTATGAGAATCTCCTTGAAGTTTCCTTAAAAAAAAAGGTTCTGGGCAATAAAGGCTTTTGACATAATAAATTCTAACTCTTTTAAGCATCACAGAATAGGAAAGATACTCTTGCAAAAACATTTTTGCTTTGCCCAAATGCTGCAATATACGTAGAATATGTATGTTTGAATTCAAGTCTAGATGTTCACTTACAGTTAAATCAAAGTTTCAGGATATTCACATTGACTTCAATGGGCTTTGATTCTGTTGACTTCTAGCCTAGCCAATGTGGTTGTGGTCAGGATAATTTCATGAGGCTGAAAGGAGTGTACATCTATTTAATGCAATATTTTCATTAAAGTCTGAGAGATACTTTTATATGGAGGGGTTGGTGAATGGATTTCACTTCTTTGGTTTTCTAGTATGCGTGTCTTAAAACATAACATCCTCAAGAGAAATTGCTTGATTTTTAAAGGTGTATTTTCCCCTAGGTAGCTTATTTTGTGATATCTAGTACAGCAAGACTTTATGACAGTTTCGAACTGAACCTTCTTGACTAGCTAAGCTTCTAGACTTGGGTATATCTTCCATACGACCTTGCATACTTCCCTTGAGACTCTTTCTCCCCTCTCCTAAAGGCAATGCGATTGTTTCCTAGCCTTTTTCCATTAGTGTTCTGCAAATCATTTCAGTGGACATAAACCAACACAAAATCAGCATGAAGGAGCTCTGTTCCAAGGTCCCTGTGTCTTTCGCAGGGCTGGGATTGGTGGGTGGGAGCTGAGATGATGGTTCATTTTGGGGAGGAGGTGTAATGTGCCATCTGTTCCCACTGCTGGTAGGAATCAAAGTGGAAGACAGCACAACAACTGTACACTCACACCACCATTCCAAGAGCTCACTGCTTATTTTCTACATTTGAATGAAATTCCATGCCTACCACTGCCTACAGGGACCCACATTTGTCCGCAGGCATTTCTTTCTTTGTTGCAAGGCTCCAGGCCTCCTCATTTTGTTCAAAGCTTCTCTCTCAGGGCAATCTCTACCCTGACTCGCATCATGTTGCTTCCTCTTTGACGTCATTGTAGGTGAGGATCAGGACAAAAGTAGGTCTTAAATCTTATGCTAAAATATATTCTTTTGAGATCAAGAATTATTTCTTCATAGTTTTATCATTACCTCTATGCTTTGACTAATGTTTAAATCAGAGCTGGAAGGATAACGTTCCAAAACAAAGACTAGATTGCTTCCTTTTGGTATGTGCTTTGTTGTCTTTATATTAATTATTCTATTGTTCTGAGCAATTTAAAATTGAAATGCAGTGAGAACTGGGTTACAGTAATTCTGATTTCTGAATAAGGATAGTTGGTTTTGGAAGAAGACTTTCCAAGGCACTGGAATGTTTAGAAGGCACATGGAGGACGGCAAGACTTGGCTTAATAGAAGATAAGGCTATTCTTTCTGCTCATGCAAAAGCTTTTTTAGGACTCCTCTGGTGTCCTGGCATATACTATTTGATGCATGGGAAGTGCTGGGGAATGGGGAGCAGTGACATTTTTGGTGGGAAGGGGAGCACTTTGAAGTCATGCATTGTTCTGTCTCTTCTCGCTCTTGCACACTTCCCATCACCATGGTAACTGCCTGCTTCAGTGAAAGAGGAAACCTGCTTGGAATTTGTTTCCAAGAGTCATGCATGTACTGTTACAACAGTAGTTTCTGACTAAATTATTAATTTCGTGTCATCATCGAGCTTAGGTAAGCTATGCAAACTTGCAGCAGCTGAGGAGCAAACACTTGACAAGAATTTCTGCAGTATGTGCAGGTTGAAAGCAAACCACTGTTTGAAACTGAAGGGATTAAATATCACAATCTATATCTATCTAAAGTAGCTTTCCATGCATTTTTGTATCTTGTGCCATTATCTGCCAACAATAGCTAGACCATTTCTGAACGTTGGCATTTAAAGTTTAAATCTACAGCTTGTTGAAAAATCTTTTTATGGCAAAGCAATCATTGCTTTCTTTGCTTCACATATATTCTTAGACTCCAGATGTGGTATGTAGCTGGAAATAAATAGCTAAATCAGATATACATGCTAACTAAAACAAAAAAAGTACAGCACTTCCTAGTAGATATAGAAAATCTAAAGTGACAAAGAGCTGTTCTTTTCAAAAGGGAAAAATAAAAATCAAATTATCAGCGCTACATTGGCACGAGAACTCTTAACACTCATCATCAAAACACTATTCCCTGCCCACTGGCACTGCAGGCGCTTGGACTGATGCTTTAAACCCATCTTTCACCAGGTGCTACATCTAAAATTCAATTCAGTCAACTGTTTCTGTTCCTGTTACTATCACAGTGCTTCAGGTAACATGAAAAACTATGTCCAGCATTCACCAAATCCGCACTGGCACATATATAAAATCTAACTCATACCACAAAGTTTAGAAAATCTTTGTGCAGGAAGATGCCCCTTCTGTATTTTAATGATTCAGCTACTCTGACAATCAGATTGAATTAGTAGGAAAAAAGTAATGGTTTATGCTTTCTTTTGCATTGTGTTGTTAGGTATCATCATACAAGTATGAAACTTATTCTTTTAATGTAAGGTGTGTCATTTACGAGGCAAAGAATTTTCTTTCTGTTGCAATAGCTGTACATATGACAGTAAATTGTCTCCATACATTAAGCCTCTAGACATTTCTGTTAAAACAAACATACACAACAAAACCAGCACACTCCACATTCCTCTTGATGCCTTACACCAAGAAACGTGAAAGTTATGAAATGATCTTTTGTGCATAGGCTTTAACATAGTCCATCCCTATGCATATGCAACATAATATATACCCAAGAAAGAGATAGCATCCATGTGTTGTATTGAGCCGTTATCAACAGGCACACAAACACAACAGACTGTATAAAGCAGACGGTAAATGCATAAACTGAATGGGAAACCAGGCCTGCACCTTTTACACAAAATCACTGGGTCTTTCTTAAGCAAAAAATATATATAAACTTTGCTTAATTCAGATGTCTGCCCAGCAACCGGCTTGGGGCTGGGCCATACACAGGCAAAATTTTATCCATGCTTTCATAAAAATCAGCTAGCATGCTCCAGGTCCATCGATACCATTGCGGCTGCAGCTCCCAGGGACGAGGCTGAGCTAGCCTGTAGTTACACACTTCCAACACTACCTAAATAGTAACTGCCAACACGAAACTCGGTCTCTGACACCAAATGCTGAAATTGTTGATCCATATTGATCTTGATACCAAAGATATTCAGCTAGTAGTACTAAGGAATTGATCTAATAGTACTTTAGTATTTCAGTCCTGTATATACACAATTACTTCAGCATAGACATGATTTTAACTAAATTATTAGTGTTAGACAAAGGTAAGAAGGCCAAGATAGCTCTATTGAAAACTTCTTTTTTTTTAAATTAAAATTCCCTGTATTTAAAATTTTTCCAGCTTTCATCTGCAAACTCAACTCCCAATTACTAGGGAGCAAACTCAACATTTGTAATTAGTAAGAGAGACAGCTACACATTAATAAGTACTTATATACTCTCTTGAAGGAGATAAAAACTGCTACCAACAAAGCAGAAAAACAATAAAAATATTATTATACTAGCATTCACTCTTCCTCCTTAGCCCATTTCCTCACAATGTGCAATATACAAACCAGGAAAACCAAGCAGAGTAATTTGACCTTAATAACTAAGCATAGGGAAAAAATTCAAAGCATTTTGAGAGGGACTACTGGTTACAACAGAAAAGCATTATTCATTATAAAATGCAACAGTGTAAGTGGGTCATTTATAATCAGTTGAATTATAAGAAAACATCTTTTCTCAGCTTTTGACCTGAATAGTATCCACGCATGGCATAATTTATGCAGAAAGGATTAATGTCCATAGTGCTTATTCCTATTACTAAGTTTCTTTTCTGTGTGAATCAAGACTACATCATTCAATAAAGTGCAATCCCTTTAAAACAGACTACTTATATGTCATAATCACATTTTCATTATTTGCATAAATTAGGATTCTAGGTAAAGCTTTGTCTTTGTGACAAGGCATAAGCACTCAGATCTGGAGATAAAGATGGACAGATTATGCTTAAATTTCAGTCTCAAAACATCCTTTTAACGTGTCTTTGGGGGCATTTTCTCCATGCTTTTCACATCCACAGTACAGGGCGGGCACACAGAGGACATCCCCCAGTTTCCCTACGCAGTACCCCGGCAGTTACCAAACCGCAGGAGGTCCCTGGAGCCCAGCTGTGCCTCCTGGAGCGACTCAGCCATGCCACACCTCATCCAAACCCTCACGGCAGAATTCAGCCGTGCATAGGCTTGTGTGCAGGCAGGTGCACAGAGCGCAGGGCATCGGCAGCGCAGCGGCTGTAGGTGACCACCGAGAACAAACAGGCCTTCACCATTCCTCAACCAGAACCACCAACAGATTTAAATTCCTTCTTTTTCACAGCAGCAGCTGGCTCATTGGATTTTCCCTTAGGTAGGGACAGGTAGCTCATGTTTTTCCATCCCTTTATACTTGAAATTCATTGAAATTGAGCTTTTGGGGGCTGCTCTTCACAGGTATTTCTTTTACTCCCCTGAATTCTTCCTTAGCCATGGTTATACACCTCATTATTTCTTTTGGACATAATTGTGACTCTTCCATTATTCTGATGGGAACTATTCTCCTCTTGCTTTCATTAGGCCACTGAAGGCTGACATGTACAGAATGAAGGGAGCTACCCTGCCTATCATGTATGATTTTGGTGTCGTCTGCAAGGATGGTTATTGCAGTCTTTCAGCACAGACTGATCAATTCTCCTGGAAGCCATCACTACTAGCAATTAACATACAAAAAGTGAGAGCTGTTTTACACCTGACCACAATAAATTTTTAACTGGTTATCACTAACTAGGCAGACATGAATGAAAACAATCCTCACAAAAAGATACAGATGCTCATATTAAATGCATACATTTGCCTTGATTTGAGAAATTAATTTTTTTATCTTTCCTGTTTCAACAGTAAAATCTAAATGGAAGTATTTGGCTGCTAGATATTCCCATCCTGCTCAAACGAACTCAAAAATCTGGTTTCCATCCATGCTATGAAAAGATCAGCTAAAGCAGATTTAACTGATTAGCAAAGCACCCCATCTGGTAGGAGGGCTCCACGCATGTCCTTCATGCACTGACATCTGATGCTCCCAACCGGGAGCCTTATGGTCCAAATTCAGCAGCGCTGCCAGTGGGTTGGAGAGGAGCTCGACCCCTGACCAATGGCAACAGCTACACTAAGCTTGTCTCAACTTGAACTTTTTTGTGCTTGCATTAGCCAACTGTAAGCAGATTGCTGAAGCAATCCCTCTAGCTGTCCCAGCAAGAGAGAGACAACACAGATTTGACCATTTTGCCTTTATCAAGAGGGGTGTGAGGGAACACCGCAAGTCTTCCTTCAACGTGTCAGCACGTGCCTCTTCCAGTCACAGAATACTCAGCTGGATGGACCTGTGGTCTGTTCCAGTATGTCTAATTCCACTAATAATAATAATCCCCTGTAATAGGCTCATGGCTTGAGCTAGAGCCATTAATCTGACTCCCCTCACCCTACCCTAATTCTAACCAGCAGCCAGGGAATCTCCATCCTTCCCCGTCACTGAGCTACAGACTGTGTCAACAGGAATTAAGGAGACACCTGTGAAACCACCTGCTGCAATCTATTTAATTCTTTGTCACGTAACCATTTTGGGTTTTTTATAGTTCATTCAGTGCAAGAGGAGGAGGAGGGGACAAACACTGCTGATGGTAACTTTCCACCCCCATGAGTGAAAAAGTTGCCCTTACAGCACACGGGACTACCAGTGAAATGTTTGTTTGGTCTGTGTACTTTCCTACTCACTTTTCTGTTAAGTTTTAGTAAACTATAAATGCTGTATCAATTCCCGATATACTCAAGAACCAAAGCAATATACCTCAGTCCTCTGAATATATACATCAATAGATTTGCTTTGAAATTCTGCAGCAGGCAAAAAAGTTGAGAATCACATTTTCCCAATACGAAAATGAAAAATCCTGGATCACGACACAGAACAAAAGAGCTCTACCTGATTAGATGTTATGGGAGGTAGCCTTCTCCTCTAACAGAAGAGCAGTTTGCTGATCATAATAATCTTTACTCCAACCCTTTCCCCACCCACCCCCAAAAAAAAAACCCCTTAAGTTTTTATAAACATTTTTTTGCTTTTCTAGTACTATTCCTCAAGAGCTAGAGACAAGGCAGAGTTTTATGTAGAAAGCCACTCTCCTTGAGTGCTTCCTCCTTCAAGTTTCCTCAGAGCAATATATAACTAAAAGTTTTGCTCGTAATACAAAGTTGCATGGAACATTGTGACTCGCCAAACACATCCTGCAAGTTGCAGGGATGTGTTGAGGGACACACCATATGAGCTGGTTTATCTATAGGCAGCAATGTTGGAATGTTCATGATCTGACCTGTCACTAGTTACTTCCCAAGAGAGGAATAAGAGGAGAGTAGAAGAGTAAGAGGAGAGTATGATGGCTCAACATCTCATTGTAGAATGTTTGCAATAAAAGAATGTATTTTCATGCATACACTGGTAACTCTTGACGCTACGTAGACCAAATGTCAGACATATCACTGGAGAGAAACTGTTTATATATCACAAGACATAGAAAAATCCTGGTAAGTGTGGACACTGTGAATCCTCATTTAAATCAATAGGATGTCAATAGGACATCACCTCACATAACTGGGGCAGGAGATGACACATTTTAGGGCAAAAGAAAAGGTTATCCACTGTACAAAAATATAATTCTGGAAAACTATGGAAAAATCCATGGATTACAAGTTCATTCTACAGTAATATTTGAAATAACAGTTACTCTAGAATGTTTCTCTCAGCAAACTTGAGCCAGACATAACGATATTTGAAGTCTTAATAAGGAGTTAAATGAATGGCAGTGCTTTAAAGCAAACTGTGAAAAAGCAGCAATATAGTGCAGCCTTCATTGAAGTGTAACTGAATTCGACCTTTCCCTCGTAATGGTATATTATAACACCAAACTGATGGGCAGTTAGGGTTACCAGGTTACAAAGATACATTTACCACACTGACATTTACCATAAATGTAGTAGATTGTCATTTCCTATAACGTAATATGTGAAATTAATGACAGACCTAGTTATGGCGGAAGGATTTTGTGCAGATTTTTTTAAAGGCACATCATACAACTGTGGAAATAGAAGAGCATCAGAGTACACAAGGGTGGATTGGGAGCCAAAACCAGAAGAACCTGTATCAAAAGTAGTATCTGTATTAGCCAGTCTAAATTGTAGGCAAAGGAATGGTACATCTCTATTAAGGAGATTGCATGGGCTAAAAAGTGACTTGATTTGAAATATCACATTCTTTAGTGAGGTATAACATTCGCCTAGCACACAAAAAGAATAGGGGGGAAAAAAGGGAAAAAATGGAGGTTGGCACCACCTCTCACTAAAACTAAGATACAAGTAGTTTATAAGGAGTCACTCCCAGCAGATGCTCAGCTCCAAGATCTCATGGAGTTCTGTGTTCATTCCGTGAATGTGGAAGAGAAATCGCAGAATGGATTTTAGTTAGGGCACGGCTGTGCATGCTTTAATTTATTCAACTTGAGTCTAAGTTTTATGTGAGAGTGAGTCCTTTATGTGTGTATGAACTTCTCATTTGTGTTAAATACCTTTTTTTAAATGCACCTTCCGTCTCCGTCTCCAAAATAAAAATAACACTTTGCTTAAAAAAACCCAAAAAACTAAGTTTTCCATTTTCAAATGTAATGTACATCTACAGATAACCTGGATCAACACAAGGTATCAGTGGGCAAAAGGTGCTTTATTGACATTGCAGTACTTCACATGCTTACTTTCTACAGTCTGTATCCCAAATCAGACCATTTTTAGTAGGCATTTTTAGTCTGGTTCCTTCACAGACTCATTAATATGCTTTACATAAGTGTAAGTAGTCCTACCAAAAATCAGTGTGAAAGAACAGTAGGTAAAATTAAGAATGAGTGAGTTTTTGCAGAGTCAAGCTTCTCTCTCATTTTCCTAATGTATTCCAATTCAAAGTAATTCTGTACCAAAAAAAATAAAGTATTGCACAATTACTTGTCAGAGTACAGAAGTTATTAAATATTTTTATCATAGCTAAAGAGATGGAATATTATATTTTCTTGTGTCCACCTCTTGTGCTAAGCCCATGTCCACAAAGCTTACACCCTTTCACACCAGCCACCTACTTATCTCTTAGAGCTCTCCTTAGTCTCACTTTTGCTGTGTCTTCTGAGGAGAACTAAAAGAAAATTACATAAAGTTCTACTTTGTAGAGTTGCCTCCATAACAGATGCCCTTACATTAATTCCATGAAGCCAGATTTTGCCATTATTCCAGAATTACGCTTGGATGGTCTCTACTTGGATCCGTTCCAGGGTGACAGAGCTTCGGGTGTCGTCACTCTGGGACTGCAGACTCAATTTGCAATTTGCATCCATTTATACTCTGAGCAAGTTTTCAGTCATCTCAGCCTTCACCTCTTCAGCTAAGGCTTGCATTACTTTCCATGTTTTTTGTTAACGAATACGTAGAAGCACACTGGAAGGCATACAGCAAGTGTGCACAGATAATTCTATGTGTATTACTGTACTGTTATTTGATTCAGCTTAGCACCTTTCAAATTAATAGAATTGTTCTGATAAAGAAAGAGATATTACTCAAGAATACCTCCCCATTAAACATTGCCCTTATAAGCACGCTTTGTTACCTGTCTTCGGATTGCAAGGCCTGTTTACATGGTCAGCGTGAGATGGATAAGCTGTAAATTCCAGGCAGAAATGCTTGGTTTTACTTTTTGAGTGCCTGGCAATGTTGGTGTTCAAGGGCAGCTAAGTTTTTCCACCCTGGTTTGTCCCATCTTTGTCTTCAGCAAGTTCTGTTGCTAGGGGGAATGCTAAGGCAGTGAAACATCATTTTTGCTGTGTACAATGTGCTTAATGGTTTTATTCCGTTTTGCTTATCAAACTCAGAAGCCAACTATTGATCCTACCGAGACCTTGTGAGTGAAGATTAAAGCATTCCAACATGCTTGTCTACAGGTGTGCCATAGTGAATTATGATCTTCGCATAATTCGTAGAATGAAAAAGTTGCACCAAGAAACCAACTGTTAATCAGTGTATAGGCACAGGAGATCAATCTTTGATTCGTATATTCACAAATCCTGTTTACTTGGCCACATTAGAGAACAGACGGGTGTTCTGGAATGGATTCTTAGAAATGATGGATGCAATTGTCAAAACTGCCAAGGTCAATGTATAATGTTCAAAAAAGAACCAACTCATTTCAAGCACCTTCCATTTATCATTCATGCAATTTGACCCCCAGTTCTCTTTGTAATAACATACTATGAAGGAACAACTGCTGTGTTCATTCCTATATACTCCTGTGGACTTTTAAATATCATGCAGGTCACAGCCTTTCCAAAAGACTGGGGACATTTGTATATAACTTTTTTCCACACTGAAGTATGTGGAAGCTATTAGATGAAGCCTGACTTTAATAAGAGTAAGTTTGTTTCCTGTAGAATTGTTATGCTGCAGTACTATATATATTTGAAAGAAACTTGTTCCAGAATTTCATGGGTTTTCCATTTAAGAAATGTACATTGATTTATAATAACTTTTGAAAAATATGCCTGAATGGTTTGCTTTTCAGAACTGAGATGTTCCCACCGTCGATGATGTATCTGAGTTGCTTAACATCATGCTGTGGAATATAAGCCAACTCTAAATAATGAGGGTTAGAGAAAAAGTGTCCCTGTGGACAGTTTACTCCATAACTCAGCTATTTCTTTTAAATACCAGCCTTGATCAGAGTCAGGATAATGAGTCAAGGGGAATGGCCTGGTAGTTTGTATTGGTATGTAGGTCTAAGTATCTGGAAGTAATTCAAAGTGGTTTAATTTTCAGATTTAAAGAAAAACAAAAGTGTGAATTTTAGCTTTTTTAGTTTTTAGATGTGGCTTTTTAAAATGCCAGAATTTCAAAATCTACTTTCTGGTATTATTTTTCGTAAAGGTCAGCAAGGGGAAAACATATGCTTCTGTCAATTTTTGGTTACCACTTAGTACACTTTTCTACTTTTGTAGTTTGCAACTTTTACCACTCTGTTTTCACAAACAGTGGTGTAAGCTAGGAGAGTGAACTTGAAAATAGATGCCCAGCAGGTCATTTTCTCTCAGCTTACAGAGAATAGGACTTTGTTTCACCATGCAGATGTTCATGATTATTTTTTAAATTGGATAAAGAAGAGTACAGTCACAACATACATTAGTAACACAACAGGTTTTTTCCCTGGAGTGTGATGATAACCAGACTGAGTTTGCTTTTCAAAAAAACAACACATTTTGGTTCCTATTCTGTTGAACAGTTTAGAAAACAAGACAAATCTGAGGATCAGGTTCAAGATTAGTACAACCCTCCAGGTATAACTGCATACCAAATGACGAGTTGGCACCAAACAGCTTTGTGAAGAAGGTGGAGAGGCCTGGGACTATCGCACACAAAACCAGCCTCAGTCACATGCTTTAATCCTACCAGTTTCCACAGCTACAATAAGAAAGTCAGTGGACGTGATGAAATAACATTCTGCACTAAGTCAGCATCCCTAAAACAGAAGTCTGAAGAAAGAATATTTACTAAAATTTCCCTTCTCACACCATTATCTTCGAATGAAAAAGTAACAGCCAGACACATCTGTTGGGATGTCATATTCCGCCCAAACGAGTTCATTCCTCCTCAAGCTCATAACACCATAATAGAGTGGGGAGTCGATTTGTACAATTTCTTCATTTCTCATATAATATTGAAATAATAATAATATAGGTGTTCAAGGCCAGGCTGGACGTGGTCTTGGGCAACCTGGTCTAGTGAGAGGTGTCCCTGCCCCTGGCAGGGGGGTTGGAACTCTATGATCTTCAAGGTCCCTTCCAACCTAAACCATTCTGTGATTCTGTGATTTTTCATAGAATATTGAAATAAGGCAGTTGTAGGTAGAGAAACTGTGACATCAGCTGAAGGACAACAGAAAGGTGCATGGAGAAGCAATCCTGTCAAATAGAAGATTGTTTTGTCTAACTTTTGCACCCTACAGCTGAGCTGTAATCTTAGTAACAGAGCTTTCCACTTAAGAAGAGGCACTTTCTCCAAAAATACTCTTTAAAATAAGAAAAAAAACAACCCAAAACTTTGAGATCTGGAACAGAGAATCTCCAGAAAAATTAAGCGATGACTTCAGCTTCACGATCAAAAAGTCTTTGCAGGGAATAAAAGGAGTAAAAGATTCTATTCACAAGAAGCTTCAGAAATATGACAGAGATGAGCGGACAATGCAGAAGAGCTCCACATCCCCTCACAAAATCAACATATTTGCTGAAGGCTATAAATCTACAGACTGTTTGAAAGGCGGGCTGCCATGGGATGTCAAAGTGGTCTCCGTGGCAGACATCAGGCATTTATCAGACTTAACTGAACATGAACTATTTCAGCACTTGGCTGAAGAGCCACCATGGAGACATCCGTAGCTCAGGAGGGTGATGTGTGAGCCAGTGCTTGTCTGGAAGCCATAGTGGTGTGCTGGCACACTGGGACATCTGTCAGGCAGTTATAGCTTGTGGTTTGGAGCTGGCTTACCCCAATCCATAGGGAACGCGCATGGTTTTAGTGTGCAGTGGTCTGTGCTTAACTGAGCTCACAGGTCCACACTATTACTTTTTTTAATGAATTAACATACATTAAGGCAAAACCTTTTGATCGCTTCAGAATAAAAACTTGCTACTATGAGAATATACTTCATTTGTTATCAGTACAAAGGGAGATGAATTAATCTGATTAGTTTTATAATCCTTTGCACCCCATTGCTTTTTCAGCCAACTTGGTATTCAGGTGTAAAACCACTGTAGAGACAAAAGCATGCTTTGTAAGCAGCAGCAGCTTTGAAGTATAACCCGTGCTTCAGGTGGAGTTTGGGCAATGCTGCTTTTGTACGCAAGTCTCAATAAACAAGTCAGACATATAACTTTTAAAAGTAGCTATGGAAAACATACAAATTAGTGCTCCTGATAAAGCTCCTGGTTGCACACTTCCAATGCATCATGACATCAGGCTACTGCAGGCCTTCGCCTCCACATGTGGAATTTATCAGGAAGAGCCAGTGGCAGCAACTAATCAGTAACCACAAATATCAGGGACACCCAGAGGCAAGATTGCACCCCTGCAGATATGCTACACAACACTGGATAACAGGCACACTAATGATGAGGGCTCATGCTTAGGTACTAGATATGACCCACTTACTTGCCTTCAAATTAGATCACGTAAGCTTGGAGTGCAAACCCATGGAGCTATTTCATTAGAAGGGTTACACGTGTTTCAGGTGCCAGCCTTACAGTACGAGGACAGTAACCATATATTACTCTGGCCATCAGTACCCTTCACACACAGGCAGTGGTGTCAAAAGTTATCACTTGCAGATGAGAACTGTGAAAGATGTGAATACAAGTGTCAAGGTATCTCTCTAGAGCACAGTGCTTATCCACTGAACATGCATATATTGCTTTACCTCAGAGACTCCATATAGGCAAACAGAAGCTGCTTTTCCATCTCACCTTCTTTATGTCTGCTGAGCTTTCCACTGAGCAGTTACTACTCGGCTTTTACAGAAGCAGGAATTTTTATGTTGGATGCTACCTCAACCAACACAGCACCCAGTCCTTAGAAAAGAGCAGAGAAATTTGCAATTAGGATACTAAACTGGGATACGAGAGCCCTGCCCTGAGGTATCTATTGTACTACACAGCTGTGAAACGTTGGGCAAGACTCTGCCCCAAGTCCCTGTGTGCAAGACTGGGTAGCAGAATTTCTGTATCTCACAGGGCTGTTGCGCCATCAGCCTCAGCAGCTCTGAAGAGCTTGGACACTTCCTTCCAGATGAGCAGTTTAGTTTCCTAACATAACATACAGCACTACACTGTTATTACAGGGCATTCCTGCACGCTATGAACAGATGGAATTTTACAAGACCATGATTATAGCCCAAAGTGAAGGGTTTAATTTAATCCATACATCGCCACAAAAAGGTATTGGAGAAGAGTCACCGCAAGAAATAATTAGGTGACTGTCATTAATGACTTGAGCTCTATGTGCAGTGTGCACACCCTCACAACTGCATAAGTACCAAAACACTGCTTCAATTAAATAGGCATGCAGCAGTAGACAGCTCTGTAGAAAGGCATGAGCATTTTGTTTGTCAGAAAGCTAGCTTCTGTCAGATGTCAAATTTGTCCTTTTCTCAATTTAAGTCATGCAACCTTTAAAACATGTATGGGATGCTCTAATAATCTTTGGGTGTAAAATTCCTTTTGAGTCTTCACCATTCCCAGCACCCCTCCCAGTTTACAGTAGGAACAGTTTTTAAAAGGTAGGAATTATTATTTCATAACAATCTAGCTATATCACAAGAGTACATGCTTTTACATTTTTCTTCTATAAATACAGCTATAATGCTCCTCTCTTGTACATGCAAGGCATGATTTCATCTTCACTGTTTATCAACTGAGATATGAAAGGAGAAGAGAGTAATTATATTTCCGCTTCCATTTTTTGCTAACATTGTCAGGTAATGAAGTATGTATTACTGTAGGCTTCAGCAAAACAAACCAAAGGGACAGTAGTGTCAGAACGGAAAACGGAAGAAGAAAGTCGGCTTTGAAGTCTACCTGTACATCTTCACTGCACTGCCAGCTCTGAGCTCATTTTGAAATCAAAGAACGATCACACAAAATTCGAAGCAATCAGACACATATTGCTACATGGAGACTTCACATCAAGTTCTTTCTTTTTTTTAGCATGGAAAAGTAAAAACCCTGATGTTTTGAGATGAAGACTACAAGCAAATTAGTCACATCTAGCTTATAATTAATGTTTTCAGTATTCCACTGAAGATAAAACACTTTGAAAACTTATAAAAAGGTAGGGTTATTTTCTTGGACATATAGTATGAAAACCTGTCATTTTTATGCAGCAATGGCAATCGATTTTGAAATCTTCACAGATGTGCTGTTAAAGTTATTAATTTCACCAGAATGATCATGAATGCTTTACTCAGCTGTTCTACAAACATTAGAATAGTACAAATCCAAGTCCTAAATTATAACACGCCTTGTCCTTAGCACTGGGATTTTTGTTTTGCCTTGCATGCTTTGAATCTTATGGTTTTAAATGAGATGGTAACTAAAAAGAGTTAAAAGCTCAATAAATGCTTGAACAAATGAACAGAATGACAGCGGACACTCCAGTTATGTCTAGTAAGCCGTGATATCTCAGGAAGAAGAGAGCTTTAGCTGCTTGTAACCTTCCTGTGAAAGTGTCTGGACATTAACACCTGGGAGTGCAGACTTCAATGGAAAGGAAAATGACTTGAATGGGTTACATCTGACAACATGTCATATGAAGGGAGACAGTGAAATAGAAGACCGTACAAGTGTCAGACGTGTTCGGTTCAATACCTGTTTACTGGAACACCGTGGATGCTAAAATTTGGCAATCTGTTATTTAAGGCAAAAATTCGCTAATGTTATGTAACCCAATAAAATACTTGGTTAACAGCATCCCATTCAGTGCAAGACAAACAAAGCTGCTGTCAATATTCCTTTTAATTAACCCAATAGTATTAGCTGCTTATGACTTCATTCCCCTCAGTCCCAGTGGGCAACCTGAAAGGCAATTCTCACTATTACTTAGCTCCCGTGGCGTAATCCACAAGAGGCTGTCAGCTTGCCATGGTTTCTGACCTCTGACCCAATCACTTTCTTCCTTTTAACATTACTACCTTTGCACATTTAATGAACTTTGTACATGGTTAAAAAGATGTCAGCACAGAGAAACGATAGTTCCTGCTGTGAAAGGCTCCATTGTTTCTATAAGTCTAATTGACCTTTCACATCACAGAAAACGAGAAAAAAAATCAATATAGTTACTTAGTCACCAGTCCAATGCTATCTTTTATAATTAATATGCTAACCACAATGCTTTTGGAACACTGACACCCAAACACCCCTCAATGTACAAAAATGAATTCTCATTAATAACCATTATATTAATCACTGTTGCCCAGAACTGGAACCTGACTGCGAAATCCCCTGGTGGAAATTGCTATAATCGTTCAAACTACAGGAACGAATATTTTTTCGGCATAATTACTGCTGTCTTCTTATTGAAAAATATCCATTAGATGGCAGCTTTTAGTTACGTAAATCAAGTTGATTAATTTTTACCATTTATATGGCTTTGCACAAGTAAAGATCTTTGATAATTTAAATGATTAGCTGAACAATTATTAAAGCAACTTGTGGCAGTTCAGATATTCATTTGGTTACTAGAGGAGCCGTACATCATTAACTTCCAATTAAAAAGTTGGGAAATTGTAAATGCTGATACAATAAAAAAATATGCTTATCTTCTTGTCAATAAAGCAGCATACCACTGTAAAAATACTGCTCTAACTTCAGCTGAAAGCAGGCAGTTCATCCAGCACCGGTTTTCTGCAGCTATTCCATGAGTGAGGAAGAGAAATTCCTCTTAAACATCTGAAAGCCATTGGGAAGAGGCATCCAATGGCAGCCCAGCACTTCTGTGCTGTTCAGCCCAGTCCTTCTCCTCCGAGATGGAGACACAAACCAGCTGCCAGGTCCCCACACTGGTTCAGCTCAGGAGAGTTCAGTCAATAGACTGTTCCACAGCGGTGCTCAACACAGGAGCTCCTTAACACAACACCTGCCACAGAATCACAGAACGGTCAGGGTTGGAAGGGACCTCTAGAGATTGTCTAGTCCAACCCCCCTGCCACAGCAGGGACACCTACAGCAGTTGCACGGGACAGTGTCCAGGTGGGTTTTGAATGTCTCCAGTGTGGGAGACTCCACACCCTCTCTGGGCAGCCTGTGCCAGTGCTCTGCCACCCTCAAAGGAAAGAAATTCCTCCTCATGTTAAGATGGAACTTCCTATGTTCAAGTTTGTGCCCATTACCTCTTGTCCTATAACTGGTTGGCTTTTTTTTGGGGGGGGTGGGGTTTTTTGTTTGTTTGTTTGTTGTTTTGTTTTTTGGGTGTTTTTTTAATTTGTTTTTTATTTTTAAACACCCAATTTTTCTGCCTGAGCTAACCCATACTTTTGTATAAAGCACCCAGAGCTTGACCTTATGCACCTCAACTCCCATTTGGAACCAAAGCAAAAGGCACTCCTGCCTCTTGTCCCATGTCCCGGACAATGCCAGCACAGACCGCCGAGCCCAGCACATACCACAGCAATTGCCTTCCCAATTGAAGCATCCTGCAAAAAGTCACCTACTTTTTTTATGCAATAGCCTAGTGGTTATACTAACTTCTTCCTAAATACAAAGTGATTTCATTTCACATTTTACCTCTCTGCCTCCCTTGAATGGCTACAGCTGAGCTGGACACCTGCTGAGTTTTGCCTAAAAACCTTCATCTGAATAATACCATGGTTAGTCAGGAGCTGCTTCTCTGAAACAAGAGCTAACAAACAGTGGAAGGAAAATAAGAGTTGTGACCCTAATGCTAAGCAATAAGAGTCATCTCCAACATTAAGTCCATACCTGTATTGTATACAGACTTAAATATATTGCACTAAAATTCTGACCAACCTTCTGCCAGCTTGGCATTCAAAATCTTCAAATACATACACAGTGTTGGCATTCTTGCAGTGCAAGTGTAATCTTCTACCTTTCTGAACTCAGCTGTATCAAATATTATAATGAGGCATGATTAAACTCTTTTTTTTTTCCTGAGGAAATAAGAGGGCAGTTTTACATGGTGCAGCATTCAATGATCTCTTTCAGGAGCTGTAGTCAGTATTGCTGCACAGGAGAAGGCACTTAAGTTATCCTGCATGTCTGCTCAAAGCTGGTTCATGTACATCTTCACTAGGTTGCGCTGTACCACATGGGCCCCCTCTGACAAACCACATGACAGAAGAAGTGGTTGGAGTTTTCATTTTATTTTTTTTAATTGAAGAGTATTGGGGATTTTTTGGAAAAAAGTAGGATCTTAAAATGAAATAGTCGGTTAAACTCCCCGGTCCTCATTTGACAAAATGCAGAATTAAGTCACAAAAATTAAGTCTTTTTGGGTTTTAGGGTTTTGTAGTTGGTTTTTGGTTTGGTTGGGGTTTTTTTGTTGGTTTGTTTTGGGATTTTTTTGTTGTTTGGGTTTTGTTGTGTTGCCTTTTTTTTTTTAAACACAAACTATGCCATTGACACTGTCACAGGCAAGACCATCATCAACAGGACTTATAGGAGTTCTATACAGAAGAACCACATGCTGCGCATAGATCAGTTATATCCGCAAAGTTGTGAACTTCCTGATTTTTTGCGTTCTATCTCCCATTGTTAAAATCCAACTCAACTTCTGCACTAACCAGGTAAATTACCTTACCATTTAGGTATTAACAATTCTGTACCATACTTCCTTTCCTGTCCCTGTATGCCCTCCCTCCCAGCCCCAACAGAAATTGGAAGATATAAGCTTCAGTCTAGACTGGAACTTAAGTCTGGATTGCCCTGAAATATATGCTTTTAAGAAAAATGTAAAAACCCAAGAAAGGAGAGAAAGAAATATTCAAAGCGGCATTAATGGACGTAAATCACCTGCAGTGGACTCCAGTCCTAGTCATGATTAAGAGCCCAGGGAAAATCTCCAGGTCATTACTAGACCTCACAATTTCCTTAAATAAATTCCCCAAGTACCATGCAGCCTTCTGATTTAAGTGAAAGTCTAAAATAATGTCACAATACTTTCAATATGCAGGAAAAGAGTTCCGATCCAGTCTAATGTTTTCTTATACCTACTCTACCCAAATTTATTGAAAACTTTTTTATAGCAGAATTGTCTCCTAGATGAATTATAATCGGATGTTGTCATTGATATTAAGCTTATGTGACTGCTTGTAGTGGAAAGCTTTAAATTTTCTCTTTTTTTTTTTATTACTGATATTTGTGTATTTGGACTGGTCATAAGACCTCACCTGTGACAATATTTCTACCCACTGAAGAGAAAATGGAAATGCTGAAATTCAGAACTGGTGGTGATTTCCAGCCTATTATCTTACCTTCCGAAGTACGTGTCAGGCTGCATCGCTATTCAACTGCTTTTCCTCCCATACATCTTTAGAACGACACTCTCTGGACCAATTTATAAATGGGCTCATATTTGCATTCTTACACAGGTACCTTGGCACCTGTTTGCAAACAGAAACTGAAGTTGGGGCGGGAAAAAATCAGGCATAGGTGAAATACAATAAAATAGTCTTTCAGAGAAGTCTAACAGGATAATCAGAAGAGACAGAATGAAACTTAAGTCTAAAGTGTCCTAGTTTCCCACGTGAAACCACCTATCCGTCCTTCCTCTAGACTGCTGGTGCCTCTACAGCAACAATCATCTTTTAAGGTTATTTTTTACAGCTAACTATCTCTCCTTGATATCAAAACTTGTTCTAAACATTCTGCTCAGCTGTTTTATATTCAGGATATTTGGCTTTTGGGGAAAAGGGTATTTTTTAAAGAAGAAACTATTTTTTTTAATAATTGGGGGGTGGGTTATGAGTCAGTTCAATGTGGTTCTTTAGAAGATTAGCATTATCAACATGCAAAGGATAACAGCTCCACAAAGAGAACAGACAGTATGAGCTGCTACTGTGTCAATTAAATCTTGGCATTCATTATGCCTATGTCCTTTTTCTGCCCCTGTCTTCCTTGGTGGTCTTCTGGTATTTTTCTTAATACCAGTGGCCAAAAAGAAAAAAGAAAAGATACCAGAGGCAATTTCTTTAGTACAGTCACAGACAGACTTTTTTGTAGTTTAATATTTGAAACTGCAGCCCTTGTAACTTCGAGGGGCCACCACTCCACTATTTACACAGATGTTAGAGAAGGCAGCCTGTAACCATCTACCTCCGCCCCTGCAGTCACCTTTGCCTCTGAGCAGTCTTTGGGAGGTACATTAATAACGTTTGTATTAGATACCCATTTCTAAGTTACAATATTTTTATTTCGCATTGTCTGTGTGGAATGTAACTTAATACATATCCTTGATGCAGGGAGATGTTTACATAGTATTTTATGATTAGTTCAATTGGAGACCACTGGGTTTCTCAGGCTAGTATCAATAGTCCATATAGTCAGAGAGCAGGCAAGATATAATTATGGTGTTCCAAAAGAACTGCACACACAAAGTTTGGAATAAATTTAAAAGGCATAATAAACAGCCAACTACAAAGAAGAAATAAAATTGATCCAATCTTTAAATCTTTCTTATTGAAATTAAAAGTAAAATATCTTCAGGAAAGACTGAATAAAAGACCAAGAGAACCAAAGCACGTATGAATTTTATTTTAAAGACGTTAAGCCATAATTGCTTGGTAAAGCAACTGAACAAGAATTTTTGTCTTTTCCTGACCATCTTGCTTCAGCTATTCTTTGAAGCGCTCCAAAGAAGCAATAATACAGTTAATAAAAAGTATTAGAGGGACTTACATAACATCTCTTTTGATTCTACCTTTTAATTCGCTCCTCTCCTACTACGGAATACAGAATGAAATTGGTAGAGGGCTTATTCCATAGGACCTTCCTGCCTCTTTAATCTTCAGCTTTGCTTTCTGAGCGCCTGCAGGTGCCCGTGCCCCGCTGGCAGGGCGAGTGCAGGTTTCCCACTGGGAATTTTACTCAGCCAGGTGTCGTGCTGCCCCGCTGAGCTGCAAACACTGAGCAGAACCTGCCGGGGGAATATTTGCATTGTGGCTTTTCCTTTCGAATCAAAAGGTGTTAAAGATGTCATTGAAGAGCTTAGAATAGTGACTAAGCATTTTCTATACTTCAGTCTCTCGTGGCCTAACTTAGTCATATGGCCTCCTGCAGGTATGCCTAATAACTCCAGCTCTAGTGCCTATATCTTTTCACACCTTTTTACCAAGAAGGAAGCATTGTCTTTGATTGTCCATCAGCCCTAATCCTTTCTCAGCATGAAGCTTGTTAGCATAATTGTAGAGAAGAAACCAAAAAGGTACATTATGTGCATCTATGTGTTTCTTTTTCAGTGAGGGAGGCTGTTTGGATGAAAGACCACTGTATTTATTGCCCTAATCCAGCACCTACAGGTTTCCTCAACAGAAGAAAGTCTCTACCTTTTCAGGTTTTGATTTAATGCAAGTGATGAAAATCACATCTGTAGCTTTGTGAATGACAGTCACCATGCTTGTGAAAGACTTGCAGAAGCACCTGCCTTGAATATTAGTCTCGCTATCCAAAACTATGGAAAGCAGCTGGCATCCCTGAACTCAACTTCAGCTTCTTGGTCAGTTAAACTGTAAAACTGATCACAAAGAAATTAGTGAAGATTACGTTTTTAGCATCCTTTCCAAAAAGCACAAAGATTTTTAATATCTTGCCCAGGACACTGGAGGCTAAGAGAGTAAATAGGAAGGTAATGAGCCCTAAAAACTTCCAAGGCAGTTTCCCTTTTCTACCATCTTAGTCTTTAATGACAAGCACTTAAAGGACTATAAGCAACAATAAGAGAAAGCCAACCATCCATCACAGGCACTCTATGTTAGGATTTACTTCATATTTTAGTTTTCATCTCTCATGAATAACAAGACACAGATGCCAAAATAAGTACAATTTATCATTGGATTACACACTTTGTCGAGCTAGTAGAAGAATCTTTGGCATTTCTATTCACAAAACCCAGGATTTCAGCACAACCAGATTAGGAAGATCAAGCAACAGTGAGGTATTTAGCTCCTTTCTGATACATCAAGTATGACATGATCTACACCAGCTCAGTCATCTGCTTCGTTCCCAGTACAGTCAGTGGAAACAGGGAACCATAGGTCTGAAACACAGGTGTGCTACAGCTTCTCTTGGTCACGTGCAACTTGCAGACTACCCTGACCAGGCCCAGCTTTGCTTTGGGCTGGGCCTAAAAACCAAAATTAGCCAAACTATTTTGTTATTTAGGAGGCTGTTGCGTTTAAGACACTTTTGTAATCATGTACGCATAACCACTTGTAGAGCAATTTATGCAGACGAGATTGCCTTGTCTCTCTGGCCCTGATATACAGATGCATTCAAAGAAGTACCCCGTACTTTTTCCACGTCCCTCACAGCCCAATAATGCCTGTACACATTCCCTTATCCCACTGGCAATCGTAGCTTAGCGTAATAAGGGAATTTGTATTTTCCAAACTACATTCTACCCACCCAGGCACAGCTGTGTCCCATGCACCATCTTTCATCACAAGCAACAGAACAAATTGATACAGAAGAAGCAGGTTTGATGAGTCAAATATGCATTTCCACAAGCTTCTGTGTGTGTGTGTGTTTTGATTTTTAAAATTTGACTGAACCTCTGCAAATGCTAAAGGAGCAGAATCTTGAGAACAAGTCTCAAGCTTTACAACTTGAAGTCAAAGAATGAGCATATCATTGCACTTTTTTTAAGTTTGTATCGTTTGTGGTATCTGGCTCAGGGTTGTTTCATTTCATTTTGAACTTCTGGACCAGGAAAAACAAAAAAAAAGTCTTTTTCCTCCTTATGTACACACAAAGAGGCATTACCTTAGCTACAGATCTTGTACAGAATTGAGCAGCACCTATCCTTACGTAAGGTGTAAGAGAGTGTGATGACAAAAACTTCTCATTTTACTTTTCTTTCTACTTATCAGGATAAACACAGATTGTTACTCATACTTGCAACCTTTGCACTACTCTGGAGTGCTTGCAATCTAGATAGCATTGCCTAAGTTTCCTTAGCTTTGCACTGAAAAAAATTACACTTTTTTTGCATAGATTGGGGGTACAACCTAATCAGTGGCACACAACATTTTCAATAACTGTTTTAAAATTAATATATTCCATCATTTGTTATACAGCTTTAAGAATAATGTGCTGGCAAGCATAGTTTGTCAATATCTCAAATTCAATCTTTCTAAATATTCAAGCACCTGGAGCACAAGCTATGTATCAGCAACATGCAAGTCAATTAGTAAAATTCAGCGTTTCTGCGCTTGATAAAATTAGAATAGAATTAAATTACACGTACTTTGGTTTCTCCAGGTTTTTGCTCTAGCTTAATGCACCTTGGTCTTAGTCTCCGTTGGTCATTGGTTGTGTGTTGAGATCCTTCATGAAGGACTATGACAGCACAAGGGAGGTCTCGCACTGCAGTATGAGTGTGGTCTACCAGGGACTCGCGTTTATCACTGCTGCCAAGTTCAGTAAAATGTTTTGCCATCACTCACATCATCCTGGACTTTCTGCAACACATAGCTGCCCTGCTCTTGTCACAGATAGCAATTTGATTTCAGTTAACTGGGGTTTTACTCATTTCTGACCTCCTAAAACCAAATTGTTTCCTCCATTCCGGCACAGCAACACTCACAGAATACTGCTAAGAGATATGCCATAACCTATCCAGATCTTCAATTTTTTCTTTATATTGGAAGACAGTGGCAGCCCTAGCATTTAAATCCAGGGAAGGGGAAAGATAATCAAGCAGAACTCAAGAAAAAAACCTAAACCCACAATAAAATTCCCACATCACAAAACTATGCAATATAAGCATTTTATCAACTCTGAATTAAAAAAGGTGAGAAGACCATGCAATGAGAAATAGGAATCCTCCCAGGGATTTAGTAATCTTTTTGGTATTTTTGCTACCACAACTTTTGCACCAAAGGATTTTGGAGTGTGCACACATTGCTCAGTTTTCAGCCACAACATTAGTCAGCCAGTTTTCCACAACTGTATATATGTACATATACAGAAAATGGAAACATTGGTCTTAACCTGGCAAGTTAGCCTAGTGCAGTTATCCAGGTAACTTAGCCATCTAAAGTGGTAGCAGTGTTCCTCTCCTAGATCATTCACAAATCACTGCAGAAGTCTATTTGGGGATTAAACATTTACTGAAATGACTGATGTGACTGTAAGCCACTATGACCAGTGTCCTCATGTGAACGCACTTTTCCACAAAGGATCACCTTAGGCTCCAGCAGAATAGCACACTACATACTTTTGCAGAGCCAGAAGATGCATTTTCTTAATGTTTTTCCAGGACACTATCAGTATTAAATATATATCAGTCATTATATGTAAATACACATAACAGTTTTAACATAACAGTTTCTTCCCTCTGCAGGAAAGAAAAGGAAAATCCATCAAAGAATGGTGCATAGGGAAATCAAATATCAAATGCTTCCTGCCTCCAAGAAGAGATGTAATATTCTGTGAATGACTGACCTGGATCTGACCTTGATCATGGTAAGAGATTTGTTTTGGTAGTCTGCTGTAGCCAGCAACCTGCAGAGCAGTTTGGGAATCCTACCAGAGGGAGTTCTCAATGCTGTAGTTAAAAAGCACATTTGTTTATGTGGAGATACTATTGCAGATATGGTATTGCAATAATATATTTAAGATTGCTTGACAATACATTAAAAGAAAGCTAGATAATTAAATACATAAGCATGAAAGGCTTCTTGAAGATAACATAAGGTGAGATGTAGCGCTCACCGCTGTGATTCCTGCAACAAAGGCAGCATTAGAACAACATTAGTGGTTTTAATTATAGCCAGACAACAAATTAAAATAAATTTTTCTCACTCCATTTATGCACTGTTGACCCCAGATATTGCAAAGGTCGGACAAAAGTTCAGCATTCTGTATAAAGCACCAAGTGTACATATTACCCTCATATAAAGCATGAGAAAATACAAAGAAACTGAACAAAGCATCAACATTTTGACACAGACACAAGACAATTTCATTTTTTAATATTTTTTTTGCATGTAACTTGGTTTTGTTTTCCATCAAAAAAAAATTCAAGAATGTTCGAAGTACAGACTTCCAGCACTTTTTATTTAAATGCATTTGATGCTTACTATTTATATACTGAATAAATGTTGTGGCTGAGCAGCTTTTAGGCCACTTAAATGTAATTACTTTCTACCCGAAGTTTTGAGTCATTTTTTTTCCCCTCAAAACCAGGGGTTTTTTTTAGATGGCCTGACAAAAATATAAGTTGAAAAAGAGAGACAAGTGCAGTCCTGCAATAATTGTTGTCCCAAAATTCATTGCTTATTATTATAAATTATGTGTGTATATATGTATTATACATATTCTATTATGTATGTATATATATATATACATGGTATAAGGAGGCAACATCAGAACTCAAGATAGCTGGTGCCTTGAACAAACTAGACAACCAAGAATAAAAAAGAACTGATACGACTCAGAAAACTTACAGCAAAGACGTGTAACCAACAGCAATAATCTGCAGAAACCCGAGACTTGGAATAGGCAAGAGGCCTGCCAGTCCACAGGCTGCCAGGTAAGATCCAGTAATTAAACAGAAAGCCCAACCTACAGGACCAGCTTTATTTCCATGGTACCACTGATAACGGGGACGTTCAGGGCTCTGGCAGGACCCCTCTGCCACGCACGCTGCCAGCCCACCACAGCACTGTCCCCCTGCACAGGAATGCTGTTATAACCCCTGTCCCAACAATACCAAAGAGTCATCTGCAGAAACGCTCTGACAAGTCCATAGTAGCCTCTTTGTTCACTACTGAAAACACAAAATTGTCTGGGGAGCAAACGAAGACAGGGACTGCCAGGCAGGATGAGCGCAGGGCACGGGCTGCCGGCTCCGGCAAAGAGGACATTGTCTGGGTACACTGCTGGAGATGTTCCCTGTGTAACATAAGGAGGCCCCGGCGATGCTTCTGCTGGGGCAACATGAAGAACACACCCAGAGCAATTTCAGCAATCAAAGGCAGCACATCCCTAATTGGCTGACGCTACTTTCACACGTGGCAGAGAGCAGCTAACTAGAAGGCTGAGCATGAAACGTAAAAAATTTCCCTGTGTAGAGAGGAAAGGACCCAAGAGGAAGAGAACTGTAAAAGGTCATATTTGTTACACAGGTACGAAAAGACACCGATAACCAGAAAAGCCTTGGCGGTAACACAAAAAAAGGTGGGAACCTTACCTCAGCATGATAGTAATTACGGATAAGGCATAATGTGTTCTCAACTCCAGTGTGATGGTGTTTATATTTCAGGTGTAGTGTGATTTTAACTTTAGTGGGTTGGTGATTAAATTTAAGGTATATATGAATAATACATGGGGAATGAAATGGGGCATTATTATAGACAAAAGAAGTGAAATAACCGGTTGGAGATGTTGTTACAGAACTCTGAAAGTGCAAGCTTCCAGATGTTTATGTTCCCCAGCTTAAAAGATTAATGAGAATACAAAAGATTTATACCCAGCCTCTGGAGCAGAATATGAGTGGGGTTTTCTAAGCATGAGTCTGGCCGCTTCCTGAAAGAGGCAATTTTCCAGGTTCAGCATAGTCAAAGCTAATTGGCCTGGAATTACTCTGGACTCAAAGCCATTTAAATGCAGTCCTGACAGAACCTCAAGGGAAAAGTTACTTGTACTGGCACATAAGACATGTTAACCTTTGGAGCAATTTCATGGCATAAATAGAAGTTTTCTGTGTATTGGATTCTTAGATTAGCAATGATAATGTAGACTGCATGGCCTTTCAAGCTCTGAAGCTGCTTCCAGAGCAGAGAGAAAACAATACAGAAGACAACATCCAGACACTTGACCTACTACTGCTTGCACTTCACAAACTTTGTTTTCTTGCTGTTACTCTAGCATTTTTCACAACTCAATCTTAAACTAAAGAACAAGAGAACTGACCCAGCTTCATCATCCAACACCAGAAAATTAGCCTCCTGTTATGGCAACCCCATCGGTCCACTTTATTTGAAACACTACACAATGTTTATCCGAAGTGGTCAAAAAGCGGTAACTGATGTCATACTCACCATTCCTAGCCCAGGCAAAACATAAGCTCTTACCAAAAATTAAGCTGACATTTCTGTATCACAGCTACATTTACAGTATCCACATCACAGAAATTAGTTTTTCTTGACCGGCTGAGCGTTTGTCTTTCAAGACTATAAGAGTATTTGCTTCTTGAGAATTGTTTTTCAGGGAGTCAACCAGCAAACTTTTGAGGGTCCACACTTGCCTGTTCTTATTCATGAGAACAGGCTTCCTTCACTCTGCCAAACAGCAACTCTCACTAAACCCACATATAACCCTTCAGAGACCCTGATACAAAAGAAGTTGGGAGCCACAGGAGTCACTACATCAAGAGACTAACCTGATACTGGGAGCTCTCTCCTTCCCAAACCTCACTTGCTTATTGCCACCCCTCTTTAAAATATCACCATTTTCAGTTACCCAGCACGGGTCCATGACCAAAATACCTATGTAAATCACTTACCACTTCCAGTCGGCCCCTCTGCTTTCCAAGCCAAAGCAGCACAAGGAAAGTCTCCAAATCAGCAGTTTCCTAGCCAACACAGAGTTGTCTCACTCCTTCCCTCCAGCAACCAGCTGGGTGAGCCCAGGCTGCAGCCTTTGATAGCCCCATCCAGGGTGGGGCTGAGCTCCACAGGTGCACAGCTCTCAGGGTGGGTGATGCTGTTAACCCTTCCTGGGTGGCACGGGGAAGGTGACAGCCCAGAATCTTCTCCACCCTGGTTCAGAAGTGAATATGTTTCATTCTGAGCATGAAATGTGGTATGAGTTATCCCATAATTTTTCAGGCACTATCATAGGTGGCTGTCATTAGCCTGTTAACTTAAAGCTTAATATATACTTGGAAAGAGCCCTATTGCAAATTCAATTCCCTGCATTTATTTTTGCCAACATAAGACTGCATGGCCTAGAGGTGGCAGTGAGTTTTGATAGCCACATGACTTGTTACCGTATCAGAGCATTAATGGTTAAAACTTTGCATGGGTGACTTTTGTATGTGGCTGGCCTGATGTGCAGAGATGCTGAGCACAAGTGGTCGCTCAGAGAACTCTCATGACATTGCCCAAATTATCAAAACTTTAATAAGTGAAGGTGAAATTATGGATTAAAATCAGAGTTGAGTATGCAAGACATTTTTTAAAGATGTCTTTGACCCAGATACATGTTCTAAACGCTCCTGTGCTCAAAGGAGAACAAGGCTTGGATGGTGTTTTTGGGAAGAAGCAGTAACTTAGTATTTTAAAGTTGAACATGGTGCTTTCAAAAGCTGCTCCAGATGCTCTGCGTTTACTCAGCTTATAGGCACTGCTACAGCAGTTTGTGTAGGTTAGAGTAGTTCGGTGGCAGCTCCCGGTGGGTTGCATGTAATGTGTACATGTGCCATTAACTCTCCAAACATAATCAAGTCTTCATTCTCTGAGAATGAGGGACTTGGTTACAGTTGATGCAAATGCCCAGAGAAGAAAAGTGTTCTAAAATTCAAACCCAGCACAGTACACATGTATCTCACAGCATCTCTGTGAGAAATCAGTCTTGGTTCAGTTAGACTAACCAATTAGCTCCGAAACAGTATGAGTTTTGCTGTATCAAAGCTGTCTCCTGCAGAGCTATTCAGTATACCTGTATTATGCTCTAAGCACCTGGTTTCCCAGAGTTTATTATATTAAGGTCAGTGTTAGACATGAATGGGTCCCTGCATTAATACAGCCATATACTTATCCGAAATAGCCCTTCTGAAATCTGGCTGCTACCAAAAGAGGGTTTCCACATGTTCAGTTCAATGGGCACAACCTGAGTGGACTTAGCAGACAGTTTACAGACCCCAGCTGGATCTGACTGGCTTTGAGATAACTTACCTCTCTACCTCCTTCCGTGGAAACACAGCCAGACAGCACTGGAGCTGAGCGTGTACACAGCCATCATAGATCTCACAGGTATATCGGCTCAGGCCCTGTCTGGCAGGAGACCAGCTGTACTTCCCTGCTCCCGAGAGCAGCTTCTGTGTTGCTGCACTTGAGCTAATTCACAGAGGTGGCCCTGAGCTGTCCCTGCACCTGTGGCACAAACAACTCACAATTCGGCTGACGGAAAGCTGACCGCATCAGCCTCCAAAACTGCATTTCTACTCAGGTGAACAGAAAAGAGGCAGCAGCCAAAAGATATAAGAATTATTTCCTGCAGCTCTCCTTGCTGTAGGTAGTAACAGGCATCTCTTGGTTGACAATGCAAATAGAATAACGCTATAGCTTATTTTTCTGTTAATACTGTTTAACTTAACAATTTCTGCTGAAAGTGTTTGCTACCAAGCACCAGGATATCAGATCAAGCCCCTCACATAAAATGAGTTTGACATGACTGCAGGCTTTCTGAAGATACACTCCTGCTCAATGTGAGGTTATGGACGTAGGAATAAATTGATGAACTTATAGAATTACACATTGCACACAAAACTAGATTATCATCAAAGTGGTTAATCCGGTCTTACAAAGTACGTGTGAATTCACTAGTTCATTTTTCTTTGTTTTTCTTCTCCTCGTGTGAAAAGATCACATTTATAGACCTGTCTCACAAAACCACACCCCTAGTTTAGAGACTTCTGTTACAAACTTTTTTACAAATCCTGAATTAACTCTTGGCCTGACTGAAGATAACAGGCAGGGCGACACTGAAGTGTCACAAAGCGCAGCCCGCGCTGGCACAGGTCTGGGCACCAGCTGCCGTGAAGACTGCAGTTCCGACGCCAGCCGTGTTTGCACGCTGCTGTGCTCCAGCTAACGCGTCCTGTGAGAGGCTGCCAAGTGCAGCAGCGAATACGGCTTGGGTAATGAAGTTAAACCCTGCTTGGACAAGCTACACAGTGCAGTTCTGCCCTGCAAGCTAAGACCTTCAGCTCACACATCCTATCACTGCATTCGCTTTCACAGCATAGACATTTTCTACGGGTCAAAACCTGGCCTGACAGATATCAGTCACTGGCTTCATATCAATTAAACTCAGCGACTAATCTAGGAAATAGAAACTTGACAAAAGTTTGGATGATATTTTAGGTATATGAAACCATTAGTCCATTACTCTAGTTTAAAAATCGATAAGGCAATTTTAGAAACCACTCAAGCACTCGGAACAGGTTGAGTCTGTCCAAGTTTCTTTATATTTCTCATTTGCAATACATAACTCCTCCGTGCTTTAAAAACACTATTTATGTGGTCCCTCTAATATAAACTTTAAAGATATTCCACTGTAAAATTGATACCTACCTTTCATATGCTGCTTAGGTTCTCACTTCAATATTATTAGTTGGAGTATTATAACGTAGGCTGGGTTACATTTGGAAAATCACCCTGGTAATTGAGTTGCTCTTTCTTATGTATTCAGAATCAAAACATGCTTATGATTATAATAGAGATTTTTTTTTTTCTGTGCTTGTAGTTTTTGACAGGATGATGTTGAAATTTGCTAAAATTGATTAAAAATAATAATTATGTGCAAATAATTTTTGCCTGGCAAAATGAGAAAGATGTAAAGTGCTTTTTTTTGCTGATTTTTTAAAAAAATTATTTACAGGAGTGTTAATCTTTGGATATTTCAGTTATGTGCAGTTTGGGTCCATTTGGTAAAGCATATCTAAGATTGTTATGGGACTTTTAGATTATAAGCAGGATATCTATGATTAAAATATATTCTTTAAAAGTTTTTTTTTTCCTTTTAGTTATCTTTCACTTTCATCTGATGGAGAATAAAAGATAAAACAAGCTTTTGTTGTTTACTGTACATCTGGAGTATAAAAAAAGCACAGTATGAGGAAAGGATATTCCATGAAACACTGTCAGAAACATTCGCAGTCAAAATTCCAGAAATAGCAAGATGCTAGATAGATAATTAAAATGTCTTCCAGGTCTAAACCATAGGGAGCTGGAGTTTTAATCATGTAGAGTATATTCATGAGAAATTTCCTCTTTTATCTACATGATCAGATTTTGATGCTCGCTTTTAGGAAGAAATAAGATCCTGGTCTGGAGCACAAACGTTGTTATATTTGGTTGGTATTGGCAGCGCTCACAGAATCGAATGCTTTCATAGAAATCCATGTTTTGGTTTACCTCTGCTTTGAGAGAGAGTTCCGCAAAAAGGTTCAAGTGTGATCTTTCCTCCAAGTACATCCATCCCTTCAGGTTCAACCCGCCTGGAAAGCAGACAGGCACAGACACCCTTCTGCAAACAGCTCGCTGCCTCCGCTGTAACATCACGGCAGAAAAGCAGCAAAGAACCAGAGCCTTGTTTTACTGCAAACTGAAGCTCCGTCCTTAAAAGGCTTAATAAAATGCCTGCCATAATAACAAGGTAAATGTAAAGGGGACATTTCTGCTGCGAGGCCTTCACTGGGCTGCGGTAAAACGAGAATGAGCTTAGTGGGGGAAAAATAAGATTAGCCGTTTTTTCATAGCTAGAAGATGGTTTCACGGCTAAAGCAATTCACTAATCTTATTTTCTAATTCCACCACGTCTTTTATTAACTTATTTTTCATCTTGTAGCCCACACACAACCATAACATTTAAATAATGTTACATTCGTATCTGTACCATCTTAGTCTACGCCTAGTCAGATCTAGTTATTGAGCAGTATTTTAAAAGCTACTGTAATTTTAAGGGACAATTTAGATCTAGGCTACGCTAAGAGAAAGGAAAACACATCAGTGCCAAATTAGGCTCTGATGAGGCTCTTGATCACTTTCCCTTCTCCTGACAAAAACAGAAGGTGCTAGTAATGCTGAGAAGGTCTGTGTCCCCGATGAACAGATGTTAATAACAAAGAGCATCTTCCTCATGTTAAATAGCCAAAAGAAGAGATATTGCAGCCATTGATAATGATACCCATATATCATGCATGCTAAATCATGACTAAATAATTAAAATCTGTGCATGATACTTGTTTCAGGCAAGTAAAGCAGATCACAGTTTTAGTGGTCAGAGGAAATGAAATGCAGCTTTGCAGAAGTGATTGTCACTGAGCACACAGAGCATTATAATACGCACAAAGAAAATTAAACTAGGAAAAAGGCAATTGACTGTGAGCGGCTTATTCAGGAATGAGGGCTGGCGATTCGGTGGTGGTTTGCCTTCCGGTTATTTTGATGCATTGTTTGAATATGCATTAACATGTGGGGAGAGGGAAAGGAGGGAGGTGATGAGCAGAAAGTTCTCCCAGGGTGAGGCTGGTGGCTGGGTGCTCCCTCTTGGTGGTGGCAAGGCCACGTGTGCTGCCTCGTGTCACCACACAGGCTTTCCTCCTCTCTTGGCCAAAAGAAGTCATGGATGGATAGACTGACGAGATTTCCTGCAGTGGGGGAAATAGCTGAGCGGAGGCAACTATAGCCCGTTACAAACACGACACGCTGTATTCTCCATGTCCTCCACTTTACCAGCTCTGCTTGTGTTGGCAGGAACACTAGAGCCATGGTATAGCCCCAAATCCGCCCAAGCACACCTCACCCGGCTCCCAGACTCCCTCTTTGTGCTACGCCTGTGATCTGCGGTGCCCCCTGCTAGCAGAGAGACCCCCCGCACACATCTGTGCGCAGAAGAGGGGGAGAAGTCTCCGTTTCCTGAAGCCTGCCCATGTGCTGTGGCCAGCTGAACTCGGGGAGACCCATGCAGAGAGCGTGTTATCTCACGTCTCATAAAATGAGGGCTACAAAGCCAGGGCAGCTTTGTTAGCTGTCACAAAGACCTTTCCTTCAAAGCACAGAGAAGGAAAAAAAAAATAACCTATTATTCAAAACATGAAACAAGAATTGTCGAAATTAAATTTTTCCTCCCATCCGTTTATAGAAACTGATTAAGTGAATTTTGAGGAATATGAGAAAGTATCTGCTCTGTGAAAGTTATATTGACTTGGAGTATTAAAATTGAAGTTAAGGTGTAGATTTTTGTGCAAATTAATTCTTAACTGACTTCACTAGATAAATTTGCATAAGCATATACTGCAAAAACATTGAGAACTGTAGCAATAAGAACATTTTAGAAAATGAATTAGCAACTTAGCTAACGATAAACGGATATTCCGTAGGAAGAACACGTGCTGTACTCACCTACACTGCTTTTCTGACACTGGTGCTCTTTGACAACCTAAATTCTGGGAGAGGGAAACCAGACACATCTGTATGTCATGATATCATGGCAATCTATCCCTGTTCTCTACCAGTTATAAAGTTTATGAACATCAACATTGCATGACAGTTTAATTTTAAAATTTAAAAGGGTAGAGAAATTTTTCACTCATTTTCCAATCAATTGCTAATATAGCAATACTGAGAAGTGAGCTGTTTTCCATGTGCAGTTGTAGTGTCCTGATATTAATTACAGAATAAATACAATAATACAAATAACTTGTTTCCCATGATCCTTATTTTCTTTTTGTACTTTTCGATTACAGTTCTACTACAGTATTTAGTATTAGAGTACTAAAGAAGCAAATATGCATACTTATTTTAATATTGATATTTTAAACATGATACTCTCTTCTCTGCACACACATGCCAAAGACTTTGTGCTGATTAACAACAATGTGTTTCAGTTACAGAAGGAAAGCTTCAATTTTACAATTGTTTTCATAAGTGTAGAATTTGTCTAAGGTATACGGGCATGTGTCGAAGTCTTCTGGGACTTTGTTCTATATTCTATTTCTTGCTTCATCTCTATTAGTCTTACATGCTGTAGAGTGCTCCAAGTTAATGATGTAATTTAATCAAAGATTGTTCTTTCTATACAGCTACGGCAATAGTCAAAGGTTGTGGCCAAAGGGTTATTAAAAAGAATCGAAGTAATGGCAAGAGATCAACAGAACATCTAACAAAGTGTTCTTAAATGTTGTGATGCTTGAAGTAGTTGTCCACGGGTTGCATCTTTGTGAGAAGCCAAAAAAGTTTTTACAAATGTTTGAATTGAAATATACATGTGGGACGACAGGTAGCCATCCGCGCAAGGAGATAGGAATGCATGGCTGGGACGTGGCTTAGGTCCCTTTTATGTCACTGGAAGTGTGTCCATTGGCTTTAATGGGCAATGGAGAGCTATCCTAACGATGTGACAGTACACGAGAGTCTTCCACCTAGAATCAAACAATAGAAATAATGGAGTCTGTTCTTTTTCTCTGTTATTTAATTTTTCTTTTATTCAAAACTTACATTTTCCTGCATCCTGGTAGGGGTGGTTTTTTTCCTTTAACAGCCACTAATTATTGTAATTTTTCATTAGTAGTACAAGGTGGAGGCTTGCCGTTATATTCTTGCCCATGATCTGAAGTTATTTCCTTTAGATGTATCTATATTGTTTCCTCTCTAAAATGAATAGTTGAAAAAAAATGAAGTGTCTTAATAGTAGATTGCTTCTTAGAACCCTAAAAAATGACTGTTAGGTTGGACTGCCGGTTGAAGCCAAATCTTGAAAGCACAGAGGATAAAACTATACCAAAAATCCATATATTTAAGATTATAGTTTTAAGCAGTTGTCTTTCTGTCTTAGAGGTTTGTGTGTATGTAAGTAAAAAGAAAAAAAAAAAACACACAAAAAGCCCTATAACACATTTGAGAGTCATAAAGAAATTCTTTAGTGTACAATAACAACTGTAAAGTCTCTAGACGCGATAAGTAAAATGGAGAAGAGTATTTTAGCAAAAGGATATTTTGCCAACTAGGAAAACGCTCTTAATTGTAGAGAAAGGAATCTTTTAAGCTAACGTGACAAGGTACACGCAAAAATTAATATTATACGCTAATGTTCTTTTTAGTGAGTAGCTTAGGTTGATTTATTCATTTAGGTAATTATGTACCACAATATTAGTAATTCAGAGTTAAATTGAATTAGGAAACACAGAATAAATTGAAACTGTAGTCATATTTCTTTCTCACTGTGTAACGAACAGAGATGTATTGATGTAAGTTCTAAGTGTACTATATAAGTTAAATTCCCTAGACTGCAATTTGATCAAAAAGCATTAGACATTTACTTAGGCTATAATAGGTCCTTGCCATTGGATGGCAGTAAAATTCTACATCAATCACTAGAAGCAAAGTGAAGCTAGGAAAACAATAGGATTTTTCCTTTTTTATTTAAGAGTAGAAAGCTTGAGGGGGGATGGTGACGCCTTAAATGCTGTGATAAGCACTAATATTAAAATATGCTTCCTTTTTCTATGTTAAGAGCATTTTAGAAATAGTAAACTCAATTTTCTATTTTACGGAAAATCATTTATTTCTTCTTGAAAAGAAAAATCAAATCCTAGCATATTGCAAAGACAACGCAAATATATTCTATTTATTGCTACTTAACTATCGGAGGTTTCTATATATATGTTTTGTTTACTTTTTTACTCAATGGATTTGTTAAATTTTGCACAGTATGCAAATTTTTTTTTTCAATAACCATCCTTCTGTAGTAGCACTGTGGAAGATTGTTTCTTTTCCTTTGCACCTATATTATTATTGCAAATACTGTGACCAAATAATCCCATTTTTAATATGAAAAAAAATTCCTTTCTGTATGTGCATATGAACAAAGCACATGTACATGAAAACATCCCCTATATAGACAGAACCTTTTTGTACAGCAATTTTGTACCATAGGCCATATTTATTACCTTTGCTCAGACCCATGCCAGGATCAACACCCATTCAAGTTTCTGGTAATCTAGTCTATGAAGGAATTAAGCTTCTGCAAGGTGATCAGCACCGAAGATTCCCAAGTTATTAAAACAAAATGACCCAATTTAGCAGCATGCCTTGATCTTGACTAGTAATGTCAAGATTTAGACCAACATTAAGTCCAATGTCTTTCTTTTAATTGACATTACAACTAACAAAGAATGAAATGCAACCACCAGGTTCTTAAAATACTGTTTATATAAGCTACACATTAAATAAAGAGGAAAAAAATGGTTATTTGGCAAATTATTTTGCAAAATTATTTTACATTTTCCACTTCCTGCCAAAAATGTTATTGGGAAGGTTCTCCAAATCTGTGCACAAATTAGTTTTACTTTTAAATGTGCAAGTCCTGATCAATGAAAATGAATAGGAATACTATGAATGCAATTACTTTCACATTAATTACACTGGGTTTGGATTAGGCCCTTTTTATATTAAAAATAGATTTTATGTGGTTAGCAAATACACAGAATTATACATTTACAAGACTGAACTAAATAGAGCAAGAAATGTGTTCAGCATATGGTCTTATATGAAGAAATATAAATTCTTATGTCTACATTTAGTGTTTTTAAAAAATTTGTTATAAATTTAGTAGGTGGAATTACAATCTAAATGGCCATAAAATGAGTCAACTGTTTTTCACAATGTATTCAGGGTGGTCTAAAAAAATGTAAAGGCTATTAATCAGGATTTCCTGGGATCAAACCACAGACTCCCTGGCAATTTATTCACTCACTTTATGTTTAAAGTCTGTTAAAAGTTTATAGCTTTTCAAAGATCATATTAGGCATTAAAATTTGGAAGTCGTGTAACAAAAACTGTTATGGAAAAAAGAGAGAAAATGGCTTATCACAAACTCATTCTTAGGAAAGAATGTGTAAAATATACACAATGGAACAATATTAATCTGGGTTTTATGACAGTGACTGTAAAGTGAAGCAATGCCATAAACCTGGTGATATAGTCTTAGTTTCACTCACAAGGACTTACAATTACAATGCTTCTGAACTGAAATAAGAAATCCCCACAGAAATATTTCTCCCCCAAGGTTAAGGCCATGATCCTACAACTATACTATCAACTTTAGGGGCCTGAGCAGTCCCAGATAAGTCAGTTGAATTACTCGTGTATTTAAGATAATCATATACTAGCAGGATCAAAAGCCTAAGATTCTGTTGTTGAAATCCCCCAAGACTTAGTATATGGGACTAAATCTTCTGAGGTCCAGAACACTATAAATTTAGTGAGACTGAAGAGCCAGCAATTGGCTGCTCATATTCTTCCCACATTTAGTCCAAGAAGTGTCATTAAGACTCAAGAGCAGAATTTCTTAGGGTGTTCAGAATTCTTAATGTATCAGAAATTCAGATTTTAGGCATTTCACAGAAGGGGTTTGGTGCAATACAGGATCATGCTGCAGCTGAAATAAAATTTACACTGCTGTGATATGTAAAATCTGTCAAAAGATCATATTCTTCTAGAGGCATGTATTAAGCCTACAATTCCTTATTAGCAAGAAACTAAACAAGCTACTGCACTATAACTAATCACTCTTGGTGATGTAAATGACGCTCATGTAACATCTAATAGCCTTTCAACTACCATGGATACACTTCTAGCCGTAATCTGGCTTTACTTAATTCATACACCAAACTAATTCTGCTTTTCTTTTTACCTTCTAACTTGCTATTGTGTAAAAAAACCTGGGGTGATAGTGTGAAAGTTTCATTCAGGTTTAACCTAATCTTTGAAAGTGTGCTTCAGGTTTTGCAAATCTGCATTTTCAAAAACTTCAAAAAATACAATGGGATCACCAGATATGCACAAGTATATTAAAAAAAAATTAGTGCAAATTAAGAGAAAATGACTTCCAATGTCTTTTTTGTACGCAGTGGCCAACTGTACACAAAGTAGCTGAACTTGAGAAATGCACTCATTTTTTACTGAAAAGTTATAGCATATATACTTAAATTTCAAAATTAAAATCAGCTTTATTAAAAATAAAGGCTTGAGTAACTCAAGAAACAATAATAAGATTAGACCCAGGCTCATACGGCAACAGGCTTATACTGACTGTTGTTAATGACCAAGTATAACTGCTTGTTCATTAGTTATTATTCCGTTTTACAAGTCAAATTCCTTGGGGTAATGTCCAGATATTCAAACTCTTTGAAGTGTGTTTTGTGGACAGGAGTTGGGAGAGAAGAGAAGAGGTGTGGGGAGAGCAGTAGAAAAGCACTAGTAAGATATCCTATACAGCAAATGAAAATTTCAGAGTCAGATGAGTTGTGGACATCTGACTAATAAAAGATGGGTAGAATGGGACCAGGAAGAGAACCAGAGAATAAAGCAATAAGGCAGGAAGTTGGAGAGTCAATAAGGTGGACAAAGTAGAGTGTTGAAATGTCAATGAGTCATCGCAGTGGGGAGGCAGCTGGATTGCAGGTGCTGAGCTCTGGGAACTATGGCAACACCAGCCGAGAAGTTTTTCTCAATGTCAGAATTTAGTACCATCATCAGAGGGCAGGGCTGGCGTTAGGTAGGTGCTGAGTGCTTCTGTTAGCACTCCGACTTCTCCCCAGTGCTGGCAGACCTTCCTTTCAGAGAAAGGAATGATTTTAGTCTTCTCTTCTAATGAAGAAAATAACCAGAATTTCCACAAACTCTCAAAAATTGCTTTCCTACCCTGTCTAACAATTATTATTTTAGTTAATTATTTAAATAAAAAGAGCCTACTTATGTCATGGTTTGGGCCGAACCGGCCACTGGGCAATGGACAGATGCTCCCCCCTGCGTCTCCTCAAAGAGAGAGACAGGAGAGAGAGAGGGAGATTTATGAGTTTAGAAGGAACTAATAATACTACTAATAAAATAAAATTAAAAAATGAAATATATGCAAAACTGTATCAAGGTCCCAGGATGACAATCACACCACCTTCTGGCACTGGGGAAGTCCCCGACTGGACTCAGTGATGGTCAGGAACTGGATTCCAGATCTGCATTCAGGATCAGGACCAAAGACAGATGAACAGACAGAGTCCTCCTCAGACGCCGGCCATTGAAGGAAGAGGATTGACCCTTCGATCCCTCAGCTTTTATCCTGAGCATGAGGCGGATGGGATGGAATACCCCGTTGGTCAGTTCTGGGTCACCTGTCCTGTCCGCTCCTCCCCGCAGGTGGGACCCCACTGCGCTTTTCCGCTTCCAACCCTCCAACGGGGCAAATAGCAAAGCCAGCTGCCCTGGGGTGTTACAGCAATGAGTATAAGCAAGAGCTTCTCCGCATACCATGCCTGGGCATCAACTATAAGCATAGGTCTGATCACTCTGAGAGCGAACATAGTCTGCACAATATGCTGTTAATTTCAGTAGTTAGAAGAGGCCCAGCTAAGAAGCAAAGTTACTGAACAAAATTGGTCCTGTTTTACCACAAACCAGGACAACTTATTACTCAAAACTCTTCTTAATCTAAATAATTTCAAATAAAATTAAGGCTTAACGTGACTGAATGTCATGGTTTCAGTTGGGATGGAGTTGACTTTCTTACTAGCAGCTGGTACAGTGTTATGCTTTGGATTTGGGACAAGAGTGATGCTGGTAGCACACAGACATTTTTGGTTGTTGCTAAGCAGTCAGGGCATTTCCTGCTCCTCTCACTGCTCTGCCATTGAGCAGGCTGGGAGGGCACAAGAAGTTGCGAGGAGACACAGCCAGGACAGCTGAGCCCAGCTGACCAAAGGGATATTCCACACCATGTGACATCACACTCAGTATATAAAGCTGGGGGAAGAAGAAGGACGGGGGAAATGTTTAGAGTTATAACATTTGTCTTCCCAACCATGGTGTGTGATGGAGTCCTGCTTTCCTGGACATGGCTGAACACCTGCATGACTATGGGAAGCAGTGAATGAATTCCTTGTTCTGCTTGTGCGCAGCTTTTGCTTTGCCTATTAAACTGTCTTTATCTCAACCCACGAGTCTTTTTTCACTTTTACTCTTCCGATTCTCTCCCCCATCCCATCTGAGAGGAGTGAGCAAGTGGCTGTGTGGTGCTTGATTGCTGGCTGGGGTTAAACCACGACACTGTACTAACAGCAAACTTTAACTCAGGATATTAGACCTAGAAAGAGGGACTCCAGTTATGCTTCTTAAGACATAGGTCTTTAAAAAGATAGTGAATTTACTACACAAAGCCTAATTTCCTGTGAAAATCTCAGCCCAAGACCCATAGCTGGATCCGATAGACCCTCGTTCACTTTTCAGGGAGACCACGTTCTAGAGAAGAGAAACCTACACTCACCTTCAATGATTTACTAAGTCGCTGTATTCATTGGTAACATACCACTTTTATTCCCTGGAGAATAACCTGTAATGTCACCAGCTCAAACTTTGGGCACTCCACCCTGGGTCAATCAAAATAGAAAGATCTTGTACGTGACAAACATCTGAAGAGGGAACTGAGCAAGCAATGACTAGCTGAAAAAGCCAGCTGCTTGCTGCTAATTTTTCCTTAAATGGGAGTCTGTCATTGATATATTTCTAATTCCCAGAACTGGTCTTAGTCTTACAAATCTCTGTTGTCCATGTAAGATCCAAATTGGCAATGCAAAGAAATGTACAGAAGGAGAAGGACTGAAGTGCTGACCTAACTCTATAACACTGTAATCAGCTACTCTTCCTACATAATGAGATATCAGGTCAGACAAAATGAAACAGTTTGCAAATTTTTGCACAAATTGAAATTATTTCCTAGTCTCTTTTATACATGTTGATGCCTTAAACACTCCCCCAAGGGAATCGAGATGCTGAAACTTTTATCTTATGTTATTAAGTTGGGCAGTAAGGGTGATCTGACTCAATACATGCTAATTATTAGTATCTCATTTCATCAGTTGCAGCATTTGTGCACAAAGAAGACTTCCAAAACAGATGATTTTTGTTGACTTTTGGAGAGGAAGTATGAAGGACCTATACTTCCAAATGGGTCGCTCAGGGCTCATAAAGGATGTACATTCCTTCAGTCAAGTAACAGGCACAAAATTATGCCAAGAAGTCATTAGCTGTAAAAGAAGTAGCAGGAACTTGGTGCTAAAAATAGATTTTGAAGACAATCAAGTAATTCAGAAACTGATGCCTTTACTTGAAATACGAATAATTACAAATAGTAAAACAACTTGTCAAGAATCCAGTAGTTCAAGAATTAACAACTCTGCCTAGAAACAGTGAAATGCAAGTCCTCTACAAGAGCACTCACTAGAAGCAGTTCTCTCAGCTATTAACTAGAATCAGCTACAGACTGTCTCCAAAGGATGTCTCCAGTGGATAATGTCTGGTGGTGAGGATGCAAAGCATATCAGCTCAGCTCTTCTCTGCCCTGCCAGATTGCCCTTTTGCTCTTGATATGCCCCAAACCACCAGGTATGTGACTGCAGATACCTCCAGCTACCACACAGCCTTCTTAGTGGGGATTAAGCACATCTATTAGACTATTGGTTGCCAATGAATGCCTTAGTTTCCTGAGCACAGACTTCCATAAGTAGGCAAGCCCCAAGTTAATTTCAAGTCATGATTAGTTTTTGACAACATTTAAGATCTCTGAATTGGTATTTATTTTGAGGCTCTTGATATGCAAATCACTTATGCTAAATTCTGCAGCTTTGACTCAGTTTAGATTATCAGCGTTTACCTGCAAATATTTGAATAAACACAAGTGAGACCATCCTTTTACAACCCTTTTAAGATCAAAGAGTCGGTATTCTGCCTTTGAGGCTTGTCAGTTTAAAACCTGCACTAACAATTAAAGGATTCCCCCTCCTCCTTTTCCTGTCTTCCCCCCCCCCCACCAAAACCAAGAATGAAAAGATTCCACCCTGCAAGAAATGTCCACTTTTATATCAGAACTTCTCATTAATGAGTAAACACGCACTGTTCTGCAATATTGTTTCACTGCTCTTCTGTTTAATGTGCTCCATCCTGCATGGCTAAAACCTCGGGATGAAAAAAGGGCTCTGGAGACATCTAAGCTTCCATTAAAAATTATATTTATTTTGTGCCATTTCACTAGGAATATCCTAGGATTTTTCCCAAGGTAGTTAATGTCAGAATGCCATAGGAAAAACACTGTATGTGTTAAGTATTAATATGCTTACTGCTGACATCCCCCAGTCAATAAGATGGAGTTCTGCATTCTTGGCTAGGTAGAATAGGGCATTGTGTTTTTCACGCATTTTTTTCAACATTTGAAAGTCTGTGGAATAATAACTAAAAAACATCCTCCACATAGTGGAACACATTTTTATTAGTCTACACTCGAATTTCTGAGCCAACATCGCTCTCCTCACTGGGATGTAAAGACTATAAAGAGGACAAGAGTAGTCCACTTCTGTTCCTTAGGAGAAAGTATCTGTTGTTTGTTTTCAGAAGCAAGATCATGCTCAGCATCAGCTTTGGAGAATTTATGTTTTCTATGTAAAAAATAGTTTTTCAAGCTGAAAATATTCCAGAGCTGAATAGGATTATTGGCTGTTCCATGGTCTGACAGTGTCTTGACTGGCAAGCATCTCTAGCCACATTTAGCAATTAGAATAGCTGTGGAACACTTCAGAGTATTCAGTCTGTCTTACAAAAACTATGACACTGTTTTTCTCTTCAAAAAATAGCCAACCACACGTATGGGGTGGATGGAACTATAAATGCTTATGGTCTTGAGGCTGTGCTTCAGCAACAGTCTATGGCCACCTGCACCACCCACAGCTGGCCACCCAACCTCCTCTCGTTTTGAAAGGGTAACTCTGAAAGAGCAGGACTCTACAACAATATATTTTTGCAACCACAAAGACAGAAAATAGCATTTTCTGTGTTACTTCCATGACTCCGGATGGGTGGGAACAGGCATAAAAACAGGCCATACTGTAGCTGACCTAAAGCAAAAAATATAGGTTTGCATGTAGGGAAGGATATTAGAAGTATAAACAACGATAAATAAAATGTATGAATGAATACAGTTTGAACTCATAATGGATTCCAATTCACTCTAGGTTTGAGTTATGGTTCACTGCTTTGCCCACAGTCTTATCAAATAACATTTTTGCAATTTTTCCCGTTCTGTAAGAAAGACAAAGCCAAAAATCTATTTGGAAAGCACAAATACACTTCTATATATATGTTTTCTGACAATTTTCTTTGAGAACTTCAGTATTTTGACTATTCACCATTACTTCCTGACTGTACAGATACAAAATAATTTTCATTAGAGTGTATTTTCTGTAGTGATTAGCCAACGGTTAAAGTTTTTGTTGTAATGGGCAGCTAAGATAAAAGTGTGATAATTCATTTGGCAAAACCAGTACACAATTAGTTGCAAATTTAATAAGGATAAAAGAGAAGATATAGAAAGTATGTATAGTGACTGAATACACACAGCTTCTTGTTTTTTGTCTGCTTCTCTTCCTCCCTTACAGCAAGTTCTTTACACAGATTCTTCAGTGTACTCAGTGGTACCTTGTGTGCTACTTCTGTGACTGTATTGGTCTTCTTAAATATTGTGTGCTCAGCTAGTGGCTTATACCAGCAGCTGAAGTGTCATGAAGTAAATTAAAGTGCATGTTTAATGAATATCGCCTTAGTTGCCAAAAAAAATCTGATATTTTCAGACCTCTAGGACATTGAATATTTGTAAATAAAACAGTTCTAGTTGTCTTTGAATCATAAGTTACATAGTCCAATTATTTCAAGAGCTTGTATTAGAGAAACTAAAAGCTACTAAGTCAGTTCTCCTCCTGCAAAGTAAACATTTATTGATGTTTGACTTGCAATTGCATAAGTGGGATGCTATCAAAATATCACAAAGTATGTGAAATAGAGAGATACTGGATATTATCACAACACATTGAAATATTCAACCTGCAATCAGGAGTCCAAAACAACCTCTATCAAAAAGATAACTGTATTTGTTGTAGGTATCATTCTGTAGACTGAAAAAGATAAGATTACATGAAATGGATTGACATTCTTATTAAAAAAAAAAAAAAAAAAAAACACAGAGAGAGAGAGAGAGGGACAAAAATACATGTCTTGGAAATAAAGCAAAAAACTATATAATGCTCAAGCAGTGTTTGCAACCCTTGCCCATAATGGCAGTGATATATCCCTTCAGGGGGAATAACAGAAGGAGTTGTGTTTTGGAGGGGTTTTATGATTCCTGTGTTTCCCAGTTGTATATTGTTCATTAGGACTTAACATGTTCTCTAGAGAAGACAGTTCAACCATTTCTCTTCATTTTGGCTAAGGAAATAAGCAGTAGCTCAGGTGAATGAGAACTACATTTGCATGGGATTCTTCCATTTTTATTTGAATAGAATTGCCAAATAAATCATGTGTTTCATGCCCTCAAATAGCAAAGAGGACAAGATACTAGTATGAAATAACATGAGCAAAAAGCATAAGCAAAAAAAGCCAATAGGAAGGGTTAGAAAAAAGAGGTCACAGTCAAGTCCTTAAGTTACCGTGATGCCTATTTATTCATACAGGCTTTTACATGTATGTATTTATACACGTATTTATTCACACATGAGATACGGTAAGTTATCTCAAGAAAGGTGAGGAAATGTTAAATTAGATCTGAAGCAGATTGGTATGAAAGAAAGGAAGGTGAAGACGAGATGCACACACAAGAGAAAAGACAGAGTGTGGGGAGGAGAAAATGAAAGATCAGAGAGTTGAAGATAAAGGGCCTAGTGACAGGGGACAGAGGAAATTAGATGTTTGCTGTTGCTGTGAGAGTTTAGTCACAGTCTGGAAAAGTTCTCTGAGCAGGCAGGTGTAGACTCAGGAAACCAAAAACTCCCCAATGTCTGGTAAAACACTGATGGATACTGAAGCTTTTGTAGAAACCTGTGGTATGGAGAGATCAAGAAAGACATAGGGGGGGTCTTACTTGGAAGACCTTCTGGGGAGGTGGAGGAGAAAAAGGAAACATATTTTCTCAAGTTGAAACTGCGAAGGTCTCAAGCTCCACACTGACTGGAAGGAATCATATTCTAATGCCTTATATCCACCCACACCTGCACCTCCGTACATGGTATCTACGGAGTCCTTGGAGAAGGTAACTCTGTTTTGTAAGTAATAGCCTTTTCTTTATTGGGCAGACCTAGAAATGATACTGCCTTTGAAAAATATAAATGGGACAGAAGGGGATCAAACAAAGAAGTTATGCCTTGAGCACTCCATTGTCATTTTCTTCATAGCAAAATATAGGGTAGTTTAATGAAAATTAAAAGGAATTAATAAAATTATGTGAAAATGAATTTCACAGAATAATCCACACAGTACAAAACCCAACATGTTTTCATAGAACTCGTATCTGACAACACCACTGGCTTTATCTGCAATTATTTTATGAAATAAATCTCAGCATTTCTTAATGTGGAGAAGGGACTTAATCATATTTAAATATTTAAACCTAATCACGGAGTCTTCAATGTAGAACCACAGAAACTGAGAGAGCTGTTCCAGCTCTGGAGGAGCTTACTGGCTGCACAAGTAGCCCAACTAAATGGGTTAGAACTTCACTGGTTAAATCAGGTGCATAAAATCATGCAGGTAAGTACTCTGTCAAGCCTTTAACTTAGCCAACTGCATCCAACTGATGTCAATTTTCATGTCTCCTTTGCTAGCTTTGGCGACAGTCGTTTGTACCCCAAGAGGGCTGTGATCCCTGCAGGTCCCTGTGTGGCACCTGGCCTTCCTAAGGGACACCCAGATGCGCCAAGCAGGGTGGGCTCAAGGCACTCCCTACCTCTGAGGCCACAGCCTGCCAGGAACTGCAAAGACATTCTCACCTCCATGTGCCAGATTCAGCAGGGACATGGGGATTTCTGCAGGCAGTACCACCAACCACCACCACCCGCCTCAGGCTCTGCCAAACTGCAAAAAGCAGAAGGGAATCCAGGACAAAGGGGGCACACGCTTGGCAAACACCGGCTAAAATCTATGGTAAATCTCTACTCGGACAAAATTATTGTCACCAGTCCTACTGATAAATATTTACCATGATTAAGGAAAATGTAATGACCATGTTGTTTCAATAAGAATTTTTTTTGGAACAGAAGCTGTTCCACTGTAACAGTACACATATCATTAATAACAATTACTAATATTGGTATTGCGTTAGCATCCAAAATGTGCTAGTGCTTTCCAGAAATCTTTTTTAGAACATCCAGTGGAGAAAAATCAAGTGTACGTGAATGTGGATTGCCTAAGGTATGGTTTCGAAGACAAAAGATGTAATTAATCGGTCTATGATCTAGAAAAATATAGAGCTTTTTGGCCATTAACCTGAAGGGAATGCAAATGTGCCTGTTTTAATGTACATAACTATGTCTGCTTTATGAAACAAAGATGTCTATATAGCATCAGACTGAGTTCCAAACAGAAAAGACAAACTTCTACTGAGAATTGACGTTAAAAAATAATGAATAGAAATATTTCCATGAAGCTTGGCAGGAATATGTACACTGTAGATGAACAACTGTTTTAACAAATGTTCAATAGAAGTATCCAGAATCCGTGGAGGAAATAGCATAACTGCTGATGTCTGATTCCATTAGGATCAGTACCAATGCACTGCTAAATTATTACAGGATATTTCATGAACCCTTATTGATGATTTAGTGGCAGGCTAGGTTATGTAGCTTACAAGCTGTCACCTTTAAGGTGAGGCCAAAAGCGAGCCCAAGGATATATTCTAAAAGAAAATGTAACAATTATTATAACATGTGTGTCAGCAAAGTTCATATGATTCATTGTCCTTCTGGTAATAGGAAAGCTGTCAGTGGGCGCTCTTGGGCATGGTTCAGCTAACTATATAAAGAATGTTCTCTTAAACATTCACCTACGGCTTGGGATTCAGAGGTTGCTTGTCTGATTAAATGGAAAGGAGGTAATTTAAAAGCATCTTCCTTTCCAAATATGTTACTGTCAATTGGCTTTGGTTCAGAGGTTTCCAATCTGAAGTACATGAGGCGGCTGCAGAAGAACTCTATTAATATTCCTGCATAAAATGCTTTCTTAGCCCAGGTCAGCTCCCCTATGCACTTTTGATGTATTAGAACTTTAATGTTTAACCGAATTGACAAGTGATGGGTTTTATAATCAATGTGCACAAAGGACATGCCATTCCCAAGGAAGCTCAACATTTTAAAATAATGAAAAAGAGGAGCATATCAGGTGGAGGCTACTGAGTGGTGTTTTGTTCCTCTATAGTTCATATATTGTGCGAGATACATCTGTGATATCATCTGGTTTAAAACTGGGCTGAAGCTCAGCTCTATTTCAGTATTAAGTAAATGGAAGTTATGAATCTAGTTAAAATGGAGAGTGTCAATCTAAATGTTCAAGAGAGGGCAAAAATAAATCTGTGGCATATTTTCCTTAATGTTTTGCCACAGGGTGATTTCTGAGCTCACAGCACAGATGTTTTAAATATGATACAACCTATCTGCTACAATGTTCGATGCTAATTCCTTTGGAAATATGTACTAATTTAGGGAAGGTTATGTTTTCTTTTGATGAAGTAGCTCAGCTCTCACCAGCGTTTCCAGGAACTTTTTCACTGTTCTGTGTTTTTTTTTTCTTTAATGGGTAATGTTGGAATGAAGTGGCAGGGTCTTTCACAGAAAGGCTAACTTACAGTAGTTTTTGTATAATGCTCTACAGATGTAGATGTTCCCCAGATGTGAACAGACTAGAAACTTAGTTTTGTCTCTGGGTATTCATTCGCCATATAAATCTCCCAACACATTCTTATCTGCTATGTAAATAAGATGTGGAATTCCAATAGTGTCTCAGCCTTCTACAGCAGATGGTATAGTGAGATTTACCACACCATTACATTTAATGGGATTGAATTCATTTGGATTTCTTGATGTTCACTCTGTCCTTCTCTGAGCAGCAGTGTTGCCAATGTTCCTGATTATATATGATTTGAGAGAGTGCTTAAAGAAGAAAAAACCCTTTATCTTAGAAATATGAGTATTTTCTGTCAAATTTTAAAGTGTGTATGTATTGCAGTTCGCAGGATTTATAAGCCCTATGAGAAACGGATATTTAATGAATATTCAACATAGAACTTGAAGTCATTACATTTGAAGATTTTTGTAAATATCAGCTATCCAGTTAACTGTTTTAGTACTAGCATCATTACATATTCATTTGGAAAGAAATGAGCTTTTTACCTTATCACCTCAGTGTAGACAGAATGAAAACAATCTATTATGAGATAAAAAAAATCTTTTAAAAACATAATACAAATAAAAATTTTTGATTTTCATTTCAAAGTAAAGTTGCAATAATTATACTAAATTAATAAATTATATTTTCAAAATTGAAGTGCAAACTGACACAGCTAAAACATAATTAAAAATGACAGTGTAAAACACTGTCAAATTCTTCTAGTGAATTGTCTTTTCAAAAAATGCTGCTGCAAATGCCTTGATCTGCTTGTTCCACAAATTGCTGTGTACCCAAAATGACATCTAAAATGTATACAGATGTTGTATGCAGTCATCCATTAGCTGGTGCTTTAACTTATTTTGTCTGCTTAGTATTCTATCATTTCGGCAATACCATGTGTGGTCTAAAAATGTACTCAAACCAATCTTGTGAATTTTATCATGCTATTGCTATCATTCCTCACGACAGTCATATAGACCACTGAAATACTCTTACAGGACAGCTGAATGAGAAAAAACATGTCTTTTTACAATTAAACTTAGTAAGTATTTCAGGATTTTTCCACTTCAAAAGTAGCCAGCATTTCTAATTAAATAAAAGTTATTTCCAAAGTCAGGCTTCAGGCTCAAGAGTTCTTAACTGTTTTATAATTTTTTTATGAATTGTAAATCAGTCATCTGATGAGCAATAACACACTCTTTACTACAGTGCCAAGCCAGGATAGCAATAATGCTGAGTCTACCATGCGTGAATAAAAAAACTTTAATTAGCACAGTGAATGGCAAACATCTCACTTTTCTCAATAGCATATATAGGGGACAATACCGTCGCTGTAGCTGATCTGGTTTACACCCAGAATTCCTATTCCAGTAGGCACTACAACTTCTGCTTTAAATTTGAAGATAGATGAAAAATGCAATTTCAAAATTCTGAAACTAATGGAGTACCATGGAAAACTCTGAAATACTGATGTTTTGATCTAAATAATATAGGATCATTGGACAAAGAGATGATTCGACTAAACCACCGAACTGAAAGGTAACGGAGCTATGATCACACTAGGAACTCCGGGCTGGGCTTCCTGGGAAGAGACCTGGGGGGCTGCAGGTTCCTGTGCCCATCTCCCGTGAGCTGGCACACTCGCAGCAGAAGTCAAAACGCAACATCAAAACTGTCCTATTAAAAATGCTGTGTTTTAATGGAGAAACATTCTGACGGAGAGGTGAGCAAGCTCTAGTTTCCGTCAAGTCGCCCCCTCCAAGCATCACAACGCAGGCACTGCGAGCTGGTTTTGCCAAGGCAGGCATTTTGCTGGCAGTCGTGAGGAAGACACGGCAACAGCGAGACATGTTCCCACTGTCGCACAACGATCACATGTTGCTGTACCGCGTGCTCGCTGACTCCGAACACTAACAAAATGTAATCATCGGGAAATACCTTTGCTTTGCTGTACCTATCAGCAGCTTTGTCCACAAAAAAAAGAAATGAGAAATCTAAAAAAATCATGGAAGAGGCGATATGGCATTCTTGATTCATCCCTACTATAGTTTATAATTGAAGTAAAAATAAGAGCTCTATAGATCTTTCATTTCAGTGAGACTTCAGTGACAAACTTTTTCCCCCTTCAAAGACAGTATCTTCAGATACGGCAGCTCTACTTTTCCACACAGTGTGTGAATCGCTTCTTCACTCCCTGGCTTTGATGGCAATTAGATCAGAGTACCCATATATCTCATTTTTCTGTTGTTTACCCATAGCTCTTGTTACCTTCTGGTAACGATATCAACGATCTGCAGTACATTAATGATATATCTATATTGGTAGTAAGGAAATTAGCTTCAGGAGGTTGCTGTAGGCCCAGAGGAGTTTTCTTATTTTCTTTGATTTATTCATAGCAGGCCGCGGTTTTTAAGACTGGTTATGGTTGGGGGGTGGGGGGGAGAGCAAGCATTGTGGCTGTTTTCCCATGGTAAAAAAAAAAAGTAATAAAAAAAATACCAAAACAGACCCTGAAAAAGCTCAAGCACCTGTTATTATTTCAAATATTTATATTCTCACGGTGAAAAATCTGGGGGGGAAGCAGGGGAAAGAGGGAGAGAAGCACTTGCCATGCAAAACCAAACCCACAAACTGTTCCATACACTAATCCTATATGAACTCCAAAGCCTTCTGAACCATTTTTCAGGACTTTTTGGACAGAAAAGTCCCCAAGAAGAAAAATGTATTGTCTCAAGTTAATTCTATTTTGCTTTAATATTGAACTTCTAATGACTCACGCTGGTTTTAACTGAGTAGAGATTCCTCATGAGATGAACCAAGGAAGCATTGTTTCATTCTGAAAACGCACTTGGAGTGTGAATGTGTATTTGGATCAGGTTATTTTCTTTGTAAACCCATGAGAATAGATTTTGTCTAAGATACTGTTGGCACTTGCTTCTAGAATATCAGAGGAGCTCTGTTATTTAATGTGTCCTTTGCAGTCCTAGTGACATGAAAAGCACAGGAGAAGAAGTTCACAATGTGTTCACACATCAAAGTCTTCGGGTTCTGACTTTTACTAAAGAGTGACAAATTCATCTGAGTCAAACAAAGGTCTGTTCTGCTCTTTTTTTCTTTTTTTTCCTTCTGTATGGTTTGGAATCTCCCAAGCAGGGGTATGGAGGCAATAAGTGCAGCAGGGAATTTAAGGCTAAGCTTAGGTAAAGGAGTGATAAATCAGAATTCCACTTTTATCTAGTCAACACATCATTTACCCACTTAGATACATCAAACAGAGGAATTTTTCCACTTTTTTTATAAAGCACTACAGGATGTATTCATGAGCCAGTGGAGAACATGAACATTACATGAAAAATATTGATACTCGGGTGAATTAGGAAACAGTAACTGAAATAGCTTTCATTTAATTGCTTGGGGGTGCTCCATGAGGAACAAACGAAAAAGAGATCTGTCTTCACAGCCGGCAAAACCAACCCAAGGAGTGAAAGGGAATTCTTCAGTGAGATACACTTGATATATTACAAGAGTTACTCTCCCTTTTCTGTGTAATCCCATAGTAAAACAAACTTATCCATGCTTCCTAAGGTTGCTTGCTGACTCACCGCCTGTTTTTATTCATACTAGCCAAGGTACCCATGTAACTTGGAGATGCCTAAACAATTTTTTCATTTTAAAAAGTACTGGATGAAAATTTAATCTCCTTTTTCTGTGTTGTCCTCAGTTTCATTTAAGGATTGGCATGCATTCTCACTTAAATTATTCTGAAAAACAAAGAACGTAGTATTTAACTTCAGCATTTCATTAAAAGTGGGGATTAGCTCTGTCTACTTTTGAGCTTCTTATTTAGCTTGTTCTAGAAATTCATGGTTTCTGGGTCTAGTAAGAGGATGCTATTGACTGAAGTCAGCATTTTGTGTACTATGCATGGCTTCAATAGTAATTACGGAATTGCTACCCCAGTTCACCTTCACTACAACACAAGACTTGAAGATTCCCCAGTTCAGATAGGAAAAACAGGCACAGTCTTCCACTAAAGTACCTATGATAGTGACTCCAGATGGGAAAACATTTTGAAACTATTGAGAGCCAGTTTCTACATCTTTGATCACACTGAGTAACTTCTTGCTCTACAGATGGTACCACCGACATCAGCAGTTCCTGCTGTAGAGTCAGGTGCTCGACAGTATGAATTTGATATCTAAACCTGGCCCTAAGGATAGTTCTAGCACCTGAAGAGAACTATTCTTCTGTAACACAACCGGAAACATGTTTATCATTCCTTTTGTTATTTCATAGTCACCATTTTGATATTTATTTCGTTTTAATCCTATCACTAAAGTGAAAATTTCAGCTACTTCTCCTATTACACCTTTGTGATAGCTACTCTAAATTTTACATTGCTCATGCAGTTATGAACAAGATAAATTTGAGTCATGGACTGAACCTAGAAGCTTGTAAATCAAAAGGCACCACAGGTACTCTGTGTTCTTGTTAGTCAGTCCCTAGGATTTAGATAGGAAAAAATTTTTAAAACAGGAAAATAATATACTGTTAAAGTTGATTAGCTGGCTGTAGTCTCCTAGATACAGAAGATTTCCTCCTTCTGCACAGCAGGTGCATGCATGACTTATGCAGGCAAAGCTCAATTTTGTAAAGGTTAAATTTGATCAAATTGATTAAATACAGATTTTTCTTCCATTCTATCAGTACCAGGTTTATGCTTACTGGTTATAAACCTGTTTCCCAAAAGCCATAGTCATTTCCTTACTTTATTGTATCTGATTGTTAAGTAACTACAATTTCAAGTAAAGAAACAATCCTTTTACTTGTAACTCAAAAGTGCATTAAGTAGCATCCTGCAAAAATGTTCCTGTTCACCTGTGACAAAATAAGTAAAAATTAATCTCTCCAAGCCCACTATGTTTGGCACATCAATGATCAGACCAGATGAGATGATTACTTCAAGTAAAAGTACTTTTTCTTTTAGCAAGTCAGAAGAACAAAGTTTCCAAAAGCATCACACACTGAGAGAAATAAATTACTTTTCTCACTTGGCCGAAACTGAAAACACAGGTCTGGAACCTGAAAATGTTTAAAAATCAAGCTAAGCACTACGTATATGATTAGCACTGTTGACTTTGACAGGGATTCTTATATAGATAAAGTTAAACACGTGCGTGAGGACTGGGGAAAAGCTAGCCCTGTCTCTGGGAGACTGAATGCATTAAATTCCCATTTGAAGTGTCTGGTAGTGGATAATGTTCAACACCTTGTGGAAGATACTCGGCCTAGGGGCTAGACTGCTAGCTTACACCTGGGCTGATGGCTGGTGGTGGGCAGGGTTTCAGCTCCTCACCATGAAAAACCTTTACACCATCCAGGAATTATAATGGAATTTATTCAGGGTCATTAACTACGCAGAGACAGCTGTGAGCACTAGTAAGATTTACTTAGCGTGAGGATATAAGAATTAACCAATCTCCTAGATTATAGATACAAATCTGTGCTCCGAATCCATACAGATCAATGCTAAATGAATCATTAATATTCCGTATGAAGCAGAAAATGAAGTCGACGAAAGCTGATCCCCCTACCTTGTCATTACATTCTCTATTACCGCAAGTTCATGCAAAATTGCAAATCATTACTGCTTCTCCGGCATCTGCCACACTCCACTACTGTCCCTGGAGCACTCAGAGAGTCAAATATGTTTACTAAAGCATAAAACTACTAGCACCACTCATCCATGGTTACACAGACACATCTGAACATTACTTTAAAAGTGTCATAGACCTTATATTTATTGTTCTGAATAAACATTAGTCTCATGAGCAGAGAAGCACCAAAGACTGGAGACTGGTAATTACTCACAGGATAGGTACACTGCCATTAGCGGCAATGAAAGCCCCTCTGTCTTTCCATGTCAGCGGATTTCGGCACTAAGAAACAGTATCTTGCCTCAGACAGGAGAATTTAACTCCCTGCTTCTTTCGTCTTATGTACTTAGGCAAAAGACCGTAACGTTGCTGGATGTTTGACTGGCTTTTGACACAAATTGCACTAGACACAGTACATGGATAATTAGCAGTGCCTATAGGCTCTGGTTTTAATCCAGGCCTTTTAACATAAGTCTCAAAAACTAATATTTGGGCCACCTGAAATATTTCATGACATTTTCAATTTTGCGAAAACTATAATCCCTCCTCAAATGCTGATAAAATTCTTATTTTTTTCAATGAAATTTGGGGGTTTTAACCTGTTTTAATCTTTATTTTGATTTTTAAAGGCATATATTTTTAACAGTTTTAAAATAAAAATTTCTATATGAATCATTTTTGTGAAAATTCAGCATGTTTTCAGAGCCAACAAGCAGAAAAACCAGTTACTAAGCTCTAGCAGTGTAATTTTCTGTGAATAAAGATTCAATTGTCTGTCTGATATCAACACACTGTAAACATCAAGGTGAAACAAAATTGTTCTTTATACTATTCTATTTCTAATGAGAAGGGACAAGAATCTTTTCAAAGCAACTTTCTTCTAGTCTAATCTAAGCCTGTGACGAGCAGCAGCGCGATGTCGGGGAAATCAGAATAAAGTCTGATGCCCAGATGTTTCTGTAAAACGTTATTTGAAGGGCTGTGACCCAGGAACACACATTCACCCCAAGACACTAAAACGTGCTGATGCTCACTGTAGTCACTAGATAGCAGAGACGCTCGCTCTACAACACAACTCCCAACAGCTTTTTAACCCACATCAGTTACGCCTACCGAAAATGGGAGCTACCTCTGTACTGCCATCCAAAAATTAAGTGTTGGACTCATTCCAATTTTTCATTGGCATGCTACATGATATCGAGGAAGAGAAGAAAAGCAAAACTAGTAAGATACTGAAATTTTCCACTATTTCTCTGGCAGCCCCAAAACCAAAAGCCAATGTGTGTTTTGGCAGAGCACTGCTTCAAGGCTGACAGGAATTGGGATTATTCTGGTTTACATCAGCTACTGGCCTGACCCAGGGCCTTTGGCACTGTCCTCTAAGGGATGAGTTTGGCAGACGGAGATGCTGGAGAACACCCCTCACCACGCCGCGCTGTGCTGCAAAGCGCCCTCGGGGTGGAAATTGGGGCTCCGCATGCCGACTGAATCCGAGGAAATGCACCATAAGGCTTTTTATAACTCGTCTCTCAGCCTCACAGAAGGCAATAGGCAGCCTTTTTTTCTCCAGTAAAAATCTGCCTTTCTGCATTGCTCATATTCAGCTCACAATCAGATGCTATGCAGATCAGTGCCCAAAATATCAATCCAGCCAAATGTTTGCCAGAGCTTTAGGGAAACCTTACGGTCTCAGAACTATTTGCATTCTGAGTTGAATGTGCTTTAATTTCAATCCTACTGGCATCTGCTATGTTTTCACAATCTTTTAGATGGGTTACTTAGATTATTAGCAAGTAAGTACAGTGATTTGACTTTTGTTTTTACTTTTCCCTCCACCTAATACGGAAAGGCAGCAAACTATGTCTGAAACTCTGCTACATATTGGTCCATCCTGTTCATTTCATTTGACATTTGGGGGTTTTATTTTTAGCTTGAGGTTTACTTTCTAGCGTCCACCCATGCCTTACAGCAATATAATTTAAGTGCCATGCAGATACCTCTCAAGATATATTCCAGTTGTAATTGATCTTTGCCCTGTGTTGACACCTTTCCTTCCCAGTCTATGTTCATCTCCTTAGTCACTCCAAAATGAGCAACTCCCAAATCCACAAGCAAATCGTTCTGTAAAAGACCTTTCACTGATATATCCTCCTTGCTTTACACTTTTTGTTTCCCAAGCCTTTCATTAGCAGATGCCCATCTCTTCTATTTATCAACTGGTACCAGTGACACTGCTGGATTTTCTCTTTTTCTTTCCAGACCTGTACTTCAGATCTGCCCGGCCAGCCCAAGCTGGGAAAAGAGGTGATGGTGAAGACGGTTGTGGGGAATTGCATTCAACTGTGGAAGCAGCAGGCAGCAGCTGTGGTCCTTGAACAACAAAAAACCTAGAAAATTCACCTTTTTAATTTACCTAATAAAAATGGATGCTACTGGTGTGGGATGGAGTCTAGCTGCTTTAGGCTGGTGTTTGGATGAGCAACAACTGAAGGATCCTCAGGAGTCCTCGCTTAAGAGAGTGCTGATTCTCCCTCTGGTTTGCTTTCCAATACTTGGGAAGCACTAATGAGTGTTTTAAATCAAAGCGTATCTCAAATATTAATGATGTTTCAGTGTGCTTCCCATTTAACGTAAAGCAGCACAGAGCGCTTTTTGGCCGATTTTATTTTTTTTAATAGATTTTGCACTCTAACTGGCATTAGCAGGAGACCTCCGAGTGGCATTAACGTATTAAGGGTGCTTAGTTCCCTGCCTGTCTTTATCCCAGCCACCCAATGAGTAACAGTTATGGTCGAGCTTGTGCAAAATCCCTCCAGAAACAGTTTCAAATGCAAACACCTTTTATGCCCTTTGGTTTAGCGCATCTTTTTATTTTATATTTTTATAGGGATTGGCTGTCAGGAGAGACATATCACATCACATTGTTTATATATAACGCCATTACAAAGACTTGATGTTTAGCTGGAGCTCACTAGGGCTGTTTTCCTTTTGGGGGGTACTTTGTGCCAAAATGAGAGGAAATAGCACTTCCTCTGAGAGTAATGAGCAGCTGGTGCTTTTGCCCTGGTGTTTATGGGATGTAATAGGCACAGTGGCACATTTGGAACTGGTTGGGGAGAAAACTAAACGCTGCTTTCTTTTATCTTTATCACCCCTTTTCCCAAGAAGGTTTTTCAGTTTCTATGGTTTATACTAATTTTAGAAAACGCAATAAAAATAAAACCACAGCACTTTGCCACAACGTAGTCGGATATTACAATGTATGCTTGGTAAAGATGGACTGTTTTTATCAACTGGAATCATAAAAACTAAGACAATAAAATATTTTTAAAACTTCTCCAAATAGTTCTTGGAAGAATTAAAGCAAAGGGAGTACATCTGGAAATTATATTTGGAGAAGAACCATTGAAATTGCCAAAAACTGTACATCTGCTCTTCTGGCCATTGTCTGACCTTAACTTGTGTTTTCATGGCTGCCATTCTCATACGATGAAACCGTAATTCAGCAACAGGACAACAGGAGAAGAACTTTAAACGTACTGATTTCTCCTAAATAGCATTTCCCAGTTCTTCAACCAGTGTAAATTGGTATAGCTCCACTAACTGTGATAGAGCTACACAACTCTGAAAAAAATATAAACCCATTGAAACAGAACCAGGATCTGCTCCTTTATTCACAGCACTTCAGACTGACTGATTAGACCATTATGGATTGTGAATAGGGGTGGCAAACACTGTTCCACAGATAATGTCCTCTTCATCAGCCATACTAATTGGTATTTGTGGTGATCTTACAAACACTGCATAAACTAATGATACGCACTTGATACCAGTTCAGTAGCCAAAGAGTATTTGTTTGTGTTGATATAATGTGATGAAACACATAATTATCTACCCTTCTGGTAACAGTGCTCTTTGCATGGATCACCATTAATACAAAGAGTTATGTCATTCTCAAGTAGTGATGTCATACTGGTGATTTTAGAAATTAGATTATGGGCAAGCAAGGACCAGTACTCTTCATAGGTAGTTACATAAAGAGACTTTAGTAGGGTGCCACTTGGGTATTATCCAGCTGATAAGAAAGTCTAAGCACATGTTTATGGAATTATTTTTTTATACAGTTCAAGATTACATAAAGCTTTAAGAATGGTTATTTACTCAGCATTGCCTAAAATTTGCCTCCTAAATCCAGATTTGGGCATGTTATTTAGTTAGTTTTTGTTTTTCTCAAGTGATGGCCTTCCACAAAAGCAAGTTAGAACTAGAACATGTATGTAGGGCACTCAAATGTGAGTTTAAAATCCTACCATAAGAACCTAATTTGAAAAACACAGGTTTTAGCATTTCTTGGGGGAAATAAATCATGGCCAGAACCGTGCTTATGAGAACCTCCGAATGGGTTGCAGTTCCTCTGAAAGTTCACAGCACCCATGAGATAAGAAAACTCTACATAAGCCTGAAAGTTATTTACTTGGGTCATATTAAGTTCTCACAGTGATTCAACTTGGTTTCAGGTTGTGCTGCAAACTGACGGTTCAGACTGGGTATACGGAATCCAACACGTATGAATCATTTCAGGCATGGTTGAACACAGCATTTCTGACCTACTACCAAAATGAAAGAAGGTGATGTGAGGAGGTACCTTGGACACACCAGGGAAGAATCATCCCATGAAAACTCCTGCTTCATCAGCGTAACACAACAGAAGAGCTCCTCACTGTAGCTTGGATCACTGTCAACATCACCCAGAGGCTGACTCGGTTAGCTCACAAGGCAGTACTGGTATTTTCCTCACATTTCCTTACCTCTCCCACACATTCCTCCTTTTGACATAGCCCTCAGAATGAAAGACAAAACATGCTACTGAAGCAATGGAGGAGATGAATCCAATCACCAAAATGTCCCTCTTCTTCCACTGGCCACAGCTGCCTTCACCATCACTTCCTGAGGGTGCCCTGACATGCCGTGCAGAGCCAGGCACTTTGGCATCCCTGAGACTACCTGATCACAAGCTAGCACTGTCCTTTTTAATGTTTTTTTCGTGCTGCCCTGGCACCTAAACTTCCTGTCTTATCTAGAAGTTACTATGACTTGCCTTGCCATGCTGTCACCAACCAGCCTTCTTAGACAGCTGGTTAACCTCATACTCCATTTACCCTAGCTCTCTCACTGTAGGATGCGACAGCCTGCCTTCAAAAAGCTCTGCAGCTGGAGGGGTATGGGGAAAACCTCTTCGTCCAATGCAAGAAGAATATGCAGAACCATATTTACAGCCAGAGATCTCAACTACTAGTTGGATGGTGCAGAAATATATTGTGCCCAGTTTGCTGATGAGGGAATTTATCTTGCTTGTCAGTGTGAGGCTGAGCACATTGCAACCCCGACTATTACTGAATTGTCCTTTTCTTCTTTCTTTCCTTTACATTGGCATGTTCCACGTGTTTTAAACAAACTAAAATAAAATCCCCGTTAAGTTTGAACACCAAATCCTGTCCCGCAAAACTTTACATACTGCAAAACTGTGCTCTTTTGAAATCATCAGATACCTTGCCATTCACTTTGGCAGCAAGCCCGATCCTACTTAGCCTTTAAAAAGTACATTGCCTCATTCCTTCGGAGAAAAAGGGGCTGCAATACTATTTGCATTTTTTAACTGAGTTATGATCATTACATGAGTTTCCAGAAGAGACCAGGTGTGCTCCAGCCTGACCCCTGCTACTTCACACTGCCCATGGAGCAAAGCATCTCCAGAGCATGCACCTGAACTCCAGAGCTCCTTGCTTACAGCAATTCCTTGTGATACAAAAGAAATGTGTCTTTGGAAAAGCGTTCCAGAGAAAAGTGCAACACATAAGGCTTCTAGTCCCCAGACTGCATGGTTAAATAGCGTTTAGGAATCAAAACAGACAAGTAACTAGTACGAACATTTGTACAATCCCTCCGAGAATGGAGAGAGGTTTTCTAACATTAGCAACCTCTTTACGAGAACTTCTGCTTCATAAATGCTTTTCATACGGTTCTGCCTCTTCCCTTAAGCTCTTTCCATTTAGTCCACTGGCTCCTTGCTCTCTTTTTTCAGAAGCTCTAAGAGGAAACTTGCCATGGTCACAAGGTTTTGCATTACCTGACACAAGACGACTAAGAGGCTCTGACAGCAGAGTTAAATAACTGTTGGTAGCTAATACACGGTATTATTCACTTTACCTGACGGAAACTCAGTCAAAAGCCCACTTCCTATCATTAAAATCTACATCTCATAGCACGATTAGGTTTTTTTGGGTTGTTTTTTCCACCCCATCATTAGTCCGTGTTTGACATTGCAAAGCTTGTCATGGCTTCACAGGGGTAAGATGGGGAAGAGGCTTATTAAGCTATTGAAAAAAAAACTATTGAGCAAATCTTACTACCAGTAATCTGTGCAAACCTTCCCTGGTCAGGAACAAATCACTGTCATCTTATGGTAAAGACATAGGAATTCATCTTGCTGGAGTAAGAATATGGCATACCTCACAACCTCTGCCACTTTGCTCCGTTTAAGGTAGATTTTCTTTTTTATAGTAGTATATCTGAAGTTTTAATTTACATTTAATAAATCATCTTGACCTGCTGCACCAACCACCCAGCAGGTGGTAGACCTAGCAGGAACTCCTGGGAGAACTTCGCACGCACACCAATATTCTCATGAATTTAGCACAATCAATTTGAGCTCTGCGCCCAGGATTAAAATGTGCAGCCATATTTCAAACTCCATCTTTGCAGCCTGGGCTTTGGGCTGCTCTGGCGTGTGTGCCTGCTGTAACCCACTCTCCCCAGGGGTCCATCTGTCTGGGACCCACATTGTGGTTCAGACAAGGCATAGCTGCCGAGTCTCTCCCTGCCTACATAGCAAAGACCCTCTTATGTCTTACAGCAAGCAGTGGGCAAACACATTTTTAGCCTGGTATGGTGTTGATCCCAACTATCTTCTGTGTGTCTTCTCTAATAAGTAACTGTTTTACACTTCTGAGTCATGCTTATCTTGCTTTTGGATTTTCTGTGCTTATGGCAAAATGTGTCTAAAGCGACCACCAGAGGAGGGTTAGACCACCACCTGATTGCACATCAGATCTGACCCAAAATCACCAAAGGCTATTTCAGCTACCTGGGGTTGGTGGAGCACAGGAGTGTCTCAACAGCCTAGCCACAGCCTTGCCAAAACACCTGAAAGAAGGAGGTGCGTAAGCTGAAGCCATTCAAAACAGGATCTTTTACTTGGTGTGTGGGGAGACCTACGAAGCACGTGCCACCGTGCTGTATACGGTAAGGCTACCCTGACAGAAGCTGTGTTTATCATATCCAAAAATCTTGAAATAGTTGGCAGTCAGCTGGCTGCAGTCCCATGGCAGGCACAGCACAGGTCTATGTTGTCAGCGACACTTCGGTAACAATCTGTACTGAATGTACATATGGCTTCACATATGATGACAAGCCAAGCCCCAATAACTCCTAGGAAGACTCCCGGAAGGCACACACTTATCAGCTCACTCCTGTTCCATTTCAGCTCTTTTTAAAACCAAAAATAACCTTTCCCCCAATTCACCAACCATAAACCCACTGGAATATTCTACAGTGAGTCGATCAGTTTGTCATGCCAGGATTGCACAGATCGGTAAGAGAACAAGTGATATATTATAATTGCACATAAAGGACTGGAATGATCTTTTGCATCTTTATTTACTTCTATTAGAAAATGTCTTGGCAGACTTCGCCATTAACATTTTCTGCTTTCTCAAGGAAAAGATAATTTATCCTCTTAAGGATATTAGACTCCTGTGTATTGTTTTTCCCCATTCGGTATCCTTGATTCCCCCTTCTGAACACTTGAGTGCTTGCAATCAGCACACAATGACACTTACTAATAACAACTGAACTACAACACCCCACCATAATGTTGTTCTAATACCATATATAACACCATATAACACCAGCAATGTGGAGCAGCTTCGCTGCGCAGAGACTCCAGTCTCTCCATACCTACATCTGTTTTCTTTTCCCTCCGGTACATCTGCTGTGGAGCGTGACCCCTGCTGAGCACAATGAGACCCAAACTCATGTCTTTTGCTGTAATTCTGAGCCCCAATTCAAATTCTGGTGCTTGGCTTTAATTTCTCAGAAACTGACAGATGCTGGATCAACACAACAGCGTGCAGAAAGCCGTGTGTCATGTTCTGCTGTCTTTGTTATGCTTATTATATTCTACTGGAGAGGTGGCCAACAAACAAATTCTGTAGCACACCTTCTTGTTACATTATATGCCACATTGCCAGCAACAAGAGAAATATACGAGACACACATGGGAAAAGGGCGAAGAAATGTTAGACGGCTAATCTATACAACAGACCGCTAAATTTCAGTGCTGCTTTATTTGCTTCAAACAGCAACAGAGAGAAAAACATTCACTGATGAAATTATCCAATTTTTTTCTGCTAAATTATTAGTCCTTATTAGTAACAGACATACATATAAATATAGTAACAGATGGGAGCAGCTGCTCCATCAGTGTTACAAGACTGCAAGTCTTGAGCATTCCTGGGATCCTTAAGCTCTGCAATTCCTTCTTCTCTGCACCTCCCCAGAGTGCAAGAAAGTCCAAATGAATTTCACTTGTAGCCCTCTCTTTCCACAGGAGAAGGAAGAGAAAAATATAAATCCTTATCCAACAGAGAGACGACATCTTGCATTTGTGCCAAGGATTTTTTTTTCTCTATTTAATTCTACAGGTCTAATGAATAACCTCTGCAGTCCTCTATTGGCATCTTCCTTTTGAAGTTCCATAGGCTCTTCCTTAAGAAAGAGCTAATGAAATCCTTAGTGTGCTTCTTTCTCCTCACTTTGTTTATGAGTAGCATATACAAGAGCTGATCAACATCACCATCACCAAGAGTGAAAGAAATCTATTCTTCCTGCTGTTAAAAATAAGGATTATAGGCATATGCACATGTGTTCCTTCAGACAGGCACTGTTCAGCAGTGCTGGAGACACATTGAGCTAAAGAAAATTTTAACACCCAGAATGCTGTTCCATATATCTCTAGATACAGATCTCTGCAGAGTTCTAACAGACATTTCACAAATATCGTTCCATTCCAGCCATGCACCTGAGTAAATCCCAGGTGATCTGGTTTACTAGTCCTTCCCTACATGTGAAAGTGGCTAAGCACTTTACCAGTCTAAGCACTTCAAGGCACCTCAGACCTTCACTCTTTCATTAGTAGACTTCAAATTCCTGAGGCCGAGCAGCAGAGCAATCGCTGGGCACGAAGGAAGCCCTCTCCTGAGTCCCCCTTCTGTGCTCCATCCACCGGATTTCAATCCTTCCCCCTTTAATATGAAACACTTTGCTTTTTTGGCAGGCTTTTTTCCTAGAGGGCAGGCTGATGAGAAGACCTGGGGAAAGCCTAGAAGGTCTTTGGCATATTTAGCTATATGCTCTTAGTAAGAACAATTTAATTTTGTTAAAAGTATAATTAAAAGAAATCACTGGAGACGCCTCATGACTCGGTGAAAAACTATGCTGAGGTAACGTGTAAGTCTTATTCAGTTTATTTAGAAAAGTGGGAAAATTCCATGAATAACAATAAAACTTCTGCCGTCCTCTGTAGAAAATGAGGAGTTTGATTAGCTGACTTTTTCACAAGCTTTTTAAATGTGAATTTTTGCTTTTCTTTCATGGTAACTTTTCCCATTTTTTCTTCTACTCCACCCTCTCCCCCATCATTCTTTGCTTCTGAATAAGGGTAGAAAGGAAAAAACTGAACAGTAATGCTTTTTCTTTGTTTGGGGACAAACAAATTTGAGAGAAATTTGTATTAAGGTGATTTTTGATGATAAAGATAAATGTTCAAAATATTTTGACAGCTCTATCTTTATTTGTGTAGCATGGGATGGACTTATGCTATTTTATAGTATAAGCACTTGGGGGAAGATGCCCATATTGTGTCGTGCGGTGTGGGTCTGCACGACAGCATGCCTGTGCGCGGAGGGCTGCAGTTGCTTGAACCATTGCTGTATCCACGGGGGACAGAGCAGACCGACCAGGGCTCTGCAGTGGTAAACAAATGAAAGCCCAAGCATTTTTCCCCTGCAATATTTCATACATCAGAAAAACACATATGAAAATGCAATGATTAGGAAACTCGCGTGCTCCTGGATTGCTGAGCTAACAGTAGCTCATCCTAGCAGCATGTTTTACATTGCTTTCATATCTACAAGGCACTGGCAAGCTATCAAAATAACACTAGCAAAGCAGTCAAGCACTATGCAAAGCAGACTTTCAGAGGACTGCGCTCCTGTCAGCTATATTACGAAGACCTTGTGTTATACCCAAGCCTTTCTTTTCTCACTGTTTTAGATTTGACCATAATATTTTTATGACGTGTGATTTGACAGCGCTGGTTAAGCAGCACTAACTGCTTCCAGTCTACAGTCTTGCCGATAGTTGTCCTAATACATGCTAACACTTGCAAGAAACTACGTGCAAACACGAAATAGCAGTAAAAATAAGACTGAGGGTTTGCTAATGTTAAATATATCAGGGGGTTTCAGAGTACTTTAGGGTACTGAATGTCCAGATGCATTATGACAAATATACGTATGGCAATTTAGCTCTATTTCTATGTCCTGAACCTGACATCATTTATTCTAGAGTGTCTTTCCATTTTTTTTATATTTGCTATCTTTCTTATCTATATTAAGGTTACTGGGGAAGAATCATATTTGAGCAACTAATAGATTCACACTGACAAAGCTCACAAATTATAATGTTATGACTGACAGCATTGTAAACTATTATTTATTGGACAAAGGACAGTTAAGAACTTTGGCGGTATTGAAGCAAACGATTAGGCAGTCATTGTCAACCACTGTAGCAGAGCGCCTGGCTTTCTGAGACATTACAGCTTTGGGAGCTATTTAGACTCATTTATATTGTGTGTAAAATAAACATCATCTGTGCGAATGGTGAGTGTGAAATGTTAGAGATTTACACCTACTTCATATTTATGCTGTACTCCTTTAAGTAATTATAGAGACGAACAAAACTGGTTAGACAGTATTCTTATGGTTAGCATTTGTAGAGGGGAAGCCTTGAAGGCTTGATTTCCTCTCGTCTTCACAACCACTGGAAAGGAATTCAAAGCAGAAATAAAATACTGCCAATCTCATCTGAAACTGATGTAAGAGACAACTTTGCCCTGATGTAAATGAGATTAAGCCCAAAGGAGAAGTAGACTCACAGAGAATTTAAGGATCTCACCCGTGTACTTTTTATTTCTGAAAAAGAAAATGAGGTTGTAGTAGTAACTAATCCTACAGCAGTCTCAGAGCTTTCTCTTTAGTCCCTCGTATATACCTAATTGTTAACAGCTCCGTGTCGGCTCCTCTCTGCAAGGGTTACAAAGGAAATTGCAGAGTTCAACCCTCAGACCCGCTCTTTCAAAGATTTTAGACAGTAACAGCTCAAGTGTGCTCCAAATCTCCCTTCTGCAGCCACAGATTTTGTGACTGATCAGGTCACCTGCATGAGTACTTCTTAACTCTACTCCAGAGTCCAAATTGAAAAAAAAAAAATGTTTGGGCTTGCAATTCTAATTTATGTGCCTAACATATTCCAGTTCAGTTCAAGTTTAGGAACCTGAATAATTTCATTGATCTTGACCTGATCATCATCCTCCACCTATTGCCATCCACCCACTAGTCACCTAAAACAGAGATAAATCCATTCTACTTGCAAGCTGAGTTTTTTCGATCTTTTAATTAGTATCCAGTTTAGGTCACCATGAACAGGGAAGATAATGAATAAATCATTTTTCTTCCTCCATGCTTCATCTGGTCTTCCCTGCTGGTGCCTACTTTCTTTACTGTATTATTGGAGCAAATGTACTTCAACTTTGTGTAGATGTCAGAGAAGACGGCCACATGTGCTGTAGCTAGCGTGTATGTAGCATGTTGTCACCAAAGCAACATCTGTCTGATGACTCAGAGTAGAAGTGGTTCTGTTTGTTCTGTGTCAAAAAGAGAGAAACGCTACTTTGATGTTCTAGCATGCATCAGAGTACCAGACATATGCACGACAGAGACAACGGCAAGCAGCACAATCTGGTTTCATTCGCTATATTTTAGGTATTTTCCAAGGTTAAAAAAAAAAAAAACACCAAACAGTTTAATTCTCTAAGTAGTGAACAGCTTTGTGACACCTCTAAATAAAATAATCCTTCCCCTTTCTTTAAAGCACTGACGACCCTTATGCTTCGCAATCTAGTCCTGCCAAAAATGATGAAGGCAGGTTCTGCCCATTTACGCACAGGAAGCAAACTGTTGAAATTTGTTCTTTCTAAACACATGATTTTCAAATTATCACAAGTGAGTTTTTCAAAATATAAAGCAAAATAATTAACAGAATGCTAAGGGCTACAAGAGAATTTTATTTTTGCTGTATAAAAGTTCTTCAGATGGTGTTCACAGCTGACTAGTGCATTCCCTTTTCTCAGTTCCCAGTTTCACACACCTTTAAGAAACAGTTTTCCACAGCTGGTTGCACATAACGTCCTGTGGAAATCAGGAGCCTTTCAGATGTTTCAAGATGAGCCTCCAGAGATTAAGGTACCAAATTATATTTATCACTTTACAAAACATAAGCCTAAACATCCAGCTCAAGGCATCACTGATCCAGAGCTATCAAGCTCCTGCCCATCCTTCTGGCCAGCAACAGGGCCAAGATGCCAGAGAGCACGGACACTTGGGGACAGAGGACAGAGTGAATACTTTTGGGTCCACGCCTAAATAGATTAGGGGGAAGAAGAGCCTCCTGCTAGTTAAGCACAGAGGTACAGCTTCCAGGGAGGAGACAGAATCAGCCAGGAGCAAAGCTTGCCAAAGATGGTTTCAGAAATCATCTGTGATTTTAACAACCAGTTGTGCTGAAATGTGCTCCAGCAGAGTCCTGCAGCTAGTTATTTTATAATGGAAAGAGCCTGTAGCCAGTTTGTAATCCAACTGCCTAAGAAAAGCAAAAATTAGAGGGGATACAGCCACTACACCCAATGAGCCAGCCTGGACTCGCTGCTCACGAGGGCATTCAGCTCAGAGCCACTCTCTTCAGTGGAAGCAGTGGATGAGGTCTCCTGCTACAGTGTGAGGTGCAGTCTTCAGCAACAGGCTAAATCTAACCCTCAGGACTGCAGAGTCAGCTAAATTAAAATGTCATCTTCCTGCAATAGAGTGTTACGGCAGTCATAGTCTGCTCATCATCTCTATGAAGAGTTTTTACTGCTGTTTGTGCAATAACATCCCATCTTGAAATGGTGTTTGTTAAACTTGCACCATATTTCATTAGCTCCTGCCATTTCCCATCACAATCTCTTTGAATTGCAGAATGTTATTCAATTTAGTTACTATTTGGATTTCTTCCAGAGCTGTATGGCTCTGAGAACAGTGCACAAAATAACAACATCGGCTTGTATTATTTTCGACAGCTCCCTTTGTTGTTTTCTGATGATGATAAATGTGTGGTGAAATAGCTGAGAATGTAATCAACAGAGCTGATTTTGTATTCACCTATATTACACCATATTATATCTTTTGCAGTTTTAGTAGTCCATGCCCTTTTATGCTCCTGACACTGCAGTTGTTGCTGTTATAAGGGTAACTTTTTTCCTTACTAAAACCCAAGTGATACTAGAAAAGTTCCCTGTAAGTCTGTAGTGGAGTAGAGAACAAAATTTAGCCCCATTTGTCTCAGGAATTTTCAACAATTCCTGAAAAACACCAAAGAAATAAGTGAAAAGCAAGATAAAAAGATGTACTCTAGTACTTTCTACTGTGAATGATTGATTTCTTTGCAGACAGAGCAACGTGAACTTTATGAATTGAAGTTTTCTTTGTATGCCTATAATACTGTAGCTTAGGCTGAACAACTATGGCAGCTCTAGCTTATTGTTTGAAGTTTAAAGGAAACCCGCATCACTTAAACCTTTATTCTAGAGGTTTCTGTGTGATTCACCAGTACAAGAACATACCCGATAGCTTTGTAAGGTTGCAGAACACAGAACTGTCCAAACAGTTTACGTGAAGGATGGGGTTGTCTCAAAGGGTTTGACACTGCACTAAAATTTCTTTCTGGCTTTAAATACAGTTAATCAGGACCCATATGTTTGTAAGACTATAAGCAATGGTCTGACAAAACCTTATCCCAGTTCTACAGTAGGTATAAGACTGAAATCCTGCCCTTAATTAATCAGTTAAGTACATAACGATTTTAATTTTAGTGTCAGCTTGTCTTCCTTTTTTCTGCCTGTCGCTTAGAAAATTAAAGCTGTTACTGTGAAATTAAACAGTGTAGAGACTGAAGTGATATTAAATTGGGAAATTAAAAAATTGTAAGGAGAGGGACACCTAAAAAAACCCTATCCCATCGCAGTTTTGACAGGACCGTGCCGTTCAGTTCATGGTCCTGGGCTGGGTTCTGCGCAATGTCGCACTGCACTAGCGTGGGCTGCGAGGGCTGTATTTTATAGTAACTTCTCTAGACCAGCTGCAGAGAAAATTCAACAATAAAATTCAAATGATGTTTGTCATAAGCTTCTGCTCTTTCATCGCTACATTTGTGTACATGAAATGTAATATACTAGTGAGAATGTCCCCTGACATGGAGCTGATTTTTATATCCTTTAAATTTACCACTAGCTTTACAGATGCCGCAATCGCTTTTATTCCAGTTCTAGCAATTATAACGTAATCTGTGCTAACACTGCAGATTACTAGGGCAATTTTGAAGATAAATGATCACATCTCCATTTCCATCTGCTGGTCCAATCAGGAAAATGGTGAGAATAAAACCTACCCCTTATATTGGTGCATTTTGGTGCTTGTCTGGCAGTCTACTCAGTCAACTGTATTGGGCCATGTAAAGAACAATTCCCGTGAAGATATAAAGAAAGCTCCCAATTCCCCACCACCTTATGTCTTCATTTTACATTATAAAGGTCCAAGCATTTATCTATCTTTCTCCATCATTGGGCACACTCCTGGACATGAGTGACATAGTATTTTCTGCTTAGTTGAAGGCTTTTCTAGATGTAAATTCGGCACATTTCTGTCCCTACAGCTGCTGTGATTACAAGCTCTGGTCAGAGCCCTTAGCCAAGCCGCAGCCACAGGCAGTCTGCCTGGTCCGAGCGGTGTGACACAGCCAGGGCATTCCTGTTTCATCTGGTTTTGTTGAGCTAAACTATACCCAGGTACTAGTTTGCAACAGACCAGGGTCGATAAAGGAAACACATTCAGAACATGCTTAGATGTCAGTTGATTTTAGAGCACAAACTAAGCAACCAAAACAAAACACACAATTCTCCCTGCCAAACCAGACAGACTTCTCCCTGCTTCCCTCCTCCCCCTCTCTCACTAAAAAGCCTGTCTGATGAAGATTTTTCAAGAAAATTAGGTTTTCAGATCTCCTGAATATAATGATATCAGGTCGTGCATAACTGCTCAGACATTTCTTGTGTCATCAGGTGCAAAGTTTCGTACCGTTGAAATGTGTTTCAATTGAATGATTAGGAAACAAAAATATTTGGGGGATAAGCAAGCTAGAAGAACAATGCAACTGTATTTTCAAGGGAATTATTTGCAGCACATTTCTACTAGTAATTATTTTTTGTTCTGGTTTGCAGCGCTTCTGCTTCTGGCATCTCATCTCCTTCACAGCAGCCAGCAATTGAATTAGAATCATTGCTGAACAGCAAGAAAAATCTGTCACAGAAGTCATGTTGACAGACAACTTTGTTCTGTTCTCATTTCTATTTTCCCTTTATTGTATTTACATCTGAAAGTCCACACCTAGAAGTGAGCAGAAACAGACACAAATCATATTTGTCTAGCCTCTTCCTCCTTTGTCCTGCCTTTGTCTTTAATAGAGCTTGCATTCAGCCGCTCGCGTCGGGAGGAAATAGCCGGCCACCAGTCTTTACTACCCACTGCGTCTGGCAGCGCGTCAAAAACCTACCTTTTCTCCAGCATGCTGCGGTAGCGGTGCATGTCTCCCATTATCATCCTGAATGACTAACAGGAGTAAAAGATGATCGAATTCTTCCTTTATAAAAACTGGATGTCACTGGTTTTGTGCATGGTGCTGCGTTTCCCGGTATGACGTCACAGCGCCAACAGCACCCGGTCCACAGACCTGTCATTTGAAGGCCAATCCATCAAAGCCGCCTTTCACAGAAAACCATTGCAGATAATGTGGTGGGATTTTTGTGTTTTGTTTTGGTGGGGTTTTTCCCCCACCTTGGACAAGCCCAATGTTTGACTATATAACTCATTGTTTATGTAATGCTTTCACAGACACAAGCAGGCCCCAAGCCCTCCATAACACTGACTGCTAATAAAAGCTGGTTAAAAGGTGGGTTTTTTCCACCCCTGCTCTCACGACACTGCATACCCTAAGGTTATAAAAAATATTGAAAATCCTAAGGGTGAGAGAAAGGGAGACAGAATTAGCGAAATAAATGCACCTCCTCCTCTTTCAAACTGCAGAACATAAAGAATGCCAACGATTACCTCCAGACAGAAACACCCTCCAGAAGTTGATTGGCAGAAGAAAACCGCACACAGCAAGTTTGATGCAGCTCATGTCTTCCAGAGATAGAGTACTTACAGATAAAACAACTCCCTCCAAAACTAGAGAACAAAAAAATTTCTGCTAAGAGCTGCTTCTGCAGAAATCAACACGTCCTGTTTGCTTTACAAAGCACATGTATGGAGGACCACTCAGCAGCCTCACTGACTGAAGCCAACTTATAATTAATTCACCGATGTCTTTTAATCTGTGGCACCTGAGATAAAAGCACTGCTGTGGAACGAGCTACAAATCCCTTTGCGGCAAGGACGGATCTGGCTCACGATACATCCCACAGGTTCTTCCAGGGAAGCAAACCTTTGTGGGCTGGTGACTTGTTTTGACATACAGCACAGTACAGATCATACAGTGGCCCCGACTTCACAGCCCTGCGTGTATGAATAATGCAGGGCTACGCTGTCAGAGGCAGGAACGAGCTGATGCCAGAGGATGAAAACCACCATGCCAAAACACCGCCTTTGCATTGTGGCTGCTCTTGGGAAGTTTCCTTCCCATTTCTGTCCCTCTTCCACAGAACAAAGACCGCTGCCATACATTTATGTTAGGAAAGAAAGGAACACAACATGCTTTCTATCCTTACGCACCCATGGAAAACACTTCTGATCTAGACCTGGTTTATTAAAGAAGCTGAAAGAGGGATCTGAAAGGCAGGCCAAAATGCTCACAAACTTGTGGGGCCCAACAGGCCTAGGCAGTCACAGTAGTGGGAAGAGTGTCCTCACACATCTATGGTGACCATTCTTTGGGCAAGTTCATTCAGATTTGTTTTTTCTGAGGCATCCCACATCTTTCAGCTCTCTGAATTGTATACACAAGCTTTGCAGACACAGGACCTGCAGGGTACCAACTGAAAGCAAATGCTTGTTCTTAAAGCAGAAGTTATAAGTTCTCCACCTCTAGGACAAAACTCTCCGTTTGCTTATATTGGTGATCATTTTACAGTCATATTTACATTTCTATAGTCAGAAGTCAAAAAGATGTACAAAGATGACAGTCAAAAACAATGTAAAATTTATCCTCTTGCACGAAAACTACTCAGTGAAAGACCAAATAGTGAAAACTGGAAAATGCCATTTGATATTTAGCTCCTTGGTGAAGCACGTGTTTTTCCTCAGGAGAAAGCAAGATTGACTAGAGGGAAATTTTATGGTTTTTTTCCCCCTTCAGGAATAGCACTCAAATGCAGAAAGACATTTTCTTTCTGGTGACAACAGTTCCTCAAAACACATTGACTGCATTTTCTTTGAATAGACACAGTTTTTACATACTCCCATGATATAACATATATCAGGCCCATTAATGACACAGTTCTTGATATCATGGGTAGCTTTAGACAAAATTGGGGACTGCAGCACTAAGATAACGGCTAGTCTTGCCAATAGGTCAGATCACATGGAAAAATGTGTGACATGGGCTTTGAGTATGTGGTCCAGCTTGATCACATTAATGTCATCTCTTTTAGGATCCCCTTTAAAGCCAGAGCTCTGTGATACTTGGAATCTTGCTATTTTACTGTCCCAATTTACATGCTTTAAAGTCACACAGCGTGTGCAGAGTGTCCACTTACACACATTATACACACATAGATCATACCAAGTTAAGCAGAAACAAGGTGCATACAGATTGTCACGTGTTCAGAGATCTATTCATGTACATGCACAAATAGTCTAGATTGCATAGATGTGATTTTAGAAAAATGGTGTACATCAGTCTACAACTATTTTGAAATTACAAAACTAAAATAAAAAATAAAAAAGTCAAGTGCTAGAGGTCTTGGTTCCCTTCCAACCTAAACCATTCTATGATAAAATGTCTTGGCATGAAGAGTGGTTGTAGAAAGCCAGGAAGATTCTTAACTTTTACCGTTTGATAGAAGTGAAACTTTACATAGTTGTATTCTTTGAAATCTCTACAAGAACCAAGTGAAAATATCTTTTGGTTTTTAAGTAACCTTAACTTTCACATGATGCAAAACATGATACAAAAAGGGTTTGAATGTATGCACGGGGAGGGAATGTTGTGGTATATATCTTAGATACCATCACTTAAAATATTATTGCAATGGGGAGAAATTATCTATTACTACAGAAAATAATTCTCATTACCTTGTCAAAGCCTTTCAGCTGGATGTTTCTACCTCGTAACTTCACAGATTACTTTGTGTAAGAAGAGATATCATTCATCTCTAAATCCCATGACACCAGTATGCCACCCAAACTTTCTCTAATAATGCTGGACTGATCTGTCCTTTTCCCTTTTAAGTCACAGCATTTAAGAGTATTGCCAGATGAGTATAAAAGGGGTTTGCGCTTGGTTTTGTTTAACACATGTCGATGTCTTTAAAACGCAGAGAAACCACCACTGAGAAATAGCTGGCCCATGGGACTGGAAAGGTGATCTGAAGGTTTGCCCTGCTGGGTCACTTGCTGTGTATCCGGCTTACGTCTCTGGTTGACAGTAAATTAAAGTTACTGCCATTTGGCAGGTGTGCAGCAGCCTATGTAAAATGAGTTGGTGCGGCGAGCGCTGCTGTTGGTGGGCAGGTGTCCGCACCGCCCCGGCACGGCCAGCACTCGCCTCGGCAGTCTCGGGAGAGCGCTGGGGAATCGCCCAGGCAAGGAGCACAGCCTGCGCTTTTGCTCTTACAGGTGGTCCTTCTGCTTCACGGGCCAAGCACGCCAGCGGTACCGCAGAGGAAATCGCAGGACTTCACTCCATGTGTGGTACTCCTAAATAAGCACTTCCACTTTCACTGCCAGCAGCTGCCTATGTGCTATAAGTTAAGAACTTAGCATCTGAATTTTTTTTTTTAAAAAAAAAAAGATTGCGTCATTATGTAAATATTACACATCATCCTGATAATCTTAATGGAATAATACGTATAAAACCCTAGATTGGTGATTAATTGTGGGAGACCATCCTGCCTGGTTTCTTTCAGGATCGGAGTGGCAAACAGCTCCTCACTGCAAGGAGCCCAGAGACAGCTTTTTACATGCTCCCGGTGGGAAGCTGGATGCCTTCAAAGGAGTCAGAAGGGAAAAACGCAGGAGGCATTCTGGCTCTGCTCCTTTCTCTGCTGTGGCCAGCAGCGCCAGGAGGACTTGTTTGTACGAACAGAAAAAGAATCCCAAAGTGATCAGATGAAAAACAGCACAAAAATCCAACTGAAAAAAAGAATCAATTAAAAAGGGGAAAACTGTTGACTTTTTCAAACTCCCAGAAATCCACACCTGATATAATATCATTGTAGAAATAAGTGATGTTTCCTCACTTGGAATTATTTGCTTTGTCGCCATTTATTTTTGTTAAAAATGTAGAATGCATTTACCTTAATGTAAGACCATGGGGACATTAAATCATCAGAAAATAAGAAGTTGTTTGAAAATTTAGTGCTGTCATTATAAACAAGACTGGGATAGAAACACAGGGAAGTAAATGGGGGTAATAAGACTGCTTTCAGGAGAGAACAAAGATAAAAAATAGAATCAAACTCATGCTTCAGGAGAATCTGGAGATAACTGGGAAAACAACAGTATTTCACCACGGCCAGGTTACATGAGTGATATCGAGACAGGGCCTAGAAAGGAGGTCAGAAAACTGGCATAGAAATTGCTCTCACTAAATGGTCAAAATATAGTGAAAATATAAAGTCTGCTTTATGCCAAACAGATTTGTCTTTCTTGACTGAAATAAAATGTTTTGTTTCAAGATTGTTCTCACATTTGGGTTTTCCCCCTGTCCTTTAGTTAAACATAGTTTATAATAATCAATGGTCAGCTATTTTAAGAATCAAATCAAGCATTATGCAAAGAGTCCAAGCCAGCTCATACCAGTCAGAATTTAAGGAGTTTCTCTCACCACCTTCTGAAACATCTCTGCCTTGCTCAAAATAATTACTTGACTATTTGGAAGATAAGTCTATTATGATAGAGAAATCATGTGCTTGCATGCAGGTCGTTTCTAGAAACTGCCAGGTACAGGGCACCAGATTGCAGAGGTTTGTTTATCCCATCCACTGTGTCAATTTCTATGCTTTTTCCAAAATGATGGTCCTGCTAGGATTTCTGAAACATTTCTAATTTTTTTTTTCCAACTTGTGATTTCTTGAAAGTATTTTCTTCCTGCATTTTTATGCTTTCACTCTTTTGCAGCGTGTAAGGTAGCTAAGCAAGATCAACTACTGTGTTAAGAGTTTCAATAAACTTACTCTCCAAAGCAACATCTTTCTTAAACTCTAATCTTTACTGTTCCGCTACTTTGACAGTTGCCATTGAGCACTACAAGAAGAAGAATTAGGTAATTGTACCTAATTGTGTTCTCCCTGACTGTTGTTTAAACAAGGAAAGCCTTTCAGTTGTTGTGGAAAGTATTAACAGCAGACCTTTGCTGACCTTCTAGAGCCATTTGGGAAAACTTGACATTACACAGAAGCTTACTCAAACAAGCTATAATTAAGTTGAGAGTGGAGTGACACCACTTACAAGAGAAAACTAAGTATGGCCATTTAATCCAAAAATTACTTAAGGACTCCCGGGAGCACAAAAGTTTACTTCTACTAAAATAATTATGTTTTGCCATTAGATGAAGAGACAGTACAAATGGAATATGCATGTTCTTTTCAACATCACTACCCTTCGTTGCTCTACCAAAACTGGAAGGGGCAATGGAAAGACCTTTCAAACTAATTTTTTGCATTCAATTAGGTAGAAGCATCTGCTTTGCCTTTAAATAACCTGCCAATCATTCACAAGGCAAAGGACAAATCCTGACTGCTGCGGCGTACCCAGAAGTCCCAAGGACTAACTGAAGTATAGAGGCCTTGGTCCTCTGACGTTCAGGACGACAGTGCTTAATCTCTGGCTTAGCATGTTAATCTTTTGTCTATCCCCTCCATCTGTCTCTCCCACTATCTTACTTTTACCTTTCACAGCAAATATTTGTTGCTAGTTGTCTCTGGAGTCAAAATGTACAGTGCACAAAGTGCAGGATGTATGTCAAAAATAAGAATAGTGTCAAATTTACAACAGTGCTGTCTAAAATATTAGGTATTTATGTTTGCTTGAAGTTAATTTAGAAAATGCTTCACACACATCCCTCCTTTTACGAAATTCCTACTTTAATATTCTCAAAGCTCAAACATATAAAATTGTTCCCAAAATATACATTGTAATCCAAGTATCTCTTCTAGCTCTCTCTGAAATATTAAATGAGGTATTTCTTGGAAAAGAACATGCATCAAAAAAATCAGACAGCCAAAAATATCCCCCTCAGTTACAGATTCAGTGTTATCCACTTCTCAGATGGTTTCACTGCACAAGACAATCTCTCCACTCAGAGCTGCAGGAACCAACCATGCTACCCAACTGTCCTGGTCTTTTTTTTACATTCTTCTTATGCTTTCTGCTTTGCCAGTCATGCCAGCTTTCACGTCCCTTTCATCTCCTTCCCAAAGGCCTTCTTCTGTGCATCCTCATGCATGAAAACAATTTCAAATCTATCTGCCTTCAACATATTTACATTATTCCTACAAAACTTCACTCCTTCAACATTGTCTATAAAATTCTGGAATGCAATCTTAAAATATTTTTAATGTTCTATTCCTTATCTCTAAATATACATCCTAAAACTATGAAAGACCTCCAGAAATTGGAGCTAAATGAATTCAGACAAGTTGAACATCCAACCGATGGGAGTAGATAATCACATTCCTGTAATTAAGGACTACTTTAACGCCCATATACATGATTTTACTTATGCCTCCTTTCAATCATATGTACAATATATGCCGCAAACATTGTCATTCATTAACATTCAGACTGTGAGCACAGAAATCTCTTTTCCCTGTTTATTTAGTGAGGTACTTTCATGCACAAAGCAATTAAGAACAAAACCCCTTTTACTGAATATCTACAGATCAATAGCCAAAATTATTTCTTCTGATTATACCTGTTTCTGTATTTCAAACTACCTCTGAACACATTGTATTTGTAGGAAAGTACAGAAAAACCTAGAGGGCCGCTGAAAGTGCCAAGGTGATTTGTGAAAAGTTTTAAATTTCATAGTCATGCCCCCACTAAGATTGTTGTAACACCACTGTAAGATATCCTTTTGAAAGGTATTCATCCACATAATTTAGGTGTCTGAAATCATAGGATGTGAATTAGGAAATTAGTTTTCCTATTGCTCCTCCATAGTCTCTGGAAAAGGTAGGCCTCTTCTGGATGACAATTCAGAGGAAGATCTTCTTTTCTCCACCCAAGAACTTGTCTCCCTCAAAAGCATCTCAAGAAAGTGCAAAAAGTCAAGTCAGCTAACTTAACTGCCCAAATCAGGCTTCGTGAATTCCCTTTGAGACTACCACTTGCCAGAATGCAGTATTTGAGAAGGCAATAAGAGATGGTAGATTGATTTTGGGAGGAGAAAATTGTTTTCTTTTCATCCAAATTTCTTTCATTGTAAGAAGGTTTTTGCAAACACATTCAACCAAACCATGTTGGAAGTGAAACAATTTAAAATTATTTTTATTTTTTAAAAGATATAATGACAGAGTATGAAATGCTTTCAAATTCTTGCAAACCAAGCAGCAAGAGAATGGATTTGTTTAAATGCATCCAGAACAACCTCTTCTCTCTAATGCAAAAAAAATTACATAGTAACCTAGCAAATCAATATAAAGTCTTTTTATGGTGGATCTATTTGTGGGTGATTCTTTAATGTTATCCTTTTTGATACACAGCAGGAGCAGAGGGTTAGAGGTAACTTTTCTATTCCCCAGAATTATTCTGCTAGTGAGCTAGATGAAAGAATATTCGTTGGAATGAAAAATTTTTTAATTCAGTAGAAAAGCCATCCTGAACAGAGCTCCCAAAATACTTTTGTTGTTGAAAAGTATTATTTTCCAGAACTAGAATGTTCACAAGGTTTCATTACATTCAGGCAAAAGAATATCTGATAAAGAAGATGATGAAGAAAGTGAGATAACACGCAATACATGTCCCCTGCATAAAATATAGGCTGGTAAACAGTGCTCACCTAGGATGCAGGACAGGACATCATGCAGAAGGGAACTGAATTTAGCTTTTCTGCCTTTCAAGAGAGTATCCAAGTCTCCAGTTTACATAGCTAGCCTCTGGCACTCATCCAAACTCTTCTCTTTATTTTTTCCCATGTTAGATTAATGTCTGTCCTTGGGAACGAAAGCATAGCTCAATAGCACAACAATGGCATTCAGGTTCCGCCCTCTATTGAATATCAGATTTGGGATACAAAACAGAAGTTATTTGGAAGGATTAGACAGTAGCCTAGTGGTTAGACATTCTGACCTCAGATATCCAAGTTGGGAGGGACTTGAATATATGCATCCCACATCCTAATTGCTGTAACCTGAAATTCTGGAGATATAAGACTGCCTTCGATTTTTCACAACCAGATTTCGAGATCATCTACTTTATACCTATTCAGTGCAAAAGTTTTTTGAAATCTCTAAATGATTCAAGATCTACAAATCTATTTCATTTGACATTGCATTTGAGGTTCCAGTTTTACCTACAGTGTCATGAAACCTCTGAAAGTATTTTTTAGATACTGAGCTATAGAGTCAACTTACAAATATACTTTCATTGTGCTCTCATTATCTCACAGAATTAACTGGATTTGTACTTTGATGTGGAGATGAGAGGAAAGCTTTTAAGAGATCTAACCTTTATTAAGTTCAGATGAAATCTACATTCGGTACTAAAATAAGATGCTATTGCCTAAAGGAAGCTGAATTCACTTCCTGATAAATGCATTTTAGTCTTACATTTGCTTCTACCCAAAACAATGCAAAAAGCATTTTACTCTTTCCTTTTCTATAATGAAAGATTATATTGTTTCACATATCAGAGAAAAATACAATAAACATATTCCATTTCTGTCTTATTCCTTTGATTTTTTTTCTTCCCTAAAAAGCACCCAATTACTTAGTCCTCATTTTATTCATGGCTTTAATAATTTAAAAAAGCATTTATAAAAAATAAAACAACCAAACAAATCATAAAACACAAATAAGCCTATCTCTGACAAATGTGAACTAGGAGAGAGGAAAAAAAAAAACCTTGTTTCTAAACCACAGATTATTATGTAGCTATTTGGTTTGTTGTTTGTTTTATAAAAGGCCCGATAGATGAAAATTTTATGTGCCGCCTTTGTGTAGAGAAAGAGAATTACAGCTCACCCTAAGTGTAGTCTCTCTTGATACTTCTGGCCACAGCTGAATTAAGAAAGCTGTTTTGAACCAATGACAGTGAGTTGTGGCACGGCTGCCCTTTTCTGTTGTGCCTCATACCAGAGATCTTGAAAAAACAGAGTTCAATACTAACTATACTTAAAAGGATGGAGGCAACTCAAATCAGGGAATAGGACAAAAACAGAGACCTTTGCTATGCGTTTTCTTTTCACAACACCCAACCCGCAGATGCTACGTAAAGCTCGAGCTGTGTTGACACTGAGGAGCATTAGCGCCAAGGCAAGAGGACATGGACATACTTCAGTGCTGTCCACCAGAGGACTTTTCCCTACTTGCAGAAATTTCCGACTAGGTTTTTGTGAAAATTTTATCCCACCACACAACCCACTGAGGACACGGCAGAGACCAGCTTTCCTGGGACTGTCACCTACCTTACAGCAAAGGGAGGCCCCAAGCTGGGGTGGCCGGAGCATACCTTTCCTGTTCGGATGGCCTACAGTACCTGCATGGTGTATTCACCAGTCTCTGACCCTAAACCTCCAGAGGTGCCACCCAACAAAATAATTTGCCACAGAAATTTAGGAATTTAGGCAGATGACTTTAGACCTGCAGAGACCAGCAACATGGATCAGAAGTGACTTACTGGTAGCAACAAACAGCATGCTCTCTGTGATAACCATGTCACTGATGTCAGTTATTGTCACTTAAAGTTAAATAGCCTAATCTGCAGCTATCGTTATATTGTAATCTCGGTATTTTCTTCTCTAACATCTCATATTATTTATTTATGCCCATGTTACTTGGCAAAAAAACAAACTCAACTTTTCTGATAAGCAGCAGTTCGTTAGAAGAAAGGTCAGTGCCCAAATATTTCTGTCATTTGTATTAAGATTTCTGCTTTTGCATTTATTACTTCTGCGGTATACTGAAGGGGAAGAGCAGAATGACTTTTATCTTTCTATACATGATACATTGGCACTGAGTGGTGACCAGCTTCCCACTGAGCCACTGAACAGATTTTTCTGTATTTCCAATAAATTCAGTTTTGAACAAAATTGAATTGCATCAATTCATTTACTAAGTCTGTATATTTCTTTTATATTGTGAAGCACATAGTTAAATGGCATGAAATCAGGCATTGCTAAAATCAGGCAACGGATAATAAAAAGCATTGTACAATCCTATCACCCAAAGTTAAGTTAATCATGTTCCTAGAAACTCCCTATTTTGTGTGAAATATTGTGACCTTCCATTTAACAGTGGTGCCATAACAGTTGTTCTGTGTTGTGTAAGAACTATTACTACATGTCTCCATGTAACTCAGCTCACACCAATCTAAATATTTGATACAATATTTTACAGTTTGGGTTTTAACATTAGTTTCAAATTCCCTAAACTAATAACTGAATCTTTAAAACTCACAAAACAAAACAGTTACCCAAGTGGAAAACATCTTAAAAGCTCTCCGTAGTTGGGAATAAAGCTTTATTAAATACAACTGTTCTGACACGATGGATGTACTTACCATAATACCTATGGGCTTACACTATTACTGCTCTCTTGAACAATTCCCTAAGTGGAAATATATAATTTAGCACACCAAGGTCTCTCAAGATATACTGTCTTATAAGTTTGTCAGTGTCTGTCAGCACTAGCTAAGTTCTTAGTGGGAAGCACCTTTTTCTGTCTTAAACAAAACCAATGTAATTGAATTTAGGTTTCTTAAGTAGTTTATATAAACATACTAAAGACATAAAGCCTAGTGTCTGGAAAATTCTGTTACTGACTTCCATACACCAGTGCCCTCAACAAACCGAGCAGAAAGGCTGGGTGGGGAACGGTGGGGAGGACTGAACAATTTCCAAATAAGTTGCAGTTGAGTCTCTTCAATTCCTATATTGTCCCCATTAGCATATCAGAAAAGTTTGCCTGAAGAAAGTTTTGATTAGGACATATCAAAAAAGATATATTCAGGCTGAGAGTTTTCTCAAAGTAAAATAAAATTCCATTCACATACATGTCATTTAGCTATAAGAGGAGCTGATCTGTAAGAAAAATAACAGATCCTGCATTCGGGAAAAATACAAGCCATCAAATGGCCTACATGATACTGCGTACTGAATCCAAAAGAAAATTAATTCTTTGTTGTGAATAATCTGCCCAGTTACAGTCAAAAGAATCCATGGCTGCTTTATACAAACAGAAGTCTTCCATGTGAATATCATGAATCCATGTTCACTGACAGCACAAGATTTTCCTAGTAACTTCAGTCAGCTTTAACTCAGGTTCTAAGCAAGAATTGCCATGGTAGAATATATTTTTCAAGGTTGCATGACACCCTTCTGTGACATTACCTCTCATGTTTCAACCTTTATCAGGGAAAAGGTAAAACAACAGTATCTGAAAAAACCTAAGGGGATTCATAAGAAAGAATCTGATTTCATATATATATGTCTTTAAAACACTGCTCCTTACTGCACTGCTTTTCAACAAAAAAAAAAAAGATATTTTCAGAATGTGTTTGTAAAACATGAAACAAACGGTTTCCTACACAATATAAATCCCTGGCAGTGCTCCCCTGCAGAACACACTCCTTCCCACTCCCAGTTAGTCTTGCATGGTAATGAACAAAGCAGTTCCTTTTTTTTTTTCCTTAACATTCAAGGGAAAAATAATTATTTGTGTATTTTGCACATTTATTCAGGCTTTTTACGTTTGTGTCTCTAGTTTCCCTAAAAATGGGAACAGTGGAGATCTGCTACTTCCTATTTTAATCCTGACACATTGCAATATAGTTGTATTATATTGTTTTGCTGATGTATGTGTAGAAATGGAAATTCAAGTCCACTCTAGAAGCTGTGGGAGAGGGAAAATACTTCACATGGGTAAGTCATACAACAAGTGTTTGTCATAGTTAAAATAAAACTTTTTCCCATGACCATATATTTCTTTCTTATTTCAACATACTGTATCCCAAGTAAAGAACAAGAAACAAGATCCAGAATATAAAAGAGTTTTAGGCATGAGTGTTTCTTTTGCTTCCCTTGCAATGTGAAAGTGTCTTAATTTGAAAGAAAATAACGCCCCAACTGCCTCTCAACCTTTAAAGAAAAAAACACTCCAACGATTCATTCTGCAAAGCTTGTTAAACATAATCTACACCACACCACACTGCAGGTGAGGTTTGCCAGCCCAATCTGACAGGCATTAAAAAAAATATATATATATAGGCATACCTTCTGCTAAAACAGAGGGGTACTGCTCCTGTCCTTTGTGTTACACACACAGGGAGCATTCAGAGCCTGCAGTCACCTGCATCTCACAAGAGCTGTTACTAATTATTCATTATGAATAATTCCTCTTTAGGGAACCTAGGATCAAAGACTGGACCAAATACTGTTCCCACATATGACAGACTGCAGGGCCCTCTCCAGCGCTTCGCACTTCAAAGCAGTGGTGGGATGAGGAAGGCGGACTTTGGGCCAGCAGCATGAGGGCTACAGAGTCACAAGGGTTTGCCAGTGCCTCCTTCTGACTTACCCCATTTTAGTGGGCCCTCATTAGGAGTGCTGCGAATGATGAGGGATCCTGAGCCAACTGGGTTGCAGCATGCAGTTGCGTTTTAGCTCTTTTAGGGGAGAGGGAAACAATTTTTGCTGTACTGTCAGACACGTCCTTGGGAAAACTTTTTTCCTCTTTCCTTTCCTTGCCTTCCTTCCAGGAGCATCTCCAAACACCATCTACCACATGTAGTGGTAGGTGCACCTGAGTACCACTTTGTGTTATCAGTCCCCACTGTTGTAGGGCACTTTATTCACAATCACTGTCAAAAAAGTGGATGTTGAGGAAGGAAGATCTGTCTCAGCCACACTGTTCCCCCGACACTCCCCTTCCCACAGAGGAAGGCACTTGAGCTTGCAGTGGTGATTCTAGGACCAGTTAAGGGCTGGGAAGAGGGACCTCCCTCATGCAGGACAGATTGTGGAAGTACGCTTGTCTTGAACGAACAAGTTCAATTCTCAGAAATGTTAAGTTAACACATATGCAGCCTGGTTAAACCACACTCTTAAATCTTGTCTGTCTTTCTTCACCATCTGTGACAAGGTTTTTCTCTTTGAAACTATTAAGAGAAGTTGACCTCTTGTGCTTACATGCATTTCCTCTGTTGAGTTTTGACTCATCATCCTGCCGTGTCAATGCTTTCCTGAGGAGGACTATGGTATATAAATAGCCAAGCTCAAAAGAAGATCCTTCTGATCTATTTGACAATTTGTCTTCCTTGATTATATGAGAAGACAGTAACTTGTAAATTTTCTCCTCCTCAAAACTTAACAGAGTTGAAGGTACTGAGCTATGTTGTTTAAGGATTTCTAAAGGAGCCCTGATTTAAAGACTGGAATAACTGCAAAGTTTGGAAACATCTGGTACTAATCCAATACCTACTCCAATCTAAAAAGACTGATTAAACACTGCAGCAACAGGTGGTGCAAACACTAGTAAGTCAATTTTAATAAGAGAGGTCAACACCTTCAGCTCCTCATTTTTCTTTCTATAAGTACTAATAAATTCCTCTCAACAGGTGTGGGTCTAGGATGTATAATTACATTGTTCACAAGCAAAGGTCTAGTAGCTCTATGTTAAAGATCTCTTTTAAAAGAAAAGGAAAAAAGCTTCCAATGTTTGAAATGTCATGCCTGACTTCCTCTACTATTCTCTTTTCATGTATATTTTTCACGTCACGATGGTTTGTGGGTTTCAGACTGGAAGTACCACCGCACACTGCTGAGTACTTCTCCAGGAAGTAAATCTCTTCTGGATTTACTACAGATTCTTGTCCAGCATGTTCTAAACTGCAGTGGTAACTAGCATGAAAATTCAATTCCTCCTTGTATTCAGTGGATATCTATCCTTATCCCTACAAGAAGGCTCTATTTAATTGCTGGTGGCTCTCAAGAGTACATCAGTCTCCACCCTGCCTGATTAAATGATTACACAGGAAGACGGGATATATGACGTCTAGGACAAAAGAAAGAAAAAACCCACAAGAGTGAGGCCTGACTCTGCAGTGTGCCAGGGTTCTCCCTTCAGAGTAGACAATCTATATTTCCCTTTCAGGGTGTTTAAGCGCGTGATATGCTGCACGTTTAATTTTTATTTTTACATTCTTTGTTTGGCATTCTTAATATCCTTTGTAACACAGTGTAATGCTGGGACAAACTTTTCTTGGCGCTCAAACTAAAAATGACACTTCAGAGTTCAGTGTTCTGGTTTGACTACAACCCAGGTGAAAGAAGATAAAGATGCTCTAAAGAAAGCAAGATCTTCAGGCCAAAAGATATGTTGCTTAACTAAATGGTTCCCATGCTTTTTACTGTCTACAAGATCTTTTCACTGCCTGCTACGTGGGCCATTTTTACAGAAATCCCAAGGAGTTATTTATTGTGGGAATAAGAAATAACAAAGCAAAGAATATCAAGGGAGTGTTCAATATAAGAATCCAAAAGAAAACAGTAGTGTCTGAATCAATAAAGAAAAACTTTGTCCTCCACCGTGCTGTGTTGGGGTTGGAAGGTCCAGTACAGAAGCAAATAAGCTAACAGTTATTATTCTGCAGGGACAGGAGTCTGAATAATCCCTTATTCCAGTTGTTTGGCAACACTGAGCTGATTACAGCTGGGCGGTGGTTCTGCAAGCTAAGGAAATGATAACAAGACAGGGTACATTTACAACAAATCATGAGAATACACAGAAAATTTGGGGTCCCCAGATGGTCCATTGGAAGAGGACAGGGCACCCTGAGCCAGTCACAGCCCTGGGGAGAAGGAGAACCCGTGAGCTATACTGCAACAGGGATGCCCCAGGAATGGGCAGCTTTTCACAGGGAGGAGCATAAGACCGCTTGTCTACATATTGCTGTTGCACACTTCCAGCCAGAGTAAGTACAGAAGAAGGCTTTTTCTTGGCATTACAACCCAAAAACAGAAGGAAAAATAGGTTTGCTCTCCTGCCTCCCATGGACGCTACTTTTGTCCAGCAGTGCTAAGTGACACGACACACACTCTGCAATTGTTGGCATGTGTTTTCTGGCCACCTTTGTCTGCACTTTCTGAAGTCCTATCTGAAAAATCTAACCCAGTGAATTCCTGCAGCCTACACGGTTACCCATGGCCCCAGCCATGCATGATCTCTTCTTCCCCAAACCATGAGGACTGTTGTTAATCAAAGCCTGTGCCAAGACATCTTCCACCTGATGCCTTAAAATCAGGAGCTTCACCCTATAAGTTCAGGATCAAGTTGGGTTGCTTGGGTGAAACTGTGTGTGCTTCAAACCATTAAAAAGTGATGTTCCAGTCCTAAATGATCTGTCTTGAACTCAGAAACACAAAAAAAAAGCTCCATAGAAATTTCTGTGGATTCAGTCCTACATTCTTTTAGCACAGCTGGGGATCTGCTCTCTGACCAGGAAGTCTTTTTAGTTCTAAGAGCCTTTTAATAACTACTTGCTGTAGAACTACACAGTTCTTTGTTTATTTATTAATTATGAATAATTAGAGAGGATACTCCCAGGAGAAAGACCTTTTGTTTTTTTCAAGGAGGATATTTTAAGAACATTCATTTTTATATAAGACCCACTAAGTAATCCTCATTCAATCCATTCTCACCCAAGGCTTGGGGGCGTTTGTAAATGACTATGTAAGCGTGTTTAGAAGGACAACATAAAATTTGAATTCAAGAAAGAAATATATATATATATATATATATATTTCCACCTAGGAATCAGTTACACTAAAATCCAGGTAGGAAAAAGAAATGTCCATCAGACTCATGTTAAACTCTGTATTTTTGTTTTACTAATTCCTATATACCACCTGTGGCCTCAAGGAAACATACAGCTTTTGCTCCATTTTAATTACATGGATTAAAGAAAGCTATTATTAAAACAAAACATTCACCTTTTTTTCAGCTCTATTGATACAATGGACCTAGTATTGATTTAGCTTACTCTTTTGAGTTTCTTATGAATTATTTGCTTCCTTACGAGACAGGAAAGAAAGTCAAGCTAAACATAAAAGCCCCACACAACTCTATACAGAATTTAAACATTGTGACAAGGTTGGGGTTTTTTCCTATCTTATGGGCAGAAGGAAGGGGAGAGGAGAGAGGGAAAGAAAGGCTTCGCATAGGCAAATTAAAATCACTTCATGACCACGAAAATGAATTCTTTGCTGGATACTCATCAGTTACTTTACAGCAGCAAGACACTAAATTAGTAGCAAGAACATTTACAAGAAAACTACCTTTTTCTTAAGAATATGTGGTCAGCCAGGCCATATGAGTTGTCAGCATGACTAATGTGATGGCACAGTAGCTGATATAATAGCAAAAGAAGAGACATCACTCTTCCACTTTAAAAATCTGATGATAGACAAGGTAAGCATCTTGTTCACAGGATTACTGAAGGATTCTTCTAATGAAGACATTTTATAAATATTTTGACTCAAAATAAAAATTACTTTTTTTGTGCAAACCAAACGCACTTGAGTAGAAACATTGCCCTACAGTAAATTCTAGAAATTTTGTGGAGAATGCCTCACGGACTATAAAACAAACAGTTCAGTGTCATGAATCAGAAAGACATACCACCCAGCGTTGTACCTTTGCTGTATAATGGGTCAATTTTGACTGATATTTCCTTCTTGCTAATCACGCAGAACCAGCTTTCTGATAGACTTGGTCAAAGTGGGGTTGGCAGAGATATAATTATGAATAAATTATTTGGGGAGTAAACTAAATTACAAAATTTCATGCCACACTGTGTTGCAGGTGCCGGGTTTTTATGGCTCTAAGAAGGTATTTAGACAACATTAATGGAAGAAAAATTAATAAAGTACCATTAAAACTTCAAGCTCATCGTATCTCTGAAGGCTACGGGGAAAGAAAAATACCCATACTTTCTGTGAACTTCCACTTTAGAGAAGCTTTTAGGCAGCTGTGTGTTTGTTTTCAGAAAGAATAGGTTTTGATTATAAATAAAGTAGGACCTGAAGCATTTCCATTGATATCAATGAGGGGATTTTTCATTATTTAATATTTAAATTCAATCTGAGATGTAACTGCACACTTCACTTTGCTGCTCAGCAAATATCTGAAAGCCAAGTGCCTTTCATGAGTCTGTAACGGTGTAAGAGAAGCCAAATATGTATTTTTTTTAAAAAAAATATAAATATGTAAATCAAAAGACAGGGTGTAATCCATATCTCTAACTAGTGTCAGAGCCTAACTGGTCAACAGAGCCACAAAATCCCTCAGGGAGGGATTCAACTCATTTTACTTTCATTGTCTAATTACTTAGGTGTTTAGTCTCAAATAGTTATCTAGGATCTCCTTATAGTCAGTGGAGGGAGCAAGGCAGCCTCAGAAGGATCTCGTACTGAAAGGAGGTTAAAAGAATCAGTTGTTGGAAGTACCTGTCCACTGATTACTTGGGTGCTTAAGTGATGGTTTCAGTTAAAGTTATAACTTCTGGACAGCAAAGTTCAGTGAACGGATGCTGCCCATTATGTCTCCTTTCATGTCTAGTGCTCTCTGATCTGCTTAAGGAAGGGCTGCCTGCAGGTACTGCTGCAGGATCTGACCCAACTCTTAATGATATCATGGGAGTCTTTAGGAAGCACTGGGTGAGACTTAGACAGAGGTAGAGTCCATGCCTGAGTGCCTGCAGCTCCCTAATGAAAAAAGGAAATCTTAGCCTTTATTTCTTATGAGAGTGATACACAGCCTCTTACAAACTGAAAAACCAATGCACATTTCTAATGCAGTCTCAAAAGCAGATCATTATGTATATCATTTTGTATAAACACAGTCATCAAGGGAATTTGGAACAGATTTATACCAACATTTTAATAAGTTTCATAAGAAAGAGGTTCATCAAATAAAAATAATGAATGATGGAATTAAAGAACCACTGAAAATTGCTAATGTGTTTAATCATCTCAACATCTATATTTATATATGACAAATTTGGATGATATAGTGGGTGTAATTCTGTTTCAAGTCTCTGAGCAGGGATTGCATTCCAAGATACTCAACAAAAGCAAACCCAGAGCTTGCCGCATCTGCAGGCACACTGAAAGTAGGACTCTGACCACTTGCGCAAGGGCACTCGAAAGCTTCTCTGACACCCAGATATTCAGTTAATCAACCAGCAAAAGTCATGTGTGAGCCAACGAGAAAATAAAGAGACCAGAGCTATGTAGAAAATAAAGTGAATGTGCAAAAGAGCTATAAGGTGTACTAAACCCTGACATTTTTCTGTGACCTAGAACCACACCTCAATGTCCTGCCACTAAGCTAGTCACTTGGCTACACTCACAGGTGCCGAATATGACAGCACGTACACAAAGAACCCAGGCAAATACAGTTAACTCAATCTGTGCTGTAATCCTGAAACCTCTGCTCGGTTGCCTGGCAGCTCTGAGGATGCCTAAGGACAAAAACAAGGCCACCATTTCTGACCTCTGTGCTTACTGCATGATTATCATTCTTTTCTCTTTTGCTTTGACTCACAATATCTCATCTCTTCATCTTCAGCTGGGCTGCTCTACCTTGAAGAGCGTCAAAGATACCAGGGAAAGCACACAGAAGATGCGGTTGCCGGGAACATCACCTTGCACATCAGCACTAGCCCTGTCTCTGGGTCCCCAGGCTTGTGTGAGGAGGTGACTCACACCATCTCCCTCCAAATCACTTCCCCAAGTGCAATTGTATTTTTTCAGACAGAAGAACACCTGCAGACACAGCAGTCGAGCTGGACTGCTAAAACCCTGGTTTGGCAAACACAAACAAAAATTTTTCAGAGGAAAATATTTCCAGAAGTAAAAAGATGACATTTCTAAGCAAACATGGCTTGAGAGACTCTACCCTAAGGCCTCCATCCCTTTTTCAGGTGGCAGCCCTCTCCTGCCCTGTCCCACCACCAGGCTAACATCATTCCCCACTGCAGGCAGCTCACCCTCATGCCCAGTCGCAGGAGGAGAGTGGCAGGCTCCAGAATCTCCAACAAAACTTTTGCCTGCTCGGCCTAAAAAAAAGGCTAGCTGGGGTGAGCAAAGGTAAGAAAATCTGCAAGTAGGAATTTTGAGCAGAAAACCTGGACGTGTCAAAGGCGATGAGGCTGCGTGATGGCCCTATTTATAACTGACCATATGGCAATTGATTTCCTGTTGCTCACACAGGGCATCTCCATGACTCCAGCCTCTGTGCTTCTTCCCACCTCGCTCTTCTGCCAGGTTTATTTATACTTTTCCCCACCTCTGAAGGCAAATCAAGTTAATTGGCTATTACATGAGATTAAGCAAAATAACTAAAAGAACAAAGAGAGAATATAATGCTCCGATTCACTGTGCGTCGCTCTCCATGGGAGCTGGGAAACAATACAATAGTTATTCCAGCACAAGACAAGGAAGGCTTTACATTTTCTGCTATATGCAGGACTGAGCAACAGTGCAGGTTTATACCTGTGTTACTAATTCAAATGCTCATTCTTACCCAAAGTTTCACATAACTTTCCATTAAAGCTGACATCTCAATTTGAGACACACTTAGCACCCCCAAAACTAAAGAATCATCTGCCTGCCAATTTTGCAACTGCATGATGAAAGAAATAACAAATTAAATTATTTTTTTATTGAACACTGTACAATATTAGTCCATTTGGAATACAGATAAGGAATTAAGAGCCAAAAAGGCCTTTCCAGTCAATGATCTAAGATGAAGAGATGCCTGGGGGAAAGAGACAAATTTGGAGTGTAGGAAATGAAAAACAATTAGAAGAATTAAAATAATTGTATTTTCCATGAGGGAAAAATAGAGATATGGGATAAATTACTAAGATGGGTTTCTAGAACAAACAGTGCAGCATTCAAAATTATAATAATGGGGTTTCAAGTAGAGCTGTGAGAAAACCTGCTTAGTGAGCATAAACCCAACTTAAAAAAAAAAATTCTAATCACAAATTTGGTGAACCTAGGGAGAGGTTAATTAAGGCTAGCAGAAACAAAGAGGGTAAGGGCAAGGCCTACTGCAGCAGTTCCCTCCACCTTCTCAAATTTCCAGCAACTGGAAACAAAAGAAAGCCTGCAACAGAGAGGTAATGAGTGCAGAAGAGGGGAGAAAGCAACATTATCATGTTCCCTTGTCCTACACTTAACCTGTTTCCCAACAAGACTAAGTGATGCAATCTGCACAGGGCATCTGTGAAGGCAAATATTTTTATGAGCTACAATTCCTTTCAATATGTGGTGTTGATTTGCCAATTAGTAAGAAGATAAACATTTCTAACAGGTGAAATATATTGTTATATTGTTAATTGAGTTGCACAGAATAGATTGGCTGAAGTAGTATATTCTCTCTTTCTCTCTAGGGCTGGAGTTCAATCCTTTCATTTTTTGCTTCCCTAAACACTAAAAATAGGCTGAGAATCAAAGAACAGCATCCTACAGTGTAGGGTCCTAGTGCTTAAGCTGGCTTCTTTCAAAACTCCAATCCATTTACCTGCAGATCAAAAGTGTGTGCTACTCCTGTCTTTTCATCATATGTAATAAAATCCCTTAGAGAGATTTGAAAAAAAAAAAAAAGAGAATCCAGAGGATGATCCACCACTGCCTAATGCAGGTTGCCCTCTTCTAAAGTACTCAGTCTTGCTCACTTTTAAAAGGATGGGATGCTGTACTATTACACAGATAGCAGACCTCATCTGGGTATCAATTTCTCAATTCCTTCTCTACAAGGATACAAGTCAGAATAATCTGAAATATTACGTACAGCAGTACTTGCAGAAATAGCCAAGACTCTGTCTTGGAGACAAAACAGCCCAAATCCCCACAATTTTGGTAGTACTAAAACTTTTTAGCCGACAGCAGTTATGTCTGCACTACCAAATATTAAAACACATTAAGAATCACACCTATAGACCTCTTTAGTTAGCGCTAGGAGCCCAGGGTCACCACTGCACGTGTTTTAGCGGGGTCCACTTTGGACTAGCACTGGCAGACTCCAGAGGAGCACCAACAGGAGGGGAGCACCAGCCCAACCAGCCTTTCCATCCGCACAGGCTGCCAGGGACCACTGCTTGGTGTCATCCTTACGTTTCACTCTCCTTATTTATGTTACTGCAAATTTCTTTATCACTTAGTCTTTTACTGTGAGCCCATTATTATCACAATTAAGAGGGAGATCAGAGGAGTTAATTAGTTGATAGCTTGTTCACCACTGCTTCAGTATTGTCAGCTTCCTGACTTCAGTTTACTGATTCCCCAGTTCATGATGTCAGGATTATTACCTACTTTGAAAATTATATTTTTAAAGTCCAAAAACAGAAAACATAAAAATACCAAGAGAATCATATAGCACTTATTTCTTGATTTTAAAGCCACTTTTATAATTTTGGGAAGCCTGGTTCATTTCTCTCCTATTGATTTAGAAAAAAATAACAGGATAAAGTGTCTTGATCTACAGTAGCAAAGCAGACGTTAAAAACAGAAGGCTCTGCTGTCCTTTTCCAGTCTTAAGATTAATTGCATTTTCATAAAGATTTTTATGCTCCATTCACCCTATATCCCTTTGCCTTACCTCCTCATCCTGAGAGTTTTAATAAATGACTCATTCTCACTAATTCAGCCCTGCCAGCTTTCTTTTGGTACATAATATTTCAGTACTTAATGCAGTATAAGAGAGTCTCCACTAGCCAACTTGATTAGTCATAGCCTCATCTTTGCTTACCATGCTATTTTTCATTTTTTTTTAAAGTCATCTGGAATGTATTCCCTGCTCTGGTTCATGCTGTGTTGCTTTGTGTTGAAAATCCTGAACAAGACATACTTTATTTGTAAAATGCTGGAATGGCCTAGCATTAAACAAATACTGCAAGCACTGAGCTTTACACTTTGTTTGAACTTTGCTAACAACTTTAAATCCAGCTGCACTAACACCCTGAACTGTCCCTTTCAGTAAAGTATCTCTCCAAGAGCACGGACCCACTCCAGCAGCATGTACAGGGCCACAGCAAGAGAAGCCCCACTGTTCCATAACCCTCCAGATCTTCACTGCCACATCACCTACAAATTTACCCCTCATGTGTTCTCTCAGATCTCCCCATCTCTTTCACAAAAAGTGCTCCTTAAGGTTCCCCTCCTCCTCAAGTATTCCATACTGGTTTCCGATCACCAGGGTTTTTTGTGAAGTTTTGTTTTTCTGAGAAAAGTCTCAGGCTGTTGTAGGCTTACCTGCAAGTTTCATTAAAATGTTAGATGCTCATTCTTCTTAGTCATTGCTGAAAAGGAAAACACAATGTTGATCCCTGCAGTATCCTATTAGCAACATGCTACTTCTTCTCACCCCCTTAAAAAAAAAAAAATTAAAAAAAAACACCAATTAAAAATGATGTGTTATATAAAGAAAAACCCCCACACCATTTATCTAGTCAGTACATCCATTCTGTGTTTCAAGCTTTCTGAAAAAAGGCTGCAGAAATGGAAGGATCTCACAGATTTATTACATTTGTCAGATGGCCAAGTGTCACCTCCTAAGATAGTTTCACCTGGTTTAATTGCTTGTTAGTTAAGCCAACCTGCCTTCAGTTGTGAGAACATTTTTATTGTAATTAAGATAGGCATGGTTACTTAATGCCAAAAAATGTATATTATTACCTTACTACCTTCATTTACAGAATGTGCTATCTCCTCATTACAATAAACCAGAAAGATTTGATCATAATTAACCTAAAAAGGCTATTCATAGAAAAGGGCCCAGTTGCGATCTGATTAAAGTAGTCTAAAATCCTAGGGCCAAATTAAAATATCTTGTAAAGTATCAAGTGAGTTAATACAGTTTTTATCTCTCTCCCTACCCTCCACTCTTTTTTGTACCCCAATGTACTCCTTTTACAATGAATTTTATCTTGGTTTTCCCCCTCTGGAAGATAAGATATAATTGACTAGTTTATTTACATACTAATGCACTAAACATAGATTTTAGCAAAACGCCTGGGAACTGACTATAATTTTTGTATAGCCACGAGTGTGTGTAGACTACAAATCTTTGCACATTGAATTCTAAGTTGACTTCTAGTCTGTATCCCACTGAAATCGAGTGGGGTGTAGTCGTGAGTCAGTTGTGATGAAGCTTGGCCCCAAAGAGGTAAAGAGTAAGGATTAAATCCTGATTTCACTGAAGGTTAATGGCAAGGCCCTTCTTCACTTCAGTTGGTTCAGGATTTCACCCTAGGTCATATGGCAGAATTTTAGCCTCTGTTTGAGGAGAAAATGAATTAACTGTCACATGCCAGACAGATGAACATAAAGCAAATTAATCTGTAACCAGAAAACAAGCCACAGGGAACATCACCATCACACACAGCTCCATACATCACGAGACCTTCTGTTCAGTATGAAAGCTATGAAGGTGCCTCTTTCTCCCTCCAGTTCCATAGTCTAGAAGCCTCCTTTGAACCAGCTTCAGAAGACGTCTCTGCTGCCAACTCCTTTTCCATGAAGGAAGTCCAACTGCAACATCTCCCTGATTCTTGATTAATTAGCAGGCTATCCTGCAGACTCACGATACGTATTACATGTAGAAGTGGGCTCTGGCACGAGTCCAACCCAAAGTGTAGGAAGCTGAGTGAAAAATTCTCACCAGTAATAAAAACAGTTAGGGTAATGGAGCTTTTCAAAAAAGGAAAACATTTCATTTTCACTTTACATTTTTCTTCAAAACAGATGGATTTTTTGAATGTGAATAAATACTAGAATGGGTTGAAAAATGAGCATATCTGACTAAGAAACTTTAAAAAAAAAAGGTTTGCACTATTCAAACTTTTAAAAAATTAAGTCCAAAATCTGTCAATCCACCTTGGATGACATTGCAAAATGGTTTTAAAGAGCTAACACACATATCTCTGAATAGTCCGTCCTGGAATACTATAAATCAGAAACTATTTCCAATACTGTTAACAAAGATGAAAATCACACTAAACCTGTGTGCCACGCTGGTTAGGCAATAAACTTCTAAGGGTAGGGTGAATGCCACAGAATTAGCTCTTATTTATGGGCCTTCTAGAAGTGAAAACTAGAGTTGGACAACTGGCCATAAAGTATCAGTGAAATCTATTAATCAGCAGCATGTGGCGAGGCTGTGGAGCAGGCAGTGCTCTGCTAGGCTTTATTTTGCTCAGTTTTCACATGTCTTTTTACTCTTTCCTTTCCACATGCATCCAAACGATCTATACTAAACGTTATTTAAATAGATCAAATTCTGTTCTCTCTCTGTTGGCCTTAACATTCCTGCAAACTAAGGAAAATAAATGTAGAACCGGGGAGATTATTATGACAACTCCCACACTCCATTAAATTCTCTCAGGAAAATATAAAGTGTGATAAGACAAACGGACTGAAGAAAATGGCCTAAAACCAGAAAGTGACTAAGGGTAAATGGTACAGCAAACAGGCAGCCTGTGAAACCCATCAGCGTTTACAGGACAGCCCGCTCCACACAGGGTCAGGGAGAAGGTCCGCAGTTACACCTTGCTGACTCGCCAGATGTTTCAGTCCCCTGCACACCCCACGGGCAGCCAGAGTCGGGGGTAAGATGAGGCTTCAGTCAGCAGAAACCTGCCTTGCCCACGCCGTGGAGCTGGGAGCAGGCTGGGAGCAGGACCCAGCTCCATCCCTACGTCCTTGCTGAGACCTCCCCGCCTCTGGAGGATCCTCCACCCAGCAGCTGTAAAACGACAGCTCCTTTGCACCTCTCAGGCAACACAAAGGGATCAAAAGTGGGGCAGGAAATCTGGCTGTGGGGCTCTTGTTCACGCTTAACATGTCTTTTTCTTTTTCTTTCTTTCCTTTTTTTTTTTTTTTTTTTTTTGAACAATGACAGAATTTTTAGGACTGGAGACACATCCAAATAGTGTCAGAAAAAGGAAAGGTTTTGATTACAGTTAGTTATCTGGCACTATCTATTTAGAAATGTCTGAACAAATAACTCCAATGTCAGATGCTCTAGTTCTGGCAGAGTAAAGAAATACGATTAGATCTGGCTGCCCAGATGTCCCAACGTTGAGAATAATATTTTTAAGCACGAACTCATGTACTGCTGCTGTCATGTACTTCAATAGACTTATTTTGTTCTCATGGGCTATAAATTGTAATAAAATTGAACCAGATTAATGGTTATAACTGGCCTCTCTTCTGTCATACATTATTCCAATAGAAAACAAGGCTCTTTCGGGGCACAGACCTGAGTTCCTCTTCCCTGTGCTAACCTGCAGGCACTGGGCACTGTACCCTTGCAGAACTGTCCAGAAATACAGGCTCCTAGTTTTTATTTATTTCCACTTCTTTGATGGCATGTTTCCTACTGCCATGTGGTGTTTGCTACTTACATTTATATAAATATACTTTTATGTATAAATGTATTTTTTATATAAATATACAAACCTATAAATTTTTTCACCTTGTCATTTTCAATTGTTTTCACCTGCTTTCATTCCTTTTCATTTCTAGGACCTCTGAGGTGGCAATGGCTCCTGTCATATAGTTTTGGCTCTGTTCCAATTATTCTTGTGCTGGTAGGTTTTTTCAGGCAAAGCTCTGTGCCCTGCTTATGTTGGTGGTGTGGCATTTGTACAGTTCTCACTTTTATTTACAAAAGCAAGTGCTCGAACATAAGTGACGAGGTAGATCATTTCCTTTTTTCTGACTTAAAGAAGATATCTTTATTTGAAAAAGCACTTGAGGATATCTGTTTTTCCGAATGGTTATCTATACTTTTTATTCATTAAAAGCAGACAAGGTCAAGACATGGAAGCAGGGTTTCTCATTTTTGCCTAAATCTTGTGCTATTTAGACCTGAGTTTCAGCTTTATACGCCCATCAGAGATGAACATCGAGAAAGCAGTTTTGACAGTAGGTGAGTGAAGCTCTCCAGTAAAAAGTTTCAGCCAGATTGCTTTTCCCTGAAATGAATACGCAAAAGGCTGCTTTTGCTTTCTCTTTAAAATTGTTCACAGGGGTCTCATTATTTGCACAGAGGTTTATATAATTGCACCCACTCATATGATTTCAAAAACTGGTTTTTGTCTGCATGTATAAAAAAGAAGAAAATAAATATTTTAATCTTTTATTTTTTCTTAATGTCTAGCAAGAAAGTTCAATTACAGCCTCTCTACTTATAAAAATCATACAAAGGCTTCAAGTCTCAGCATGTTCCGGCAGTAAAGTGCAAACAATCTTGTGGTTACAAAGGCTACTTTGCTCAACCTCATTCCTTCTTCTCTCTCTCCCACCAGCTGAATAAATGAGAGACATATTTAGCAGCTTCAGTAGAAACTATTTTCTCATGCTCCCACTAACAAATCAGGGCAAGAAATTACAGTAAGTCACAGGATAGGAGCAAAGTACGCAGAGAAAGAAGTAAATCAGAATTGATAAGGGAGAATGAGATAAATAGGGGGAAAAAACCCAAGCCCAAACCCTGAATTCAGGCAGCAGATGAAATCTGAGCAGCACATACAAAGCAGACAACAAGATGGTAGAGCATCAAAAAAGTGAATGCACTACAATCTCTTTAAATCAGATTGTTTTCATTCACAATGATTTTAGAAGAACAAAAAGTAATGGCATTTTTTTAATTAGATTTTTTTCCGTTATTCCGGAATGTTCATCCAGTCCATGGTAACAGAGCATAGAGAGAAAACTACAAAAAGAGAAAGCCACAATACTCTAACCAGGGTACTGACTTGATCAGAAAAAAAAATCACTTGTCATAAAGGAAAGTTACTAACATCTCACAGCAGAGTGCTGTATTTCTTCTTGTGTTTTGGTTCAGGTTCATTTTTAAACAAGACAAAACCTTTGCAAAACACCTCCCAGATGCAGCCTGTGCCGGCTGCACCTCGCAGCTTCGGGAGAGTGACTGAGGTCTCCCCACTCAGCAAAGCTCTTGCCGAGTCCTGCGGCAACTGCTTCGGGGAGTGCAGTTTCTGGAAGTCATTGGTTAACTTCCTATCAAACAGCTTTACACATTTGCAAGAATAAAAAGTTAGTCAAAACTAACATCGCCCCACGACAGCCCCCAGCAACTGCTATCCAGATGGATGCTGCTATTTGCTGTGTGGCCCAAGGAGCCTCTCCAGCCCCTCCCCAGCAGCAGATTGCTTTCTGGTACTTGCTCTTTCTGATGGCAAGGAAGAAAATTACATCTAACATGTTTTGAATTAAAATGACTTAAGATTGTCCCCAAAACAGTGCATTTAAATATATACAGGTCTCGCCCAAAAATGATACAATTCAGGTTTGATTTCTATGACCTTTACCACAGGCGATAAACTTCAGACAGAAGACAGGGTGAGGTAGACTGTCCTAATTGCTCCACATACCCACAATTAATCTATAGCCTCACTACCCGGTTTTAATTTGCGGCAGAAGCTACCTCACCACATCAAAGATAGTGATTCACCTCTCCACTAATCAAAATTTGAAGAGCTACTACCAATAGTAATTAGAGAGCTAAGGCCAATCATTATGCAATTCAGCATTAATTAAACAATATTATAAGAGTTTCCATTCAGCTCGCTAAGTGCACCAGGAATTTAGCCAGAATAGGTATCATAGATTTTAACTACTTTTCCAGATATCTTTTGCTCTGTGTAATTAAACCTTCTCAGTACCTCAGTAACTTCAAAATTCAACCGCCTTTCATTGTTATAAATGAAGAAGAGTGGACATTCATATTCATTTGGATGATGCCCCCTTTGATTAGGAAAGAAGGAACTCGGTCCAACTTTGTGTGTTTCAGCAATTACATAGGTACTTAAGAAAAGGTGACATAACAGACAATATACAGAGATGCCATAAATCAGTGTAGGTCCATTGATTACAGACAGTTTTGGATCAAGGGAACTATTTCTTAAAAGCAGATGCACCAGCACTGCTCTTCAGTGACTCTTTCCACCCCACAGCATTTAAACAGAGTCCTATTTTAAACTTGAGTCTGTCTGTATTCAGGGAAAAAACAGTGGTAAACTGGGGTCCAGCAGTTTTTCATATTCTTACGAAACAGATTTGAATAAAAGAGAGAAAGACGAAAACCTCAGCTTCAATGAACTGACCAAAGTCCACCTTGGGAAAAAGCACCAGGTCACAGGACCTTAAAATCTGGCTCAGGGAATGTAAACATGCCTAAAGCTAAAACAAAAATCCCATCAAGCATTCAAAAAGATGTAAAAAAAGATTTTGATTGTGAAAAGAACAGCATACTAAAGATAGGAAAGAATTCAACACGATAAAATGAGCCCTTATTTGATCCTTGTTTGCTACCAAAAATCAGAATACAATTTGGCAAAAAATATTATTATAATTCTGTCTACTTAGGACCAAGCCTGAGACAATGGGAGACGGAGCAAAGCAAGAGAGAAAAAACAGACTGATTTTATATGGGGATGTTCATTCCTTTGGGTATCCACAGGTACTGCTCCATGAATGCCATGCAGGCAAGTGGGGTAAGGGACGAAAGAAGTCAAAAGCAAACCCCATAGGATTTCTGCTTGGAGCATCTTCACATGGACTCACCCCTGGAGGTGCTGCTGCATGGCATCCTGGTTAGCTGACCAAGCAGAGCGCACCACAAATAACTATCCAGCTAAGGCAGAACCGTTGTGTGATTAACACACAAGGAGGCCACAACAGCTGTGTTTCAGACCCAGGTTAAGCTCAGTTTGGACCTGAGTCCTTTAATAATGCATTGATTAATTCTGTCAAATGCTTGGCTACAGCTGCAGCTATGGGAATGAGAAGTGTTTAACTATAAGTGTCCATGTTCCGCGCAGTCGCTTCTTTTTAAAAACCCTTCCTCTCTCAGTGCTTCATATGCCTTAAAAGATGGCGTAGATGATATACATTGGGGCTCCAGGGCGGCTGGGAATGGCACTGCTGCTGAAAAGAAGCTTTGCAACAACAGGATACAGAGGGACAAGATGTAATGAAATATGAGCTTCCAAGTCAACCTACATATCACGGTTTGTTTCCTAAGTAAAGAAGAAAACAATGACAGTGCTCAGCTTCAAACTGAAATATTTTATTGGTATGCCATGCTGTACAAACGCTGTCAATGTGTAAAAAAGCAGAAACCTTGGGTAACTGTCAGCATTAGATACAACACATCGTGCATCTGCCCAAGATAACGCTTCACAGTGTGTTTGGGGTTTTATCCCCTGTGTCCATTTGTCATTATTGTCCATTTCTAAGTTGGTGGCAGGTTGTTACATAGCATGATGCTATCCCTGCCGTCTCTTTCCTTTCTCCTAGGGTTATGCACAGTTTTTCCTCATCGTTTTTTAATGGAAAGTCTTTCATCATTTCTGGTAATGTAAGCAAATATCTTCCTAACACTGTCTTGTACTATTCATACTGGAACAGTAAGTGCCTTTTATCCCATGTTGCCTTTTTTTGTCACATGGGCTGCACAACCTCCCTTGTTCCAGTTCTCCTCTACAGCAAATGAGTCTGGATTGAATTACCATCTACCTTAGCTTCGCTTTCTGACTGTAATCAACAATCATAAAAATTCTGAGTATTTCTTTACATTGTTTCTGATCTGTACTCCTCTGTTTCTTGCATACTGTCCCAAATGGTTAAATATGTTAGTGGAGACTGATGTTTATATGACTTGGAAGAAAGATTCAGTTGGATCCTCTATTAGAAGCTTAGTGTCCTTTTTGCTCATTAATTAGCAAGGCAATTTTGTTCTGGTGTCCTAGACTGCAAAGCAGTAAGAGGTTGATGTGTTAATCTAATCCAATCTCCTGTACACTGTCCTGTAAAAGGCAGTGGCCTTCAACCACATTTTTTTAACTTAGTTGTACAATAAACAACTTTCCAATATACACAACAGATTTAACTTTCATACACTTTGGTGTCACATTGCCATGTGAAATATTGACTTGAGCTGGAAGCTCAAGCGTCAAAAGCAGCAGTGATACATTTAGGATCCTCAAGCCAGCAGCTATCTTCTTCTCGTCCACAAGATTACACAGCACTCAGCTTCTTGTCTGCACCCACCACAAACGTGAATCGACAGCAGTGGTATCCATGCCCAAAGCATAAGGTTATATTTTTGATGTCTAGCTAGCTAGAATAGCAGAGTGGCCATATAAAAGCAAATGATAACATATGTTTACATTTTCTCCTGCTCACAGTCACTGAGCTATGTCTCATAAACTTCTCAAAATGCCCTGGGAGACCAGAAAAGAAACCTATCCAGGACTACGCAACAACGAAACGTGGAGACATGTGATTCTCAGCTCTCCTGGCTTATCTCCCCCCGTAGAGAAGTATATAGAGATACATACGCATATTCCCCATGATTTTCAAAAGTGACTGCCTGGTGGACGCCTATATTTCTGAGTGCCAAAAGGATTCTTGTTTTCCGGGAACAGCTGAGCTCTTCTTTCTCTACAGTCATGGTGTGTAATTGCAGTGGGCAGGGAGCTCTCATCTCCTTCTCCCTTGAGCTCCTCTAATAAAAAGTGACTGAATTTTGTGCCCTTCCAGGCCTGATGTGGTGAAGAAAGAATGCACATGTTAAAAATTAAAAAATAATGGAAACCATTGCAAAGTTACACTTACACACAAAGTTTTCTTGGGTTTTTTTTATCATCATTCAAAGCAGGAGAGAGAAAAACTGAAGAGAAAGCTTAAATATAAAGAAACTTTGAATTGCATGGTTCAACATTTGTTACATAAGTAGGTTTTTCAAAATAAGTCATTCTCCACAATAACTATACAGAAGAGCTAACCCTGATTTCACAAGACCCCATATGTTTTTTGTATTCTTTTTGTGTGTATGTTTTATTTCTTGCATCAGTGAGTCATAAGATGCAGTCAAGGAATTAATTTGAAGCTTGAAAGCTAAAAGGAAAAGAAGCCGATATGTGTAGTTCTGTAGCCTCAGATTCTTGTATCTAACTACATAACATATTTTCTTTCCACAGGAGGTAGTTATGACAAATTAGAAGTCTGAAAATTTTCTGATGGTGTAAAGGCTCCAGCTGTCACTAGGGAGATAGTGATCAGATTTCATAGCTGCATGGTCCCATGGCACCACTAAGAGTTCCATATGGTCATCCAAATGTTTCAACAAAACCCACAAAAAAAATTCCACCATGGCTTTTGCTTTTAGAAAAATAAAACTCTTCTTTGTAGGAATTTTTCATAAAGTGCCGCTGAAAAACAAAACTTTCTTGATTTGGTTGTCTGAAAAGAAAATCATTCTTAGAGTCGTCCTCTTTGGTTTGGGTTCAAGTGGATAGAAACAGCAGCAGGACAGGACACGTGCCTGAGCTCTAACTTTTTAATCTAGCACAACTTACATAACATGAAGTAGGCTGGTAAGTGGGCATGCAATGAATAATTAAGGTGTGTATATGTACATGGTGATAAACAGTAATTTCTTCAAACCCCTTCCCTTTTGGTATAAAACCACCTCTGTTAAATTGTTAATGCTATTACTGTGGACAGAGACTCTTTCATTCATGTCAAAGATGTCAGCGTAAGCCTCACACAATAACAAATGACAAATGCATAATTTATTGATTCTTAAATGGCTATGTCCTTGGATGTATTTCTTATAACTAATTTGCTTGGAGACACATCTGGCTCCTGAAGATAGCATCTGTTTTAAAGAAGGTCAGTGCTATATTTTAAAGTTAAAGGCGGAAGAACATAATCTTTTATCTGCTCTGCTTCTCTGCTCGTTTAGCCTACAAATTCAGCTCTCACTCAATTCTGTCTACTGATTTTTATATCAAATGAAAAATTAAGCAATCTGTTGTGCAGTTTTGAAGCAGTGATAAACATCTACACACACACTGTGTTTACAGTCAAAAAACCCAAAGACAGAATGTACAGGTTTCAAGTGATTGCATACTGTATGCACTGAACTATTTAAAAAAGGAATTAAATTCAATTGTGTTGATACCACTTTTCATTAATACTTCTTTTCTACAAAGGTTACTCAATCTATCTGTTTCGATACATGGTGCGTGCTTGCCCAGACTTTGTTTTATTCACATGTACTGCTTATGGATGTGAGTCTAAGATCTTGCACAAAATCTGAAAACACTGAACGCTGCAATGTTTATTCTGCTATTAGGCCAAGAACCATGACTTCTCCCCCAATTATTCTTGTACATGCAAAGCCTGATCCTGCACATCTTTGTTATTTCTGCATGATATTTATGCACTTATATACTCCATGTGACTTTAATCCATCTATCTTAGTTATTTCATCAAGTTTCCACTGAATTTTAACAGTATTTATTTTTACTCACCTTGTGGCTGGAACAATAAAATACAAACAAATGCTTAAAATCAGCTTAAACTTTACGTTTAAACAGGCAGACACAAGTACAAATGATTTAGAAACTGCCATTTTAACCCTGTGATGAACAGCTAGGCACCTTTTGCTTTTGTATTTCACCTTGCACCATACACAAAATGTTTAATTATTTGAGGATTAATGGAGGTAGTTTATAATTAAGCTGAAGTATGAACTGATGTCATCATCTCAGTATGATGATATACATTTTTATGCCAAAGCACCTGTTGTTTTGGAAGGAAGCAGCTGATATCATTATCTACCCAGCCAGATAGCCTAGTTTCCTGCTGCTTAAAAAATTATCCTAAGGGTTACCTAAGTTGGGGTAATACAGCATTTACTTTTTCATGCCCAGGATAGGAGAGAATGCATAAAATGACTTTATTCTTAGTCAAAGGTAGAGGGGGGGGCGGGGGGGGACAGGGCATGATGCTAAAACAGTTAATATTTATTTGTGCGGACTACAAACCCCGCGATTTTTTTCCATGCATGAATATACAAGAAAAATTATACATAACAGATATGTAAGTAAATATATGATTGGACAAGAGTCCTTTATATAGCGCAAAGGAGAACATCCTCTGCTTTGCTGTGGACATTTTTCACCATATGATTGACTCTGACCACTGTATGGTACAGGTTAACACCAGCCGGGGATTTCTCCTGCGTGGAGGTGGTCAGCTGCCGCCCTGTCCCTCGTCCCCGATGTTATGAGGAAAAGAGGTTGCCGAGGCAATTTGGGAAGGGGGAAGCTGTGGCAGAGGTAATGTGTTACGGTGGGTATTTTACAGCCATGAGGTCATTGCAGGATCCCATGCCAACACTATAAATCAAAACTGCGTGCGTGAGGGCTGGAGAGCACCGAATCTGGGATACACAACCAGCCTTGTGAGACACATGCCTCCATCCCTGCGAGCGGCGCTCTGACAGAACGTGGAATCAAGCCCAGAGTGTTTTCAGCGTGCCTCCAACTATCAGGCTTTCCTCTGAACTGTGGCACTATGCCAGAGCTGTTCGTTTGGGTTGTCGTCAACCTGCACTACTATAAGGAAAGCTGAGACGCAATACTTGCAAACATATCTCTTGGGAATTAGTTGCTCTCCCCCGATGATAATTTCCTGACTTTCTCAGCCACATGATGCCAGATCCACCAAATTTTCCTTTTGCAATAATCTCTGGCGTGTATTCTGAGCTGGTGCAATACAATATATTTTCTAGGACCCGTCATCTACATACAAGCAATAACTGGAGAAGCATAATAAATAACATGTTTTGCTGTTTTTCTTTCTTCAATCCTTTTTCATATGTTTTGTCTCTTTTTCTTTTTTTTCTCATACGAACTACCTCTTTTCCTAGCCAGCTCTCAAACACTCGTGTTAAGTAGAATGTCTCTTCTCTCTGCTTTTGGGTTCTTTCCAAGAATATTCCTACGGCTGCTCTTTCCATAGGTCTGATACCATTTCAGAAGGAAGCCGTGGCTAGTAGGAGGTAGATTTCCCACCCCTCTGCAGCTTTCCAGACCTCCTATTGCTCGGCAGATCATACGACTTAATAATATGAATAAAGAAAATTTTGACAGAACAAGAAGTTGTGACTGAAAGAATCCTGCAATCTTTATCTCCACATCTTACATCCAGTTTTCCCTGGGATGTGTTTTCTGTTGGGTCCTCCACAGTATCTTAGGGAAATAATGTTTTTAAAAGCAGCTATTTGGGTCTTGCTGGGAGGGAGAGACAGCAGGTTTCTGCACTGTGTTTCTTCCCTCTGCACCCAATATCTGTTTTGAAGGTTTCTGATTTCATTTTCCGGGTCTTCCTTCCTTTCACTTGATCTATTATTATGCCCATAATTGTGCTATGCACATTTATGATAATACTAAAAGAATACATCAGTGATCTTCAATAGATGACAATACAGATGTACTTACTCATTGTATTTCATAACACCTCACTGGAGTTAGCATGGTTTTCTTAGCACTAACAAGCATTACGAAGTTAGCACTAGTTTGGGGGCTTATGTTTTTATAACAATCTGTATTATATGCAAGAGATTAATGAATGTTTTTAAGGTATTCTTACAGAGCTTCACGTCAGATGGGAAATAAGGTGTAGCAGCTTCCTGTCAGAGGAATACTTATTATGGTGTTTTATAATAAGAGTATGCTAGAGATCAAATTAGTATCCTAATGGGCTGGAGTTCAGCATCGTGATCATTGTGACGTTGTGCACATTAGCTGTGTACGTGTGCAGGGGAGAAGGACACTTGTCTAGATATTTATGGATACTGAAAGCTACAGCCATCAGTGTTGAATGGAGCTAAGTCATATCCTAATCTTCTTCCTCTCCCTTTCATATCATAAAACTGCCCTGCAAATTAGGTTTTCAGAAAGTTATTTAATAATACAGAAAGCTATACTGCCACACCGAATGTACAGTAATTGCCTGTGGGTATGCAGTATGTTTACAGCTGGTGCATTCTAAGCCTTGAATGCTATTTCTCTATTTGCTAGACTTCAAAGGAAGTATCGCTTGCTGTTTTTCATGATACCTAGCATTGGTATCTGACCAGCATAATGAAATGCTGACCATATGTAATAGTATAAATTTCTTTTTTTTATTTCTTTTCTTCACTGTAATACACAGTTTCTTTAAAATTAGTTAGGGTAAAAAGAAAAATGATAATTGAAAAGTTTGCATATATTTATAAAAAAGAAAAACACTGTTCTAAACAAGTTCATAATCAGTAACAATGTATATATTTCCATGATAATAAAAAATTGGAATCTGTCCTGCACTTCCAAGAATTATAAAACTAGTTATCCACAACACAATAGCAATTAATTACAAATTTGTACCCAATCATTTCAATCTACAAGTTTCATTTCCCTTGAAATTTCTTTGCTGAAAATGACTGTTTTCAAAGAATGTACTTTAAAAGTAAAGCCAAAACAAAATGAAAATTGAACCTTCATGTTAAGCTAAAGGGAGAAATCCATGGGTATATTTTAAAAATGGTTTTGTACAGTTTGACCTTGGAATTATATGGATGTTTCTTTTGCAAACTTGAGCTCATAGCTTCCACCACTGACACTTTTTCATTTCAGGATCATTAGCTGCATCAATAAAGATTACTTAAGAGATATTATGGTCTTGAACAATTTCTGAAGACCTCCTCTGACACTGCAATTTCAGGAACATTTTCTTTATAATAATCTATAGCTGATATTCTTTGACAGAATTTCTAAAGTCCCACTCAAGAAAGCTGTGACAAGCAATAATCCAGGTCTTTAATGTTTACTAACTTTTTGCTTCTGCAAATCCTAAATTCATTAGATCAACAAAAGCTTTGTCTAAAAACTGCCTGAGTAAGACACTCCTCAATTTAACACAAAACTGAGCAACTTTAGCATGGTAAAAGTCTTCTGTATAAAAATCTGTCTTAAGCAAATTCTTTGACTTTGTTATCTTCAAAATTCCTTTTCTTCTATACACTAAAATGAGACTGTAACACAGAATAACCAAAACCTGGCCACTGGCTTCTACTGCGTTCTGGTCCATCCCCAGTAGCTGAAGATACTGGACCAGCTGCAACAACACAAGAGCATCCAATATAATGCTGGATCAAGTACAGCAATTGCCCTTCTGTTTTCTCTTTTGAGGATGTTTGTTTTGTATTTTGCTTTTATGAAGACAAAAAAGGTACTTTTTGGATCTAATATCTACATTCTGGGAATGTCTGTACAAATATGCAATTCTGTCTGTACAAACATTTCTCTTCTTCTGAACTAAAAATAAAATTATTTTACATAAAAGCTTGGGAAAAATGTGAACCAAAGTGAATCATGTGCCATATTGCTCTTTGGAATATTAAGGCTAAATTCCCTGCTGGCATAAAGTGACGTAGGTCTGTTGAGTTCAACAGAGTTATTCTAGCCCACAGTAGCACGGAATTATGGAGCAGCTTGGGTTTGTTACATAAATTAGAGTGATGTGTACTAGATAATTAGGACTACCAATTAAGCTAGGGGTTGTGTATGATCTGATTCCTATGCCTAAATGGTTGAATATACACAACCAGAGTTTAATTTTATATTTTGTATTATAGTGTTCTGGAGAGGCAACTAACACCTGATTCTTTGCAGTAATGGGAAGGATGTTTCCTAAAGGGTGACAACACTCCCAAAGAGGAGATCTGCGTATTTAACATTTATGCGTCTCACACGCTATAGATCAGATAGTATTCAGACTCGGTTAAATCAGTGTAATCCTTTACTAACATGAAAATTCCATTTTCCAGCTCTAGCTGAAGTATTTGAGATATTACTAATACTAAATAACTAAATATAAAGTAAAACGGGAATTTTCTGGTCAGTTCTCAGCAATTTCACATACATCTTTCTTGTTGCACAACCAGGAAGTTAGACCTCTTCCCTGTTACGGAAGGGGATGAAAAAGGAGTCCCGGAGAACAGAACCTGAGCTTGATGGATAGCTATAAAGTTTATAGAGAGGCAACTAGACAGGCATCTGTAGGGAAATAAGTACCTTTAGAGAAACTGATGCTCGCAGCAGTCTGTTGGATCTTCATTGAGGCCCTGACAGAAAGAACAGCAGATGAAAACATGACTCAGCATTGCCTTTGAGAAAATGTGTATGAACCATCTTCTCCCTTTTCCATAAACCGCCCGCCAAATATTTTAAGCCACCACAGAAAGGGCTGGCTGGACAAGGAGCTTCCAGCCCCAACATATCTGCTACAGAGTCAGCTTCCAGACCAAGCCATACAACCACTGTGTGTCTGGACAGAGTATAAGCCAGCTAGAACTGATTTATTAGCAGTAATGAAACCCTGTAGCTGTAGGGCTGCGCTTTTAATGAGGCATCAATATTACAATCATGCAGGTCTACACTTCAGGCTGGAGTTGGTTTGCCAGGCTATCCAAGATAGAGAAAGAAGGATAACTCCCGTAATCCCCTCCAGGTCTTCACCTACTGCTAAGAAACTGCTTCTGGCTTACGCTTTTCATTACATGTAGATAAGCAAAACCAAATACGAGCAATGTATCCCCTGGAATAAAACTGCTCATAGCCATCCCCTCTGGTTCATGGCAACCATCAACCCTGAGATCAGCAGTGCAAATACTGAAGGATGATCAAATGTTGGACGTCCAGATTAAGCTATGTTTACTGTTCCTGGATCGTGACCTCTTTTCAGCTTTCTCTTAGGGAAAAGGGGGATAAATAATAATTATAGCTTAAGGGATGATCCATGTGCAAGTGAAGGAGAGGTTGTGCCTGATTTGAGGCTACTGAGCACTCACAGTGGTGAACAGGGCAGCTTGGGAGGAACCAGCAGGCAGATGAAGGACTGGGACCCCATACAAATCCACACCAAGAGGACTTAGGAAGGGATCTGATACACAGGCAGACCACACAGGAGATGCATTTTCTCAAGGGCCTAGAGGGGACTGTGACACGTTTACTGTATCTCCCAAAGCCACTGAAAGTTTTTGGACTCAGAGCTAGATTGGAGAAAAGGATCCAACCTGCAAAGGCATTATGGGCAGGGCAAACAGTTGTGTTTTCAAACTGTTATTTTAACTCCAGACAGCTGATCTAAATTCCTCTGTTTTAAAAGTTGTTTTCCTCTACCCTGTGTTCAAAAAAAATCTAGCATTAGAGGCTGAAAGCCCTTTTGGTGTCCTCATTATAAAGAAAGATACAATCAGCCTTACTTCATGGCTACACCTGGCTTGCCATCATATCTACATATTCCAGTAAACACTTGGAAAGCAAAGAAAAATGAGCTTTCTTTTCCTGCCCTCAGGTTTCCCTATCGTACGGACCTGAATCCTCCAGTCTCCTGATTGATAACTGTGCCTTTCCATGGCTGTTTGAGATAATCATGTGGAAAATCAGTGCAAATGATGCATGTTTAATTGGGGCACTACCAGAAATGCTGCATATCTGTCGACCTCTCTGGGAGAAATCTGAATCCACTTTGAAAGTCAACCAACAATTTCTGGCAGAGCCAAAGATACTCAAGCCTGTGATAGTAAATAAATTACATACTCAATACCCAGAGAAAATATAAGCTATTCAAATTGCTTCAACTCCTAAAAAGCTATGGCAAAGAAAACATTAGATTACATTTAGTTGAATTACTGATTGGTAAAATTCATTCTTTCTTGTGAATAAATCAGCGGGGATCATATAACAATCACAGCCTAAATCTCCCGTTGGCATAGGGTGTCTTCATTCTGCCGCTCGCTGAGAAACTGGATCTACAAACTCTTTGTTTGTGTCCTTCTTTGTGAATATGACCATCACATGCACTGGCCAGGACTTTACACTTCCTTTGTTTTAAACTTTGAGCCAGAGTTGGTGGGGAGAGAAAGAGGAAAGCTCCAGAGAAAAACATACTGAGCACTGTGTATCTGCTCAGTTTGGAGAAAACTTAGCAGCTGCTTGGAAATTAATTAACTGTAGGGTGAGCTCTTTCAAGCGACCATATTGTTTCGCATACAAGCAAAATATCAGTCAGACAAAGCAAATATTATATAATCTGATCTCAAATAACATTGTGCTGTGGTCATGAACTGTCAAATGTTTCAGCAAAAAGACATAGTGATACCTTTTGTGCTACAAAAGCTCTCAGAAGCTACACCGACAAGACATTTGCTATGTCCCCACCTGAGCGTATTTCATCATCGAGACATTCATGTGCCTATTAAAAATACATTTCTGTTTCTAGGCTACTTGTGGCAACAGGTAAAGACATTTATGGCTAGGAGGAGCTGCTTGTTTGCTGAGACTGTCAGAACACTTTTGTGTCAATAGAGAAAATATATGTGCACAGCTCTAATGGGGATCCCTCTATTGTAGTACCTTGTCATTTCGAGAGCATCTTGCCCTCCGTGCCCCGTGAGCGTTTTTTACAGTCAAAATCAACAAGCCTGAGTTCTTGTTTCCAACTTTCAGTAATGTTTATTATTGTTTGTCAGCAACTCAGCTCTGCTGGAAAAACCTCCTTCGGTGAATAATGAAGTCATTCCCACAGTGACTGCTGGGTTCCAAAATTTTCAGTACTCTACCTATGGCTATTTAGCCGTACATGAGAAGCGCAGAAAATCTTACTTTTCATGGCCCATAAATAAACACCCAATCCAACACTTCAGCACATTTCTAATTGTAATGCAGCGTGTAATGTTTCAGTGCACAATACAGATGTTTTCAGTTATTATATGAAGAGGAGACAATGATGGTTAAGTATGTGTTTGCATTATAGTCACGGCATGAAATCATTATGTTCAACTTTCCTGATCATTTTCTTCATAGAAAAAATAAAATTCTGTTCAGCCATGATTCTTTCCCACACAGAACAAGTTGCAAAAAAGTCAAAGACATCCATTTATAGCCCACTTACTTATAGCAAAATAAAAGGGAAAGGCTCTGTTTAAACACTGGACACTTTCTGTCCTCTTTCCCTGTTGTTAATCATATACCACCATTTAGCTGCAATGAGCCCACGGGATACTAGGATATAAGTAAGAGCAGAGTTGTCCCATGGGATTTTTATCCTCTGTGATAACAGCCCAATCAGCCATCTCCCTTGGTCCATCCCCACTGGGGGTTTAAGAGGCAACTGTCCTCCGTGGAGAACCAAAGTGTTCTCTTGCTAACACCAGGGTACCTCCAAGTCTATTTCTTTGATATTGGTTCTCATTAGCTTTTCTCTGCCTTCAGTCCTCTCTTTCTTTCTCCCCCATCTTTCCTGTCCAACCATCTCAGTAGTCTTTTGTAAAGTTAAAAAACTACCCAACAAAACCTTCTGCTGTCATTTCCTTTCCTGTTCCAGAGCTATCTCCCTCTATATCTGCCTAACTCCAGTAAATTATTACTCGATGAGAATAACTCATTAGTTCACTTATAAAAAGGCCTGACTTCACAAGCAGATATTTTTATGAGTTCTATTTGTGTAGGCACAAATAACTATTTTGGTTATGTGAACAAGCCACATGGATACACATAGGCAGTAAATAGCTGGGCAACTCCAGACCACAACTTGAGACCATATTAACTTTAGAAAAATCAAACCTTAAATGGCAAAAAAGTTTGATATTCCTAGCTCGGCAGGCTTGGGTTTGTGTCTTCAAGAAGACTTATGGTTTGAGACCATTTGTGATGTACAAATGCAGATGAAGTAACGGAAGAAAGAGTTCTGACACTCTTTACCATTGGTTTATAAGGTATTGAAATGAAAACAGAGAAATTAGAAGTAGTCCAAAGCCATCACTAAAGCAAGTCATACAACTAAATGAAGCAAACTCTAAATCTTCTCGTTATGCCTTTCTTTTCTTAAAGTACAAAACTGATGTAAGATGCCAAGCTAGACTAAAGGAGAGAAATCAGTGGCATGGTGCAGCACCAGTTTGATTTTAAATATAGCAAACCGGAAAATACTTGAACCAGGTAGAGAATAAAAGAGAGCACAGTGAAGTGACATTGCATTTATTAAATGAAAGTATTTCAAAAGATAATGTAAGGCCAAAGGATTCAGGGACATAGACTTGAAAGAAAACTTTTCGTTTCAAATAAGTGCTGATGATATGAAAGTGATCAAAACCTCAGATTTCAAAAACAATCATATTTCAGATCCAGTAAAATTTCACATTTCATTGATAAAATTATTTTACTGCAAGTATGAATTGCCCTAATTTGAATGTACATACCCATAATACATGGGTTCAAAATTCAAATCTTAGAGAAACTCTGGGAAAAGAAGTTCCAATAGTTAAATGACATAAGACTGCAGTTGAATAAGCTGGTTGTAACAGATAAAGTTTTTCAAAAGATTCAGTCTGATTTCTGATTGCAAATTACTCACAAACAAATGATTTTTTAAATTGAGTTTATTTGAAAATATTGAACAAACTAATTATGGAAATTTATTTCTCACACCTCTGTACCATGCGTTGCTATATCTGGATGATTGGTTGTATGATAACAAAAATCTCCGTGGAAAACTTTAACCCAATCCTTTCTTCCTTCTTCAAGCGGCCTCCAACAGCACTTTTTGAGTGTTGCAAACACTGAAGGAAGAGAAGGAAAATTCAATGAGTTTATTACCCATGTCAAAATAAATCTGCAACTTGTTTAAAGCAGCCTTTTGAATGGGCTGCTTCTTGGAGTCATTGGCTGCAAAAAACTGTACATAACAGTCATTACAGGGGAGCTTTTCAATCAGCAAAGGCTGAATGCTAGGCAGTAAATAAAGTGACATTAACCCTTTCCTTGGTATGGTTCAGTAATCAAGTTTGAATTGTTTTAATTTGTTCCCCTTTGACTAGTGTTCAGAAATAAAAAGCTTTTGTGAACAAATGTCATGTGATGTGGGGGTTTTATTCCTCAAAGTTTCACTTGATGTTGATGCTCTTTATTTTGTGCTGTATGTCAACTAAATTTCATTATAGTCTTCTTGTCACCTGACATAATGACAGAAGAAAGAAGAACAAGAAGTATGTCATTAGCAGCAATTCTTGTTTATTCAAGAATAGCCTAATTCATATGTGAACATCTTTTCAGAGCACAAAATTAGCACAAACGAGGGGAAAAGATGCAGTAAAGGATATAGTAGGAATTTGAAGAAGGGTATATAAGCATAGTAGTGCAGTATGGGTTTATTTCTCTGGGTACTGGTACATATTTAAATCTTGCTGTCCTGTATTCCACACAGCTACATTAGTCCCACAGTCCTTGAATACTTTTGCTCTGATTGCCTGTAAACCTTGAAAATAATACTTAAAACAAACTCTTAGGAATCATTGTGCTTTATCATGCTTCACAAACTTCATACTGTACCCTGGATTTTTATTTTCATATTTAGTAAAAGTGATGGTAAACTATTTGGACAATTAACACAATGTGCTATGCAAACTGATATCAAAGTGAGGTATAATAACTATCTAAATTAGGGCTTTCAACACGGTAGTCAAACCCATTTATAACATTGAGATTCCAAAGTAATAACAGAACAGATTTACGCTAATTAAGCATTTGGTCTAATGCATTAAATTCTCTTTGGGAACTTACCTTATTTACTTTCAGTATCGAACACGGATTTTCAGAAATAAGAAGACTAATAATCAAGATAAGATGATAGAAGGGAAAGGAAAACTGGGAAACATAGCTATTGTGTTAAAAGTAAGAGATGCTAAATTGAATTTCTGAAGGCAATGGTAGAAAGGTACAAAATTTCAAACTAGATCAGACAAAACTCTGAGGAATAAGTGGATCACCTCTATAGACTCCTGGAAATTTCCCTGCGTTACAGGTACAGAGTAATAAGATACCCAAGTACATCATTTCCACCCTTAACTTTTAGGCAACCAGGTAACACCTTTCTCAGAAGCAAACCACTGGAGAGAAATAAGTAGTTTTATACCAAAACATGTTAATGGTCAGGTTATAAAATGCCTTAATTATCAACAAAGTGACTTTTTATTTAAACATGCAAATTGCTGGTGAGTTAAGTATATATTGCAAAGTATGAATTCCTCACAATCAACAACTAATAATAACAATAAAAAGAACTGGAGAAAAGCAGCCAAACCATCTGACAAAGCCTAGGGCACAAGTAACCCCATCACTACAAATGACTACAGAGCTTACAAAATGAGCCAGATGCTGCTTCTGGAAGGATTTCATCTATAATACCCGAACCGCATGACAGCCTATCACAACTCATGTTTGGCCTAAAGGTGTGCATCACTGGTGGAACAGGCAAATAATGAGAGGGAACAGGAGCAAAGCCTTAATCCTAACTAAGGAGGGGGGGTTTGTTGTGGTTTGTTGTGTGGGTTTTGTTTTTTTAATTTGAAAATTACATTTGTTTTACCTGGAGACACTGGCACAGATGGTGCTTCTATAATATGCTGTTATAATAGACTGATTTGTTTGCAGTGCTGCATTCATGTCCAAATTCATGTCCAAATGTATTGGGTCTTCTATATTGTCGTTCAGGATTGGGTCAAATGTAGAGAAGACGAGTGTCTCCTTGGTGTATAATGAAGAAATTTGCCCATAGCCCCTCTGGCAGGTGCAGCATCTGTGTTCTCAGCCCCCTTCCCCTGCTAGGCATGTGGCTGGATAATAAAATAATTGCTGAATGAATAGACTTTATAAAAGGGTTGAAAATATGCATAAGAAAGCTGCATTTCACAGACAGGGATACTGGTAAGGGTTACACAATCCATTCATTCTGGCCTTATTTTCCCTTCTTGATTACTCTTCAAAAAGGCTGCTAAGCAAGGCTGGAGGCTGAGAGAGACCAAAACCCATCCCCTGGTACTGAGGTTTTACCTAGAGAGATTTACCAGTACTGATGGGTTTGCTCCCATGTTGCTTCTGTTTGACTAGCTTGAAGTTATCTTTATGAAAGCCTTTCCTTGCTGAGCTGTCATGGCTGTGTCTACCTTCAGCCTAATCTTTCCACCAACTTAAACCACATTCTTCAACCTGCATTAAATGATGCTTAGGAGGATTATTTGCATTTTGTTAAATTGTTTTGCTGGTTTATGACAGTGGATTTCTCTAATCACAAAAAAGAAATCGTTGTGATACCTAAAGGTAAACAAAACCATCCCCTCCTTGTGACCTTTATGAAAGTTATTTCAGCACCAAATTTATTGTCAATACACCAGCACAAGATCATCACCATCAGGAATATGCTTAAATACATGTTTGTGTTGACTCTTGATAAGTTGAAGCAAGAAATAAAAGAGATTTAAGAGAAGAAACTTGCAGAACACCACAGCCAGGAGATAGAAGAAACCATCAGCTGGTGTACGATGGGTCAGTTCCAGGAACAGCAGGAACAAGCACAATTCCCACATGCACGTACTTTTTTTCTTTTTACTTACTTTTTTTTTTTTGTTAGGCAAGCTAAGTTCTTGTTGATAATGAAAGTTCTTGATGAAGAATCAATCTTCCATATGGTATTACTCTGTCAGTTCACAGAACCCCACATATGCCCAGGTCTCATAAGCACTCGCATAAAAGCTCTCTAAGCTGCAGACAGATACAAGTGATTCTTTCAAAAGGAGTATTCCTGTCTTAACTTTGATGATTAGGAACACAGAAAGGAAAAAAAGTGCCAGTGGAAGACTTGTTCCTTCTACAATGATGGTTTAATCCATTTAGGAAACTCATACAAGCCAGAGAAGGTATAAATTTCCCATTATAAATTGCATTCCACTAGATTATTTCACTTGCTTATATCCCAGAATAGACAATGCTTAAAATGACTGGCACTATTCCCTCTGAATCAGTCGTTGAACAAATATTAAACTTGATGGAGAGTGGGGATACCATTATGGTGATGCTATCTTTGGAGAAGGAAATAACCTAACAACAAGCGAGCCTTGTGCGATATTCAGACAATGGAAAAATCAAGGTCTTAATCAGCCAGAATCTGTGTCTTACTGAAATTGGGAAACACACTATCTCTTGGTTATTGCCCTTCTAAGGTAGGTTCCAAAACCCTTAAGGGTTGCTGGGCTCAGTGCAAGGCAGATTTCTGCCACCTATCCGTTCCTGACCATTATCATCCTTACCGTGGCCAGGAAAGGAAGAGGCAGACTCTCCTGTCAGAATTGGATCTCTGCTGACAATCTGCACTCAACTTTGGAGGTATCAGCAGGAGTTAGTTCCCTTGTTGGATCAAAACCCAGAAGTCCAGCCCTTACAAGTGAGTGCCGTTATACAGTCCTGACAGTGCAATTGCACTGACAGATCCTCGTGCAGACCGATCCAGCTCCGATCACAAATGTCACCCTTTCTAAAGCCAGGACGTCTCAGTAGGTTGCATGTGGGTGTCACAGCCAGGCACACCACAAGCCCGCAGTGCAAATGCTTTCTTGTTCCTCTTTTAGGGATCAGTTAGGACAACTTCTGTGCATGTTGATAGAACTTTTCTTAATGGTTCCCACACCATTCACATTCTTCCTGTGATCAGATATAAGATACCATAGAATCACCATCTTTGTGAACAGGGTGTTTGCTGAAGAGATTGCCTTGTGCAGTGTATAGCCAATGTGGCCACAACACGCAAACAGGGCAGAGTTAGTGAGTAGCAATGGCATTTTAATGAAGAAGATTTACAGTTTGTCTATGACCTGATAGGTAACAATGTGAGATACGCCAAAAAACTTTGTAACACCTGTGTTGTGGCTCCTCCTGAACTCCCCGTCCTGCTATGTGTAATGCAAATCAGTACCTGGTATACATAAAATCAGAATAATTCAGGTTAGGAGGGACTTCTGGATGGAGATTTCTACGTATTTCTGTTTCTGTTGGCTTTGTAGCAGAAGATACTACGTCCTTTAGTGCCAGCAGCCACAGTAGTACTACTGAGGAACACTAACAGCCAGCTAACTGCGTAGCTATTAATCAGGCGGTCTTAACTTGTGGCTTGTGGGCATTGTGTTGCCTGTGAGACATTACTCATAGATACAGAAGTTTAGAGATCAAACCAAAATTGCCATAGAGCGTAAAGATGACACTAGAATATACAACTGTGCCTGTCCCCTGTGAAACAGCAAAGGATAAGGATCACTGTGTTCGTGTGAATCTTCTGTTGTGTAGATTTTCTGTAAACAAAGACTTCAGTGTACATGAAAAGATGGGACCAAATCATGTAAATTTGGTTTTCATAATGTTCAAACTATTTAAGGAAACCTTAACATTTGAAAAGCAATTATAGGCAGAGGAATTAGGACAACAGATATTGTCCTGACTTCATCTCACCTGTTCTACTGAAATACGGCACCCATAATGCATGCACACATGTTGGCACAGGGTTGTTTGTTATTCACTCTTTTCATGTACTGCCTGATGCATCTTTGTCATGATTCATTATTCCTAACAGCTATATCAAGTGTTGCAATTACTGCACAATACAGATTTAAGCCTATAATATTTCTAGATTGGAGAGAGAAAAATAATATATTAAGTGCTTGTGATATCTTTATGTATAAGTTTGAGAATCATTAAATAGCTGTCACTCTTCCTTCCTCCTCAGCATCAATTACTCCACTCTGGTTTTACTTACTCCACTCTGTATAATGAGTCCCTAGAGCATGTTTCATTGCGGGAGAATGAACACATTCTTCACTTGCGGTCAGTGGGATGTGGTTAATTTGAAATCACTTAAACTATTATATCTGTCAAGCGTGGTTATTTTATTTTCAATTCACATCAGTGTTTTAGTATGCATGTCGGTTACTGGGTTAAACTGGCAGATTAATTTCCAAGCATTCTGTTGTAATGCTCTTCATCACTGTCTTTACATGTAGGCTCCTGTTGAAAGTTAATATGTTCCCATTAAAATTTACTTCAGAGAAATCTACATTTAATATAAACACCCATATGATAAACAACACTCACTACTGAATGAAAGCTGGCAAGATCCATGGACTTCCAGCTTTTCTCATGAAAACCCAGGATAGTTGGTTTTTTTCATCGTTCCATCTTAACTTCTTTTGGAAATGCAATTTACATCATTACATGCATCTGTGGCAAAAAATAAAAAGTTCAGTAACTAGAGTCTCTTTGACATGCTTAGTTTTTTTCTTATATATTTACAGATTGTATTGTTCAAAAAAGCTGCAGGCTTCAGTTCAGTGTGAGCAGATTCACAATTCCCACTGTATAAAACTGTTTGGGGTTGTTTTGTTTTTTTCTTTTTAAAATATTGTGGCTTGAAATTTATAAATAGCCAGAATTTGAAGATGCTGAAATACTGACTTACGCAGCTACTAATAACAGGGTGCTCATACAGAGAATTAGAGGAACCGCCAATGGGCTTTTTATTACAGCAATATTGTACATATTACATGAATAAATTACATTGTTGCATTATGCAGCTGCTGCATCATCAGTTTAGAGAGTAGACTGCAATCCTGAGTATTTGAGGATGCAAGCTCATTATCTCTAAATCCACTTTGGTTACAGCCACAATACGACGCAAGCTAAACTGCTTTCATATAACGTATTGCATATACCTATGCGTAATCAGGTACATGGCTCAGAGACGGACTGATGAGTTTAGGTGTCTAATCAAATTTACAAAAAAGAGTCTGTTTCTCTGAATCAGGCGGAATCTTTCACTTGGAAAGGTTATTAGGAAAACTATATTACCCATAAAAATACAAATCTACATATGTTGCGAAACATCATTTTTGATTTGAAAGATACTAGTAGAAAAATATGCATTTATGTAACGACAGTTCTCACTGTAAAAAAAACCTAAATTAAAAAAAAATCTGTTTTCTCTCTATCTTATTACGATGATGACAACTGCTAGCGTTTGAATGCTGCCAAGGCACTTCTTGAAACTCAATTGTTTTTATTCTCTGCACATTGTTCTCTCGTCCCATCAAATAAAACACAAATCTTAACGTTCTCCACAGCTGCAAATGTTTGCCTAGGACTCATAGACTCACATTTACATATTTTATATATTGATGCAAATATCTTTGGCTAGGCAAGTAATATGCTGTCAGTTCTGTTCATTTTGCTGAACCCGTTTCTTTTCATTGCTATTTTTTACTCTGCCGAAACTGTGTTTGTTTTCATTGCTATTGTTATTCCGCTCTCTGAAAGCACATACATCCCCTACATCGCCCACCTGGCTCATTGTGCTCATCACCTCATGGGAAATCCTGCGCCTGGAGAAATCGGTCAAGGTTTTACTGCTAGCTTTAAACTGGACAATGTTTTGCTACTGGGCTCTTGCCAGATGAGGCTATTTGTTGTATGACATTTCTACAGAGCTTTTCATAAGCGGCTTCTTTAAGAGGCTCCTAAAAGCTATCATAATCATGGAGATAATGGTGGTTGAGGTGAGGATAAATACGTAGAGCTATATCTTTTTACACACACGTAATAAAACTAGGTGTGAGAAAATCGCACGCTTTTAGAATAGAAATGGCCACCATTCAGATCCCAAATGTGGATGCTGCTGTTTCGAATACTTTCCAGACATTCTATACAAATGAAGGTCTAAGCCTATTGTGAAATGGTGTATATATCATAATGCATATATTAGGACGGGCACTGGAAGAGCACCCAGGACTCACTGGTCTTCTATCTACTGAAGACTGTGGCCCAGCATTGACAAAAACATAATCAGAAAAGAAAAGGAAAAGCTCTGAGGCAGTGTTTCCCCCGCATCTGGACGTGTTTCCAGCATAACGTAAAAAACATCCATGCTACACTTGAAAGAGGGAAGGGAGCAATGAAAGTGTTGATTCAGCCATCAACCACGTGTCACTCCCTCTCCTCCATTAAAAGAGGAAATACACTTTTCCCATAATTATCTAAAATTATGGTTTTCCCATATAAACATCTAAACATTCTGCAACATTTAGACTTTCCTAAAATTTAGGCTAAGGCAGAATGATTCCTGCACCTTCTATGCCATTCCTAAAGTGCTATCAGTTGTAGTTCATAGCTACTCAGCAATCATGTATTCTGCTGAAGCTGAGAAGATATACATGAATCCTAAATAATACTGCAGCACAAAGTGAAGACACCCTATGTTAATATTATCGGGTCACATGATTTGGTCCTGCTGTTAGGCCTTTTTGGTCCATATGTCTGAAAGTGAAGAATACAAATTTGAATAGTCTGTACCTATAATTGACTCTGCCTTTTGTGACTTACTGAAATCATATAATATTGTTTCCATTATCCGCATCAAAAAAAAGAGCTTTAAGATTGTCAAAGAACACTTTTGTGTGAAAATGTGCTCAACCAAATGTTCCTGGAGAGAGAATAAGAGGGGTAAGAAATGCAAATTTGTTAATGCAGTTGGCAGTATTCATGCATCTCCGTGGAGATACATATACCTGAAAAGAATGAAAATTGTCCTACATTTATAGGTAAGACTGTCAAGGACCATCACTGATCTACTTCCAAACCTAAATCTACTTCAAATGACAACGTAAAGATCTTCTCAGTTTTCTCTCAGAATATACCTAATATTTTTAGGAAAATACAGAAAAAGTAAGTAGATAACCTGTTTTAATTATTTTGTAGAATGAAAGAGCACAGTATTTTCCAATACTTATCCTGAAAATGTTCTGTCTATGACTATGACTACTATTTGGGCAGTAACATTAAAATGCTATTGCATGTAAAAAAAAGAAAAGGAATTTAAAATTGGAAAAGGAATTATCTAGGTGAATGCTGCCACACATAGAACAGCATTGATATATATACACACGTGTGTGTGTGTGAGTGTAATGTACATATATATGTGCACAAATGCGTACCTATATAAATATAGCGATGCATTCTATAGTAGGCACTGGTTTTCATATTATTTTTTGCAAGGCCTTGAGTTTGTTCAGCAAAACACTGAACCGATTTCTTCAGTTATACTATGGAAATTTCAAATAATTTTCGTCCCAAATAACGCAGTTATGAGGAAGGAAGGAGATGTTTTGTCTTTCTGTGGCTTTTTCATTTGTCTTTATACCAAAAGATTGCTGAAGCAAGCTGGATCACAGTCACCTTTTGGTGACCATGGCCAAGACTGGATATGAAAAATTTTGATTGCAATGATTATTGCAAGCAAATGAGAATAGCTTTCAGAATGGAAATGACTAGACGACCCTAGCTTAACTTTTATCCCATGCAAACTAAAAAGGCAATCAACTCAATGGTAGCGTCTGATCTCTGCATGTCTCTTCAGAGTCAGTCAGTAACCAGTACTGTGAGCAGCTGTAGAAAGTGAATTTAATTTTACTTTTGTGTGTGTGTGTGTATAAAGAAAATGTAAAGCTGAAATTTTTTTTCAGTTCCCGAGCACAAGAAAAAGTTGGCATACAAGTTGCCTGTGGTTACTGGGGTAAAACAGTTAATGTGTGAGGTTTTCTTCTTCCAAGCTGTAGTGAGAGATGAAGAGATCCCATATGGGCCACTAGTACAAAGAAAGCAGAGAGTAACAGGAAAAGAAAAAAAAAAAACAGAGTGTGTAAGGGTAACAGAGGGAAATAAGATTGAAAGAACAAAACATCAACATTGTTAGTCATGAGGAACAGACAGGAGGGAGATATTGCCTGCTGACCATGTGTACCAATGCCAAAGAATCTAAAAAGAAAACCAGCATCTGTGGTATGGGATGGTCTCTCTCTAGATCTGAAAGACAGCAGCAGATTGTTTTTATAGAAAGAAAAGGTGTCAGCAGAAAGGAAGGAGCGTACACACATGGAAACATTTGCTGTAAGAAGCCACTTGAAAAATAACCAAGGAGTTGAGTGGAAGAAACATCTGTGAGACATGCAGCAAGACCACCACTAGTGCTTCAGGGAAGAGGTGGGAACAGAAGGGAATACACAAGCAGTGTTGGACATAGCATCTTGTCAGAATGACAAGGAAATGTTGTCGGTACTTTCAAGAAAATCCAGCATCTTGTGAGTCTGAGGGGAAAAATATTTTGTCCTCCTTGTGAGGGAGCACCAGAGTACTCTTTATACTTAAAGAAGCAAACAAGTCTATCCTCATTGACCAAAGTCAATCAAGGAGTATTATCTTTAAGAAGAAATTACACTTTTCAGGGGATATGTTGGCAATTCTGCCTACCAGGATTGGGATACTTTTCGTTCTTTTCCATGGGCTTGCTTCTTCTTTTAATAACCCTAAATGTGCAAAGTCTGGATTAGTTTAAGGGATTGCAAATTGCCACCAGTGAAACACAATGGCTGTGTAGTTTTGGGGTCAGTGAGAGCAGATGTGATGTGTGACATCAAGAAGGAAGAAGTCCCATGCCTTTTAGTTGTCTGGCCTTAATCTTGTGGTTCAGACTTTTTTTGGTTGATAGAAGAAAGCAAAGGCTTCATCATATCAAGACCATATCTGAAGTCACTTCAGCTATTCCTCATGAAGTCATCAGTCTAGATGCAAAATAATCTGTCTTTAACCCAAATGAAAACGAAATCATTGTTCAGGAGAAATTTTACTTCTCTGGGTTCGAAACATTCTTCACACAAAGCCTTTAATGACTTTTCAGCATTGCCGAGGAATGGTGAGGGAAAGGATATTTTGCTAGCCAACTGTTACATGTAATTGTATGGAAAGCCCATGTGCTACCCAAAGGCCTCTTAAGAAGGTCACTTAAAAGATGAGTCATAATGTAACTGATTTCTACCAGATCATCTCTCCATTTGCTCACTGCGGAAAAAACAAACTATGGAATGCGAAAGCACTTTGAAGTGACTGATGATCTTCCTGCTTATTAACCGTACTGAAGGCGACCTTAGTAAAAAGTAAATGAGGGCAAATGAGAAATAGAGACTGGATGGATCATTCTGACCAGTGTAAAGACAAAGCAAACCTTTTACTCTTCACAAAGACATGTGCTCTTAGACAACCGGTTAATTGCAGCTCTCAAGGGAGAATAACATTGAGAAAAAAAGACTATATACTTTAATTTTCTACAAAATATATAGACATTTTAATAAATTTAGGATTTTTTTCAAAAGAATTAATTCTTTAAGTTAACAATAAAAAATGTTGATTTCGATTTTCTTCCTCCAGAGGTTAATAGGTCTTTTCATGTATTTTTTGGTGAATCCATGGAAAAACCCACTTTTTCTAGTGAAACAGAAAATTTAAATAACTATCTGAATATAAGAAAAAAAAGTCCAGAGGAAAAGAAGGATTCTTCAGAAAGAAGCAGTGTTTATCTGCAATAAGTTCCAGGTAACTTTTCTGCACTCAGTATCTAGCAAAGATTGTTTTTAATTAATTACATTGAATTTATTAGTTTTTAAGAATTTATCATTGAAAAATTTCTGATTGCTCAAAAATTTTTCTTGTAGTGCAGCCTTCCTAAAGTCACTTGTTAATGAGTTTTTATACTATCAAACAGTTCTTCAAAATCTGAATTTGCCTAAAAAATATCAAAAATCTAACAAAAACAGGCATCTACTAAGCAGAACATAAAAAATTAAATTGTAAGTTCCTACTATTAGAAGAAATTGCGCTACGATTTTTTTTAATTTTTTGCTTAATATTGGCTGATGAAGTGTTAATTATATTTCCTTTCATTGTTGTTTATTATATAGACCATACCTTCCCTGCATCCTTCAATACACCCACGGACTGGGAAATTGAAAACCTGCTGCACCTGTGCTCCGTGAGCGGGTACGATGCAGGGTGGGTCCCGAGGGTGTTGGAGCACCAGACTGTTGGTTGTGACTCACCGCGATCAGTCCTTCTTTCGGAGAGAGGTATGTCATCTCGCACATCTAAACCTTAATCCAAATGCTTGGCAGTGCATACTGGTCTTGACAGGTACTGAGCCAGCTTGCCACTTGGCAGATTAAAAAGGACTGCCTCCTGGAGATTAGATGGCTTGGCACAGCGAGAACACAGAGGTCAAACTATGATGTTTGCCAACCAAAAAAGATCCTCTCATTTTCCCATTCTATCGCTGCTCCCTGGATAAGCATTTTTGGCCTTTTGCCTTGGTTTGAAGGCAAGACTTGTTAGGATTTAGCCTGAGGGACCTGCTTTACTGTTGAAGGTCAAGCTAGGTTTTGACTGTTGTGAAGCCCTGATATGGTAGGGTCATATTCTTTCTCGTTAGGGCTGATCTCTCAAGGCTCTGGGAGACTCCTGGGACATCATCAAGAATGGAAATTATTCCACACCTTGCCGAGACCAATTCCTGATGTTTTTTATGTTCCAGTTTCATGAAATACAGGCGATTTTCCCTGAGATTGCAGCAGAATAGAACCTAGACACTTCATTTCATATAGGATTTCAGAACAAGAACATTTGGATTTGTTCCCAGCAATATACTTTGTCTTGACTCCTACTCATTATTTGTATACTTAATGTTAATCATCATATAACTTTTTAAACCGGAAGTAATTACACTCCAAAATCGTTTAAACCAGTCTTATTGTAAGGCATTTCATTGTCAATGAAAGAGCAGATTCGGAAGAAACACAATCCTATTGACATTTTTCTAACAAATTTTACTTGTCATGCATCAGTGGTTGTTTATTGTTTAGTTTCTCTGGAGCTAACATCAGTATTGAAATGATGCTTCTCTGCTCTGGGCACTCCCTCTGGCTTTCTGTTACTCGGTGGCACACCACTTCTGCATATCACACATTTCTGCGCACCTGACATTCTGAAAAAAAAGTGCACTGCTTCCTAGCACGTTTTGTGGGTCTGCTCAGAGCCAAGGCTTCAGCAGCAGCACAGGAATGCTTTTTCACAATTTTCTGGCTCAAACAACAGTCATTTGGGTATTGCCACAGTGTGATACAACTTTACCCCCTCCTCAAGTCAGGCTGTTGAGGTGAGCGTCATTTGACAAACCTCCAAATTCACTGTGCTCATCCTGTGCTGGAGCCTTCCTCCCTCTTCGTAGTGTCTTTTATGAAAACAGAATATCTCAGAACCAACCAGCTGTTTTGAAGCAAAGAGTAACAAAAGAAACTTGAGCAATCTCTGCATATGTTTTTCTTCCTCATCTGTCTTGTTGCAACAGACTGTGCAATAGGGTAAAAATTTTACCTACCATCACAATGACAATTCATCCAGACCTCTAATAACCCATTTATAGCTACAGTACATATCAGCTGCTCAGTTTCTCATCATTGGGGTAGAGTTTATTGGAATTAATAATGTAGCTGTTCTTCCAGAAGCATCACAGGCAGTCCTTCTTTTCTCAGACATTGGTGTGAACAGTCTTCTGATTGTGAAGTTAAAAAGGATAAATTTCTTTTTAAAATTAAGTCAGACCAGATTGGCTTTTGACCTGCAGCGAAGACTTTTTGTTTCATTTCTCAACTTTTGAAACATGTTTTTTACAGTTTTGATTGAGGACATCTTGACATCCACATGATTCTCTCTTTAACAGACTGAGCAGCAAGGAGCTTCTGTCACTACAAAGAAAACATTCCCAATCCCCTGCTCTACTGTCAAGCCCACATTAAAAAAAGAGAGAGTCAGCAACCTAAGGATGCTGCCTGAAAAGCTCCTAAACCAAGGTGTAGTTCCCAGAGTTTAATGAGAATATTTTTATGCACGAAGTCTTTCACAACTGTAATTATGTGAAGTCAGATCAGGAGAATTTTTCTTGTTTTTTCTAATATTTTTAAATAATCTGCAGTAGTGTCAATACCAATACTGATAAGAGTGAATTCACTGCTGCAAAAATTGTACTGTGTTGAAAATCACTGTGATTTTATTGCCTTTATTTGCTTAGTTTCACTTGGTATTCTCATTAAGAATGCTTGGAATTTCTGAAATCAAACATTCTGTATTTTCACGTAACTAAATTTTAAACCTCCTGCTTCTTTAAAATTGTTTCATTCTGTCTCTTATATCTGCTAATAGCATCTAACCTGGAAAAATGCATCCTCCCATTATTGCAAAAGTAAAAAAGATGTGCTACTTGCAAAAAAATATTGTTTTGACAAAAACTTGTTTTGACAAAATATAGTACTAATAAAGAAAGTACTGGAAAGACTAGTATACTCCACACTATTGCACCTTTTAGAAAATGTAATTCATACAGTGAAAAGTACTGCAAAAGTGTCTGCAATAGGAGTAAAACCAGGAAATAAATGCACAGAATTAATGTCTAAAAGAGTATATCTGGACGGGGGTTCTTTTCTCTTTTTGTGGTGTGATACAGAACACCATTGTATGACAGAAAAAGTAACCAAAACAGTAGAGGACACTAGGACCTCAGTTATTAAAAAGGGTCATACAACTACTATCTGTCTATATTCTTTAAGGTACAGAAGATTAAAAGCCAAATAGGGGCCTCAGAAGGCTGTGAGTCTCATTGAAATCAATGGGAAAATGCATGCACATCTGAAGGCAGGCTTTGGCCTGAGCAAGGGAACCTCACTGAGACAAATCGTTCCGCAAAGGCATCAGAAAGGATCAAGGCTCCTGCAATCCTTGAGTTCATGTCAGCCACAGAAAGAGAGAGCAGAAAGAAAAGCAAGGGATGGCCCAAGTACAAGAGGAATTGAGGTAGAATGCCTTTGCATGTACCATCATTGCAGAAATGAATTATGGATAGCAGGAAAAATACGGTTAATATAAGGTCTTAAAAAGGAACAGGGCAGCTTTGAGAGGAAAAAGCTCATTTTATAGTGTACAGCTGCTAATGCAAAGGATGGGGTAGGACTGGCAAGTCATCCCATCTTCCTTCTGTCAAAAAAAAATACATCCATCTTCTTGTATCATCGGCATTTAATCAGGCATTAAACGTAACAACTCAAAGTGATTTTAGTGTCTCCTCCAGATCAGGAAGGATATATTCTGTGAGAACCGAACATTTCACTAAACCAACAGTATGTTGTGAATGAGTCAAGCTCCCCAAATTAGAATTAAAGGCTAAGAGACACGCTTAAAATGATGTGGTGTCCGTTAGGCGAATTGCGGCGGCTGCGGGACCGATGCAGCGACCGAGACTCTAAGCTGACATCAAAGCAGAAAAAAAATCAGCTGAAATGACAGCAGCAGCTGCAGCATCCGCCTCTAAATTAGGCTGTGTTTCAAAGTCTGGACTCAACTGCTAAGCAGTATAAAGACCCAGGAGGAAGGCTGCCCAAGAAAAAGAGTTAGATTTCTAACCTAACACATCAAAGTAACACATGCTTAGAAGAGCAATAAATGCATATGGCACACATTCACATGCTGCCTAATTGCAGTGGGCTCATGAAGCCAAGACAAACCTTCAGCTGATTCCTACTTTTAGAGAGGATTTGAGTCCTTTTCGAATGCAGAAAGCTGACACAAATTGGTAGCAGATTAGAGTCTGGCATTGTGATAATACATCCCATAATTTCAAAAGATGGCCATTTTTCATATCAGAAGACACCTTCAAAATACCAAGCTCCTTGTTATATAATTTATACATCGACCAGATTACAGCATATCCTCAACATCATAATAAATTAAGAAAACCTTTTCCTCAAAATTCTGAAATAGAATAGAAAGCCACCAATTTTATTCTTAATTTACTTACATTCCAATTTAATCGTACTTGTGGGAAGCATGAGAAACACATGATTAAATGAAATACATCGCTGAATGCGTTAGCAGTCAAATCATTGATTTAGGAAAAGTACTCATGTTTTGGTATGCATGTTTATTTTAGTTTATTCTATAAATTTAGGGAAGCTATCTGCAATGTTATTGATGATGTACAGATTTATAAGAAAGTAATTGGAAATAAACATGAATGTGTGGATACTTTTTTTGTTCTGTACAGCAAGCACACTTAGTACAAAAAATTGCATATTTTCATAGTTGTAGGGGTATGTTTGACTTCATTTTTTGTTTTGTGCAAGCTGGCAGAGGAAACTAAGTTAATCACTTGAGATGTTTATCAAAATTCCTATGAAATTGCAGTGCAATGGTGGATTTGTGAGCTAATTCAAACTTGTACCTTCCTTACTTGTCTTTGAGAAACTGTGAATAAGTATGTAATAGAAACACCAATATAAAAAAAAACCAGAGAAAAAACATGAAATATAATTCTCTACAAACCTCTGAATCTCGTATATATAGCTTTCAATTAATACACTTTTGTAAAGGGTTAAGATTGCAAGCAACAGCAATCGTCTACAGTGCTTTCTTAACTTGTGCATTAAGAAAAACAATTCCACCAGAAATGATGCAATAACCCTGACACAGTGGCGTTATTACTCATGAAGTAATATTGCTTTTTATGCTTATAGACTTCTACCAGTTTAAATGAATCCGTTAGAGGACATCAACATCAAATACAGTGGTATAGCAGTTATCATCAAAACAATCAGAGACGCTAAAAAAAAGAAAAAGCCCCTAAACGTGCAGTACTCAAGGGAAAGCAGAAGCACAAATGTCTATACATATGTTGTACTTATAGGATGTGCTATCTCACTCAAGAATCAATTGATAAAATATATCTGTTGAAATGATTCATCTTGAAATTAAAATGACCCAGAAGCTAACACTCAGACACTCCTAGAAGGACACAAAAGAATATGGTGTAAATTAAGTCCAGATTCTTATTTTAAATTTGCCAGATTTTGTCATTTGTGCGGTTGATGTAGCATCATATGAAGTCATTCTGTAAAATGAGGTAAAACATGCCATTTCTGGGTGTCACGCGGAGGAGCCTGGAGGGGTGGTGCAGCGGGTACCATAGGTTAGGTACACAAGGACTCTGAAAGCATGAAGATCATTACGGTCCTTCTTAAATTAACTCATCCTGACTACTTGAGTGCATTGACCTGTGTTTCAACCACTACAACCAAATCAGAAACAGTGTGATTTGCTAGTGCTTAGTCAGATCACTTTTTATTCTTTGTTCTGTTTCACTTTGTCTTTGATAACACTTATTAAATGCTAATGTTTAGTGAGCATTTTGGAGCAGGGGTGCCTTTGTTAAAAACTCAACAACCGTGGCTCTCAGAAAGGGTTGAGAACTTGCAATGCAGACATGCTGAACACTCCGAGAATAACACAAGATCAAATAGTTATGTGGTTGCCTCAATATACAACTTTCCTGGTATGGAAATTAGAAAGCAGAGAGGTTTTTTCCTGTGCAAGATGAAAGACCATAAAAGGCCAAACTCAGCACAACCCCTTTTATAAGTAAAACATGAAAATACTGTTTTCGTTATATGTACTGATAAGATGAAATGTTTGTGAAGTTATACAGTAATACAAGCCTCTAATTTGCTTCAAGCTTTTCTGACCCAGAATATTGGTATTTTGAATGGGAGGATTTTTGTTGTAGTTCTGAAGAGTTCTAATAACCACAGTGTTTCTGAGAGGACCTGCTCATTTTCACCCAGCCTGAAGTGTATTCAAACATAATTGGCATTGTATTTTCTGAGGATGGCCTTAGTTCTATGCTCTTTATCTCATTCTTTACTGAACTATTTCTCATATAAATTCTGGAAAGGGGGGAAATGAGGAAGTGACACCATTCTTTCCCAGCTTTCTGCTGAAAATTCACCTTGTTTTGCATTCCCACTCTGCTCCAGGGAGCACCTGGAAATCTTACAGAATTTAGGAAAAGATTCTCTGCAGCCTTAGCAGTTTCCCTCTACTTCCAACCATGTTATTAACTTTCCCATCCCAACCCCAAATGAGCTTAAATATAGACTCCTCTACATCTAATGAGCCATAATTAGCTCATCAACTTCTGACAAGCCTAAATAGACTTGTTAGGGAATGACAAGTCTAGTCGCTCTCACAGGGGAATGGGTGTCATCCCTCCCACTCAGCCCTCCAAGGAAGGAAACAAATCTCTTAAAATTTATTTGGAGGGTTTCCAGTCTCCTCCAGGAGCCCAAAAGGAGGGAACCTAGTTTAGGTCACTGCTCTCCTACCCTACCCTTTTAAAGTTTGCCGAGATTTGCACAAAAATTACCGGGACAAGGAGGAGATGGTAGAAGTCATTTACGGGTGTGATGGGTTACCCTTTCTCCTTCTGCCCCCTGAGATAAAGAAGGGACTGTGATGCTGACGGGAACAATCTTTGGTTTGTTTCTTTCAGCTCTGTCTCTGCAGTTGCCAGAGCCAAAATTAGCTCATCAGCTCCTGATGACCCATGCTGATGTTACTATTTAAAATGTTAATAACTCTTAAAATAATAGGAGTCTAATCATCTAATCTTTATTTCTCTGCACTATAGCTCAACTAGATGAGTCCAGGGAGCCAAAACTTACTTCATTTATTCCAGGTTATTTATTTATTTATTTATTTAGCTGGGGAATGCAAAGGCTGCATGGAGTAACAGTGCATTAGGACTGCTGAAAAACTTCTTTCCTATGTAGGAGATCCATAATACCTCAAAGTATCCTGCCATTGTTGGAAAGTGTTGGTTTATACTGGTGTTCTGGTTTTTACATAATTCAAAACTGGAAGTTTGTAAACTATACCAATATTTGCAAGTTTTGAGAAATAGACAGACTCACCATTTTAAAATAGCACATGTATGCACCTGATGTTAAAGTTATTTGGATGCATAAATCTTGATAGTGATCTGTCTAGTTCAGAGACTATGCAGTTTAGGTGCTTGTCTGTCTAGATGCTGTTTTAGGATCTGGCTTCTAAAGTAAGAAAGGTATTGCCCCAAAAAAGCATTGCTTGGCTGGCTAGAGCTCGTCCTGAAGCAGTGTAGTAAATGTGTTCAATTCCCTCCTGTGCTGGAAGATAGTCAAACCTTTCATGTACTAGATAGGTCTCCTCAGCAACAAGGAGGTAAGATTGTCCTCCCTGACCCAGGGAAAATATAAAAGAAAAAAAAATCAGAAAATAACTGAAGATTTTTTTTGAGAAATTCCACATGGCAGATTCCTCAAGAATGAGTTCTTGTTCAATGAAATGTGAAGGCCACATCATCAGTAGGTCATTACAACATCTGGCATTTTCAGAAGCTAGTTGAGGTTCTGGGAGTGGGATACCTCTGGAAATCTGTATTAAATTTACAGCTTAAACACTATTGGTTTACTGACTTCAGTGGAGCAATGCAATTTACAGCAGCTGAGTCAATGCTGAGTGTCGCAGAAAGCTGTAGAGAAATTAAAATTCCTGCTCTGATAATAAAATGGATCTGAAATCATGAAACTGCAATAAAATTAATATGATTCTCATTTGCTTTTTTAGCAGTTATTACATCTCAGTTTCTGAAAAATATCTGTCTTTTGTTTCCAAGCTAAGTTTGTGCAGTAGGATTCTGCCCTAGGAGAATCTTATCACCAAGTTATAAATCTCTGAACCCAGAGAATTTCAACAGAAACACTTATTCATTCCTAACTAGTTTGGGTTTAACACTAACACTGTAATTAAATTGTGTTTTCTTCACTTTTCCCCTGCTGTTTGGGAGAGAATGTGTTCAGCTTTCTGGTATACAATGAGAACTAAGTGAATGCTAATCTATTTTAACCTCAGTGGATTTGAAGGAAAAGATAGACTTTGATTTTATTAATTGTTTTCTAAAATAAGGCTTTTAGAGAAAAAAGTCAGAACAGTGCCTTCATATCTTTATCAGGAATTTCAAATAAAAATCCTGTTTTCATTACTCTAGCACAGAATAGTAATTGATTCTGTCAGACTTTAATTGAAGCACCTACTGCATGTCAAAATATTATTTTTTATCAAGTCTTCATTTATGAAGTCAAAGAAAAGTTAATGAGAGAGACAATGTGCCTTCTGCTCTCACAAACATACTTAAAATTGGCTATCTATGACATCATCTCTGCTACCATCATCCCACCCTATGCTATCTAAATTACCACAAGGTTGTAAGTGCTCCCTTGAGGCACCAAATAAGGTTGGCATTTTCAACTACTGCTTTCTTTTGTTGACTTTTTAAGTGAACATCTGCGAGCAATGGCTCAGGCATGACTGGGAGGGGATAACTATTGGGAGGTGAACCTGGTCACATGGACACAAGCACCAAAGCAAATGTTAGAAACGAGTGGCAGCATCTTCAGCTAAATTTGGAAAGCCACATTTGACATGTTATCTCCTCCCTGATCCTGAGTTGTCCTGGAAATCAGGAGAGTCCTTATGGGTTTGGAAAGACATTAGCACTAGATAGGCATTTAGAAAGGCCTATATATAATGTGAAATATATAGATTTTTAAGTTTCCTATTCAACCTGTTCAGACTAGCATACAAAGACGGCACTTCAGTCAAAGAGTCAACATAGACCAAGATGTTCTGTTAGCCAGGAAGGTGGTGTGATTGTCACTGGGCCATCTGATATATCCTGACAATCAGAGAAGTTTGTTGAATTGACACCTTTAATCCCCGCCCACCACATGACAGGTCCGGGAACACACGTTTCCCTTCCTCACTATAAAACCCCACTTATTCTGGGGCTGCCAGGAAAAGAGCACTTCTGTGTCATTCCTGTGCATCCTCCAATGCAAAATATTGTTCATTTAAGGGGTTCAGACAGACAGAATTTGAAAGTAACATGGCTCTAGTGAAATGTTTTGCTTGCTCCTTGCAAGTGGAATACAAAATTACTGCTTTAGACTCTTACATCCTTACTTTAAAAGTCAGAAAATGTGACAGTGAAAGTTGGAAGCATCAGATAAAGCAGTGTCATATCTATAGAGGAAAAGTTACACTATAGGCAACTTGCTTACTCAGCAGAATACACTCCAGAAAATTTGTTAAAAGTAGTACACTAAGACCAGGAAAAACTGAATAATCAGGATCAGGAACCTTACGAAAGCACCAGTCTTCTGGGAGTATTAGAGAAGACAGACAATCTTGATCTTTGCCATGGAAGAAAATTAACCATCCTCTTTCTTGAGTAAAGTACAAGCAAAGAAAACCTTGTCCAAATACAGGAAAGAGAGCACATGAACTCCCTCTGCACAAGCCACAGACAACATGAGGAGCAGAAAAGCACAGTCTTAATAGCAGCCTCCGAAGCTCAAGCTCACACACAGAATGCTTTAGATAGCCCAAAAGAGAGTGAAAAGCTCTGGGTGACACCTTTTCACCACTAAGGTCAATGACAAAACACCTGCTGAGTTTGTCCTCTAGATCTTGATGTTCTGCAAACGGAGGTGGTAATAGCAGAAAAAACACTGTGATCAATCTTATTTACGTTACGCATATATTTGTAGCATATGGTTTTTTTCTGTATATTAAAGATGTTTCAGGAACTAGATAATAAGCTACAGCATTCATTTCATGGGGGCACAGTGATATCAACTTATAACAAGGTGTCTAGGAATGAAGACTTCTGGGGGTACAGAAAGAGTCACCACGACTGTTTTACAGAATGTCCTATTTGTAAGATTGCCCTTTTGCATTTGCAAAGCTTAGCAGCGCTATCTAAAGATGTATGTATTAAGACACACGGGCTGAGTATTTTTGCCCGTGCTTGCGAGGTTTTTGTTTATGCAGCACTAACTCCATAGGAAAACCATGTACCTAACTATACTGAGAGAACTAAATTTTATGGCTTCCTGAGCATAACTGAGATGTTCTACCAATGTAGAAACGAAACACTGTATTTTTAGTGAATAGAGTCTTACAGTCTATGTGTACAGAATTTGCGTATCTCTATGCTGTGCCTTGCCCTCGAAGAAGTGAGTAGAAGGTTTTCTGGAGCTACAATGATGCAGAATAATTAATTCAGAATGAGGGCTTGATTGAAAAATCTGTGGAAATGAGTATTCTCCCATGGTAACACAGAAGCCCGAGTTGCAGTGTTAATTACCTGCAACCTGCAAATTATTTGCAACCTGCAAATAATAAAGCAATAGAAATAGGGTAAACAAAGATAGCTTGTTAAACCTTTTGTGCACTAATATGTGATCATCTGGAGCAGAATATTCCAACCACTCAGACCATTATGTCACCTGGTTTTCTATGGTGGGATGTGCTCTGACAGAGCTGGGACCCTTTACTACCTCATTGGCCACACGGTCACCCAGCAATCTGCCCCTTTTATTTATCATTCTTCTCAACATCACTGTTCTACTGTAATTTCCTGATTTAAAACAAACAAATAAGCTAAAACCTAAAAATTCTGTCCTTAAAGGCTTCTTCCTGACCTGGCATATAAACTGAGACTTGAGGACAAAGAATTTAAACTCTTTCAAATCAAATTTTTCCAAGTACAGTGAAGGTATGGAAACTATATATCTTGCAGTGGGCTTTTGGTTAAATCACATGTAATATCTTCAACTCAGAAGCAGGGAAATATGAAGACATCCAGGAAGCAGTAGAAAACCTCTTTGAACCTTCCACATGAGAAATATTGTTTTTCTTACTCTTAATAGGTTACATCCTGTCCCTTCCGTACATCCTAAGTATCCTTTCATCCTACAGGTCTATGGCTTTGTCTCCTAAGCATCCACCAAAGTGAAGCAATCCTTGTGCTTTCTGTAATACGCAGCCCATGCACAAAGAATAGGCGAAAGCCAGACTGTACCTGAGCCATGAAGTGCTTGCCAGAAAAAGATTCTCAGAATATGTTTTAAGATCTGTATCAAGTAAAAATACAGTACACTGGTGTGTATGTTATTTTCCAAGCGAATGACAAACAATGCAAAGCATATGTCTACTTTATAATGAAAAAGTCATTTTTGTTTAATAGTTATTTCACATTCGTTGTGAAGTTCAGCAGAATGCCATTAGAGGGCATGAAAGAGTAGTTGTGTAGAGAAGGGAACACAGCCTCAAGCAAATAAACTAAAGAAAATAACTGGAATCAAAATAAAATAAGAAAAACATTTTTAGTGAATCACCGCTGTTGAGCAATCAGCTCTGGATGCCAGCTCTGCAAACCCACACTCTCTTCTTCCTTCATGAGTCTCCTATGACTGCAGGGAATGGGTCATGGCCACCAGCAAAAGGAAGATCAGACCTATTTTGGCCCTGCAGCAATATTTAACTTCTGGAATTTTTAAGACATGTAAAAAACAAGACACAAGCCCAAAGGTTCAGTAATCTAACTGCTGTGACAGTGACACCAGCAAATCAGAGGGATTACAAATGCTCAGTACAAGAGGAGCAGCTGATGTCTAAAAGGGTCAGTAAAATAATAAGAGATTCACACCAGGGAACAGCCACAACAACACATGAAATGTATTTTAATGGCATTTAATAGATTTCTATTAACCCCTTGGACTATTGGAAAAGGCCTGTGGAAATAGAAAGATGTGTCAGAGCAGAACCACCAGCTACAGAGAATGTTAGTTAAACAAAATTCCAGCTTTCTGAGAGACCAGGAGGAAAAGAAATGGTCCATCACAAGAAAACCATAATTTTCTCCTATGCACCCCAAAGCAGAGCTAGAATGATGTATGAGGAAATTATTTTCTGCACTTCACTTCTCCTAATAACCCCTTAACTTTCAGAAAAAAAAAAATGGAGGAGGTAATTAAAAAAGAAAGCCGAGAAATCAAACGAATATTTAAAATATCATTTTTATTTCTTTCACTTGGGAAGGCACTACAGTCATCACCATCATCATCTCAAACCCCTAGGGATATGATGACTCCTTTGCTATTATTAGGGCTACTATGTGCCTGCTTTTTTTTTTTATGTCCTATTTTTCCTCCCTCAAAGTTCTGTCTGAGGCATTTTTTACAGAGGCAGTCAGTCTCTAATTGTTTTTATTTTTTACTGCCTAGCAGGAAAAGTTAGGGCTACTCTTTTAGTCTTGTACTTGCCAAAGAAACTATCCAAGATTTATTCACGATTATAGTTTTTGCTGTTTGTTGATGATGTCCTTGGTTCAGAAGGACCCAGGCCAGAACCTGATAACACAGCTATCAAACATCCTCCGTGGAGATTCTGCCAGGTGTTTATTGGCAGAGGTGTACTAGGGTGTGTCAAAGTCCTTTTGAGTAAAGTAATTGTGAAGTTGCCAGTACTACGCCAAAGAGAGAGAATACAGTCTGAAGACATGGGGGCTGCTCCTACAAGACCCCAGGAGTCAGAACATAACTTGTGAAGCATAAGATTTCTCATGTGAGGTTTTTTAAATACTTTTGTTATTGTATGTCATGAGAATCTCATTCCTCTCCAAATATTCCATCCTGCTTTGAATCTCATCTTCAGTTATGTCCTTTGACTGTGAGTTCCACATGTAAACTACATGCCGTAAAGCAAAAACACACCTTTTGTGACACAGAGGAACACTACGCCTTCCTAAAACATCAAGTCCTTCCAAACTGAATTTGGATCTCTTAGCTCTTCCATGAAGTATGGGCACTGTGTTTTTCCTTCCCTCTCCATAAACTAAGCATTCAGCTTTTGCAATGTCTACCTCTTTGCAAGAAAAGCTGAATGTGTATCCCCAGATCAGCAGACTGATTGCCACAGAATTATTTTATTTTTTAGAAACAGTGAGGTAGGAATGTCAGGATAACTATTCCCGTGGAGTGGGAACAGACTCTGGATGTGCGATATGGGGATTAGAAACATTAAATATATTCTCAGTTTATAGGATTTTATTTCCTTTTCATGTGACTTTTCTTTGCCTACAGTTTTACATGTGATTGGAAGGCTTAATAAAAAATGAAGTTTAAACCCCCCTCACATTATTTACTTCATGCAGTCAGCATTCACAAGCATCAAAGCTTCTGTTTCAGTACAAAAACCATGAAGCTTTAAGGCTTGGCCAAAGAATCAACACAAGCCTAAAGCAGAGGCATCAACTCATGAGACTGCTGACAGAATGGATTAAACAGACTTTTTAAAGTATCGCCAGTGCTGTGGGAAAGAAAAAAAAAAAGCCCTCAGCTCTACACACGCTTTTAAACTAAGAAGTCCAGCTTTTGTAAACTATCACTTTGTTGATGCTCAACAAATTTCTATTGATGAGATGACATCATCTGCTAAAGAAAATAATTGCTGAAAGGCTTAACCCTGTTTTTGCGTAAAATATATGTGCTAATGCTTTGACAAAAAAAAAAAAGACAAAACAAAAAACAAAGAACAGAAATGGATTTTCATGATCAAGGAAATGTCATACCCCTTGCTTACAAACAAGAACGCTCTTTCTATGGGGCCTGACTGCTTTCACAGGCGGAATTGGATCCTGGAGGAATAATTTCATTGTGGTGTTCCACAGCATTTCAATACAGGCTCAAATTTTCTTCTTCTTTGCTCATTTATTATTAGCTGGTTTAGTGCTGGGGGTGGCTATAATGGTATTTTTTTATTTGTCAGCAATGCCATTATACCTGCATTGTCCATACTGGGAGATTATGCTTTCCTTTATGTAGTGCTGCTGTTTCCTCCAGTTCTTGCTCATCTACAGGCTTTCTGGTTTCTCTATGCAAAACAAGACTGGCAAGAAACAAAACGCTCTATAAAGATTATTTGTCTGTCTTTAGGAATGAAAATTCTCTACTCTCTGCTCCATAGCAGGGTTGCAGCATAGCCGGGCGTCAGAGGGGAAGGCTGCCAGTGGCCGCTTTTCAAGATGCTGTGTCAGCATTAGCTGTCCTGTTCCAAGATCCACAAAGGGACAGAAAGGAGCCTTTGTAACCAGATATCGTTTTCACCTGTCTATTTTTTCATTTTATTGTTCTCCTGGAGCCAACAGAACAGTGTGGGCAATGGGCACATACATACAAAACATACATAAAAAAAACATAAAGGAAAAAATAGTTTTAGGGTCAAGGAAGAGAAAGCTCCATAAGAGCTCCTGACCTCCTCCACAAAGCTGCAGCAGGCAGGCCTTGGATGGCCTTCTCCGCGCGCTGCCCTGGAAGCGCCGGAGCAGAGGAGCCCACTGACACAGCTGGAGCTCTAGAGCTGAGACGTGGACATGGCAGGCAACCATGATATTGCCACCAATTCTGGTGCACTTTACTGCAAACCCACCTCCTACCAGTGACATCTTGTGCTGTTCAGGTACATACACTAGCAGGTCCTTCGTACATTCCTAGCACATCTCAAACCTTGGAAAGAGTGAAGGGGAGTTTGAGGACTAAATCCATCCTACCTTTCTTTAGGACCTGAAATGCAAATCACTGGGTGTGCTGCAGGTCCGGGGGTCCCCAGGGGCTGGCAGCGGCTGAGGGTCCCCCAGGGAGGCAGGGCCGGGCCTGGCAGCCATGGCCTGTCCCACAGGCCCAGACAGGGAGCAGAGCAGGCCGGGGGGCACCCGGGACAGCCCCAGAGCCTGGCTGTGGGGAGATGGAGGCCAGCCCTGCCGTGGCATCGTTGGGGCCAGGACGGATGGCCCTGTGGGGATTGAAATCGTGTCCTGGGCCATGGGCCGGGCAGGGGGAGGCCCCGGAGAGGCTGCACAGGACCACCATTATGGGCCATTGCAGCCCTCAGCGCCCAGCCACAGTGTCACTAGAAACACCAGCCACAGTGGAGATAATGGAAACAGAGTGCTGCGAATTTAATCAGTGAAGCAGTTGTCGAAAAGAGACGTTACACAGCTTTTGGGCCCTGCATGTCGTAGCAGCTTAGAACTGAAGAGGGAAAATAGCATGACTGCCTTTCCTCTGCGAGATTGCACAGGTAGAAGTGAGATCAAAGTCAAGGGCACAAGTTGTTGTTTCAAGACTACCACATCACTAAGGCTTCCATTAAAGAAGTACTTACACTAACTCCTCTGAAGAGCATACTAGAAGTACTGAAAAAAAAAAAAAGTTGTACATGGATAAGTGGAACACGAGCACGATGTGATGTTTATAAATACAGATAATGATGAACAAATAATGAAAAATGCTCAAAAGGAGAAAACAGTAATAAAACGGTGGTGCTCAAAGCTAGCTGAGTAATGGAATTTCAGCAAAAGCTGCTATATTGATAAATGATCAAATTTGGGGCAGGGGGGATGTATTAATGATTAAGATGGCAGTGACCCACAACTCTGTCAGCCTTGAAGCTGATTCACAAACTGTCAGCCTGAACACCAGATAAAAACAACTTTTATGGTCTTGCTAACCTTTGAACACTGGACAATAAAATACCATACTTCCTTTGACATTGTGTCATACTTAAGATTATTCTTTGAAAATTCCTTTCAAATTAAATAAATTCCTTCCTTTTGATGCAACTAGAAAAGCGTTTCTATTGAACTAGAATAAAACTGTCATTCATTTTCTCAGAGGACAATGACTTGGCCAAATCATAGGTTATATAAAGCTCTGAACTTATTAAATGCCTATTTTTAAGCAATGTTTGAGAACTACATTATCTGCAATAATCTTTTCACATTTCCATCCAAAGGAACTATTAAAAATCATTTGTCTTACTGCACTGTTGGACATACACCTCTTTTCATTAAGATCCACTAGGGCATGCCACTGAATTTGAAGGGTTTTATATGTATTTTTTGTCTTTTGAATACTAATATGTCATAAAAAAGCGTGAACTCCTGAAGTTTGGTAGTGCCATTTAGCACCTCCAGTCTTTCACCTTCATGAGGTTCATTCCTCTGAAAGTGCTCCCGTTGAAGTTCAAGAGCAGTATATTTGTAGTGAAACCTCTTGAGAAGACATAACTAATTTCCTTAGTTATGCTGCTTGTTTCTTTAGCTATGCCATTTGTTTCTTTGTGAAAAAATAAACAAGTCAGACTCTTCTCTGTGACTAGAGCTAGATCCTTGAGAAGTTGAATGAATCTGATTTATTCAAGCAATATGCAATTTGAGAAAGTAAATATATAACTTCAGGTCTCAGTATCAATCACTTAAGTTCTATTCCTTCCATGGAGTTTTGTTATTTTATGCCAGTTTATACCTTTAGTCCAAAGTTGCTTAATGATAGCTTATAAGATATAATGATAATTATGCAACATCTTGTGAAATGCTTTGTTTAACAACATTGGCATTGCTTTAAGAGTGGTAGAATAAGTTGTTTTTAATTCTATGACCTTGCTGGTGGACTTAGACTGTTCTTTTTAAAGCTCTTTGTCTTCTGGATAGAAGGAGGGAATGTCTCTGGCAAAGGAAACATTTTTCATGCAAACATCTTTAGATTAGTCTATAGACTAAGTATAATTACAGAACTTATATTTTTTTACAAACTTCAAACAGTTGCATGTATTAGTGAGCAGATACAGAACTGATCAAGCACTGTCAACATTTTCTAGCTACTCTTTCATTTTTCTACAAATGTAGTAATTTCAAAGCCATTCTGGAACGTCTATATGGCTGTAATTTGATTGACAATATCAACTTCCTGCATCTACTAATAATCCTTCTTCTCAGGATAGATTTGCGTTTTGTTCTTCATCTTTTAAGGATCCCTCTGCAGAACACACAGGATTTTTTCAGCTTTTTCCTTGTCAAATATATGAAATATGCTGATTTAAAATAATGATACACTAAAACACTGCTCTAACCAGAAACACCCAAGATGGTCATGGTTGCCCTGAGGAGCTATCACACAGTCTCTCTCCTTCCCTTTTCCCCTTGCATACGGCTTCTTATATATCTAATAACTATTTCCACTGTTTGATTAAATGTAAGCAGTCTCTTGCTCTGTGGATTTGCAATAAGACTTCAAATACCTTAGCACTTAGGAGACAGAAGTGTTCTTCAGGTAGAATCACACATAAATGTTAATTCAGCATGTTCTAGACTTGGGACACAATTCCTCCCATTCATGTACATCACTTTTACACTGCTTTAATTCTGCCAGCTTTAGCAGAGTGCACCTTAATTTAAATTGCTGAATAAGAACCTAAGTGAGGCACCAGGATAAATCATGCAAAAAAATAGCAATCATATTTTCGTATATATGCAGTAGTGTTAAGTGCTAGTTCCTCGTGTCCAATTACATGGACTGCTGTTGTGGTATTTCCCATGAAAAAAGATGGCACAAGAGAGAGAGACTGGCTGACTTTAGTCAGTTGACAGCTAGCTAACAGCCAGCAGTAAGGACGAAAAGCGTTTGAGCCCAGGGGTTTAAAGTGCTAAAGCCTGCATTTGTGTCTGCTTTTTGTTATGTAATGCATTTGTATCACTCTCCAAAATACATCTTATGTGTAGAAAACTTACAACATTTTATTTTCATCTTTTTATCGATTCATTTTTAAGTGTCTTCATTTTTTTCAAGGTTCGGGTGCATGGTGACACAACGTTGCCACAGTTGCATCTGAGTCTGCTAGGTGACAGGGAGGCGATGCAGATGAGCGAGGCCTCACTGGATGGGGTAAGCACATCAGCAGGTCTAGAATTCAAATCTCTGGAAAGAAAATTTATGTGCTTTGGGCTACATCCAGCCCTGGTAAACATAAGGGCAAATTCATTCAAGGCTCTGGTGTTACACCAGCTCTGCCAATAAGGAGATTACCTGAAGAGTTCCAACTACTTAAAATGCAGAAGCTCACTTAATAAGACAAGCTTCCATGATGTCTGCCTGCCTCTTCATTGAATATCTCGTTATATTAAGGGTCTTACTCCTCATCTTTAAAGCCATCCATCAGATTAGCCTAAGCTACCATGTTCTCCAGTCCACTGAGCTCTCCAGAGTCAAACATAAAAACTGGAGTTAGGAATATGGAAGACAAAGCTCTCCTCACCACTCACCCACAGTGACATGTCTCCTTCCTCAAAGAGATGATCTCTTCTAGGAATCCCAGCATTTTCAGATCAAAGTATAAAATATACCCCTTAACACGGTCTTCCCAGAATAAAAGATAAAAAATCCTGATGCTGAAGAGGTGATGAGAGAGCTATGGGGCTTTTTAATGTGTTTACTTTTAGAGTCTGGAATGCGTTCACACAGCACAATGTTGGAGTGGGGCAAAACTGCTTCAGCAGGCAGGGAGGTCATTAATGGCATGCTTCTGCGCTGGGAAGAGACTAAACAGGAGTGAGGCGTGGAGGGATGAGGGACTGTGTCTCACTGTAGTTTAACCGTAACAAGAGACTTTGGTGGTCCCCATCTTGCTCTGTGCTCAGGGTGGTCTGCATAAATTAGCAGGACTGGCTTTGGCTAGTGAAGTTATTCGTTCTTGGTGTCTCTCAGATAAAAGGTAAATTTTCAGATTCAGAAGTTGTGATCTGATATTTCCTGTGCCATATATTTTATTTCTTACACCCTATGCAGAGGAAACAATGGTTGCATGTGAAACACATAGTATAAGTAATAGTTTTATTATGCTGTTTATTAGGTCCCACTGGTCTAGTACTATACAGTTTTGAGTATAGTCACACACTCACTGTACAATTTGTCTCTATATATTCATCCAGTCCAAAACAGCTTAGCCTTCATCGTGCATATGCAAAACAAGGATTATCTGCAAGAACGTTTAAAGTTTCACTATTTCCACTGCTGACATCAGTAGAAGTTTAGTAAATTCTATGTAAATCACTTAAACTATATATGACTAGAAATAGTGTTATAACAAATGGCCACAGTGTATTGACAAAACAGTAGAGAAAACTACCCAGATGACTAAGACTGTACTGCTATTACATCACTGAGCCTTAGTCCCATGTCCTTTCTGTAAAGTGGCAATTTTGCAAGAATTTACTTCTCATAGTTAGCAGTCATGAGGAAGTTTGAACTCCAACTCCGTTGCCCACAGAAAAGCAGCACATCTGAGACAAACTGAGGTGTGTTTACACTACAGACTACTGTAGTGCGAAGGTATCTCTACAGGCTCTACACACGTATAAATTTAAGTAGTCTCTGCATTTATTTAAAGCGGTTTTCAAAGAACTCACTCTACAATCAGTATCTTGCCCTGGCAAGAGACCTTCTGATATTTTGACTCCTTTCTAACTTATTATTTGTTAAACAGACATAAGCATGAAGTTAGACTTTGGTTCATTCTGTTTTGTTCATCTGGGATTTTTGTTCTGTATATCTGATTATGAAGAACTGGTTTTAGTCAAGGCCTTGAACCTGCAAAATTGCACCTGCTTAGCCTTGTCTCCCTGATTAATCCATCTGAACATCCATGGAGTTTCTCAGGAGCACACAGTTAAGAACAGGCCTGCATGTTTGCAGGTTTCAGGCCTCCACTGTCCACGTATTTGCACCATCCGTTTGTGATTATGTACATTATTTGTTATATCTCCTCTAAGATTTAAAAATACATTCCAGATATATAACTAAACTATACACTGGACTAAAGCCTAATTCCAGGTAAGTCAGCATAAAATAAGAGCTATGTCATTGAGATGAGGCTGCTGATTTCAAGTGCACTACTTTGAATTTTTACTGGTGGTGTAGAAATTAAAATCTGGCCTATAGTAGCTATTGTTTCTATCCTAAAAAAAACCTTCTCCACAGCTATTTTTTCTTCACATTGATAGGGCAGTAAATAAGTACTTAGCTCATAAAATGAATATGGTACATGAAATACTTTGTCTTTGTATGCTTGCAATGTATGTAGCCTAATACAAGTATAGAAATGGATTAGACATTCCTCTTTAGTTAAGAGATATATCGGTGCATAAAGTCACAGTCTGGGTTCATTTAGCCTTTTCATTTGTAGTGCTCCATATTACATGAGTGCAGATCTATTTGAATCTCTTTAATATTCATGATCCTCTCACCAGTCTGAGTGAAAGAGATAAAGCTTTTGATAGCAATCTCAGCAACTTGATTAACAATGCACTAATCATCACTACCATTGACCTGATTCAGAAATGTTTTCAATTCATCCATCACTTTATAACCAAAGATGATTGCATTACCTTACCATTTTTTATTTAAATAAAACCACATGAGCTGTAAATATCTTGCCATTTTACTAAATGCACCTTGGTACCAAATTAATTTATTTTTAAAACTAAATACCAAAATGACCTATAATAACCAATTAGGGCAGGAGCATAGGGAAAGCGTATCACAAGTGGTCTGCAATAAAATCAATTCACTTTGACTTCACATCAATAAATGTTAAATTGTGCCAAGGAATTAATTTTGCAATAAATTGTTATTGTTGTTATAAAATCTAACTAACGCATATTACCAGGAGTAATTATCCATATATCAGAATGCATTGAATGTAGAGTGTGCACTATAATTACTCCCAAAATTGCTTATCATTCAAATGGTAATTTTAGGGATAATGTTTCTTTAACTATAACTTTATAAATTTCATCTGAAATTTATTTTTTAGGGTTTTTTTCCTTTACTTGGTACTGCAAAGAAAACAGAAAACGGACTGGGAAAAATGCATCAGAAATTAAATATGCTAATGTAGTTTAATCAGTATTTCTTACTTTTATATGTAATTGCTGAATGTTGCAACAGTATTAGTAAAGTAAGATACCTCATTCTGAGTGGAATTACCTTCATAAGTGCTGGCTGGAATCTCCAAACCTAGTCATAGCAATAGCTAGAGTGCAGCATTACAAAAATATTACCATCCAGCTCTTTGTGAATATAAAATCTGTAGTGGTCATTAAATGTCATTATTAGATATTAAATCTTTTTATTGTCCTAATGTTTCTGTTTAGCCTGAAGTCCACTCTCACAGGGATTTGATTCAGAATTTTGAAACTGTAATATCAATGACCAAACAGATAAAAAAAGAAAAAAAACTCTTACTTGATTTATACACCTAGATAGATGAAAAGTTTCCTGTCCTCCTAATGTTTTGCAGGCCATGAATACTGTTCCTATGGTGCACTGGGAATTATTCAAGACTGGGACAGACTAAAGCAGTGTACTCCCACAGACAATCATCCTAGTGGGTGGGTAATTCTAACTTGGGATGTAGAAGAGCTAGGTAGAGATTCAAGCCTTTATATAATTTATATATACTTTTCTACACCTGTGATCATTGAAGGGTTAATTCCACAATGCACATAGTACCCTGCTTTTAATAATTCTTAAATACTGTGATTGAGTGCATCATTACATATTGTTATGATGACCGTTTTCAGCTCACCTGAAGCTTTCTGATTGGGTTTGTTGCTTTTTTCTTTCTTTATTTTTTTAGGTGCCTTAACAGCATCGTATATCTGAGGTTCTGAACTCCCCATGTCATAGAAGAATACACCTGTAAAGACGTCAGTATTTTGTATAACTGGGTCATCAGGCGTGGAACCATTAATATCTAGGTACAATTCCTAACAGTATCCAGTTGCTTTTTGATGGATTAAGTGTTAGTGATGCTTGTTTAGTTTCATCGTCACTATTTGAACTAACTTAGAAAATGTTGGCAATCTCTGTAGATAGGGCAGGGATTCTGAATGATTTTATTCATAGAACTGGTCACTGATGTTTAGACATAGCGACAATTACAAAAAGAAGAGATAAGGGAAGACAGCTCAGCTGGTGCTGCTGTGTGATGAAGCTCTTCAGTGCAATGGGAACCTCAGTCTACACAACTGCCATTGCTGTCTTTTTCTGCATATAATAACTACAAAAATGAAAACAGTGGTACAGAACAGTCTTTTAAACATTCAAAATAAATTAAGATGATGATGAACTTTGCTTTTTCTTCTTACAAAATAGCACTATTCTGTTGAATATATGCGTTATGCTACCTTATTTTCATAACCACATATAGTAGCTCAAATTAAACAAAAAGGCTTTTGCAAAGTATTTTAGAAAGACAGCTTTCAAAAAACAATTGTGAAGTGGCATGAATAAAAAATTTTGATTCTGTGGCAGCTACTGAATTTGCAGTTTCATCAGAAAACATTTGTGAAGACAACTAAATCACTTGGTTTTCAAATGTCTGTAACACACATCCTGAAGATGTGACAGAATTTTCTAACATTTTCTTCATTGCCTTAGGTTAGCTGCTGATGTCTAAAAGCCCAATGTGCTAGTGGGAACCCAATCATTAGCAAGAACTGATCATGATCATGTAAGTGCATGAACTGAGCAACACATTTTGCAATGATGAAATGGATGATCTCTTAATTATTCCCCACATCTTGTAGTTATAAGGAAACACTTCCACTTCAGTAATGAGCACGACATTTGAAACCTGCTGGAATTGCATTGTGAAAAACTTCAGCATAACCGGGTGCATTTGACTTCTCATACGTCACTTTGGATACTCAGTCTAAGCCCACCAAGGCAGGTTCCTGTCTAGGTCAATCCAAGTCCGGTGACTGATATAAGCCAGTCTCACCCTGCAGGACCACACAGAGAGGCTATCTGAAGTTGCACACCTATAGTAGCTAAAATTTGGTGATATGATTTTTATTGTACTGACTTTCTTTTTACCTTTTTTTCTTTATATTATTCCTTACAGAAAGTTTGAGCCCTCAGGGATGCCCAAGAGTTTTGTAAACCAAGTACTGTTAAGTACTTTTGAAGATCCTGACACAATAAATTGTTAGGAATATTAAAGTGATATTTTGAGGATGTAATAGAAAGAAAAAAGTGAAAAAGTTAAGATATCCATAAGACATATAGGGTACTTAAAATAAAGCCTCTGCATGTGAATTATCTAAATGCACCTTTCACTTCTAGTAGGAGCTTCTGATCTGATTGTTTTGTAGGTGTGAAAAATAGTTTCTTTTTGTATTACTTTTAAGCCTCTTCTGAAGTGAATCATTTTTATCCAGTGTGTGATTTTTTAATAGATTATCTAGATTTAATTTTGATAAAGAAAAATGTGTATCAGCCATTTAATATAAAAATACATGGCCTGGAGAAATGTTATTTTAAAGCTGTTTGCCTTTTAAATTGTAGCAGTCTGTATATCTATTTGTCTAGACTCCATCAAGGGGACTATTGTAGCTGGAGGCATTGGTTTGAAGAAGACTAAAGGGCTACATCATGTCAAAGCCTCAAGTAGGAATTATTGCCTTTCTTGCCTCAGTTCACAGCTGTATTATGTCACCAAATCACATCACAGTGTAATCAAAGATGAATAAAATATTTTTTTTCTTTACCTTAAACGCTTTCCCTGTCAATTACAATCAAAGGACATGATTTCAGGTCTGTCAGTTTGCTGGGTTCTCTCCTACTGATGACTCCAAAACTGTAATCTGCTAAATATAAAATGAATCAGAGAAGTCTTAGAATGATTCTGCTATTAAGAAGAATGTTTTTCTCCCACAGGGGACAGGAAAGTAATTGGTCTTTAAAGAATGAAATCAAAGATGTTAAAAAATGACCTTTTTTGGTCCTTTCCTCTCCACCTTTGGCTTTTGGGGTTTTTTTCTGTGCTAAACCCTCTGCCTCTCAGTATTCTCCTCTCAAGAAGATAGGCATAAGTATTCTAATCAAATCTGTCCAGTTTTGTGTGCCATTAGAGTAAACATTTAACTGGCATCTTGTTTGCTACATCACACCTTTTTTTCCCCTCTGTATTATTGTCGATTAGGTGCTTTATAATGGGCAGGCTGTACGCCTGCTGCAACTCCAACTTCTAGGCAGTTTACTGGCTTGATTACATCATTAACCATAATCAAAAACATTTCCCCAGAATGATTTTAGCTTGGTAGTAAGGATTGCTTCCTTTGATCTCAGTAGCATCATTTTACGATAGGTTGCTCCTCATTTACACTACAAATGCTGGCAAAAATGAAAGTGGTATCTTCACTAGTAATACCAGATAAAATAAAATAACTGGTTCAGCAGTCATGCCAGCTGCTTTCATCGATGAACAATCACTTTTTTCTTGTAAGTAAAAGTGTTTATATACACATATATCTGTATCTGTTTGTGTGTGTTACTCTGTGTACTGCAACTTCCTAATGTATATTCCTGCATTATACTTAACAACACATCCTTTTTCAGTATTTAAAATGTGGTTAAAAGTATGTCATTGGATTGCAGCCTTGTAAAATGTTTTCAGTCACGGCAAAAGTTTCATTACACCTGCCCTGCTTGCATATAGACCACAAGTTTATTTTAGTGTGCTATAGTCTTGTCAGAAGCCTCATAGATGGCAGATTTAGTTTCTATGATTTCTAATGACGTCTTTATTATAAGGCTAGTTCAATAGTTATAGCATAGTTACCTGCACTGTGAAAACATTGAGGAACCACTCCAAAACTGAAAACCTAGATGGCAGACCTACCTACTACAGTGGAATTATACATGTGCTATTCTAGAACACTAACAGCAATACACCAGATGCATATAATAAAAATCACGTTTGATCTGTACTGTCTGCAGGACTGAGCTAGAGCTGACCCATGTGGGTGTGACAGACAGAGGATGTTCAAAGACCCTTATACTGGCAATGCCCTTGATCTCTCCTGTGCTCTTCCTGTCATATTTTACAGTTGGGGCTTTTGGTCTTTTACGGTAGATCTAAAGTTTACTGGGGGAAGCTGGGAAGTGTTTTGTGGCCAGCAGCATGTGTCAAAGGGATAGAAAGAGAAGAGATGTTTTGTGGACCTCCCCAAACTGTGTATCTATGCTTGACTTACGTGGATTAGGTTTGGTGTCCCAGACGGTGCTGTTCAGTCCCACGTCCCTACCTTACTCCCATTCAATTGCTCCATGTCCTGCAGGGTCACAGGACATGGAAGATTTACCTGACCTCTCACCTTCCCCTATTAGAGCTGGACAGCGTGTTGGGTACCTCTAGGTCCTCTGAATGCCAAGTCTCACTTGCTAGCAGATTTTGCAGTTGAATAAATTCCCCAAAACCTTATTTATTTATTACTTTATTCCTATTTTGAAGCAAAAGTGCTGCACTTTACAAAAGTCTAACAGGCACTTGTCTTCCATATGCTTGCTTGAGGAGCAGTAGAAAAGGAAAAGGAAATTAGTGCCGTCGTCTCGTTGGTTAAACCAAGGAAATTTGTTTGATGTTCTTCAGTTGCTGATAGTTTTGTAGACTCTAATATAAGCCTGAAAGAAACAGCATAAAAAACCTAAAAGCTCAGAGTCTGCTGAAATTGTCATCAGTTTAGGCCATCCACAGTGGCAGAGGACTAGGGTTTTCTGGTGATACGCTTTCGATTTTTAGAGATGCCAATGAATAAAGGAAGGGTAGCAACTGGGTGCCAATGAATAACGGAAGGGTAGTAACTGGGTTCTTCCTTGGCAGGTGTTCAAGTAAGCCATGATGCATTTATGTGGATATTCCCTGGCTTTTCAGAAAAAGAAAAACAAATACGATCTCTTGTGGCCAAACCTAAAACGGTCACTGCCTGTAGTAGGATGATGCACCGCACGATCTACAGACATGGAGACACAGGAAGCAGACTGCCTGCATCCATCAACTTAGTAAATGCCTCCAGATTAGCAGAAATATTTTGAAACAGCCAATAATTATAAAAGAGTTGCTTGCCATTGCATAATTATTTTATAAACCACATAACATACAACTGTTACTTAGTCACAGAGGCCCTCTTCACACTGTACCATATGGCTAATGGCTTCTATCGCACATCACACCATACTGAGTATTCCTTCTCATCATACTGTATTGGCTACTGTCTCAGTTTGCTGCTAATGTCTGTGTTACCCTTTCACTGCATGTTTATTTTATGAAATTGTGGCATCTGTTTTTGGTGTTTATTCTAAAATGACAAAGTGCTACGTTTCCAGCCCTAGCCTGAAAATTACCTCAGTATTAATTTCCCAAGGTAGATTTAAAAATGTATTTTTGTTGTCTTTTTCCTGAGTCTCTGACAAACAACTTTTGACCTTTTTTGCATTTTGATTTAAAGTAAGGGGTTCTTTTGTTTATTGAACTTTGTTCCGGAATGATTTGCACTGTGTAATATCAGATCTTTTCTCTCTGTTGGTGACAACCATGCTTCACCTACACTGACCAGGCTGCCAAGATATTAAAATATAAATAGCCTACTTTTTCATTCAGCTCCCAAACACCTTCATAATCTTATCACAGCAAATATCTAATTCTAGTATGAAAGCCACACATAAAGGCATCAGGGCCACACACAAAGAACATTTGTCAAAGTTTCAGTGGCATCATAGCAGCTGGAACATAATTTAAAAACAAAAGAATTAAGTACAGCAACGGTAAACTATGCGTTAAACTTTCTTAGCAATAGTTTGAATGAGTGATTAGAATTGTAATGGCCCTAGAGATTTTAATTTTGTGTCATCAAGCAATGTGTCTGATTCAGGCAAAACATTGATTCCACCCCAGATACCAACAACACAACTTGCATTTGAGGGCCCAGTTCCAACGAAAGTCATGCTTGACATTGGCCAAATGTATGCTGTGGAACTGGGTCATTTGCAGTCACTCTCTCACAGACAAATCCTGGAATCTCTTCTGCAGCCACGGACACCCCTTGACAACAGAAGCACTAACAGCCTGTTGGGCAAAACAGCCGGATCGTGGGTAGCACAAGGCTGGCAATAGCGCAAACATTATGCACTCACTCACCCAAGGTGAGCCATGCGGAAAAGTGGTGGTGACCATCTGTGTGCAAGTGTTGTGCTGTTGGCCCTTAGTGTAAGCCTCAGTATGAGACTGTGAAATCTGGTTTTAGCATCTCATCCTGCTTTGATTAAAGTTGGTGACTTGTTTCACAGGTACTTCAGCAGCACAAGAATAAGGCCTTTGGAGGACAATCCAGTTTTGAGTTCCTCAGTCTCCGTTTTCTTTAATATGAATTGCCCATGAGCATCCCATGGGATGTACCCAGGCAGCACTGCATGGTCTGGGGACTGACTCACCCACCAGCTCAGAGCTTGCCTCATCTTCCAGCGTGGATCCCCTACAAATGGCCTGTTCTCTCACCCTGCAGACCAGTACTAAGCTAAAATCAATCTGCTCACTCAGTCTATCTGCTTACAGATAACACAGTTACAGAGAGCTAATTGGCAAATTCATGCATTTGCAACACTTGGCAAAATTACTCAAATTTGTTCAAGTATTTTTGAAGCTGTCTCTGCTGCTCGTGGTGTTCCTCGGGCACTTACAGTAACTGATACCAAGGGAAAGAGAAGAAAGACCCATTCCAGCACACCAACTCTCTGCTGAATACTGTATGTAGCAACCACAGAGCCTTAACTGTTTCTTAATAAGTTTTTTAATTGACCTGTTCTAGTTTAAAGTGTCTTGTGTTATCTTTTGCTTGGTTTTTTTTTTTTCAGATGTCACGCTGTGAAATTGCCTCAGTGAAGCAAAGACAGAGCAAAACAGTCATGCACAGTGTGTGCAGAATAAACCAGAGGATTCCCATCTATCAGTCTACACGTGGAGCTGGCTAAACTTCCAATCCATTGTTTGGAAAATGCTAGTAATGCAAAAAGAGGAAAACATTCTGGCAAGAACAAGGAAGGAGAAAGTGTTTGTTGAATGCCTGATGGACAGTTGAAGAACTTTAGATCTGATTTCATTCAAAATCCTTGTATACCTGAGTGCAGTTTACTGCTTATTAACATGACCTAGTGCCTGCTGAATGGACACGACTGCAGTCTTGCCAACTGCATTGAAACAAACAGGTTCCCACAGTAACCTCACACTAACATTAGCATGACCTGAGTACTATCAGGTGTGCGGGTTTACGCAAAAAAAAATGACATTTTACTGTATATTTAATAGGAAACTCACCCACTTTCCAGTTTGTGGGAAATCATACAATTAAAAAGTTTTTTTTCCCTGTTTTTTCAATTTTAACTTTTGCAAATCTAGGGAAATTTTTAAATGGAACAAAAGAGACTAACATGATACACTGAATTGCACAAATAGGAAGAAAGAAACAATAGGAAAAGGAAGTATTCAAAAATATTTTTTGCTAAATATTCTCAGGCAAATAAGGGAAGAATTGAGTTCATAATATATTATCCTGACAATCTGTCTGGATTGTCAGCATGTCTTTCATGAAATGAAGATTCATGGAGCCAATAGGTAATCTAAGCAATATAAACAGTCATCAAATAAAGGACCCTCAAAAGTCGCAATAAGAGAGCCTTCTACTTAAATTGGACTATTGACTTTATGGAAAAAGATCTTTACGGAAAAAGATCTTTACATCAGACATTTTGGTCTGCAGAACCACGGAGACATGCTTTACTGTGTTTGTTATTGTTACACAGATTATGGAATTGCCCTGTGAAACAAAGTTTGACTTTACCTTGTGATTTCCTTTGCATCTATGATATTTGAATTAAAGGTTATTCGAAAGTTATGCCTCATTTCCTTCCCTACCTCCATCTTCAGACTGTCAAGTATTATTTATTAACTCTATTATAGTACCACATTGAGACCCTAAGCAAGATTGTGGTCATACTATGTTAAACTCTGTACATTATCAAATAAAAGATAATGGTTCTCCCAAATTCTACATCAATGTAAGTGAAAGATGTTAACATAACATCTCATGATAGCATAAAAAGAACTTAAGTGACTTGATCAATGACCGATGGTAAGTCAGTGGCAGAGCCAAGACCAACATCCCAGCTCCAGCTCCCTGCTCCCAGTTAGCAAGGATATAACAAGAATGACAGTAAAAATGTATGAGAACATTTTTTTTTTGCAACAAGAAGGAAAATTTCACAGCTTTTTTTTTTTTTTAACAGCTACTTGAATTGTCCCTTTGGACAGACATCTCTTTGGCTTGCAGAAATAAAGTGGAATGTAAGAGAATGCTTATTGACAGGAGGAAGAAAAACAAAAGTTCTTTATGTTAGTTAAAAAGTCATTACTCTGAGAGCAAATATCTGTTCTACAGTATATAATGTTCTTCCTTCTTCAGTGCTTTTTTCTCTATTCTCTTTCTATATTTTGGACAAGACGGAACAGAGGCTCCTTGGTCTCACTGATCTGGTGGAGTAATAAAGATATGCACATTAAAAGAGGTGTGTTACCCTAAGCAGGAAAAATATATCCCATTCCAGATTCAGCTTCTGGTTTTTAAGAGATATCGCATTGACTGACTAGGAGACAAAAGGTAGAATCTGCTACTATTGTGACAAGCTATTTTAACAACTAATACATACATTAAGGGAAATTCCATTTGTTGCTCAGTGTGTTAATCTGAGCGGTATGTCTCAATGAATTCCTTGATCTTAGTTTCCTTTAAAATAACGAAGATTAGTAGAGAAAGGTAGCTCTTCACAATAGCAGTAGATTTACTGTTGACGATCTTCCTTAACTAGATGATGAAAAGGCATCCTGAAACGGAACATCTAGGCTGCCACAGCAGACTGGAAATGGCCAAGTCAGACACAAACTGCGGCAAGCAGAGCTGGGATGATCACTTAACACTATTTCCAAATGCAGAGGCGGCAAGGACAAAGAAATTCTTCCACAAAACAATTCCCATGAAGTAATTCTTGGAGTAGTTCAACTTAGTCAAGAACTTGGAGATAAAATCGGATAAATCCTACTGCCTACAACTAGGCCTAGGCATCTGCATTTAACAAGAACCTCAAAACCTTTTACAGATGAATTGTGGCTGAGATATATGCAGGCTGAAGAGCTCTTCAGAGTCTGTTCCAATGAAAATATTGTCTAAGTACATAAGCATTAGAGCTGAACAAATAATTCTCGATGAATAATTTATCTGATTGATTTCCTCTTTTTATTCTCTCCCTCTTCAGAGGCTATGCATGGACAGAACAAAAAGTATATTGAATTTATTCATTATTTGAAATTATTCACAATCTTGTTCAGTGAATAATTCTAGGCCTACAAATCCTTTGAACTGCGGACTTTGAGTAGCTAATTTGCAGCTCACACCATAAAGTGTGTAATAACGAACTAACTAGCTAGCCAAGCACAGTTTTTAATTGCAAGAGTCTGACATCTGAATGAGTCCTGTTTGAAATTCAGTTCAGTAAGTGTACAAATGCTCAAGCTAAAAAGTCATTTTTCGCAGGCATTTTCCCTACTTCAGTGCAAGTGCTCCAAAGCTGGGTTTGAAGTATTTGGAGGATACAAGGCTGCCCATTCACTCAGTTCTGATAGTCCCCTTTTCTTCTAATGAACCTCAGCAATAAATAGATGATCTTATTCAGGAGCAGAAACATTCAACTTAGTGTGAAAGCGCATATTAATAAGACTAATAAGAAGGTCGATGTGATAATTTTTGCCTTATTGAGAGCTCACATGGACAAAGAAGGGAAGAGAAAAAAAACGCCTTGAACAAGTGAAAACACTGAATTGAGTCTGGCAAGTCTCCACAGAGCCAGAACCACCACCATTTTTCATGCTTTCTTCCTTCTCTGCTTTATTTACTCCTGTCTGTCCTTGACAGAATTATCAGTTTTAAAAGTGAACTTCTTCTGGGTCTCCATATCACTCTTCTCCTTGAAAGACTGGCTACAGAGAGCTGATCAAAACAGAGGGCAGGTAGACAACCAGAGCAGGATTTCAAGAAAGGCTTTATCATGCTTTAAAGTGTTTCAGCTAGGGGCTTGCTGAGGTCAGAGACAGCATTAACTGGAATTTGTCTGCCACTTCTTTGGAGTTTCTGGGTATCCCTAGAGGCTTTCTCATATCCTACCTTTGAACTTCAGACTTTTAGCATGCTGGTGTATATCTCATTCCACAATGTTGATTGTGAATCTAGCCAAAGAAAGAAGCTAGAGTTTATTTACCACCCATCAATCAGCAAATAAATTATTTACAGATGTGTTCATTTATTTGACTCTTTCATTTATTTACTTATGACTGCAGCAAATACCACCACCAGACAGTGTCCAGATGGAAAACAATTACCTCACACTGGAACCGTATGCTTCCTAAGAGAACTTGAGAAATTATTTGAATTTCGAACAGTTAGAAACACTTAGAAGTAAGTTCAGGCCTGTTTTTGCAAGAAAATCCCCTTTGGATATAGTTGCTATTAAATCTTTCTGACGTATCCGGAAAAAAAAAAAAGGATTCGACCTTCAGACAGAGGCTTAGGATACGGTGAGTCCAAACTGAACTGTAATCCCGTGTAAGTGGTAACTCAAGAGTAGACTCTAATCCTCTGAAAAATTGCCCTGTGCGCTGTGTCAAGTGCAAGAGTAACCAATGCATGTTGTTTATCCACATACACGTCACCTAAGGCTGGGAGTACTGCTAGATGTAGCACGTCAGAATTGACTAGGAGAGGAAGAGCCCTTTGATTACATTGGGAAACAAATAACTAGAATTGTACTAGCAGATCAAATTTGAATATAAAACTTTAAGCTACCTGAAGTTGCTTGACAAAATTTATAACTACTTACAACATTATAACCACTGAGGTAAAATGGGAGCACAGTGAAATTGATTTAATATAGATCAATACTTATGACGAGGAAGAATATGTCTATATTCTTCACTGCCACTCACAGACTTCACAAATCCAGGGAAGTAACAGTTCTGCAGTAATGTCCAACACCAGGGATTTGCAGTTTGAGACCTTCTCTGCATCTCCAGACTGTGTTGAAACAGAATCCAGCCTATCATCTGGATCATTAGAGTCCAAAACTCTACAGGCCCCACATCAATGCTCAAACGGTAGAAACAAAAGCTTTCATCTGCGCTCCTCCAGATCCAGATGCACTGTCATTTGCTCCTGCTGTGGCATTGCATTTTGAACTTCATGTTTCACTGGGTTGTATCTTACAGGCAAAATGGATCCCTTATAATTCTAGAGAAGAACTGAACTAATTCAATTTCCAGGCATCTTTTAAAGATGTTTGTGTTCCCGGGTATGTGGTCATTTGGAGGGATGTTTTTTCAGTCCTGGCTCTTTCTGTTACTTCTTTTAGGTGACAGAATGGCATAGAACCCTTGCAAGAACTCCCCAGGGAATGGTATTAGATGACAGCTTAAAACCAATAGCAGCACTTGGTTATTTGAATAAATAAGAATTCAGGAAACAGATTCTGCGTACTAAAAAGAACACAACCCTGTACTAGAAAGAACCGTATGACCATCTTGTTTAAATAAGAGACAAGATGATCAACATCATGCCTTATTAATAATAAAACTGGAAGTAATAACTATGGAACTAATCTATCTTGGAGGGAACAGTATATTCCTGTATTTCCTGTCTTGGAGGGAAGAGCAGATTTTTGCCACAGAAACTCCTTTCTACATCCAAAAAGATGGGTTTCATCAGAAAGCTTATTTCTTGTTGTAAAGAAGCTGAAATATTTTGGAGGTTTGCCAGACATCATGAAAAGCTAGGTTTCCTAGGGATTTCTTCATATCAAGGAGTATGAGTCCCATTAACAAGGGAGCAAAGAAAGATAATAAAGCCTTGAAAATCCTTACTCATACACACACATATCCCAACAACTTTACAAATAGTACTTCACTTTTTAAGAGATTCTAAGGTGTTTCCAAAATAGAAAGAAGCAGCAGATCAAGCTTGTTAAACCAAAAGTGATTTGGACAGGGACACTGAACACAAAGAAATACTGAAGGCTAAGTTACAGAGAGGCAGAGAGACCTTCCTTCAGCTTTGTCTGTCCAGGAATCTGGGAACTGGCTTTGCCTTGATTGACCTTCCCTAACAGAATACAGATCAGCATGGGATATTTCTGGACACTGTTACTTATGGACTGAACGTGGATTTTCAACCATAGACTGCAGCTGATACGTATGCAATTTGACAGCTATGAATTCCTTCACTTGCCAAGCACCTTCAGAGAATTTCCATTGTGCAGACAGAAGGTGATCACCATAAATTTAATATCTTACAGATCTTTTGTTTTGTTTTTCATGGTTGACCTTTTACATTTTCAGCTTACGAAGGTACAGATCGGATTCACTAAACAGTACAGACACAAAATATACCTATGCCCTCCATTATACTAATATATTAGTTTACAAACATGAAGTCAAGTCTGATAATTAAGTAAAGTAAATATACTTCTAACTTGAAATCACCCTATCAGTGCTACAGTTTTAAATTCCTGTTTTCTTTCCTTTTTTTTTGTTTGTCTGATATAGAATTACTTTTTCCAAGGCTAAATAAATAGCAGATGGGTCAATCTTTAGGTCGCAAGTTGTATCTTTTCATTGCCAGGTAATATTCATAGCACAGCAGGGCTAAAAGATGCTCCACAGTTTGAGGGCATTTGATGGAATCTTTGCAGTGATTACTTTAAGTGATGACATATAAGTGGTATGAAGTGGACACCTAAATCTTTGGATTTTGGAAGGAAAACTGTTATGGGAAGATATTTTCAATGGCACAAATGAGAATCAGTTAGGCACCCTCCTTTCTGACTAACTTTATTTGCATTGCCTAAAATTAAACAATTTGCGTAATCTTGACACCCATAACATCTTTTTAAACATTGGGTAATTTTTCAGTTTATGATACTACCCTCTGAATAGGGGAGCCCATAACTGGAGACAGCACCCCGGATGTGGCCTCACCACTTATATATAAGTAGAGAGGAAGAATCACATCCCTCCATCCCCTGGCAACACCCTTCACTAATGCATTACTTGCTGATGTTCAATTTGATGTCCACCAGAACCTCTATGGCCTTCTCTGCAAAGCTGCTTTCCAGCTGGTTGGATCTCAGCCTGTGCTGGTGCCTGCAGTTATTCCTGCCCAGGAGCAGGACTTTGCATTTCCCTTTGTTGAACTCCATGAGATTCCTGTCAGCCCATTTCTCCAGTCTATTGATGCCCTTCTGAATAGCAGCACAGCCATCTGGTGCATCAATCGCTCCAAAAAGTTTTGTATCATCCACAAGCTTGCTGAAGTTGCACTCTGTCCCACCATCCAGACCATTAATGTTAAACACTATCAGCCTCAGTATTGACCAGGGGGTAGACCACTGGCCTCCAGCTGGGCATCGTGCTGCAGCTGAGCTAGATTTCAGTCCACCTCACTGTCCGCTTACCTAGCCCATACTTCACCGGTTTGCTTATGAGAATGATGTGGCAGGCAGTGGCAAAAGCCTTGCTAAACTCAAGATAAACAGTAGCAACTGTTCTCCATTCATCCACTAACCCAGGCTGTCAGGTTGGTACAATATGATTTCCCCTTTATAAATCAATGCAAATTACTCCCAATCACCTTCGTGTCCTTCATATCTTTGGAAATGCTTTCCATACAGCAGCAACTTTTTTGTGTCTTGATAATATTGATGAGGCATTTATGAATTAAAAAAAACCCTGATGTTAATACTGGTACATCACTGAGAACAACAAATAGTAAGGACAAGTTGTGAAATATTCCTGATGCAGAACTTCAAAGGTAGGGCAGAAATCTAGGCTGGGATAAATTTTAATTCTCTTAATTAACAGACTTATAATGGAAATGCAAATTCTGAGAGAAGTGATAAAAGGAAGTGTAGATCCTAATTACAGCTTATCAGAAAAATATTTTTTAAATGTTGAAGTAATTTTCATTTTGCAAGATTGGGAATGATCATAGTCTCTTCATAGCAAAACCTTTCCCACAATCTTCCAGAAGTTTTTTTGCATTAGTTTGGTTTTATGGTTAGCAGAATCTAATTTTACTAGTGAATTCATTTTAAAAAACATCAGTAAAATTACAGTTTCTCTAGTGATTCATTAAAAGGTACGAACCGGAACAATGAACAAGCTTTTCTTTAAAAAAAGTTCTGATGAACAATTTTGTGCTGACTCCGTTTACACAGCACATTGTAAGATTAAAACAGGGTAAGGCCTGGGGTCTTATTTTTTCTAAAAAAGCAATGGAAATCACATCCTGGAAGTGCTGGTTCTGCATTAGGAACCCATTGGTCGTGATCAACAGGAGGAGGCGGCTCCAGCCAACTCTCGCTCTCCTCTGGTGTTGTTGCTATGGCAATACTGAGCATCAGATTAGACCAGCTGTAAAGAGAGACATGCTGTGTGCTCCCCGAGTTCCTACTTTGCTCTTTCTTTTGTTGTTTTTTTGTTGTTTTTTTTTTATTAAAATAGCAACGCAGATTGTTTGCACTGAACATGTATAACGATAATGTGTGGAAGAATAAACTCATTAGATAGCAGAAGCTACCGTCAAGGCAAAAACCTAGCGGCAATTAAAAAAAAAGACATTTTATACATGTGATAAACCTTCATGTGCATCAAGACAGAGCCAAAAATTGAACGAAACCTCTCTGTGCACATTAGCACATTAATATTCATCACCGGTGTTTAGGGGTTTTTAAACTTTCCTTTGAACCCATTGTCAGAAGAAGGCACAGACTATTTGCAGCACTGACCTGAAGTGCTGTATAACCTTCAAAAAGAAGGTTAACATAAGCCTACGATGGAAACTTCCCAACTAACTTAGAGCACCCTAAAAGAGAGAATCACAGAACAGTAATTAATAAATGAAACATAGAAACTTCATTTCCATTGTCTGTTGAATTTTTCACCTTAAAAACTACATTTGGTGTCTTTCACTCCTCTGCCTTTAAGGCTGCTTATGTTTAGCATTAATGTATGATAGGGACTCAAATTAATGATAAAATCCACTGTCTGCACATATATACATAAATACACACACACACACACAAACACTCTGACATTTTTGCTGTAGAAAAAGAACACGATGTTTTAAGAGGTTGTATGTATCAGAGACACACATAGTGCAGGAACCAGGGAATCAGCAAAGGTTCGCTGTTGTTTGAGTCCTGTGCAGCCGATCTCTGTCCTCTTGGTAACTCAGGGTCTGGCTGGCACATTGGCAGTGTTTTTCGAATTCCATACACTCTTTTGATACTTAAGCACTGTGACTGAATAGCTTTTACTTAGCAGGTTTCCTCAATAAAGCACCAATCAAGCTGAAAGAAATTGTTTAATCCATGACTTGGTCTAAGGCCAGGTCAAGTTGGTCTCATTTATCATCTTTTTAAGGTGGAGCTTTTAAATATGGACAGACGATACAGCTCTAAGTGTTGGAACCCATATGGAGAAGGTATGGCTCCATTACTATTAACACGTCATTGTTAATACCTCTTTGCCAAAGTAGCAGAACACAGCGCCTGGTCAAACATAAAAGCCTTTGAAGATTCTTATGGGAATTCAGTTAGACTTTCGCTGTGTAAATGCACAATTTGTTTCTACTATATAGACCTTGAAATGAGGTAGATCCCAAAGGCTATGGCAAAACATCTGCAAGATCCTGTATGGGTCAAATATTCTACTGATGTGATTTTCTCTTTGAAAATTGGTTTACAGATGGTTAGCAAGGTGTTCACAGTGTTCAATTTTATTATTTCATTGTTGACATTTGCGTCCAGTGTTCTGAAAATAACTTTGTGAATTCAGTACAATAATTACTGCCTAAAGGAAACATTATTCAGTTACGTGAGGAAATTAAAGTGAGTCATTTCATTTCTTTTATTGCCATTTATTAACTTTTCTCCATATGTAAAGCGTCAGAGAATTTAGAGGGAAGTTTCAGAAGAATTACTCTTTATGAAGCCCAATCCTGCTACTCTTACTTTCGGGTTTGGCATCAGCCAGATTTATCAGCCAGATTCTGCAGAACAATGCTTTGTCCTGGTGTGTATCACCATCAAGTTCTGGCTCTTCATCAATACAGCTCGCCCAGGGAGAGCAGCGCCACTTAAACAGTGATCGCCAGGGGAAGAACAGCCAATTTAAGAGCGCTTATACTAGAAAACAAGCAGGATGGATATGGACATTTCCTACAGGCAAGATGATCAGAAAATGGTAGGTTCAAAAGAAATATTATTTTTCTCCATGACGAAAAGGGAAATAGTTTCTTAAGTTGTTGTTGTTTACTGTTGAGAAAACTTTGAAAGAGCGAAGGTGGTCGCCTTGGGAATAGCCTTATTTCATTAAAAAAAAAAAAATCGGGTCCGATCGGGCTCCATTTCTAATCTCTGCTTAATACTAGGAGGTGGTTTAAGTTTGAGCATCCTTAAAAGGTCTCCATTTACCTTGTAACAGCAACATCAGGCTCTCAAAAGTGCAAATGTAGACATTGTCAGATGTGTTCTGTGGCGAACAGCCAAGAAAACCTAGTGATGAATCTCAGTAAAACTAATAAATCTGAACAATGAATGTACCGATCACAATCGGCTCTCAGGCAAAAAAAATATAATTCATTAAATAAAAATTAGCTATTTATTTCTGGTCATTTTAGCTGTATGTATCTGTTTTAGACAGATGCATGGAAAACTGGACAATGAGAAAGACTGGCTTTTCCCTTATTTCCCCTGTTTATTAAAAATATGCTTGAGAAATAAAACCTGAGGAGGGCAGGGAGGGGAGAAGAAAATATATTGTGCCTCAAAGGAAAGAGAAATTTGCTGGATACAACAGAGAAAAATTATTATAGTTTTCCATGTGGAAATAATACAGCTACAGCCGGCATGCCAAGCCTGATTTCAGATCAGCATCATCTGTTGTGTATGAACTGCTCATGTAACACAAGGGCTTGCGAGGCTAAGTACGGTGGCAGCCTGAAGGGCTGGCTGGCTTTACCATGCCTTTCTTCGGCAAAGGTAACGCTACAGGTTTTGCAGGGGTTTTTGTGAAGATTAGTTAAATCGTCGTTTGAAAAATATGAACAAATAGATATGTGCCTTTGTATCAGATAAAGGTAATTTGGGCCTAACAGGCATCTATCTGCCCTTTTCAAAGCAAGGCAGGAACACGGCATACCAAACGTGATTTGGGGTAGGAGAAACAGCACCGGGATTTTTGTGTTTGATTGCAACGCTGCGGTTGCTATGAGCTGTAAATCCGTCCAGTCCGTACATTTCCCTGGCCTCGGCTCAGGCTCTTCCCACCTCAGTTCAGAGCACACCTGCAGTTACTCACTTCTCAGCTGATGTAACGAGATAAACAGCTCCAAAGGGCAAGCCTAACTGCAGAGGAAAGGAGCCTGATTTAATCACCTAACTGAGGTGTCTGAGCTTAATCAGGATAAATTAAGGGGGTCTGATTAATTTTGTTGCATTTCTGGGGGAAGAAGAGTTCTCTGCTGTTTCCAGCATGGTGAAATAGTTTTACCTGTGGGTCCCTCAAACTGTGCCAGAAATGGTGCTATCTTTCAGGGAGGAAAATCAGGGCTTCACACGATTCCTTGCACCACTTTTACGTGAAACTGGGACGGCTACACTTTGAGTCGGAGCAAATGTAAGAAATACTTATTGCAAAAGTGCGCGCATGGCAGCACGCTTAGCATTTTAATAATAATGGCTCACTGCAGTACTATTTCTAATTCTTTTTTACATTTTTTTTATCATGTAAATGGATTAATGGTCCATTTTATGATTTTCCAACATTATTTGTTGCAAGTCTGAGGCGTTCTGCTCAGATGGTTAACTTCTCTTCTGTGAGCTTTACGAGTGTGCTCCAGTTTGCTCTCTTCAGTCTGCTACGTGTTGAATATTTATCTGTGTTTTTCTTCAGTCTACCTCCAGATTTCTGATTCTTGTGATTCTTGACAAAGGCTTTAATGACACTGGAAAGGACAGCCACCTCAGGCTCATTGTTTGCACAGTCAAAAGATCATAATCCAGCTGCAATAAATCTCAGCTCTGATGAGAAATAATTTGGCATTGCCTAAACACGACATGAATATGTTACGAAAAGTCTGTCTTAGTTTCTAACTTGCAGCTTGAAGCTAAGAGCAGTGGATGAGATCCAAAGTCTACAGAGTACTTTCTGGTCTTGGTCTTTGAAGCTTACTAAGACTTTCTCAAACTGCATTTTATAAGCGCACTATATATTTTTCCTTGTAAAGCCCACGTATTTTCTTGTCATTTTTTCCCCTCCCTATCCAGTTGAAACCAGTATATTCATGGTAGGATCAAAGTGCAAATGTTGACATTTACACTGCTGGACATTTAAATAAAATTCTTATATAAGTATCTATTAGGCAAGATTTACTTCATGCCATTTTCAATCAACTACATAGGCAAGCAGTATATATAGAAAAATAAATCCCCTATTCATACTTATACAAATATTTCATGTACACTTTGTTTATTCATTGGAAGAAACTGAGCATATCTTCCGCAGTTTTACTACAGGTCATCTGAAGGGCAGTATCAGGATTCCTGTGATCCATGTAGGCCTCCCAAGGGGGCAAAGAACAAGACCTGTTTGATCCAGCACCTGCTGTGAAACCATCACTTGGATACTTTTTTGTAAATTTTTGCCAGACTGTGAATAGTATAAATATGTAAGAAAGAGCAACAGGAAAATCAGCTGGATATTGACAAAAATGCCATTAGGAACCACTGATCAATCATTTCAGGCTACTCCTTCTTTTTTTTTTTTTTTTTTTTTTTTTTTTCTGCTGGGTTTGCAGCTTCAGCAAGGTCAGCAGTTGACATCGGTATTAGCAGACCGAGGCCACCACATAGTTTTTAGCTACACACGTTACCACGTTGCACTTTTGCCATAGTCAAGAGGGAATGTGCACAAAACGCAGAATGTGGCGGTTGGCATTTTTATGCAGTATTTGTGACTGGCAGGCAGTTTGGAGACTATGCAATGAGCCTTCAGAATACCCTGATAGTGCTTAGCTATACAGCTTCGAGGAATCGTCAGACTCTAATTCCACAGAAAAACTTTAGCAAAAATCCTCTTAATTGCCAGATAAATTCTTGGAGAGTTGTTTTGTTTTGTTTTAAGTTTAGGTCCTCTGGAACTTGACAAAAAGACCTTAGGGAATGGATTTGAGTAATGATTTTCTGAAGCTATTAAACTTAACAATGACTTCAAAGATTTAGCATCTGTTTTTTAAACGTTTGCATGAGGCTGACAGTTGGTATACAATGTTTCACCCCATTGCAGTTGGCAACTACCAAGATATTAAATGTTACATAAAATACAAACTTCGCCTGAAACCGTGGTTCTGATCAGGGAGAAGAGGATGAAATACGGCATCCGCGTGTTCGATACACCAGCCCCAGGTGAGGGTTTAAAGCCTGCCTGACGTACTGACACGTGTACCTTTATGTCCTTAATCATGTGTGAGCACCAGGGAAAGGCGACGCAGCGAGGGCAGAGCGAGCCGCGCTCCCTTCTGGCTCACGTATCAGGAGCTGTTAGCAAAATTCCAGCTCCATGGTGGGGATGCGCGAGGCCAAAACAAACAAGATGTTTTTCAGATGCTAGACTGTGTTTAAAACTCTGGCACTTGGAAAAATTTATTTTATTTCATTACTGCAAATTGAGCAAGTTTAATTAATATCAGCTCACTGACAAACAAGTATGCTGGTTTAATGGTTGGTTTTCACACTGTGCAACAAATCCTGACACACAAGCCTTTATAGGAGTCGAAGGCCCAGACAGCAGAGCTAATGTGCTTCCACTTTGCAGCTGGGTGAAGGGTGGGAGAAACAAATCTGTGCAGCCCCCTCCCCTTTACGGATGAGCTCCTCCGTTTCATTTCACAGGCCTAAAGCATGGCCAGGGGCTCTCAACCTCACCCGCCACGCAGAAAAAATTTCCTTTTGGAAGAAACCTACATTATCTATTGCTAGACCTGTCCTGGAGGTCCATAGACAGTGTGAAAAGTGAATAATTTATTGTTCCTAGAACTCGGATTAAATCAGGTTTGTCCATTCACCCTCAGCACCACCTACACCACCTGTGAGTTAGCTCCGCTATTTGGCTCTTAACTAAACAGGCTTTAATTGAATCAGTAATTTTATCTAACAAAAGCCACATAGGAAGAAAATAAATGAAATGCTGACTTTTTAATGCCACTGACCACAAAATGAGACGGCACTGCTTTGTCACTGGTTTGCCAACTGATTGCTACCTTCTGCATTGGTAACCAGTGTTTGTCATCAAGATGTCAAACAAACAGTTTCATGCATTGTTATAAAGCGTAAAGCAGGGCACAGTCTGGGCACTGTGTTGGAATGTAAGTGTATGAGTTCTTGGGAAAGGAAACAAGTGAAATTTCAAAGCTTTAAGACAATTGTTGCAACTTACTGTTTCTCTCCCAATTAGCTTAGTTCAGAGGAAAACAAGGGAAAAGCTTTTAATGACTTGCCTTTCATATCTCTTCACTTGAAAGAAAGGCAGTAAAGAAAGGGGTGTTTCTTAACTTTGAGAAGCTATGGCACAATTAAGGTTGGGCTACTCCCCCTCTCCCTTCTTTAAAATAGTTTATTGAAACTAAAGAGTGGAAAGAGAAACCCTACTGAAAGAAAGTCTGTTTATGCAGAGCTCATGGAAGAAAGTGTTCCAGAACATTAATTTATTTTAAAATATTGCCATTTAATACTGCCAAGATTAATGAAATCTACTGTCATCTGCAGAGGAAGTGCCGGTTTACAAGCCAAAGCTGTTATGAATTATGTGCAGGATTTTTTCAAGATTTGAGAAAATTTTGGTAGAAACCATGTGTGTAATATGCTTATTTGATACAATTCTCCACTATTTAGCTCCTGTTTTTTCCAGCACCCTATTTGGCTATGGATAAACAACTATCTTGACAGACTGGAAGGTATCCAAAAAATATGGAAAATAAGATGTGTTTTCCCTACGGATTTAGGCTGATATGATAAGCTGAGAACTGCCTCAAAGACAGATCTGATCATAAATGCGAAGTAGAACTGTGCAAAATCATCAACTCTGCCTGCTAAAATCAGTTCTCAGCTTCTTCTGTGGCATAAAATGTTCACTGTATCTTTCTATAGCATCAAAACTTTCATCAGTTTTGACATCAGGTTTCTTGTACTCCCTGAGTATTAGTGAGCATTAGTGAAAGCTTTCACCAAGGCTCATTTCCTTTGTCGAGGTCATAACCTATTTCTTCTTATTCTCTCATTGATCGAGCTACCCAACATCCTCTGGAAGGTCATAGATAATTTTTTCTTTGTAGTTTCTCTGAGAGAAATTCTGATCTTTTTTGTTTTGAGTCAGTTAAAAAAATGCAGATCCCTCACTCACCCATACTTGTTATACAGAAGGCTACATATTTAGCTGGTATAAAGCAATACAAATCTAACTGCCTTCAAATAGCTGTATACACTTATACTTTCTGAGAATTTGGGACTGTATTTCCCTTGCATAATACTAACAACATTATTACTACCCAGCATTTCCACTCCTATGACGATATATGTTCTGTAAGAAGTATAAGATTACAGTATACAATTTGCCATAGCTGGTGCAATTCTATTGATTTCCACATAATTTTGAGATCTATATCCTGGATACTCCTTTTTTGTCTATACTGAAACAGAGAAGGCTATGAAGACCTTCTGTGCAGAATTACTTCAGTAATTCTTATTGTTGGTCCTTCTAGACCCAGAGAGTATCCACTGACCATTTAAAGACTCACACAAAAGGAAGTTAATAACTTTCAGAAGTGACACTCACTTTTCTTTTGACTACTAGCAGAAGACTGGAATAGTATTGTCTCCTTTGAAATAATGCTTTTTTTCAGGGTGTTCTAGACAGGTTCTGGCCCTCACTGCTGCCAGTAAGAACTATTGGAGATCACAGGCTGGCCTCAAAAATCTGCTCAATACCCATTTTGAATGCTACAGAGGGAGGGATTAAAGCCTGTCATTCAGATGGAGGAAAGCAAATTTTATGTTTGACCTGTGTAAACTCAGCAGTTCTCTGACTGTCCTATTGAGTTTAGCTTTCTCATGGGTGCACTTATGTTAAAATCTCTCTTTAAGATGTTTCAGTCTCCTCTTCTGCCCCTGCTCCTGTGCTTCCTTCACCCTCTAACCCCATTCTCCAACCACACCTTCTTGTGAGATATCAGGCAGGACAATCTATGCACACCACTTTTGGTCTTACACTGGAACTTCCATTTGTTATCTTAAAATTTATATTTCATAGCTAATTTTTTTTTTTTTTTTTGCCAAGGAGTTTTTAGTCTGAATGACAATTAGGTGCCATGAATTCTAGCTTTCAACCTGCAGAAACCAGTCACAATAATTAGATGCATAATTCACTTCCCTGTGTAAATTTGTGTTTCACCAGGCTGCCTTCATGCTAGTAAATATTTATTTAACATAAGGTTTTGTCTTTATCATGTGTTTCAAAGTAGTGAGCCAGAGAGCAGAACGTATATTTCATTAGGAAATCGTAAGTTATGCACAGACTGATCCCTGCTTTGAAATTTTACCCTTGAGTACCCAAAAGTCATTGGAAAGGAAAAAAGTAGATACGTGAAATACATCTGTTGCTTCAGGTAGAATATGTGGATTTCACTGCCTAGGGAAACTGCATCTAGGAAAGAGATAAAGCAGCTACTCCCTTAACACTAAATAAAGTTCAAGGGTAACTCACAAGCAACAGCAGCAGGTAGCAAAGTTAAAATTCTTCTTGGTAATGAAAAGCAGAGGGGAAAGACAGGAATTTTTCATAAATACGGAGTCGGGGTATCATTTGGGTGATCAGCTTTTATCAGGGATGCCCGAAAGACTAGAGTCTTTACTCAGATGAATTCCTGCTCATCGCAATGGGCTTTTGCCTGATCAGCCGGAGGAGCACATGTGCAGCTCTGTCAGTACCATACCCACTGGCACAGATGAGCAGGGAGGTAGGAGGGATGGGGAGTACGGTGTGAACCTTGAGAAAGACTGACGAGTAGAGAAAGGCCTTCCCAGTGGAAAAGTACCCCCTATGGCAATGAGCTCGGAACACCACTCTTTGCTATTCAACCTTTGCCACGTGCAGAGGCCTCTGGGCTACAGTAAAAATTGTGGGGGCAGAGTAAAGGGGACATGTTAGTCCCAGTTGTTTCAGCCAGTCTGAGCCAAGGTGAGTATGAAATGAAGCAGTATGGTGCCCTGGCAAACCCTGTACTGTACTCTCCACGGAATGAGCCTCATATCAAGGCATATAGAGGTATTATACCTAAATTGATAGGTGTACAATTAGACAGGAAGACAGAAGATTTGGATTAACTTTTGGACAGTGGGCTTGACTTAATTTTATCTTAAGGACAACAGTCTCTGAAATTATTGGTGAGGTTAGGAAAAAGAAATGGATTGGTTTTCATCAGAGCCCTGTGAGCTGTGTTGCTTCTCTACTTTCCAAATACTGCTGTAAAAAAATTAATTAAAACCCAACAGTTTATAGAGGTTTATACCGATTATACATCCCACGTCGCTTTTTTTCAGGTGATAAGGTACAGGCTCCTGCATCCTGGCAAAACTCCAGGACGGATAATTGCATTGCCTTGCCAAGTTTTAATTGAATGAGGTGTTCTTCTTAACTTTCTCTCCTAGATTACTGTGCATTGTTAATTACTGACCACACATCCCCAGAGGATGCAAACTTGCAGAGGTACCATATTGCCAATAGTGTAATTTAGAAAAGAACTAAAGCTAAAGCCTTCAAATATGTCTGGAAGAAAGATGTTGGCAGAGCAGGACTGATGTAGTGCCCTGTCATCCAAGCTTCACTTCTCCCCTTTCCTCATGCATTTAAAATAATTATCAGCGTAGACTGACGACAGAGCCCTTCCATTTTTTTTGTGTATGTTCTAAGTGAAGAAAGAACAGACCAGGCTACAATTTCCCAGCTTCTCAGTGGTCTGCTGATGTTGTGGTGATTTGGAGGCATTTCTGTGAAGATTTCCAAAGGGCTAGTTGGAGACGCCTCAGAATACTCTTGCTGGGGTTGGAGGGGAATCTGTTTGGTTTTGTTTTCCAGAGAAATGTTAGTTTGTTCTAACCAAAGCCGTTTGTGAAACAGGAGCATAAATCTTTCATTCCAAACCATTTTAGGATAGATGCCAAAAACATCCTTTTTTCAATATTTCAAATTAAGAAATTAACCAAAAAGGAGGAGAAAAGAAACAAAGTCCAATCAATTTTCATATTTTAAAATTAAATATATATATACTGAAGAAAGCAGAAATCAAAATAAAGCATTTCCAAAACCTCTACAGAAATTTGTGTAATGTAAACAATGTTTTTTGGCTTGACTGCTCAACACAGAAGATTGTCATTTCAGCTTTTTTAACCAACATAATATACGGAAAACTGATCACAAATATGAAAAATTTTGAGAAATCAGGAAAGCTATATCTTTCCTACCCACAAAAATAACATCATTTTATTTTTATATGACCATATTTATTTCAAGCTGATGTCCAGATTTCAAGCTAAGCGACACCACTTATCTGTAAATCTATACATACATACATACATAATTAATGTGTATTTAAAAAACCACTTGTGTAGAAATTTAAATGTTTTATATGTATATTTGTACAAATAACAAGACTTTTTTTTCTATGCAGTAAATATTGCTGTTAGCTAGTGTGACAGTCTGAGTACCCAACCCAGACAAGTTATACTTACTATGGGAGGGAGTTCAACTCCCCCTCCCAAAGACACATGAAGAGGGAATAACAAGAAGCAGGTAGGCCCCATGTGAGGGGAAAAGGAGGTCCCTCAAGCTGCTGAGAACGTCAATCTTAAAACTGCACAGATTTTGAGTGAAACAGTTGTATACCCTGTAGTTTTAATTCTCTACAGGGCCTTCCCTCCTACTCTAGAGCTCCAAGGTTGGGCTCGTGCTAAAGAGAAGGTAAACCAAGAGCAAAATTCCAAGTCCTGACCAGTCGGGAGGAGCAAGGTATATCTGCTGTTGTTTGCACAATTTAAAGCATATTCTTTGAGCAGCATTCAGTATTTTAGGCATTGTGCCATGACACTCCTACCCCTTCTGCGGAAACCAGAGAAGACAGTAAAGGCCTGCAGCAGAGTTGAAACCAGGGTTGCTAAAGCATAAACAGGCAAAGAAGAAGGAAGAAATTGCTCCTGAAGGGCAGTAGCTATGAGAAAATTATGACCACATGCAAATTCTCCAGGAAGTTGTGAAACATGCTTCACGTTGTTGAAGAGTTCATCTACCTTTTATTCCCCCTGTTCCCTAGGAAAAATAAATTACAATAAATTTCTTGAGCAAAATTATTTTAAATGATTGAGGAATCTCCCTTCAGTATCCCAAACAGTTGTTTTATTGGCAACTGAAGCTCCTTTTTCATTACTCTTCAAAGATCCCTCCATTTCAATTCTACTTGTTCACATTCTGCTTCAAATGATACCCCACTGAGCTGACCACATGCAGGACTGTGTTCCAAGACCTCTTTTTTTAATAAAAATTCTCTTTCAGTGTCTCCACACCATGAAACAAATCACATAGCTTCATAAGCCATCAGACAATCCTTTCAGTTTCTCGTGCAGGCGAACTGAGCCTTTTTCATCTGATTAATTCACCAAGCAAGCTGATCTGGGAAGCATAAAAAGCTTCTGAGGCAGGATGAGAATCAGCAGCTCATATTTCATAATGGCATCACTAATGCCCCAAATTAAGTGCTGAGGCTGTTTTGCTTGGCAATATCATTTCATGTTAATTTTGGATGGGACCGAAAATGAAGTTGTAATCTCTCTCTGTCATGCTGCGACTATTTCCTTGACCATCTTAAGTGCTGCATTTTATGAGGATGTAGCTGTTACTGCTGGGTATGGAAACCACTGTACAAGTAAAACCTCCTTCAGTTCCTGCCCCAAAGAGTTTACAGATTCATGTGTTCATTCCTCTGAGATGGTACCCTTGGGAACCATGCCTGTCTCCTCGTTGGGGCCGGCCAAGAGGACCCAGAAAGGAGTGACCTGCAGGCCTGGAGCAAGGTGAGGGAAAAGGAACCCTTTGAATGAGTTGCAAGCATAGGTCTCATGTGCTACACTGGTAATGCTGCACCAGATCACCTCTCCTGACTAGTAATTAGCAGCTTGGTTCAATTTGTTGGAGGAAAGACTTTAAGAGAAGTTTGGCTATTTGAAAAGCCACGTGGCTCTTTTCTCTTGCATTGCACATTGCTTTAGCGGTTTCAGTTGCCATGGTAAGCTGTGGTTTTCAATAACCGCATACTACTCAATGTGAACAAGGGGTGTTACTGGTCAACATGTCAGTACTTCCGTTTTGAGGTTCTAAAATGAGGTGCCTAACATTATACATAAGAATTCTTATATTTTCATTAATTCGCAAAGATAATTAACTAGCTGGTGTTAGAATTTTTACAGCATTTACTGAGGTTTGCTGACTGTTGTATTGTTTGAGGGACGCAGTGAATCGATATTGGTATTTATAAAAATATGTATTTTTTAATACAGAAATATTTTTATTGGTCTTGATTTTCACAGAAGAGTGGGTTTTGCTCCCTCTGAGCCTGTCCCCTTGTCAGCTTCAATTTATCTCAACCAAAATGATCATGTTCCCAGCTATGAACTCTACATTTATTTCATAGACCCATAAAAGGTCAAGACCTTTGATTTTTTTTTTTAATCTTTGCCATTGTGATTTTAAAAGAGCCTAAAGGATCAACAAGACCAAATTAAAAGAAGGGAACATAATTGTGTGTTCATTCACTTCAGATCTTTGGATACTGCAGTTCCAATTTAAAATAAGCATGTGTTGGTAAGCAAGTCAAGCACAGAGCCATACACCGTATAATTTTTACTAAGTCTGGCCACTTCAGAGTTCATTTCTACCTTCATTAAAATATTTTAATCTGTGTCTTTAAGTATATAAAACATCAAAGTTTCATTCTACCACTACCAACTCAGGAAGAGATCAACTCTCAGTAAGACCCTTGCCATTTTCTTTGATCTTGTACAGACCTGGGGATTTTAAGCCTGGTGTTCACTCTTTAAAGAATTTTAGAACTAATTGCTTAATGTTTTTATTGTGTCCTCTTCTCTAATTTAATATGATGTTTTATGAAGTTGTTACAGACTGCAATCACTGTATTATATTTTTGCTGTTACTGGTGACATATTTCTAGTGATATTTCAAGCTAAAGGGAATAATTTATAACGTTCCTTATTTTGTTGATAGGAACTTCTTTCTGGTGATCCTCTGTTACTCTGTCTGGGCTATAATTTTTCTTCTGCACACATATAATCTTGCAATGAAATACGTAGCCCTTTTTTGTCTACTTATATTCAAAGGAAATTTTGAATCTGTGGTTTAATTCAGTGTAAATGACTTCATATCTGAACCAGAAGAATACTTCTATTGCTTTTAAACTGCCCAAAATGCTGTGGAGTGTTTAATGCCTAGGGATAAATCTGGATTCTGCTGAAGGCAACAGCAAGGTCCCATCAACCTTAACAGAATCACAGTTTCCCTGAAGTGCCCAAGTACCAGAAGAACTTGCCCAAAGCAGCCCTTGGTGCAGGATATTTAGACACACCACTTTTCCAGTCCATGAAAAAAAAACCCCTCTCACCGACAGTCATGACTGAACGCCACTTCATCTCCTTACCAGTATACAAGAAATTCAGGCTAGCTCAAGTGGGTGCTAAAGGCTCCAACGGACATTTTGTGCCAATAGTGGTTTTCACCAGCTCCTAGCCACAGTTTACAGTGGAATTCTCTCACTGATTTACACTTTCTTCAAAACTACTGTTTCTTGGAAAGAAACTCCCCTGAAAACAGCTAGTCTAGTTCCACCGTCTTAAAACTAAAGGGACCTGTTTACATGTGATGGCTAATTGTAATTGATTGGTGTGTGAAGAGATAAGGCCTGATCTATGCGAGTGTCTACTTCCAAATCAGTTTAAGCTAGGGAGAGTGGAGAGGAGGGAAAGCTTCATTCAAACGGAGTTGAATGAAGGGGGACAGAAAGCATAAGTGAAATTTGCGCTCTGCAGGACAGACCGACCTCAGCAGATGGGTGCATTCTGCACTTTCCTATGAAGTCTTTAAAATATAAGCTTCAAACACACAGCCTGCAATAAGCTTCACTCTCGGTGACAAAAATCACAAATGCACATGGCAAGAGTGGCAGTTGAGAGAAACTTTTTGCCAGGAGCAGATTAACATAGCATTCTTGGGGTTTGCTGTTATCAGAGTAAATAGAAACAGATGAGGATCCAAGAAGACCAGACTGTAAATCTAACTAACAATCAGAAGGCACACTCCAGTAAGTTGGGGAGAATGATACAATTCCTGCTCTTTCAACTTAGAGCTTCCTCTGGTCTTCAGTCACTTCATCTTTGGCTCTAATCTTAGCCAACTAACGTTAGTGATCTGGTATTTCAAATACAAGATTCTGCATCATTCAATGTACCTTGACAATTTTTGGATACCTTTCATGCACAAATTTCCCATGGCTCAGAGCACAGAGCTAATTCAAATAACAAAATCTATGAGCTTTAGTTGACGTTGTCACAGTAGGTTTTCTGCCTAGATCTGGGTTTTCTTTGACGGAATGAAAGAAATGAAAACAGATTTGTGTGCTAATCCAGTCTTATTTTCATTTTATGAAGGGCATGTAGGAAGCTGATGATGATGAATAAATAAAAGTAGCATGCCAAGTAAATATTATTCATTTGTAGTCACATATGTACTAGTGGGCGCATCTTTGGGTTTCAAACCTCATCCAGATGGAAAAACATCTGGAATTAAAAAAATATCAGGCAAACAGTGCAATATCTGAAAGTATAATTACGGGTTTTTTTTTCCTGGGTCCAATAGTTCTGTAAAAACTGCAAGGAATGCAAATCAATGTATATGTATTGGATTGTGTATGTGTTATATCAGGTGGTAAGCGGAGTTTTTAAAAATCGACTTCAAGTTTAAAGATGCTCATATTACCTGCCTGGACACTGAACAGTATGTTTATTAACATAATATTCTAATTCCATTTAAGTTCCACTCCTGTTTTGGCATGGTTGTCTTGTTCCTACATAGGAAGAATTTTTGAAATATTGAATTCTGAGTACAAGTGGCTATTCATGCTTCTCAGGCTTTCTTGTGAGCAAAATGAAAATGCTAAGCATGTCTATTTCATCTTGCGTATGTGACAGACCATGCACTACACCAAATGCTCTCACATGGGGTCCACAAGTCATTTACTTACTATTAAGGCGTAGTTAATAAAATGTCAACAATTTTAATCATAGCTATCTTCAACAAATAGCATAAATATTAAATTACATGATTAATATATCACTGTTTATTACCTGGTGTCAGAGAAAGCGGTTATCTAATAAATCAGTCTTTGCACTAGAAACATTTAAAGGTAAATGTCATTCCAGTGTGATTTTTATGTCTGTAGTTGTAGTTCTGCATAAATGCCTCATAACAAGAAATTAGACATTGACAATTTCCTATGACTTTACATCATCAAAATGGGGGGTTGTACATACAGCTTTTACAAATTTCAGTGTATTTTCTACTGGTTCTCTTTCCATGCAGTTAAACCAAAATTATCCAAGAAATAAGGTCCTCAGTGTGGAAAATCCTTTCTCTTCCTTACTGAAATTCCAGCACTTAATTTTTTTTTCTTTTTATAAGTATGTATTGTTAAATTCTTTTTTGAAAATAGTCATGTACTTACTGGATCTTTCCATAAGACTAACCTGAACTCACTATTTGCGTGGAAAAAAATATAGACCATCCCCAATAAAAGTACGGTTTTTTTACTAAGGATTTTTTTTATTTTACACTATTTCACAGCTTTCATTTCACCAAAAGATTGTATTTCACAGCTGTTACTTAGCTACCATGAGTTACTGCTTTTAAAAAAACCAAGGAAAACATTAAAAGATTTTTAATTAAGAAAATTCATGACAGCATTGAGTTCCTCTAGCATGTAGTGCAACATCCTTTACTTTTTATTTTAAAAGCTTAATTGAGAGCTATAAAAAATTCCCAGTTAAGAATTTAGATCTCCTCAGTTGTTACATGAGAACATTAAAATACATTCCTAGCAAAAGATTTCCCACCATAAAATAGCAAGCTCAGAGACAAAAAAAAAAAGACTCCTCACACAAGAACTAGCAGCCGTAGAGCTTGCATGGCTGAAGAAAAAGGTTTTGTCTGTCGGTCAGCTGTTGACAATACCTACAAGGTACGTATTCTCATAAATGCCAAGTGAATGGCGAGGGGCAGGATCCAGCAAGAGGGTTCTGTTAGAGGATTAGTACATAACCGCGTATTAGTATATAACAACTAACATTCATTTATTATTACAAATGTTTCAACAGGCTAAAGAATATCTCATAGAATAAGGAAGCCTGATTAAAAAAAAAAACAAATCCCTGCAGAGACTCACTATCAACTGGGTTTTTCTGTCAATCTGTTCTACACCTTGAAAATGCTTCAGCATGTTCTTGTTTTTAAGGATTTGTATACCTGCACTTAATGCTTATAAACTCTAGATGTGGACATTTCTGAAGACACAAAATACACTCACACATTCTTTGGAAGCAGAGTGAGCTTCCCAGCTCACATTTGGTCCCTGGATATAATTTTTCATTAAAGAGTCCTAAGAGAGGTTTGACCCTTGTTGGTTTCTTAGCAAACATTGAACTCTCCACTATTCCAGCATTCTGGGTGAAAATAACAATAAACATACCTAGAGTTTCAAATGATCCCTAATTCTGAGTATCCTGGCAAATGATATGTCTTCTGAGATCAAGTAGTATCAGTTCTGATTTTCAGAATGCATCAGTCCTGATGGCAGCAACAATAATGTTGTGATAGTTTTAAAAACTACATTATGAATAAAGGTCAAAGAAGAATATCCCACCAACCTCAGTGCACATTTTAGTACCTGAGATGACACTATTAGTCTATGAGATCAAATAGCTCATCTGCTTAAACCGTGCAGCTTAATCTGCCATAAAACCAACAGAAAACGAATTCAACCTCAGAAAAATTCAAAATACTTATTTTTTAATGGGAAACTTAACTGTATGAAGCTATTTAAAAGAACAGTATACTTTTCTTATGCTACTGATTCCAAAAGTACTTTACAATGACAACTCAAGTTAGTTGTATTTCCTAATTTCTAAATAAGATATAAGATTAAGTGATTCAGTGGAAATATAAGCGATCTTCTACCCAAAGCCACATAAAAAGTATTTGGTTATAAAACTTTAACAGATCCATTTATGTACTAAATTATTTAAGCAAATGTAATGCTTCCAAATTGTATTGTTTTGCAAGGTTTCTCTTGGAACCTTTGCCATTTATCATACATGAATTTCTGTCTTTTTTCTACTCAGAAGCACAGCATGAAAAAACTTCATTTCACATTGAAACATCACTATGTGGAACAGTGTGATGAAATGAGACACAGGAGGAGAGTTTGTGTTATACTCTGGTAAACAGTTGGTCTACAGGAATGATAGCATTTTATGCTGTGACTGATATATCAATTGTGAGTCCTAAAATATGTCTGATCTGAAAGCAGGAGTTCTGCCTACGATAAACTGTATGCATGTGAAAGATTACAGGTAACATGCCTCAGCCTGCTGGGAGGTCACAACCTACATCTCATCTAGGAGTTAATGTAACAATGCAATAAATATTGGTAAAATTATATCTCAAGTATAGGTAAAGATAATGTTACTCTGCTAAATAGAGCAATACTAACAACTAAGACCCTGAGCTTGTAGATAAGACCCTGACATTATTTACATGCTTCACGTGAATAAGCAGTTCCAATAAAGATCTGCATTGAGAGGAAGCATCTAAACGTTTGCAGGTTCAGTACAGGCAACTCTGCAGACCATGGAAGGGAAATCCTGCCCTTCTACTGCATGGGATTGCAAGAGCTCCACGGTATTCAGGTATTAACAAACACTGATCTGAAGTATTTCATATTTCTGAAAAGCTAAAGACAAAACTGCTAAATATAATAATAATAACCTGCTGGATGAAATGAGAAAGTGTGCTCAGGGTTATGTGAAAATGTGAATTTACTAATTTGGTCCACTGAAGTACGTTACTAATTTCCCAGGGTGTTGTTCACACCATGTAACGCCTGGTCTTGCATACAGTCCCATAGACAACTCTGGCACTTCTTCAAAAGCCAAGGATCTTTTGAGTGGACCTCATTCAGTTACGTACAAAAGTATGTGCTTAGGTCCTTTACGGAACAGGGAACAATTTATTGCTCTGAAGCATATAGCAGTAACAATGACGAAAATCGAATCTTTAGTCACCAATCAGGCAGTGAACTTTACATAAAAAGATTTTTGCATCTCGTAGGATCACTGTATGTATGACAAAGTGAAGATGAGTGGGGAGATAGATCTGGCATCATAACCTACACTTAAATGTAGAAACAACACACAGTGTTTCCAAGTCTAAAATAGTCCATATTGTAAAAGGGTATTGTTTTTCGTATGTAAGACTTGAACCCATTCAAAGCTGCTCTGTTTCCTTATCTCATTTAGAGAAAAGAGTTTCTCATCATGAATAAGCTGTGAAAAGATAGCTGGAAAAACAGAGTGTTGATTAGAGGGGACACTTCTGAAATGCTGTCAGTTGAAGCTTCCCTGTCTGCAATTCACTTCTTCCATAACCAGCTATATATTTGCCCACTGTGGCACTATTATAATCAGTGGAAACGTTACTCTTGACTCCAGTGAACGGAAGATCAAGCCCTAGAAGTGACCACAAGATTATCTCTTTCTCTCCTCAACAGTGATTTTGAAAACATTTGAAATATATCACTGCTTCTTTAATAATTTTCACTTACTTACTTTTCCCAAAATGAGGAAAAATTTTAATCACCCTTTACAATGGAAAATGAAACCTGCTTTAGTTTCTAGAGCTTAATAAAAATGAAGCAAAGGGGGTTAGGAACATCACTAGATATCTTTTTTTAGAAATGGATAAGATCAAGTGTTTTCTGTTTAATAACAATATTCTTTTGATAGTTAAAACAGTGTTTGAGCAGCATTGAAATATATATTTTATGCATATAAGCCTTAACATAGTTTCATGTCACAGGAGATGTCACTATGAGGAGTCTGGCCACTAGCAGTAGAAGTCTCAAAAGTTAGAGTTTAAATGAAATGATTAATTACCAATAAAAGTGAGAGGAAGAATGCTAGCTAAATGCTGTGCCACCATAAGGAGAGAGAAGTGCTGCCCAAAGCTAAATGCCTGGGGGTTTGTGGACACGCACTCACTGTTCCAGCCACGCAGGCAGGCACTGCTGACAGCAACCCGCTCAAACTGACAATGAACAACAGTCCTGGATCACGGGGACGTTAGCCACCTCTGTCTAACCAATGCAACAGCTCATACCACTGCACACCATAAGCAAAGCAGCCTCCTTGCCCATAAGCCTTTAAGATTGTTTGTACCTTTGCTCTGAGTTTGTCCCCTGCCCATCCAGGCAGCTGAAACTGGCTGAGTTGCTTTCCCTTTGTTTCGCATCCCCAAACAAGTGCCTATGGGAGAAGGGATCACTTTGGGTCCTGTTAATTGATTGATCCTTCTGTGAAGCAGGCAGCCGGAGTGAGTCACCAGTGGAATGGAACTCAGGTTAGCAACAGCCAGACAGAACCACAGCTGAGTGACCAACATCATTGCAGAGTAAAATATGCAGGAGATGCAGCATTATAAACAGCCATAAGTTAATTTTTTTGTCTGTGAGCAATCCACAGGGTTTTTTTAGATGGCAGGAATAGCAAAAGCCACAATTTAGATGCCTCTGTCGTAATGGAAGTAAAGGAAAGCAACAGACCCCGAGTGAGGCAGGGACTCGGGCAGATCCTATAAGGCACCATCGTCCGACAGCAAAGAAAAGCTGAACCTCCTCTGCCCAATGTGAAGAAGAGTGACCTTTCCAAAACATCACATCCTGAGTGACAAAGGGCCGCCCACTGTCCCTCTGCCTTGGGGCAGGAGGAGCACCGGTGCCAGAGCTATACACCACGAAAAGTCACCACAACGGGACAGATCTCTGCTGCGGGGGGAGAGAAGCACTAACCAAATGGGTACTCCTGCCTAAAGACCAAGAAGCCTCAACACTCTCCACATTTGCTATCGCTGCTTATATAGCTGAAGGCTAACACAGAGGATGAAAAGCCAAATAAATGTAGCAACAAGAATTAGCTTCCCGTCTTGTAGAAAAAAGCGGGAACTGTTAAATTTGCTCCCGTGCTCTCAATGCAGCACAACGGACAGTCTGTATTTTAGAAAAAGCTCTGGTTGCTTTCACACCAGGACTGAAGTAGCTAGGAGGGCTTACCTTCAGCTCCAGTGTTAATACCCACGTTCATCAGTTAAGCCTTTGCTTAAATGTGCAGAAAGTACCTTTTATTACACAGAGGAAATTGGATACATAGAACTAAATAGAGTGGTACAAAATGTTTATTATCCATCTCTTGCAAGCTGATCTTTTCTTTCACTGGAACAAAATCCATCAGCGTTTAAACTTGCTTATATTTATGAAATGAAAAGTACTGTCTCTGACTGTCAGACTACAATTCATTCTCATTTATTAGCATCTTAATAATCAAATGTTCAGCATAGGAAATCAGAGTGATGCAGGCCAACTTTTGCTTCTTCATGCAGAGTATGAAGTATTCTCACAGTACAACCTTCCTGCAAATGCTTGTTCCTTGCCAAGTCTTGCACCACAGTACACTTTAATTAGGCCATAGAAAGCTGACATCCTGCATGCTTCCCAGGTGTACACATTTTCAAATAAAAATTATGGGCCCAATCCTGTTCCCAGGGCACGCACAGCACTTGAGGCCAATGAAAAAAATCAGAATCATAGAATTTCCTTTCATTAAGCACTAATATACTGTTCACATAAGAACACAGTTGTCAGAATAATAAGATACTTTATAGCCAGTAGGTAAGATACCAATGATTTAATACCCGATACAGCTCAGAAATATTTAATGCTCAAATTTAGAAATATCTCCATTACTGGCGAAAAGAAAATAGAAAACCTCTAGCAATATATAGAAAGAAAGAGATGCAGGCACGTACCTGGCTTAGAGACACACCTGTGCAATTCAGTAACAAGTTGTACTTTTCATGTCCCACTTCATCTGCACTTACTCCACAGCTATTTACTGCAGCCCACAAAGCTTG